>JAUIMM010000841.1:1700000-2427500 GCA_031769625.1 Taudactylus pleione | reverse complement strand
TCAAAGTGGTACATGCAATAATCACATTTTAAATGGCTCTCACACCGCATGTGGTTCCTATGTATGATTACCCAGGAAAACACTACTTTTAATATCATACTTGTCTAAACTTCCAGAATGCCAAAGAGCCTCCTGAATTTTAGGAAGTTTCCCCGTATTTCCCCCCGTGACCCCCTCTGTAATCTCCCAGAGGGAGAGGATCAAAAAGTGGGCAAGTAGGTTTAATATTCACTCTGAACCAGTTGTCAATATACACATCGAGGGCAAGATTTATCAAACCTAAAGAGGTAAAGTAGAGGCGTTGCCCATATCAACCAATCAGATTCTAGCGATCAGTTGCTAGAATGTACTTGATAAATGATATCTACAATCTGATTGGTTGCTGTGGGCAACACCTTTACTTCCTCTTTTTAGAAGGTTGATTAAAGCCCTCAAAGCATGCCTTTAACTGTAAGCTTCTTCAATTGTCAAAATCATAGTTGTCCCATTGATTATAATTTGTGACTATTGGGGTCCCTGTTCTGCCCTTGATATTGCCCTCATTATAAATGATTCCTGCTTTTCACTGATGTAGCACAAAACTGCACATGTGGAGGAACTCCGGGCAATATGGCTTACCCTACTGCAAGTGGCACAATAAAGCAAAAACCAAGATCTCTCTGTTTGAAACGGTGTATCCTGCACAATTCCTACCTGGTAGTAACCTTGAGTCAGTCACCTGACTATAGCTCATTTTCTCTCACCGTAGGGTACTGTGAGTCAGTCTCAGACCAGTGTCCTTACATATGTACATTTGATAACAGATGAAATGCAGATGCAGAAGGTAAAATGAGGCACAAGTACCACTAGTGAAAATGGTGAGTGTCAGGTCATCTTTGCCAGATGCATAAATTATTAAAAAAATGGATCTCGCGTATACATCTCTCATGACATGGCAGCATATTTCCCTTACCTTGGGGGAATGAATCACTCATAGCTTGTGGCCCACTGTAACCACTGAATGGGTAATCACAGCCTCTGCCTAACTCTGGTACTCTTACCATACATTGGCATTCCTGTCTGTCTTATCTCTCTGTACAGCAAAGATTTACCAAACCTTCTAAAGAGGACAAATGGAGGTGTGGCTTATACTGTGGCAATCAATCAGATTCTAGCTATTATTTTATTGACTGTACTAGATAAATGATAGCTAAAATCTGATTGGTAGCTACAGTATGAGTATCATCTCCATTTATCCTCTTTAGAAGGTTTGATAAATCTTGTTTCTCTTTAGAATGTTGGGGGAGATTTATCAAAGCTTGGAGAGAGATCAATTGGAAAGAGAGAAAGTGCTAACCAATCAGCTCCTGACACTTTACAGGCTGTTTGAAGAATGCCAGTTAGGAGCTGATTGGATTGTACTTTATCTCTCTCCAAAGCTTAGTACATCCTCCTCCGATCACTGAAACTCCTGTTGTTCCTATCTGTCTTTTTTTCAGCACTGCTATTTTTCAGCTATCTCAGAATTTTTAGTTTCTCATCCCACGCAGGCTCTTCATTCACTTCTCCCTCACACTCTCCCATATCAGGCCCATTACACTGCTATGGGATGCATTACTCTTATTTTACCCTGGCCAGCGAGCATAACAATGTGCCCAACAGTTTGGTAGGCTCCTTCCTCTTCATGTGCAAGAACAATGGTAATGGCACTCATGTGTACTGACAATTAGTGGACCCGGGTGTCATATCACCTTACAAGTAATATTGATGTGCAGGGAAGATTGTTAGAGTCTCATTTCACAATAAAGGGACTAGATAAAGAAAATGTTTATTTTTTTAGAAGTCTGAAAATAAGTTGTGGGAAAAATAGTAAATTAATCTGTTAAAATACACTGTCATAGCCAGCTCAACAAAGCCACTTTAGTGACTGTTGGGTATATTTGCTAAGGTGCTGGTTTATAGAAACGGAGATGTTGCCCATAGCAACCAATCAGATTCTAGCTATTATCTTCTAAAAGGTGCTAGATAAATGATACGTAGAATCTGATTGGTTGCTATGGGCCATACCTCCACTTCTATAAATCCGCATTTTAGTAAAAATACCTCTGTGTCTTTTATTAATGTGAGAATGTCACACTTAGCAATGGTGATAACAAAATTAATCAATCGGTACATTTTCTCTCCCAACCCTGGACCTTTCCAAACTTCCACCTTAATATCTTGTGCAAGTTGTACATGAGAGCACAGCAAGAGGATAATATATATAAAAATTCAAACCTTTTTATGAGAACTAGCTGATTACTTATTTGGGGTACTGTAGCACTCTTCAAATTTAAATACTTTGTCGTAGTGTGTACGTCTCCACGGAGCCTACCTCTGCAATGGATCTACCCCCAGGCTCTAGCTCAGTCTTACTCACCTGAGGCTAACTGATGAACATCTTCTTTGTTTATTGTAATCATTTTTATAGTTCACACTCACCAGCTTTGTGGAGCTCCCTGGGACTGCAGGGAGATGATAGGTGAGGCAGCAACAGCCCAGACACTGCTTGCAAAGCTGGGGGCGGGGGCCACACCGTGGACCATAAGCTGCACAGAAAGAGAGCTAATAGAGGCATGCGCCTGAGTATGGGGAGCGTGCCTTGAGCACTGATGGACACCTTGGATGTGTCATGTGACCAGGAAGTGCACTGCAGTGTTTAGAGACCGGTGTTCAGTCAGCAGCAGCAAGAGAAGACAGTGATGCAGGTAGGAGAGTGTCACGTGACCAGGAATAGTACTGCAGTGTTTAGAGATTGGAGCTCAGCAGCAAGAGAAGACAGTGATGCAGGTAGGAGAATGAATGGACACTGAAGCTTAGTTTAGTGAGGGCAGAGTTACAGCGAGTAGGGGGTGAGACAAGCTCCCAGCACTCAGACCCATCTCCATGTGTGCCTCTCCAGCCATTGACCTCACTGCACGTCACTGCTAATCAGCAAACAGAAGTCCCTGTGCATGCAGGTTACATAACAGCAAAATACATGTAGATCACATGCATAAAGTGAAGCATCATCTCTCCTGACACTAGGTACTGGTTCACCTCCTTTCATCCTTAGCTACACTTGACCCACTGCAGGGACAATAATGGGTGCAGACATGGACCTATTATGGGTCTCTCTCAGAGGGAACAACCTTACTCACATCACTACTCATTGATAAGGCAAAGTATCAGCCTTCTGCCCTGACGGTAGTACTCTCGTGTCCAGTTGTAGCACATAATATAAAAGTGACAGCTATGGACTACTTTCTCGTATGACCTTGGACCATCAGATTTATGTAATTTAGAGCTAATGGAGGCCAGTGTGTTAGATCCAGGTTACACCGGACCATCTTCTGCTGATCTCAGGGAGATCTATCAAATAAATCGGTATCAACACATTAAAGGTAAGAATCATAATAAAAACATATATGGGAGGGAAAAAAAAGAATACTATAAAAATACAGTAGCTTATATCTAAATCCTTATTAACACTTAATATAATATTTTTGGTATTGTTGTACTTGAGGGAGCCAGCTAGTCACATTTTAGACAAATCTGTTTACACTAACTGTAAAGCTACAAAAGACAGGAAATTGAAAATCGAACACATTTCCCCCTCATTTTCCTTCTATAAGAGATTCAAAAACTGTTATTCTCAGCCGATATATTATTTAAAAAAAAAAAACTTTGACACATGAAAAAAAAAGTGATATGCAATGAAAGACACTCAACCAAAAAAAGCTAGACTGTTCTTGATGATGGCGGAGAGTGAGATCCTACAATCATAAGGGTCGTATCTCTGTATTTTAATGAAAGCATCTACGTGGCTAGATTATGCCATTTATTCTTGAGGATGCAATAAAGATCTCCTCATGTCACTGAAAACAATATTGGAAGGTAATCTCATACTGCGCATTTGTAGTACGGGTCTGCGATGGACTGAGTTTGGCAGCAACCTGTCAGTGATTGCCAGTCTGCTGCCGTTTCTGGGCGGGGAGGGAGTAGCGACGGCCTCCGTTGCCCAAAACGGAGGTGTGTTGCCACCATTGGGGGGAAATGGAGAGGCCAGGAACTCGTTCGGCTGCCGGAGATTTCCTGGCCTCTTGAGCATCTGTGATGGCCGACTTGAGTGACCCCATGGTCACTCAGCCAGCCGATGGTCACGCAGATGTGCACCCAAGGACGCAGCTCGGATCAGTAACGCATGTAGGAGGCGTGGCGTCTCCTGCTTCATTACCATATTACAGCTTTCGGAGCTGCTATCATGTTAAAAGCTGCGATGGCAACTCCGTTTAAAGTTGAATTACCCACCAACTGCATTAATATAATTAAATTCACATAGCTATAATTGGAAGCGAAAGAAAAAAAAACATAATCTTGATAGATAACAGAAAAATTAAGAGTTATTTATATATATATATATATATATATATTTATATATAGCCATCACTCCGGCACTCACAGGTTCCACAGGTGACTGAGCCGGGTGCCTTCCACAGTCAGCCTCAAGAAGCAGGGCAAACTGGATACATAGAACGCAAGGCGGCACTCCGTAATAAATGTATTCACAACCAGAAGATCGTTTTGCAACGTTTCAGCGCTTTATTCCGCGCTTTCGTCAAGCATACAACTTGTATGCTTGACGAAAGCGCGGAATAAAGCGCTGAAACGTTGCAAAACGATCTTCTGGTTGTGAATACATTTATTACGGAGTGCCGCCTTGCGTTCTATATATATTTATATATATATATATATCACACTCACCCACACTTTCAGAGAAAATTCCAGGACTTGCAAAGGGGCCTTTGCATTTGTCTGTATTATGTAACCTTTATATTGGATTAAATCTGTTTTTTTGTGGTGGAGTGCAAGTCCTGGAATCTTCTCTGGAAGGAGGGGGTGAGTGTGCATTATTACAATACATATGGACCCTGCACCAGTCGAATGTGAATTAGTCTTGTTGTGTGCCTGCTCGGGCTGAACACACACACACAGGCCGGGACCCTAACCCCCCTAAAACCTGGCCATAACCGGACAGACAAATGTTGCTACGTGGCATTATAGCTTACTTTTTTGATACTAAATATCTAGTAAGATTTGGCAGCTTTACCTTGAGAGCTGTGGAAGATATTCGCCAACAAACAAATATATATAAGCGAGAAAATGTGTCTTTCTGTATGTCCTTTATGCAAGGCCATTGTTTTGTACCTAGTCTTCCAAAAACCTGTGTGAAAGCTACAAAAGTATCCTCTTAACCTCACAGTATGAGCAAGTGTCAAACCTTATGATTCATGCAAATGCATATTAAATTCAGAGTAACACATACTTAAAATGTAGCTGCTGCAGGTTTCTGGTGGGGGCGAGCACCTCGCATCATTAGGCCCCATAAACTCATGCCTTACTGCCGCGATTTCCTGGGATATGGGGGTAGGGCTTGTCATATTTGCTCTATTCCCACTGCGGCCAGTGTAGGGGGGCATTGGTCCATCGGGGGGTTCTAAGTACCTAGAAACCCCCCTGACAGACTGATACCCCCTGCGTTCGTTATTGAGTGTAGGAACTTGCAGAGAATTGGGATCCCTTGGCAGTGGTCGGTAAGTTTAAATGTTTTAACCTCCTGCTTGCCTGGTGGGACATGTAGTATTTATTCCTTCAACTAATACTACCTCTGGAATACTCTTTGATTTGTCACCAAGAATGTCATGCAGAAGCAGCAGGCATAGCGGTGTACTGTACAGTTAGAATTGTTGAAATAAATCACATGAAAGTAAATGAGATTAGACTTTCCTACCTTCTTCCAAATTCACACTCCACCAAAAGTGCAGTGGTTCTCAAACTCGGTCTTCAGGACCCCACAGAGGTCACGTTTTCCAGGTCACCCAGCAGGTGTACAAGTGTACTCATTACTCACTGACACATTTTAAAAGATCCACAGATAAAGCTAATTATTTCACTTTTGATTCTGTGATGAGACCTGGCAAACATGCACCGTTTGGGGTCCTGAGGACCGAGTTTGAGAACCTGTGCAAAAGTGCAAATATGTTTGATAAAGAATAAAATTTATTTATTTCATCAATCCGTAAAGATAAAAATATGGACAGTAATATAAAATCACATCAAAATACTAGGATAATCAGCCGAGAAGCCAATAATATTCTTAAAACAAATATGCATACGATTAGCTAAGAAGCCATGTAAATGAATCCTGGTAGGCTGTGATAGCACAACATTCATATGAAAAAGTAAATGAATACAAGGTGTCCGTTATAATGGACCCGTACTAGAGTTGTGTGGAAAATAGGCATTGTGTTGCAAACAGGGGGTTCCGGAATTACCCATTTGTGGCTAACAGTTTGTGGTGACTCTGGACCGGGTTTCTTCCAACAACATGCAGCACCCCTGACCCATTTTGATCTCAGTGCTCTTTATCAAGTGGCAGACAGGATGGCAGTTTAATTAACTATACGATTATATAGAATGTTTTAATTAATCAAGAACTAGATCAGAGGCCTGAGGCCATCACAGATAAATGGAGGTGGAGTATTTAGTGGAAGCCAGGCAAAGCATTGATTAATTGATTGATTACTAACAGCTATAAACAAAAACAAATTGGAGACATGAAAAAAACAATTAAAAACAAGCTTCCAAAATGTAAATGAGAATTTTACATTTGAAACTGAATCCAAAGAGCAAATCACAGGCCTTAGAACAGTATACAATATTCAAGGCAGAGTAACAGCCTAGCCATAACTTTTTATTTTATATAATGATATGATTTGATGATACTACTCTGTATCTGTAGAGAAGTTGGTGATGGATGGCCTATATGCCTGGATGAGAAGCTGGTGATGGATAGCTTTGCAAGATACAAAAGAATATGAAGACCCCAGTAAAGTACAGTAATTTATGCTGCCTGTCAAACACACACAATCTTGGCAAAGCCCATAATGAAAGTGGTGTACTATGGAATTGTCCTTGGGCCCTCCCATCCACCCTTACGTTGTATCCTAAAAAGGACATGCACAGTTTCACAAGCCAAGTACTTCAGCAACAAGGACCACCACTTTTATGGCTGAAGTGCTTGGTTCATTTGTGCGCCAACAAGCCAAGCTACCAATGGGTTTAAGGCAGCTAACAGTGTTGTTACTTATCATCACAGTTGGAAGATGTCATCATCCTCATCATCACTTTCATCAGTGTTTATATAACATCACCACACAATATTAAATCATCCCCACTGGAATCCACCGTTATATAATTTTATGTACTTCGTTGTAATTGGTGGCAAAGGTCTTCCTCATAGAATTAGTAGTTTATTTTTATAAGCATCAGTTTTTTCCCATTTTTTGGAAGTAGCCTCCTAGGCCAATCACTCACAAGGTTCCCGGCTCTGCTAAACACTCTTTCCGAGTACACTCTAGAGGATGGGCAGCTTAAGCAAAGCTAGTTTGTACAAGGGGCTCCAAATTGCCTATTTTTCCTCTCATGACATGCTAATTTCTACATTATTATTAAAATAATCATCCACCATTCTATTGATGCTTACTGTAGAGGTGTCAATAATTGTGGCCAATTTATTTAAGCCTGACCAAATGTCATAATGTTTAACTTTGGTGCGATTGATTCATAATCATCATTACCATCAGTTAGTCTCATGTATAAGGCCAGGAGAATATGCCGGAAAAACGGAAGCAGGAGACACCATCGTCATGTCATGTGCCACTTGATCTGAAAACTTGCTCGCCAAGTGCTCTTTGTATCTCTTTAGATCTTTGTCAGTTGGAAAGAAAAAAAATTACATATGACTTAAACCTAGGATCAAGCACGTTTGCCACAATGTACTGATCCAATTGCAAGATGTAGCAAATCCCTTGGTCCTGGCAAAGTGAAAAAAACAACAACTTGATCTACAAGTCCAATGTACTTGGAATCGCTTATTTTCATCTCCTCCTTCATCTTCCCTAACTTCTTTTCCAGTAGTTTTAATTAAGAGTACGACCTGACTGAGGCTGAAGTGTCTGAACTGAAATCATTGGTTACAATTTTAAATGGTTTCAGTAGCTAGCATAAAACTGGGAGTATTCTCCACTGTGCTCGACTAAAGTAACATGTCCTCTTTCTTCCTATATAAAGGTTTGTTATGTATGCTTGGATAGCTTGTAGCTGTTCCTCCTGTCGCTAAAGTGTATAAAGGGTAGAATTTCACCTGGTTACTACCCCTTGCTTCAGTTGGTGGCATTGCAAATTATACTTTTGTAGTTGCAGCTGATGCAATCTTCTACATGTGGTTGCTGAATGCCGGAAATGCCCAAACATTTTTAGGGCCACAGTTATCATGTCCAGCACTTACCTGTAAGTTTTTAAGAAAATCTTATCCACCAAGTTTATTGTGTATGCAAAACATGTTGAAATCACCCAGTTGCAATGCTTGTGCAATGTTACTTGCGTTATCAGAAATGACCAATCTTGAGGAGAGTCCCTGAGTTTTTCCAACAGAATGAAACTGGTATGCCTCTTAATGAAGCCAGTGATACAGAGACTAGCCTGCCTGTAAATTTGCTGTCATTATGTGTTAGATACTGCTGATGTTGAAGGCGATACACCCACCCAGTGGGCTGCAACAGATACGTATTCTTTAGTTTAACTAGTACCGCTTGTCCATATATCTGTAGTCACATGGATAGTTAATACAATTGCACTTTCTAGGCCAAGAAAACTTTTTTTTAACGTCCCGATACAGGTGAGGAACTACTGTTCTGGTAAAATGGAATTGAGCTGGAATTTGGTAGTGGGAACACATGATTTCAATGAATTGTCTAAAACCTGATGCATTGAGGGAAGATATTGGACACAGATCTAATGCTAACATAGCCATTATGGCTTCAATGATCCACTGTGCAACAGGATTGCAGCTGTCATACTTAGTTACTCTTGCAAATGCTTGTTTAACAGTTGGAAAAAAGTTCCCACAAGAGATAGCTTTTTTGTTCTTATGCTCAGGCATGACAATATACTTCTTATCACTGGCAAAAACTGCTGCCACTAGTGACTGACTTATTTTGAGACAAACAACATCCACCTCCTCAATTTGTTCTTATCCAACACATTCATCATCAACATCCTCAGAAGCATCAAATACACAAATATCCCCCTGATCCTGTTGCACTTCCACAGTAGTGTAATCAATTTCTCTGTTACCATCATTACTTTTACTGCTACTCATCCTCACATTTGCAGAGGGTGCAGAAATGGTGGAAGGAGGCTTCTCTATGAGTACAGTGTCAGAAATGTGAGACTCACACATAACACACATGGACACCCTTAGACTCTCCTCAGGGATATGTAAAGTTTGTGAACATACTGTTCTTCAGTAAGAAACAGCAGTAGCAGGACCACCACTTGCAAAGAAAGAATATGGTCTGAGCTTTTCCTTGCCACTGCGTGTGATGTATGACACATTGGAAATGTTTAATTTTTCAGCTGCACATTTTCCCTTCATATTTAAAGTATAGGTGATGTTTATTTTACAATTGTGAAATACTGTTTAGATGTCAGGTGTCCTTTACAGCTTCTGTCCCCTTGACCTCATTTAGTAGATATTGAAGAAGTACTACAACTGGCAGCACTAGTACTGGGTTGCTGCTTCTGCTCTTCTATTGACTCATCCATGATTATATTTTTTACAGCAGGACAGGAGTAAAGCTACTGTAGTCGTACTTAACTGCCACCACACCAAGTGAATGTACAATGATATAGGGAAAGGAGGGACTGTTACTTTTACCGTGCAGTTTTTTAAAAGACTGGCAATTATTATTGGCACCAGCAAAAAAAATGTTTTTGGTGTGCAGCTTATGGAGACAGAACAGCACTCACTAAGTACAGTAATATATGCTGCATCTCAAAAACACACTACACAAATGTTTTAATTCTATTATAAAAGAATGGCATTTTTGTTTACACACCAGAATAAAAAATATTACTTCTTTGCAATAATTGTTTTGGGGTAAAGATGATGGGGATACCACCACACACAGTAGGAACAGTAATATACTCTGTGTCTCAAAAACACATTAAACTAAAATTATTAATTTGTTATTAAAAGAGTGGCAATTTTTTTACACACCAGGATAAGAAAGTGATTTATTTGCAATAAATATTTTTAAAGTAGAGTATTTATTTAATTTTAATGCCATTATTATAGAAATGGTAGCTGGTTGTAGGTATAGAGGACTATTTATTAAACATGGGTGCTACTGATTTTACATCAGGGTTGGATTGGATGAGGGAGACCTACAGATGGGTTTATTTACTACGAGGTGGCTTGTAAAAGCTAGCCACTTAATGAATTAACCTTCTAGAGTGTTCACTCTTTGCTAGCTCATTCATATTTCATGCACCTGCATACAGAGCCCCAATATCCCAGGATTCTGACAAGCAGCAGCAAATCTTCAAGAACAGATAGGAGAGAGAGGGACAGTCATCCAAATCTTCTTACTGTGGGCAGCCCCTATATTGGGTTACTCACAGCTCCTTTCAATCAGGAAGCAAAAAATATGGTAGTTGCTCAATCAGCTTAATGATATACTACAGGTGCTTGTAAAGGGCAGGGGTTTACACTGAACACAGAAAAAAGAAAATTGCCCCCCAGCACACTGCAGATAAATCAAAAATACTTGAATCCTACATTATAATAGAAATTCAGAGGTATTGGTTTACATACATTTGCAAATATATGAATAAGCGCTGGGCCAACGTCAAGGCTCCTCTATACCAGCGTCCCTAACATTAAGAGGTTCACGTCCAAGAAGCAAGGCACCCAAAAACATTCCAGCCAAGGACCATCCCCAGGGCATCACACGAAAAGGGGAAAAAAGGTGATAGTGAAGTGTAAAAGGATAGATGTGTAAATATAAATCAATAAGTGTTAATGAAATGTAAAATAATTAAAATGACATAAATAATATACAAACGATTAGAGAAGTGAAAAAATATTCTATGTGAATTAAGTGGTGATACCATGAGCAAGGTCCAGCCAGAACAACCCCGGGGGCCCCACTCCCAAACGCCCACCCCAAATTAATTATTGCTACATAATAGTAGCACCCACTCTGGGTCATATAATTACAAATTGATGTACTGCATGATAACAGTACATGTAAGAGCTGAGAGCTAACTTACCTTGGAGGTACCCCAAAAAACCTCCACATGGCACTATAAGGATCAGCACCTCCTCCTAATGCTGACTCCCTTCATGCCTCCAAACTGCAAGCAAAAAATATGGTAGTTGCTCAATCAGCTTAATGAGCTTAATCAGCATATATTTGCAAATGTATGTAAACCAATACCTCTGAATTTGTATTATCATGTAGGATTCAAGTATTTTTGATTTATCTGCAGTGTGCTGGGGGGCAATTTTCTTTTTTCTGTGTTCAGTTTAAACCCCGCCCTTTACAAGCACCTGTAGTATATCAATAAGCTGATTGAGCAACTACCATATTTTTTGCTTGCAGTTTGGAGGCATGAAGGGAGTCAGCATTAGGAGGAGGTGCTGATCCTTATAGTGCCATGTGGAGGTTTTTTGGAGTACCTCCAAGGTAAGTTAGCTCTCAGCTCATACATGTACTGTTATCATGCAGTACATCAATTTGTAATTATATGACCCAGAGTGGGTGCTACTATTATGTAGCAATAATTATTTTGGGGTGAGCGTTTGGGAGTGGGGCCCCCGGGGTAGTTCTGGCTGGACCTTGCTCATGGCATCACCACTTAATTCACATAGAATATTTTTATCACTTCTCTATTCGTTTGTATATTATTTATGTCATTTTAATTATTTTACATTTCATTAACACTTATTGATTTATCTTTACACATCTATCCTTTTACACTTCACTATCACCTTTTTTCCCCTTTTCATGTGATGCCCTGGGGATGGTCCTTGGCTGGAATATTTTGGGGTGCCTTGCTTCTCGGACGTGAACCCCTTAATGTTAGCGATGGTGGTATAGAGGAGCCTTGACGTCGGGCAAGCGCTTATTCATATATTTGCAAATGTATGTAAACCAATACCTCTGAATTTCTATTATCATGTAGGATTCAAGTGTTTTTTATTTATCTGCAGTGTGCTGGGGGGCAATTTTCTGTTTTCTGTGTTCCTTTCAATCAGGACCTATGTGCCACTGCAAGGACAGCTTGGAGGTATGTCCCACCTCATACTGCTCTTGATATGAGGGGCGAGCTGCTGGCACCTAGCAGTAATGCACACAGCATTGCCCGTGTATTTGAAGGTGTATTGGGAAGGGGTTGCAGAGCAGCCACATACTGTCTAAAATTGTTCCCAAGCCCCATGCATTGCTCCAAAAGGAGAGAAGAATCACTCAGGTGGGGGGGTTGGGTATGGGATTCCTAGCAGTTGGGATGCCGGCAGTCACAATACTGACAGCGGAATCCTGACAGTCAGAACCAGCTAGGTAAGTACCCTAACTCTAGCCTCTAACACCGATGCAGCCTAACCCTAACCCCCCCTGCAGCCTAACCCTAATCCCACCTGCAGCCTAACCCTAACCCCCCTGCAACCTAACCCTAACTTTTCCCCTAGTGTCTAACCCTAACCCCCCCTGCAGCCTAACCCTACCCCCCCTGCAGCCTAACCCTAACCCTCCCCCTAGTCCCTAACCCTAAACCTAACCCAAGCCTCCCCCCTGCAGCCTAACCCTCCCCCTATCCCTAATACTTACCGTTGGGATGCCAGCGGTCGGGATTCTGAGCGATGGCACCCTGAGCGCCGGGATGCTACCTACATCACAGGTGGGGTAGTTATATATTATTTTTTTGTTACCGACGTACTAGTGACTGGCAACACAAACCGATGACCCACACCGATTTACCAGTACGCCACCCTTACCATTGCATTCTCCGGGTGGACCCTGTATGCCTCAGTCTGAAACTGATTGTGTGAACGTAATACAGATGATCACAGAGCACAGTCATTACCTCATAAACCAGAAACCGTTGAAGACTTTTTTCCTAGTCGGTATCCTGCTTTCTTCTTCCACCACTTCATAACAATATAATAAATATTATTTGACATTACTGTATTATGAACATTCTGTTTTCTGACTCTCACAGAATTATAGGACACCTGGGAGTCAGTGCACAGACACCGGGTTTCACCACAATTCGAAGCTCACATTAAAAGGCTTTGACATGAATTCCTCTTAGCATGGTGTCCAATTGCCAGTGGCCTCTCAGTAAATGTGAGAATAGCACGTTACCACAATTTGTCTCTCAGCCACAATGAAGAGCTTGCCCGATTATGTATCGTTGTGTTAGGATCATGCAGAGACACAACCCAAGGTACATATTTCATTGACACATAATATTTAGCTGGCAAATGTATAAATAAAGAGCCTTTCATAAAAAGTGTTTATAGAACAAAAAAATACTAAAATGGACGTGCAGCTGCATTACATGCTTGATTCAGATCTGGTTTATTGCCAGGTATAGCAGTTTTAAAGTGCACCTGTCACATTCAGAAGATTGCGCCTATTGGTACTCCTTGCCAGGCTCATTTCTAAAGTAGAGTGCTGAGACTGAGAGCCACGGCCAATGCTAGGGCTATGCCAGTGGTGCTGCTTCCCAGGGCACAAGGCAGAGTTGGCAACTGCATGTGGCTTTCAGGGTAGGCACTCTGCATATCTGCCTGAGAGCCACCAGTGTGTAATTATTTAGGACACTCCCAGCTACCAGTTTACTGGACCCAGCCCCCTCTTTGTGATGCCATCATGTCACAGTGCGGTGTAGGCTTAAGACGATGTGTGTACTCAGCCACATCGTCAGGTTGGCCTGCACTATTTAGTGCGTACACACTTAACAATTTGAATATACCTATAGGAGTATGTGCAGGTTTTATAGAAGTAGAGATGTTGCCCATAGCAACCAATCAGATTCTAGCTATTGTCTTCTAGAAGGTGCTAGATAAATGTTAAGTAGAATCTGATTGGTAGCTATGGGCAACATCTCCACTTCTAAAAACCTGCACTTTAGTAAATATACCCCTAACTGAGACAAAAAAAACACCAGCTGGATCCTGCTTTCATTACTATCCCCCAGATAAAGAGAAGTTAAAAAAGTAAAACAAAGGTAAAAAAATTTAATAAACAATAAAAGTGTTGAACAGGGAATGTGGGCCTAGTAAAGTTCACCCTGACCCTTGTGCTGCGGTTGCCAAAGTTCTTTGTCATGCCACTGTATACAGGACAGGTGGGTGTAAAAGTTAATCAATGTCTGTCTCTGGTCTAAAAAACTATAGCTATGAAATCATCACATCAGCCAATGAGAAAGGGAGCGTGATTAATTGTAAATCCCAGGTGGCCGTCCCTGAGTGCAGGGGTGCAGCCTGGCAAATAATAACACTGAATGAGTGACATTAGGTCACACAGTTCTGTTCAAGGTCTGATAAAAAACAGATAAAATATTGTTTAGTAATTAAAATAAAATACATTTTATTTTTAATTAAATAAAAATTAAATTCAACACAATGCAAATAAACCTTGTACTCAGACGTTGACTATTGAATGCAATCTGTAAACGGAAGCTGCAAATAGTCAAAACTTCCAATCACTAATTGGGGCCTATTGGTGACATGTTCCAGAAGTCTGTTCATTTTTCACAATTTTTGAAGATTTCTAATAAGAACTACCAGTTCAAATGCGCCATGTGCCGGCCTACTCCATGAATGCCCGACTTCATGACATTGCAGGCAGGACGTCATTATGTTGCGCATAGGGAGTGGGGCCCGGTAGCACTGGCAAGTGCAGTGCTGACCGGAGCATCCTGAAGATGCTCCAATCGGCTGTACAGACTGCAGGATGCCTGTCTGTAGCATCTAAAAGGTGCTCCAGTGGCGCTGAAGCAACAATCCTGGCTGCAGGGCCACGTTTCAGGCACCTTGCTAGCTAGAAGCAAGGGCTGTGGGTGTCGCCCACAGAGCCCTGCACTCTGAGCAGCGGTACCAGTCGTCAAAGCAGGCTCTATGCAAATGCCTAGGGCATCTGCAATACCTTAGGGGCATCCTGTTGCTCGGCAGTTGTGGCATAGTGATGGTGCCGGATGCAGGCAGTGTTTAGAATGAGCTTCTACGTATGCGCAGAAGCTCATTCTGGCTACAAGTAAAATGGCTGCGGTCGTGAGTCACACCTCACGGCTCCGCTTCCACCTCTATCAGCTGGCCAGCACCCATCAAGTCCAGCAGGGACGCTCTAGGAGCTGGAAGAACAAGCAGGGCAGCCGCGACTGCCTCCCTAACCCTGAAGAGAGTAAGTCTGTTTAACGAAGTCAGCTGAGCTCTCAGCTGGGAGAGGGGGCGTTGCTGGATGACTGAGAGGTGCTGGGTGCTGACTGTGCTGGGAAAGGTGCATAGCCCATAATGGCCAGGGGTGCTAACTGTACTGGACGACTAAGAGTTGTTGGGTGCTGACTGTGCAGGGAAAGGAATGCATGGAGGCCAGCTTGGCCAGGGGTGCTGGACGACTGAGGGGTACTGTACTGGGAAAGGCTGTTCTGGAAGAGGGGTGCTGGATGATGGACACTGTGCTGAGAGGGGAGAGGGGTGCTGTGCTGTGAGGCAGGTCATTGAGTGCTGTTGTGAGATGGCCTGTAATATTTATTTATATTAGAGATGTGCTCCAGACCATTTTTGCTGGTTTTTGTTCTAATTCGCCAGCCGGTTTTGGTTTTGCCAAACCATCGTGACTGGTTTTGGTTTTGGATTTGAATTTTTTTCCAAAACTTGGCAAAAAAGCTAAAATCACTTAATGTTAGCCTTTTTCTTCCTAGAGTAATATTTACCTCAATAACATTAATTTCCACTAATTTCCAGTCAATTTTCATCACCTCACAGCTCACAATATTGTTTTCAATATTCAATTTTACCACTGAGTAAGAGCTGTCATACTTGCTTCCCCTTGCATAGGATTGTTTCGCGGTCAGTTGTTTTTTAAAATAGTAATCTTCTTGGTCCCCTTCTGGAATGAAGATCCATCCCCAGAAGCAGCAGCAGGCCTAGCGCTGAATGATTCTTCTGAGGAATCCTGGATAGGGAAGGAGTCACCTAGCCTTAAGAAATTGGATGCAGGATTACCTCCGATCATCACTGTGGATATTGAGGAAGAAGGTGTTGGCAGTAGAGATTTCATGTGCTGGGATCTAGTTGAACTTGAGAGAAGGGAGCTAGCTGATGTTGAACTGCTTGTTGTTATTTTTAAGCACCAGTTTCTAATATTGTCAATAATTTTTCATGAGTTTATTGCAAATGACGTAAAAGGGTGGAGGTTCCTAGATGGTTAACATCCCTACCTCTACTTACCGTGGTTTTACAAATGCTACAGATGGCTTGACGATTATCAGGATTTGGGTAAAAATAATTCCATACATAAGAGGTGCATTTGTTGGTCCTATGCCCAGGCATGACAATGTCCTTCCTCTTATCTTTGCCAAGAGTTGCTTCCACTGGTGCCTAACTTAGACAAACAACATCCTCATTCTCAACATCTTTATTTGCACCAACGTCAGCTACACAAATATCCCCCTCATCCTCTTGCACTTCCTCGGTGGCATCCCTAATTTTTATGTCATCAGCTATATTTGTGCTGCTCATCCCCACATTTGCAGAGGGAGCAGCAATGGTGGAATGTGGCTTCTATGCGAGTACAACAGTGTCAGAAGGGTCAGTAACACACATCGCACTCTTGGACACACTTAGACTCTCCTCAGGGATTTGTGACATTTCTGTTTCTGAATGCAGTTTGTTCTACAGCCTTAGTGATTTTCATTTTTTTACACCTCTTCTACACTCTATGATAAGGTTTTGCATCGTCATGAGAGGCAGAGGAAGATGCCTCACTGACACTTGCAGAACCACCACTCATAAATAAAGGCCATGGCCTCAGTCTTTCCTTGCCACTGCGTGTGTTGAATGGCATGTTGGCAACTTTATGTTTTGCTGCACCACACTTTCCCTTTATTAGATGTGTTTTTTTCTTTAGCACTGTATATTATTTTTATTTTATTTTAGATACACTGACTTAGACCCTCTTTGGCCTTGAGCATCGACTTTAGTAGATGACGTTGTTTGACTAGCATCATCATTATTACTGGTGGCAGCAGCTGCAGTGACAGTATTTCGTTGCTCTTCTCTAAATTGCAGATCACTGCGTGGCTTATATATGCATGTGAACAAAGTGCACCAAACAGTGCAATTATTATTATTTTGTTTTTCCAAAATAATTTTTATTAGAGGTATAAACACATAAAAAGGGGATGGGGGGAAGGGTACAGAAAGAAACAGGGGGAAGGGAACAGAAAGCATAATAAGGTCCAAACATCATCATAAATCGTCCATACCATCAACTTCAACAATCATAGCAGCAAGTTACATCATAATACATAAATAGAGGTTTGGTCCATAACTGATAAGACAGAGAAGCACATACATAAAAAAAATAATTAGAGAACAAGCAGATTAATCAGATAAAGAAAGTCTCCTGTATGCAACTCTTTCTCCATGGTTGGAGTGTTTATTAGCCCAGTAATCACTCCACTCAAACCACTGAATCAAGGAATTCGATGCCAAGGATGAGTATTGGCAGCCTGCAGTCTCAAATTCACAGTATACCTGTACTCTGGCTTCTATTGTGTCTAGTTTTGGAATTACCCCTGAACGTCAATGGTGTGTTAATAATAATTCTGTCATTATAAGAATGTGCTCCATAATGTAGCAATCATTATTGGAAAAAGCTTCTAGAGAAATATGAAAGATAGCCACACGAGGATTAGGTGGTACCATGACATTAATAGCTGGAGAAATAATCCCAAAGTTTAGTAAGGGCCGGGCATGACCAGAATATATGTATCAGAGTTCTTACCTGGCCACAGTCACACCAACAAAGGTCCGAAATTCTATGCAATTTAACGGGGGTTTGATATAATCTATGTAAGAGCTTGTAATATTGCTCCACATGGGTAATACACTTGATGAAAATATATACGAAAAATCCAATCGTCTTCTGAAACAGGGCATGCCAGGTCCAATTCCCACTGAGCTAATGAAGGAAATGTCATTGGTTTCTTCAGAGTAAGCAAAAGAACATGCCGCCACAAAATTATTCTTTTGTGAGCGACCTTAACTAGTTTATCATGTATATATATAGGTACATTGAAAACTAAATGACGGCCTGATGTGCAGCTGAATAACCAGTGATGGAGTTGCTGGTATTTATAAAAATCATACGGCTCTATCTCCTTGTACTGTATATAAAACTTTTGATTCAACCTAAAGATAGCTTTATGAACTTCTTGCAATGCTGCAGATTGGATCACAGATCCTCGCACCACCGTCTTTATTGAACACCAGAAATTGAATTGAGATGTGTCACCTGGGGAATTAGTCTCCAAATACCTAGAAAGGGACTGGGAAATCTTTTGTTTGGATTCTAGATCGGATACCAAATGCTCTCCCAAGCACCAAGAACTAGGAGGGACTCTATGCACCCCCACATCCCAAAGCAAACTAAGAGCAGAATGATCTGACCAAACCTTGGCCAGAATAACAGCATTTTTAATTTGTTGAAGTGTCCATTTATCAGATATAGAAAAATCAATATGGGAGTATGAATGATGGACATGGGAATAAAACATATAGTCCCGTACAGTGGGATTTTTGGCCCTCCATATATCATAAAGATTATATTCAAGTAGAATGCGACTAAAGGTATGGGAATGCTCTCGGGGCACACAAGATCTTAATTTACATGTTGAGGAAGATTTATCCATGGACGGATCAAGAACCATATTAAAGTCCCCCAACAACAAAACAGACCCCCTTCGGGGATCTTGCTGTTTGGTGCAAAGGTGTCTACAAAAGGAGATCTGTTTAGTATTGGGAGCATAAACCGAAACTATCGTGACCGGCAGTCCATCCAATTTCCCTAATAAAATCAGAAAACGCCATTCGTGATCCACAATTTGCTTCTCTAAGATAAAGTTACAAGAGGCAGAAACCAGTATGGCTTCCCCTGCTTTTTTATGGGGGACATTGGTCATGAAACAATGTGGGTAATGTTGGTCAGAAAATTTAGGAGGAGAAGAATTTATAAAATGCGTCTCTTGAATGGCCACAATTTGTGCATTATGTTTATGAAAATATTTCAGGGACAAGCATCTCTTATTAGGTGAATGTAGCCCCTTCACATGTAGACACAGAATATTAACCATCTTGACTACAAATTACCTGCAATATGGACAAATAGACTTGTAATAAAGAAACTAAAAAGTACCCTGCATAGCTTAGAAAAAATTGTGTGAAAACTGGGAAAAAGACATAACTGGGGAGAATATGTTGGACAAAATAGAGAGAATAGAGGGGGGGAACATAAGGACTGGTGGAGCTTCTATATGGAACTAAGTGGGGCCACTACCAATGCTGGCACATAAAGGTAGTGGGGGTAGCGGCTTCCCCTAGCACTCCTATAAAAATAGTATTTAAACAGATATAGAAAAAACGCTCCTATACCCAAAAATAATTAAACTATCAGTAAAGAACTGGATTAGAGGAGAGCATGTCAAAATCTCTGCAAATTCTTCAAATGATTTTAACTGCTCTCCACCAAGATCTCAGACATTGCAGTGGATAATTCAATGAGCAATCACAACAAGTTTAAAAAAGGAAATAACTGTAGACAGCAAGGATATATAACAGATTAGAGTGGATATATACTCATGACCATTAATTGTCATGATCCATCATGGACCAGTCCTTCTCCTTTTGGGAACACTCAGGCAGCATAGCTGAGATATCCTCCATGTTCCAGGACACAAGAAGTTGCATGCCTTCTTCAGGAGATGTGACAGGAGTCATGGAACCATTACGCATTATCAATAGTTTGGTTGAAAATCCCCATCTGTACGGAATGTCCGCCTTCCAGAGAGCCTTTGTTACTGGAAAGAAAGTTCTACATTTAGCCAATGTGGTTTCCGAAAAGTCTCCAAAGATCTGAAGGTCCCCCAAGACCCCGGCGGAGGTCTCTGATGTCCTAGCTGCATGAAGAATGGATTCTTTCACATGGAAGTAATGTAACTGCATCAAGGTATCTCTTGAGGCACCAGGGGTTGCATTTATCGCTTTAGAGAAATGATGGATATGATCTAAAAGAAAGTCTAATGCAGAACGTAGGAAGAAGCTTCACGAAGAGGTCCATAATATATTTGGGAGATTTGCATTTGGGATTGATTCCGGAATGCCTCATATTTTGATATTATTATGGTGGGACCTGTCTTCTAGGTCCCCCACTTTATCTCGCATGTCCGTGACCTCCATCTGAAGTTGATCATGTAAGGTGATCAAATCATTATGGGATTTGACGACTTCCTCCAGTTTGGTCTTGAAATTGTCCGTGCAGTCACCAAAGGCATTGATTGATTGTTGATAGTTCTGTAATGCTTCATGGAACTCAGTAGTAATGTCCTCCATGGAATTTGTCTGTAGGGACGTCGATGGAGAGGTTTTCAGATGCAGAGCTGAGTCTTAAGGCAACTGAGCCAATTGTCAGGTCCTTTTGTTCATTTAGGCACCATTTACAATTAGAGGTGCAACAATAGTCAGGAGGCACAGAGGCACAGAGGTATTATATACAGGTCAGAGCACCAAAATATCCACAGAAAATATCCACAGGAAAATGGTGTGTTAATGCGTGACAGAGTGAAAAGGGGCGATATGAATCATTAAGTAGCAGACAGCATTGTAGAGGCTACAGCCGTGGTGACGTAATAATAATCCTGACAAAAAGTAGATCCTGCAGCTAAAATAATAGAAGAGACTTGAGAAATTTGAGGAGAGGACAGTTATGGAGATCAAGATCAGCAGCTTCACTGATTTTTAGTAAATGTAAAAAAAAACCTCACAGCTGACACTAGCGATACTCCCCAACTGTTCTGGTTATGGCGGGACAGTCCCAATTCTCAGGTTGTAAAATGGTGGCGTTTCACCCAAAAGTGGACGTTTCTGGGCATGTCTGGTTGGGATGGAGAAGAGTGGGGTTTGGATGAATTGGAGGAGGAGCTTATTTTATTTTCTTTTTTTTAGCATAAAATGTACAGTAATGGTTTTTCTTGCAAAAACATTTGATAGATGAAGGGGATACAGAAATACTGTAAGAAGGGAGAAAGGGGGATGGCAGCATAACATGAACAGCAGTGGAATCAACACATGGTATATATAAGAGTGAACATCATGGTACAGAAAAATAGGAATCATTAAGAGTAACAAAAACTACAAAGAACTATTCAGAAACGTGCTGCAAAAATTGGATTGAAAATGGGAGAAAAAAGGGATAGAGGAAAGCATGTGGATGTTAGTATGGAAAAGAAATGAGAGGAGGAGAGGAGGTTCTGGAGTTTACATCTGTTACAAAGAACATGTCATATTAAGGAAAAGATATAAACTATGAGCAGGAGTGTGGGGTCCAAAATAGTCCAGCCATGCTTCCTATAATTTATAAAGTTGTGAATAACATTTGTGGAGGATACTAATAATATGTTCAAACGTGTAGATCTGCTGGACTTTGTTGATTAAGGTAGGGAAGGAGGGTGAATCTGGTTGTTCCAGGTGACTGCTATGAGATGCCTAGATGCAATGAGGATGTGCCCGATGAGCTTCTGAGTATGCTTGGGGACATCAGAGATTGGACGAGAGAATAAAACATAGGAGAGATCAGATGGAAGGGCGACTTATTTTATCGAAGATATTAAATCAAGGACTTTGCATCAATATGACTGCAATTTGGGATAGCTGCACCAAATGTGGGACAGGGTACCAGGCAAGCTGCAATTCCCCCAGCAAAGGTCCGGGGACATCGGATAGAAGGTGTGTAACCAATGCAGGTCGTAATACCAGTGAAACATAAGCTTAAAAGAGTTTTCTTTAAGACAGCTACAGAAAGTGCTCTTGGCAGACTCCCCTTCTAATTTGAGCCCAGGCTTCTGGTTCAATTGTTTCCCCAATGTCTACCTTCCACCGACACTCATGCAGCTCTTTGTCAGACTGTCCATGTCTCAGTTTAAGAGAATAAAACATGGAAATAAGGCCTCTGGAAGAGAATCTATGGAGACACAAAGCTTCGGCATTCTACTACTAGCGCAGTAGGAAAAGTCAAAGGTTAAGTGGACAGAGATGTGCATTAGAATAGCTGAACCCTTGGTTTTATGGTCTGAAGTAGTATAGAAAGAATGTGGAAAGACCTTGCAAGTAAGATTGGGGTGAGAGTGTGTAAGTTTGTTTCCCGCAAGAGAAGAATGTTATCTTTGAGGAAGCGTCGAATAGCCATGGTGCGTTTCTGAGGGATGTTTAATCCATTTACAAATTTGGAGAGAACTTTAAGGGTAAGCAAAAGTGTGGAGTTGCAAATAATGTTGAATTAAGTATGGAAGAGTGATGCGAGTTCAGAGGGATGGGGGCAATAAGGAAGGTGAGTGTCAGTAAGGGAGAGGGAAGAAAAGATAGAAAATAGAGATGCAGAGAACCCGACAAGCAGGGCTCAGCTCTCAAGAGCAAAGTATAGCATATCCTGTGTGCTTCAGAAGCGTGGAAATGGTGGGAAGCAGCCCAAGGCAAAAGGTCAGTGGTCGTCGAGTACAGAGGCAGAGAGAGGGGACATTAAACAAGCAATATACAATTGAAACACAATAGAAAGGTTAAACTGTGATAGAACAGTGGACTAAACTGTAGAAACAACATACAACTAACAGCCATATTTAGAGAAACATTTGAAAATAAATGAGGAGTGAGATGACTCCAACAAACATAAAGAGGAAAAAAGGCAAGACCTGAAACAGGAGGGGAAGGAGGGGGGGAGTAAAAGAAAACAAAAGTGGGGAGACCTAGACTAAATGTTTCACCTGAGAGTTGATAGGAGACTTTGAGTCCAGTCAAAAGAGCAGTAACCAAAAACAAAACAGAGAAGTAATTTGAGAATGAGAGTCCCAAAGTATGCCAAAGTCATGGTCTCAGTTCAGTGACAGTCAAGACCATAGAGAGGATGATGGCATTAGGGGGATTCGGTAGTTGATTGCTCTGTGGTGCGGGCTCCAGCAAATACCAATATTCTAAAGCATAACAAGTCCTTTGTCGTGTGATTTCACTCTATAAGATATGTCATTGTGTGATGCCAACAGGCTGAAGGGGTATTCCCATCTATAACTTGTGAAGAACTTTTGTCATGTTAATGGGATTGCAACATTTCTGTAAGGTGGAGGGGGACACGCCTTGGAAAACTTGCAGGTTATGTCCAGAGTAAGCAATCACAGGGGCATTGTGGGTGGAAGATAGAAAATGTTACTTAATGTGAAAGTAGTGAAAGGGTACAACCATGTCCCTCTGTGTCTGGTCAGAAGGTGGCTTAGGCCGTAAGGCATGGTGGGCATGATCAAGAAGAAAATCAGTATGAGCAGTGTCAGGAAGACACAGGAGGAACAAGCCCTCTTAGTATTGGGGGAGGGTGTCACTGTTCACTGTTTCAGGAATGTTTTTGAAGCAGACATTATGTCACAGAGAGATATTTTTGACATCTTCAAAGTGTTCTTTCATGGCATCCCTTTCTTGATGCACTGAGGCTATGTCTGGATCCACAGATGCTTGAAAGCTACAAATATTGTCTACTATATGTTTCAAGGAATCTGTGCGGGAAACCAGGGATGCGACCTCTACTAAGATCCTAACATGAATGCACGCATTTTCCAATTGAGTGTTCGACTTTATGAGATGCATTAATTCAGGACTAGAGCAGATGAAGCCCCTCAGTTTCTGAGTCAGGGTGAGGAGAAGAGCTTGTGGAGGAGCTTTGTCCTTTCTCCCAAAGATGGAAGGAGTCAAAGGAATAGCAGATTTCTTGCGTCAATGCAACATCCTTTCCCCTAAACATATACAGTGGTAGTGAAATATTCGACAGAGATAACGGTGCTATCACAATTAGTACTTGAACCCCCAAGTCCACGTAAATATGTAGGGTAATGCAGGCATGGTGCACAGGGTGAGAGGGGGAGAATAAAATAAGATGAGGGTAGGTGGCAGCAGGAACCTCAATGTTCATTGATGAGAGGGAGAGACTATCACTCACCAGGGATCAGGCATTTGCAGGTATGTCCCCTGAAGCTGCACCACAAAGAGTCTTGTGTAAAATCCAGACAGCAGGGTAGTGAAACCTTTCACTAAAAGTGCAGGGGCGTTGCAGGGTGAGATATTTCCTTAGGTCAGGAGGGAGGCAGGTAGTGGCAAGGCAATAGGGGCCGGATCTCTGGAGGCTGTTGAAGTGCAGGGAGGCAGTGAGGAGCACTGGGGCTGCACACAGTTGGCCAATGTTTTAAGTCTGTGCGCGTGGTTCCTAGTCGCACAGTGCATATGTCCCAATCGTTAGCACTCAGAGACGTAAAACAGATTTGAAAGCAGAGTCTGTGGAATTCAGTGGGCATTACCGGGACATAACAGGGGGGTTGCTAAGCAGGTGCAGATGTGTTGCTATAAGTGGCTGTGTCCGAAGACGCACAGCCACTCATGCAGGAGCCCATGGTCATACAGAGAAACTGCACCTGCCATAGGTTTCGGCACACCGAGAAAGAACTTCACAACTGCAAGATGCTGCAAGTGGGCGTCTCATTATTAGGAAAATCGGTCATGACATTAGCCTAAGACGCAGATGCAGCTGCGGCAAAGGACGCACTCCGCAACTGCGTGAAACTCAAAATCAGCTTCTAAGTGGTAAACAAAGCCAATATTCAAAGACCCAGCTGTGAACATGAGGTGGGAAATGTAACGTGGTGCAATTTAGTAAGTTCACTGTTATTTGATGATTTTTTTTTTAGCGAATATTTGTGCAGTTTTAAATTTTGGGGTCAAAACCGCTGACAATTGATGATTTGCAAATGGTGCTACTTAGTAAATCTTATTGTAGTATTTCTTTTTTTACCAGAACTTTTACTCCATTTCTACAATTGTTTTTCCTGTTTGTTTTGCACTTGGACAAGTAAGAAGTTGTCCAGGAACTGCTTGTTTCTAGAACGTGCAGCTCAAGCGGTTTCTGTAGGATTACCTACATACTCATTATATGATTCCAAAACTGAATTGTGTCAATTCTTTTATTTCTCTTTATATTCGTTGTTCTTCCTTGGTTAGTAGCGAATGACCCCTCATTACAGTTTTTGGAAGTTTCCAAAAATAAAACCCAGTTGCCTCATTTGTGGGCTAATTAACTGCGGGTTCATTTTGTTCTGATTACAAATTTTGAGGTATGCTGTAGCTTGTTGTGGCTCGTCTTACATGGTAAATGTTCTGTCTAATGGGATTTGAGGATTGCCGGATACAAAATAGCAAATGTAAAGTCGTATAGATTTGGGTACTAGAATTGGGAAATCTTGAAATTGACTAATGTTCTAAGCCTTGGAGAGAGATAAAGCACCAACCAATCAGCTCCTAACTGTCACTTTACAGAATGTGGGCCTCATTTATCAACAAGTGATATTCATTATATCACTCATTACTCATCTTAAATGGTGCTCCAGCCTATCAGCTCCTAACTGTTATTTTTCAAACATATGCCAGTTAGGAGCTGATTGGTGGGAGCACCATTTAAGATTAGTAACAAGAATATCACTCGTTGATATAGTAAATGAGGCTCTGTGTTTGAAAAATTAGTTAGGAGATGTTTGGTTGATACTTTTACTCTCCCCGCTTTTAGTTGTCTTCAAGGCTTAGTACATCAACCCCTCACTCTGGGATGGTCCCCGTGATTTTCTGCTGAAAGTCCTAATCTATATGCCCTTTCGATTTGCACTGATTGTTGATTTGTAGGGACCTTGAGGGCATTATGTCTAACTTGAGGAAATCCATAAGATCTCAATCCTTTCTGAGTTCTGGAACACCTAAAATTTTTCTGCATGTGGCGGTTTTCCACATCATCTATTCTGTTTGTCATTCAGTTAATAGAATTCTTAACCTATTAAATGGTGTAATGCAGATGCCATTAATGTGCTCCCAACATCACTGGCTCTTTCTTCCAGCTTGGTTATATGTTAAGCATTAGAATCTAGATAAGTTTCACTGTATCCATACGGGTTTGGATTGAATCCTGTTATTGGCATGATTATGAAGCAAGTTTTATCGCCAATTCAGTTGCCAGTTTCCTGGAGAGCTGGAGTGGGCGGATTCGCCAAGTAGCTCTGGTGTGAAATGAAGATGGTAGGGTGCCATTATACAGATAAGATTTGTGCACATCAGGCTTCATGCTATGTGGCTATCCATGCTTGTACTTGCTCATTTTATCATGGAGAAGTGCTGTTATAGTCAGGAGCGTTTCTAGAGAGGAGGGGGCCCGTGTGCAGTCTCCGACACGGGCCCCCTCCTCTCTGTCCGGCGGCTGGCAGTGCACTGAGCTGTGCGCGGCCAGTGCCGGAGTTATAGACTCTGGGCACTAGAGTGCGCCCAGAGTCTATAGAGGATGCACTGGTCACCGGGAAAATGGCCACAGCGGACATTTTCCCTGTACTGCACATGCGCAAACAACGGGAAAATGGCCGCGGCGGTCACTTTCCAGTCGTTTTTACAGCGCCGGACCCCGTGCTGTCGTGGGACTCCGGAGGGGTAAGTAATTCTATGGGTGCAGGGTGTGCGGTGCGGTGTCCCGCACACCCTGCACCCATTATAGATACGGTTATAGTGTGACCAGACCAAGCTGACATAGCTTTTGTGGGGGAGCCCACAATGGTTGCATGCCAGGATTAGTGGGACCCAGGCCAGGTTACAAACATTAGTGCTGGTAACACTTTTGTGGGTGTCTAAGGGGGTCCTTATCACTGAGCAAAATCTGTTCCTGCTTCAACTATTAACGTTGCGAAGCAGGAGGCGGCTACCGTAAGTGTTACTAAGATTAGAGCTGCCACAGAAGGTGAATGAAAACTCACCCATTTGGCTGGTCTGCTCAGGTGTTTTCGGCATTTCCGCAGCTTTATATGAACAAAACAACAAAGATGATGTCCAGATATCACATCTTTACATTGCAGGTGGCAGATAATGGCAGCAAGAGAAGGCGAAGCTGGCGCTGGAGAAGACAGCTGATGGTAAGTGACTTGTCTCTTTAATAACACCTGGTGTCTATAGCAGCGCAATAATCTAGCCTGCATCTAGCACAAGCAGGCAAAAGACAGAGAAATCCCTTTAGTACATATCAAGAAGCAATATGTACAGGGGTTTTCTCTGCAGTTTTTATTTTGCCCCCTTATCTCTAATTAGTACATAGACCCCTAGGTTTTAAACAGTTTAATCATGTTTTGTTTCTACTACTGTAGATAAAATACATTCTGATGGAGACACGGCCTACTCTATGAGGCTGCATCTTCCGGGGTGAGACACTCATAGGGGCCGATTCAATTCAGTGTGATGGCCACAATGTCCCCAGATAAATGCCACTTCAGCTGAAGCATTTTGTACATGTTATCCATATTTATTATAAAGTAACATATTTAATTTAGCATACTGTATTTATTAAGTGCCAAAATACTCTCCATGTAATAGGGATGAGTACTGTAGGTCAATATTTTAAAATTAAGATTTTACAGAGTATTGTTTAATTTAATAATGCTGGCCTTCTGATTTTCACAAACATCTCAATGCATACTGTATTTGTGCCTATGTCAGTTTGCCTCTTTCCACTTGGAAATACGGGACCTCATTCAGAGCCGCTCGTAAGTGGCCTTATGCTCGTTCCGAGTGATGTTCACACATCTGCGCATGCGTACGGTTTGTAATACGCATGCGCGAACCAGTCAGTGCGGCCGAAAATTGTTTGTTCGCTATATAGCGAATGCCTGCTATTTTGAGTGACAGGAGGAGGAGTATGTGGGTTTTAACAGGGGAAGGTGCTTGAAAACGGGGAGTGGAATTCAGAATGCAGGCGTGCTTAAAGGTCAAAACTGGCGTTTTATGGGTGTGCATAATTAATACAGCAGCGTCATTGACCACATCACTTGGTTGTTTTATAGTCAGAACTGCTCGCAATATAGCGGTTGGAAAAACCAGCCACAAGAATAGCGAGCAGTTCATACGCTGTTCGATGTACTCGATTAATCTAATAAATAGCGGACATGACGTATGATGCGAGCGGCCAGGGGGCGTATTTTTCAAAAAAACGACCGCATGTTTTGTTCGCTTGTTCAGACATAGAGGTGGCAACAGACCGCAAAGAGCAAACGGTTCATTTGAATAGCCACCCCCTTTTTCTGAACGAGCGAGTGCTAATAGCATCCGGCTCTGAATCAGGGCCTCTGTCTTCTATCATAGCTCTCTTGCCTAGCCTCACATCCTCTATCTGCTTACTGTCTACTTTATTTATCAATTTCTGCATGCATTATATCCCCACTTTTATTATGCTCAATAACAATCTGTGCATACACATTTACCAACACTGTTCTTTCACTTGCATTTCCGGCTTCACCGGCACAGGGTGCTCCGACCCCTGGAGCCAGCCCTGCCTGGCCCTCCCTCCAAATTCCATGACAACTTTGCTTCCTGGCTCCCTCACTTTCTCTCCTCAAATCTACCCTACATTATCCTAGTTGATTTTAATATTCCTATCAACATTCCCACAAAATCGTCGGCCTCTAAACTCCTTACCCTCATCTCTTCATTTGGTCTCTACCAATGGACCTCCTCGCTCTCCCATGTGAGTGGGCACTCACTTGACCTGGTCTTTACTCACTGTTGTGATATTTCTGATTACTCCAATTCCCCTTTCGCCCTCTCTGACCATCACCTTCTCTCTTTTAACTTATTCCTCTCTCCTTCCCCTCCTCTACCTCCTAAGGCCACCATTACTAAGCATAATATTGAGGCTATTGACACTGTTGCTTTTTCCTCCCTGCTGGACTCGCTTCTTTCCCCTATCCTTTTTCATTCCTGTCCTGAACAAGTCACTTCCTTGTACAATGCCTCCCTTACTTCTGCTCTTGACTCTGTTGCTCCAGCAATGACTACTCATCCTCGCAGATCCACACCACAACCATGGCACTCCAAATGCACCAGATACCTGCAAAAGTGTTCAAGAATTGCAGAGCATCAGTGAAGGAAATCACGCTCTAAGGCAGACTTCCTCCATTTCAAATTTATGCTCTCATCCTACAGTGCTGCCCTATCCCTCTCCAAGCATTCATATTTTGAGAACCTCACCTCCTCCCAGTCCTCTAACCCCTGGCATCTCTTTGTCACTTTCAACTCTCTCCTCTGTCCTTCCCCTCCTCACCTCCCCTCCTCACTCTTTGCCCTTGATTTTGTCACCTATTTTACATCTAATATTGACTCCATACGTGAGGACATCATATCCCATCAGACCCTCAGCACTCCTGGACCACCCCTTCTCATCTGTCTCACCAACTTTGACATCCTTCTCCCCTGTTTCTGGAGAGAAAGTCATGGCCCTCATCTGGTCCTTCCCTCCTTCCACCTCACCCTTTGATCCCATCCCTTCCTGCCTCCTCTGTTACCTGTCTCCTTCTGCCTGCTCCCATCTTACCCACCTCCTCAATCTCTCCCTATCATCTGGCACTGTCCCTTCTGCATTAAAACATGCCCTTGTGTCCCCTATTCTTAAAAAACCTACCCTTGATCCTAACATACTCTCCAACTACCGACCCATCTCTCTCCTCCCTTTTTCTTTCAAACTCCTTGAGCGTATTGTTTACAACCGCTTTACCACCTTTCTTTCCTCCCACTCCCTCCTTGACTCACTTCAATCTAGCTTCTGTTCTCTTCACTCCACTGAAACTGCCCTCATGAAAGTATGCAATGAACTCCTTGCTGCCAAATCCAAGGACCGCCGCTCTCAGCTCATTCTCCTTGACCTCTCTGCTGCATTTGACACTGTGGAGCACCCTCTCCTCTTGAAAATCCTTCACTCACTTGGTCTACATGGCACTGCCCTATCCTGGCTGTCCTCCTACCTCTCTGATCGTTCCTTCTCTGTCTCCTATCATGATTCCTCTTTCCCCCCACTTCCACTAACTGTAGGAGTTCCCCAAGGTTCTGTTCTTGGACCTCTCCTATTCTCCCTATATACATCCTCTTTAGGTGAACTCATCAACTCGTATGACCTCCAATATCATCTCTACGCTGATCTACCTTTCCTCCCCTGACCTCTCCCTCTGTCTCCCCACCCGTATCTCCAACTGTCTCTCTGCTATCTCTTCCTGGATGTCCCAGTGCTTTCTTAAACTTAACACGTCTAAGACTGAGCTGATCATCTTCCCACCCTACCACATAACCTCACTTCCCACTATTTAATTATCAATTGATGGCACAACTAGCTCCTGTAGCCCCAAAGTGGACTCCTCCCCCCCACAAACCACACATTCAGCACCTCTCGCAGTCCTGGCATTTCCATCTCAAAAATATTTCCAGGATTACACCCGTCCTCACCCTGGATGCTGCTAAAACCCTCATCCACTCACTGGTCATCTCCAGATTGGACCTTCTCCCACCTCTCTCCACTACAACCGGTCCTCAATGCTGCTGCTCGGCTCATCTTCCTCTCTAAACTTTCTACATCTGCCTCCCCTCTCCTACAAGCCCTACACTGGCTCCCCTTCCCCTTCAGATGCCAATTCAAGGTTCTTATACTCACCTACAAAGCCCTCACTCAATCCTTTCCCACTTACATTTATGATCTTATATCCCTTCACACTCCTGTCCGCCCACTTCACTCAACAAATGCGTGCCATCTGCCAACTGATTACTACCTCACACTCACACCTCCAAGATTTTGCCTGTGCTGCTCCCTACCTTTGGAACTCTCTCCCTCTCCCCATCAGACTCTCCACCTCTTTACAAATCTTCAAACAGGCTCTCAAGATTTACTACTTCTTCAAGGCCTTCCAGCTCTCATCCTAACCCACTTCATGCTCTTTCCTCCCTATCTACCCCACCTGTGTCACACCTGTCTGTCTGCCCCTCCCCGTTAGAATGTACTGGGGCAGCACTGTAATTTACTGTAAATTTACTGTAAATTAATTGTTTCTTGTTCACTTATTAGTTTATGTACTGTGTAAGGCACTGCAGAACACTTTTGGTGTCATATAAATAATAATAATATATGTTCACATCTGTGTCTTCTTTCTTGACTCTTCAAACTTTTTCTTCTCAGTGAGTATTCAAACGAATCAAGTCATCTTTCATTGTTGATGTTAGGTACTGTAGTGTTGGAAGCAGTGGTGGATTTTACCTAGGGGATGCATGACTGCGGCTGCCCCAGTTAAATCTACCACTCGCAGGGACTGCCTAGAATTGGTAGTGACTTTTCATTGGAAACACTCCCTGATGATCAGAGCCAGACAGGCAGTCCCAGGGGGAGGTATTTTCTCCCCTGGGACTGACCTCAATAGTAGAGAGAGTGCTTACCATGGGAAGCCACTTCCCTGCTATTACGGCAGCCCCATCAGGGTACTAGGAGCTGCAACTCATGCAGCTCCTATAAGCCAGCCTGTCTGCTGGCAGCTCTTTGCTTAAGCCATGCCCCTCAAATAGGCCCCACCCCTTTTGGCCTGTGGACTTAAGCCCTCCCTGCCGGTGACATCAGCTGTCAATCATTGGGATGGCAAGGAGGAGAGGGCTGCATAGACTGCAGCCTATGGCCTATTATGTGCAGAACCCTGGGCCAGACAGGTAAGGAGCTTCTGCTGGTTGGAACTACCAGAGATATAGGGCCTGATTCAAAGATTTGTAGGGGCTCAATCCATGGCACTAAATTAACAACACACCCTGATGTTTATGCTCTATAATAAAAATAAAAATGGGTTACACAATACATCCCTTATGGCACAGATGAGCTACAGCATGATTTTCTCTTCTTTTCTCACAGTCAGATATTATTATCCTAAGAGCATAGGTGTGGACTTGGCACATGCAAATAAAAAGAAAAAAAATGTGTAGAAAAATCTATAAACTTGGTATCAGTGAAAGAAGGAACTTCATCTCTATAAAAATGTGTGGGGGCAGAAGCTATATCCAAAGTGTCCCCAGACACACACTTAAAAAGTAGTGAAGTACTGTACATATAAAGGTTTCCTTTTACACGTATATCAGAGATTGAGAATGTATGGGCGTACTACACTCACTGTCTAGATGTAGAGAAGCAGCCATATAAAGGTTTCTTTTACACATAAAGGACTTTCAGAGATAGACAAGCATGTCATCACACATGGAATCATGTCAACCGTGTCCCCATTGTGTAAAAATAAATAAAATCCAATGGATGATAAAACTATTCTAAATTGTATTCCAAAAAAACAAGATGATATCCCCATTAATTGGGACATAAACAGGTAACAATAAAAGTGAAAAATAGTGAAAATAATAATAAGAATATAATTGAAATGTTGCTTTAATACTGAAATCTAACATTGTACAAATGTTCTGTTTTTGATTACTTTGCACAAATATAATTGGAAACAAACACCTTCTGGTAGTGATAGACAGGCATATGATAGTTTGTGGTTGGGAACTTTCCACAAGAAATAAGGAAGTTTGTACTTGTAGAAGATTTTTAGTTATTGTCATCATAATCATGAGATTGGGAGACTGCCATGAGGGGTGTATATTAGAATCTTTAATTAGCATTTGTTTTAAATAAATCTGGCATATAAGGCTGATCAATTGTGAGACACTGTACATAATAAATCTTAAGAAGACTACATTGTGTAGCATTTGTCTTCCATATATTTTATGGAGGTCCCACCATGATCAGTCCACCATTGACACATGAGGACCGAAGGGGGACCTAGACCCTTGCTTGGATCAACTGTGGCCACAAGGTAAGAGCTTATTTTTCTTAGACTGCTCCATGTACTCCTTCTCTGGTCGCTTGCCTGTGTGTCATTTTTGACTTGTTCTTGTTGTAGTCATCTAATGAAGATGGAACCAATTTACCTTAAGTTCAATTATTATTATTTTAAAATTTATATTTTTTTAATATTAAAGTTTATTTTTTTTAATATATATATTTTGTCCATCATAATTTACTAAGCTAAGTGTGTTTCTGCGGGAGTTTGTGCGTGTGATTGGCCTGGCCTTGATAGTGGCTGATGTCTGGACAGGTGCCAGTATAAAGGAGAGTCTATGGTTAAACTTCCATATACTGAATACTGTCAGGGTTACCTCCTACTCTGACAAAACATTATGGCTGAGTTTAGAAGAGCATTAAACATGTTTCTTTGTAAAGGAATATTTAACCTGACAAGGTTATAAGGTTTCAAAAAAGTCATTTTCAAGATCTATGAGCATGTAATACAATATTTGAACATTGCATCCTGTATACCAACTCCTGACACTATTTAATGCAAATTCCATCAAATAGTACACGTTTTTCAGTAACTGACTAGTGTTGTGCATTCTTTTCAATTCCAATACATCCAGATAGTCAATATCTTTTTGCATTCACATATCAGGCTAAATGTAATAGTCTTCGAGTTTCTGCTGCTGCGAGGTATAATGCAACTCTCCCCCTTATTTTAAAGTGGCAATCATTATAAAGGCTAAATCAAGATGGTTTAGCCTTTGTAATGATTGCCACTTTAAAAAACCGTGGGGACTAGCATAAATCTCAGCATCATCAGAAACTCAGAGGCTATTACATTTAGCCAATCATGGCACATAATACACCTGGTCTAGGATTCCACAAGGATTTGTAAATTCTGCCATAAACTTCAGTCAAACCTTAGCTAAAAACTTATAATCTCTTGTTTTTCGAGGTGGTTCTACATTAATTCAGTATGTGGATTTGCTACTATGCTTTCCAAATTTTGAAACATCACTTACGAATCCAGCAGAACTATTGAAATTATTTGCACAAAATGGACACAAAGTATCCAAATACCAAATCTAGCTCTGTCAAAAACAGATTTCTTATATAGGCCATTGCTTATCTGAAGGCCTCAGGCTATTCACCATTGGCTGCAACTTTGTATGACTTCATTAAGGTTTCTATACCAGAACCTTTGGTACTGAACAAAATAAATTGTCTTTTGAACTACTAAAAATAATCTCATAGGAGCCTCAGCTTTGGGGTTACCCAATAATATGATTTACTTTTCTTTATTCTGTTATGAATATCTTTCACATGCAGCAGGAATCCTTGCACAATTACATGGTGTTAGACAGAGCCTAATTTTTGTGCCCAATTAGACCCAGTAGCAAAGGGATTACTGGCATGTCACAGGGCAATAGCAGCAGCTGCACTACAAATCCACAAAAATTGTTTTGGGTTGCAATCCTAAAGTTTACATTCCACATGCAATAACTGCTTTATTATCTTGTCAAAAACTGAACATGTGACTGCTGCATGCTATAACAAAATGGGAACTAGCCCTCATTATGCCTACTAGCCCTGATCAAATGTGATATTTTAAACCCAGCTACTCTACTATCAGATAGTTTCAGGGAGAGGAATAAGGGGGAGAGAGTGTAGAGTGTACCCCCTCATAGTTACTTAATGTATGAAGGTAAACAATTCACTCCAAGAGTACATTGACTTAGTCTACTATGTTGATGGTAACTGCCACAGGCAGACAGAAACTGTGACAAGACAATAAGGTTATGCTATGGTAGATTACACAAAAACTTTTTTTTCCCACCCCTCTTTTACCACCACACTCAGCACAGTTAGCAGAACGAATTGCATGTTTATTGGCAGAAGTAAACTTTTTAATTATATACACAGATAGTAGATACTTTTTTGGGGTGGTTCGTGATTTTGTGAAATTATAGATAGAAACAGACTTTATAGCAGTAGCAGGCTATTCACTTGCATATATAGAACTAGTAAAGAAGTTGCTAGAAGCTATACAATTACCATCACAGATTACTGTCATAAAATGCCAAACCCATATGAGCAGACATAATTGGCTCTTAAATTTACTTACCATGCCTTTACCTGTATATAAAAAAATGTCTTTTGAAATATCTTAATAGTGCTGCCAAGGCTGTGATTCCCATGCGATGGAAATCTACCTCATCCCAACTCTCGTAGATTGGTTCTAAAGGATGATATTATAAAATCTTTTGCTGATCAGTTTCAGTACTATCTGAAGGTTTGGTTTTACTGGTCAGAATTTTGTGAGTCTGCCAGCTACAAATCCCTGATAGGAGCCTTGTAACTAACCAGAAAACTCCCTCAGTCACCTGACATCTGTCTTTTGGTCCTTTGGTTTCCAGTGTACACCCTCTTCCCTTCCCCTTCTTCCTCCTTCTCAATTGCTTTTTTTCTTTATTTCTATTGTTTGATTTTTATTTTCCTATATTGGGTGATTATTTTCTTTTCTTATTCTGACATGTTTAATTATACAAAGTTACTGTTACGATGCTCTCACACAGGTGAGATCGCAGGACTGCTGACCAGGGCAAGGTATGATGGAGGAGTGTCAGTCCTTACGCTACTAGGGCTAGCTGGAGTGTGGTTGCAGTAAATGACACTAGCAGCAACAAATAATGGTCTGTGTATATCTTGGGACTAGGGCAGGAATGACCAGGACTGTAGTGTGAATAGCAGGATAACAAGAGAAGGCTAGACTAGACTAGACTTAGACATAACTAGACTATGACAAGACTGAGAGAAAAAGAGACAAGGACTGGACACAACAAAATAAACACAGGATACTAGATATGGCCTAGAGTCCATGGTGTGGCTTAGACTGCTGGGATGTGGCTTGGAGAGCTCGGTGATACTGGGCTGAGTAAGCAGCCTGTGGACAGAGGTGCGGCTGAGACAGCCAAGGTGCAGCTTTAAGAGCCGGGTAGTTCTTGGCAATAAGCAGACTGCGGGCTGAGGTGCAGCTGGGACAGCTGATGTGTGGCTTTGAGAGCTGGATAGTTCTTGGCAAGAAGCAGCCTGCAGAGTGAGGTGTGGCTGGAACAGCCAAGGTGTGGCTTTGAGAACTGGGTAGTTCTTGGCAAGAAGCAGCCTGCAGGCTGAGGTGTGACTGGGACAGCTGAGGTGTGGCTATGAGAGCCAGGTAGCTCTTGGCAAGAAGCAGCCTGTGGGCTGAGGTGCAGCTGAGACAAAGTCACTGGTGTTGGTGCGCCAAATAGTGCACTAATGTAATTGGAGTATGGCCTGTGCTGCTGGGTAGACATGAGCAGCTGAAGCTGTAGTGCGGCCTGTGCCGCCGGGTTGACACGAGCAGCTGATGCTGTAGTGCGGCCTGTGCCACCGGGTTGACACAAGCAGCTGAGATGATCTTGGCAGGGTCCAAAACAGCAGACAGATGGATTCAGATGCTGCAGTAACACATACTGGTGGCAGTGAGGTAGAGACACTGCAGGTAACAAGATGAATGCAGATAGACAGGACTGTGGTATAATACTGCAGGGCTGAATGTAGACCGAAACCAGATGCAATAACAGAAGTACGCAGTAGACCGGCAAGCACTTAGGAACTAAACACAGCAAACATACACTGGTAATGACACAGTATAACCAGCATGGAGTGAAAGGCTGGCTGTAACTTAAAGGAAGCAGGGTCCAATCATAACCAATACATGGAGAGAGCACTTCCTAATCAAAGGCATGAGTGCACCTGAGCTCTGCACACAGACAGCTAGTAATTATTGAGCACATGATACAAAACAGACAGACAAACATGAATGACAAAAGCCAGAACAAGGACAGGACATGATGCAGTATCCCAGTAACAACTATGACTGGGAACTGCCACCAAGATGATTTGCTAGTCATAAATAAAACAGTTACACTATTTATGTTTGTCAGTTTTCCTGACTGATATTTTTCTGATCCCACTGCTCCAATACTTGTTTTTGGACTTTTTTTTTAAGTCATATATAGTTTGTCATGTTTTGGCTATTTTGTTTTGTTTATTTTCATGGTTGTTCACAACTATGCCATGGTGTTGTATTTGTTGATATACTGTACTAAAATCTCAATAAACTTGACTTGCAAAAAAAAAGTTAATACAACCTACTCTATTTAAAAAAAAATTACTAATGAAAATCATAGAGCCGATTTTGCTGCTAAAACAGCAGGACAAAGAAAAATTATAAAAGAGAACATTGTACATATACTAGTTATATATGTATACCAAGAGAATAAACATTAATCAAAATGCAAAAAGCTGGTGAATCACAGGAAAGGGCTAAGTGGGGAAATGCACAGTGTACACAAAACAATGAAGGCTTATTGCAAAGCAAAGCTGTGAAGGTAAGCCTGTTGACCCAAAATCACTCCTGTTGGCATTGGCACAGATGTCCCATAGAACGACCTATGTAGGTAAGATGGCCAATATTAGGCTGATTTAGGCTTACTGGTATGCTCCTAGTTTTGCATCAGTTGGAGCCAGATATTGTGCTTCCTGTATTGCCTGATTGCAGAAAAATGCAGGATAGCCAGCTAAAATACTATTTTTCACATCGTCCTCCCAAAACATCAGGTCATTTCCAATTAAATAAAATTATTTAATTCAGCTTTCAAAGGTTAGAATGCGTCAATATTATTAGTATGTATAGACTTGTTTTTAGGGTAGGTCAAAGGGTATGCTCTTGTGAGTGCCACAGCATCAATTACTGCAAAGATAATCACACAGAAATTTGTTTGTAGGTATTGTATACTTTATGTAATATTATCTGACCACGGGACACATTTTACTGGACTAGTCTTTAAAAAAATACGTAAACTACATAGAATAAAATAGTATCATACACCATATCATCCACCATAAGGTGGGAAAGTAGAACATAATATTGGGACAATTTAAAACAAACTATCTAAAATATGCACAGAAACTAGTATGCAGTGGTCAGAAGCTTTGTCATTAGTACTGCATTCTATCAAAATAACCTCTAGGTGAGAATTTAATATTTCCTGACATGAGATACTGTTTGGAAAGCTGCCCAATTTCATTATTCATCTGCATATGAACTCAGTTTGAGAAATGACTAAACTGTGATTTATTTAATCTCACTAAGCAACCAGCTGAAGAAGATACACGCCACTATCATCGGTACACAACTAACACCTGTGGAAGGTGCTTGTCACAATCTATAACTTGGTTATGGTCTGAAATTTCCTAAGATCAGGCTCACTGACAGACGCTATCAAGTATTGCTGACAACTCCAACTGCTATAAAAGTAGGGGAGAAAACCATTTGGATTCACTCTACTCATTGTAAAATAAAGAAAATCTCCTAAGGACATTTTTCAAGATACAGCTACTTCACTTCACCAGTCATCAAAATGACCCACAAAGTCAGTGGTTCGACTAGTCATAATAAAGCTGAGCCACTTAGTAAGTGTAAAGATAAATATTATTCTAAAGAGTACTAAGAAGGTAAACATTAACAAAATTATGTTTAAGGACCCGAAGCAAGATTTGGGACTTTGAAGTTGCATTATTGGCAAGAATATTCTGATTATCTTGACCTTTATTCTAATTGAAAGTTTGAATGACCAATGATACATATGATAAATATAAGTAAAATAGTATACAAGGAAGAATATATATACATAAAGACTTACAAAGGAGAGATCATAAAGATGGTTTGACAGGAATTTCAACCTACCTATGAGTGTAGAGGCAGGCATTGCAGGTGACAGTTGCTACAGGGAGGCCTGAGTTTTGTATGAATATAGGTGATAAACGTATAGGATACAAAATTTGTTATGAAGATAAAGAAAGTACAGTTATCATATTAAATGTTATGGAACAAAGTTGGGTTAACATAATTGTACAGGGACAACATTTGTAACTAAGATGCCTAGTACTTGTTCATTTACTAATTTAAGCTCCAATTTGTATTCAATTGTTAAAGGGTGTCTTTAGTTATGAATATACTTTATTTCAAGTAGAAAAGGATAATTGTATTTTTGACAATGCAATTGCACAGCTGCAGCAGGAAACAATATAGTTTTCTTTATGGCATACATGGGACTCATTAATACTAAGGTAGCGAGTATGCCATTACCTAAGGGTATCTATTGGGTATGTGGAAAATGGACCTATTTAAGGATTAACTTGGGAGCTAGTGGACAGTGTGTTCTCTCCTATGTAGCTCCCTTTGTGAGCATTACTGACCACTTAGATCAATTCCCAAAAACAATCCCTGTGGAATATAACTTAGTCCCTGCTGATCTGAAATACCTGAAACATCATAGCAAGAGGAGAGTGAAAAAGGGGACATATCCTTTAGATTCTCAGATGGTGAGTGTACTGATGGAACACATTATCCACTATATTCATGATAGAATAGGTGATTTCCGAAATACTAATGGATCAGATGGTAGGAATTGTCTCTATGAGTCAAAAAGTGGAAGAAGTTGCCCAAATTTACAAAGTGGCTGGACAGAATAGAATGGAACTAGAATCAATTGTTGGCAACTGAAGGTGGTACATGTGCTGTAGTAGATCTAGAATGTTACACACACACACACATATATATATATATATATATATATATGATAATAAGTTAGAAATTATTGGCCATCTGAATAAGGTTCAGAAATTACAGAAAGTTGTAAGAAAAACAGGTACTATAGAAGAATGTGAGCCTTTTGGGGAGCAGACTCAAGTGTTGCTAACAATATTCTCTGGAATAATACAATATATTATGTTTAACATAATTATTTTATAGTATTCATAGGTATCAAGTGTGGATCAAAAATTTGTGTACAATGTATTAAGGGATTCAAGTGGTTAAAAGTGACAAAAGTAATGACTTTCTTAATTCTGACAGTTCAGGAATCTCAAGTTATGTATAACTATTTGCAGTAGACATATAAAAGATCTCTGATATGTGGCTATATGAAACCCTAGAAGCAAGAAGATATGAGTCCTGAGAAGTAAGAATATGCTGAACATGTTGGAGAATATTCAATTAGCTGTATTTTTACTCAGTTAGGGGGTCTATGTACTAAGCTTTGTAGAGCTCAAATGGATGGATATTTAGCGCCAACCAATCAGCTCCTAACTGTCACTTTACAGGTTGTGTGGAAGACAGCCAGTCATTGACCAGCTTCATAAACACTCTTTTGGAGGGGGAAATCCCCACACACTGCCTACCTCTGTTATCAGTACAGAGGAGTTTTTGGAAGTGAGCATTGGCCAGTGGAGCTCCCTGAGATCTGTAAAGGTTGTTGAGGTACCTGAAGGGAGTGAGTAAAGTGAAGTCATGGTGCAGTGCTCTTCAGGAACATATACAGTAAATATGATTATATTGTTACATTGTATGTTAATATAACAACACTGTCATGGTTGGTGCTTGAGAGTTACCTGACTCAGGTGTTGAACTGGATTAAGCAGAGACTGACTTGACTGGAACCATGGATAACATAAATAGCTGTATTTGCATATGAATTGGATGGCAGTGAGAACTGCTTTTGATGATAAATTACAGGAACAGGAAACTTGTAACATTGGAGTGGAACCAGTAGAAAACTTGGAGGAACTGGACTGGGACTGGCAGGAATGCTTACTGAGCTGGATGGGGTACCAGTAGGAAGGCTTGCAGAATTGGACTGGGAACCAGTAGATAACTTGGAGGAACCAGACTGGGACTGGCAGGAAGGCTTGCTGAGCTGGACAGGGTACCAGTAGGTGGGCTTGCAGAATTGGACTGAGAACCAGTAGATAGGCTTACTGAATTGGACTGAGAAACATTAGGATTTCTGGATGCGCTAGGTATACCAATCAGCAGGTTTACTGAATGAACTGGTCTGGGAACCAGCAGGATTTCTGGATGTGCCAGGTATAGCTATCAGCAGGATTACTGAATGAACTGGTCTGGGAACCAGCAAGAGCCTGGGATACACTTGTACACAGGAAGACAGAAATAGCACAATCTGTACACCACGGGAAGTAACAAGATGTTCAGGTCCTGAATGCTATCAGAGGAGGATGTTTATACCCTGGGTCTCACAGGAATTGGTGGATACAGTCAGGTGGTCTGGCAGTAGCATTCTTAGTGGTGGAGGGCACAACATGCAGAGGGTGCAAACATATCCGCAGTACTGAGAGTCAGAACTACACCTGCAATTCCAATCAAGACTAGCAGTGTTCACAGACAGGAAAGGACCCAGGTGAATAACACCGGTCAACACAAATTTTGAATCTGGGTTCTGTATATATGATTTTTATTTCTTCCACATTACTAATTAAAGAAAATATAGTTTTACCCTAAAAAGTTTGCTTTTGTAGCTATAGAATGAAATTATGGATTTTAAGAAACCTTACCTATTTTTATACCTTTATTGTATGTAAAAATCAAACAAACTTTTGTTATGAATTTGAATTACTTTTATTTACAATTTTTTTTATCAAAAACAACTACTGTAACAGAATATATAAAAAAGTTTAGAAATTAATATTTTTCGTATTTCTTCTCATTGTATGGACTTTCTTGTATTAGCCCCAAATATAATCCCCCATCGTACTCTCATTGTATTGCCCCTGATAACGAGGTTCAAAGTCCATCACATCTTGATGAAAACATTTACCTTGCTCTTCCGAATAGGCACCCATGTTATCTTTAAATTGGTCCAAGTGAGCATGTAACATATGCACTTTAAGGGACATTCTGCAACCCATGAGTTTAAAGTTATCAAGCATAGTTGAAATAAGCTCTTTGTAATTCTCAGCTCTGTTGTTTCTGAAAAAGCCAATAACCACTGCTTGAAGGCTGTCCCAGGCTTGTCTTTCGTGAGTGTTGAGTAGCTGTGGAAATTCATCACTGGCCACTATTCTCTTTATTTGTGGTCCGACGAAAATACCGGCTTCAACTTTGGCTTCAGAATCTTGACAAATAGTCTTTACGAATTGCTTCATAAGGCCTAATTTTATATGCAATGGATGCATCAATATGTGTTTCAGCTCCACAATTAGTTCCCATTTGACATTATGTTTTCCTATCTGTAACTCGGTCCACTTAGGCCATGAGTGCTGTTGGTAATGCGCTGTGTCTGCTTTACTGTCCCATAAGCAAAGGTAGCAAGGATATTTAGTATACCCGCCTTGCATTCCCATCAGAAAGCCAACCATCTTAAAATCCCCTATCACTGGCCAGGTGTACTCTTTATACTTTAAACTCTCAAGCACCATTTTCACACTCATAATTTCTTTGAGCATTATGGAATGAGCCAAGGTAGAGATGGAAATTAATTTCCATTTTGAAGAAGTACAGCTTTTAAGCTTTTTGTAGAACTGTCTATGAAAAGACGTAAGTCAGAAGAAATGCATAGGATTCCAATTTCTTCATACAAGCCCTTCACATCATTTCAATAGCAAAGTCCATCTTCTTTAGTGAAAAAGCAAGAAAATGCTTCATGACGCTTTCTTTGAGCACTTATTTTAACGTTTGTTTCAAGCAAATTCCACTTTCAACTGAGAAGCTAGGATTTCTGCTTTGCTTTTGGAGAGGTTTAGATCTCTAACTCATCTAACTTTTTTCTGTGTACAGGTGGTTGCTGATCATGGCACATTGGAAGGATGAGGAGATCCGTGAGCTCTTACATGTGAGGGGAGAGGAGGAAATAAAAGCTCAAATCACATGCACTGTTAAGGATGCCATGATCTATTGCAACATTGCCAAAATCCTGGCCAACCGTGGTATTGTGAAGACACAGCAGCAAGTCCTTAATAAGCTAAAGAGCCTAAAGAAACACAAAGGTCCATGACCACAATCGTAATCGCAGTGGTGTGGAAAGAATGGAGTGGCCCTTATATGATTTATGCACTTCCGCTTTTGGGCATACAGCACTATGCAACCCCATTGCTCTATCTTCTTCAAGTGATGCTGGCACACTATCTGCAACAACGACATGCATGCCTTCAACAACTCCTGAGAGCAGCCAGCCGAGCCCAGCATTATTGCAGGTCCTATTTGATGATGCAGATGAGGACTCATCTAATACCATCATCATTGAACCAAGCACTGGCACATATGTGATCTCTCCAATGCAAAGGCAAGATTCTGAGTCCGAGCCACAGACCCAGGGAGACAAGCCTACACTACGCGGTAACAGTAAGTTTAATTCAAATAACTTATGTTCTGCTGCATTAATCTATGTAATGTTGTAGTTCAATTTTTAGTATATAGTAGAAACCATATTGTTTGTGCGTTTATCTTGTAGTGGAGGATGGGCACCGCATGCAAGAGACTTGCTGCTTTTTGAATTGGGACCATTTATTTTTTTGTATTTCAAATATTTTTTACATGTGTTGCTCAATGTTTCTCTTTTACTTTCAGTTTTCACAGTGCCAACACATAAAAAGAAGAAGAGCAACATTGATGTTGCTACCAAAGCCATGACAAATATTCTTTGTGAACAACTACGCGACCTAGATTTGGAATGGCAGACACAAGAGGATGCCAGACTGCAGTGGTTCATGGCCAATGAGAGAGAAATGCAGAGTAATTTGCTAAAGGAAATGATGGCTATGCAGGAAAGGCTTAGTCGCGATAACCGTGAATTTTTTACTCAAATCTTGAGCACAATCCACTACAAAACAACACATGTTCCACCACCCACTAATTTTTGGCACCAAGCTAATTATCCAAACTCATTTGGGGAACCATCCCAGTATGTGGAACAACCTCAGTCTCCCACCTCATTTGAGCATACATCGCAGTATGACCAGCACGCTAATTTCCCCACAGCATTTGGGCAAACTACATACAAGTATGCTCAACAACAAGCAAAGCCCCCCCCAGAATTTGGGCACACATCCCAGTATGCGCAACAAGTAAAGTCCCCCCCAGCATTTGACAAAACATCCCAGTATGCGCAACAAGTAAAGTTCCCCCCAGCATTTGGCAAAAATGCTCCCTTCTCCTCAGGATCTCACACTGTACGATTATGAACAGTATGAGCAGCTTCAGCCATGCCTCAGTTGCTGTGTAGCACACCAAATCCACCAGACAATAGAAGGTCTCCATGCTACACAGATGCTTGGAAATACAGCAATGCCTTATAGGAGCCCCTCCCAGTCCCCTTATACCAAACCCCCACCTTTGCATGACCTCATTAATGTGTGCCAGCATAACGTCCACTTAAAATGACAAAACTGTGATTTTCTGTGTAAAACTCTGAAAAACCCTGCTCTTGTCTGAAAGGGGTCTATCCGGGAATTTCCCTGGTAGACGTTCTAGTGTGAAAGGGGGGTCTTGACCAAATACCCGGGAATCTCCACATGAGAAATACCTGGGTCTGAGCAGGTAATCACTGTCATAGCTACTACTAGAAGTTTGTGATGCAGGCACTTGGGAATCCTTCAACTCTGGATGAGAAGGTACAGGAAAATTTTCACTATGGGGCACTGGAGCAGACGTTGAAGGTAGATCTGGATAAAAAATATTTTTGCATTTTTGCCAGCCTGACGCTTACTTGGATTAACTATACAAAAATAGCAATCTTGAACATGATCAATGGGTTCTCTCCATATTCTTGGCAATGCAAACCTCACTAAAAAAATTCTCCCGATACCAGGCTAAAAATAAAAAAAAGTTTCATAAGCATTCAAAAAATACTAAAAATATAGTTTAAATTGGCTTAAAAGATGTATTGTCTCTGCTTACCTTCTAAATTGTTTTTGCAGTTATTACATGAGAAATGAGTCAGCCAGTTTTTATCTTGACTTCGAATGGGTAATTTAAAATAAGCATCATTGGCTTCACAAAGTTTAAATTCATAGTCAAAGCAAATTTTTTATCTCTTGTTTTGATAAATTTGCCACAAATATAGCAAAATTAGTCTACATTGTGTTTACAATTTCTTGAGGCCATTTTTGGACCTAGCATCACACAAATATCATATTGTCTTGTTAGTGATCTCATGTGACAAGTTAATGTTCTGCACTCTGCTAGTTCAGTCTACTCTGTTCTGTGCATATCTGCATTTGTTTGTGTATGCTTAGCTGCCTCTTGCCATGTGACAGGTCAAAGGGTTAGATCCTCCTTTTTTGTTACTACTCAGTTATCTGTGCATGAGTTGCTGACGGGCTGTGTTAAGTCTCCTCTACCCCAAAGACTCATATCTTCTTACCATGTTCTGTTTATTCTCTTATTTGTTACATGTACAGTGATCTATTCTGCAGAACTACAGCTATATTATATAGACAATCATTCCAGTCTGTATTAATAAAAGGTTTACAGTTCCAGAAATCTCATCGTCTGTGCATTGAGAGATGGACATGGTTTAGCTATCTGAATAGTCACACACTGCTTCAATGTAATGAGAGTCAGAATATAATTTGCTTTCCCCCCACTCACCCCCTCCCTTACTTATTAAAACACGCTTCTCCTTATATGGTCATTCAAAAACTTTATTATTTATTGATCATTGTAAAAGGGACAAAAGCAATGTTTTTTAAAAATAAACTAAGGTTTTGGTTATTTTTTGATATAGAGAATCAGAAAATAGTCATTAAAATAAAGACTCAACATTTTTTATTTTTTTTGTTAACCGGTGTAATCAATGTGGAAAGGAGAGCACAGTCCAAATGCATATACAGAAGTATTGCAGCCAGCATGATCAGGACAGATCTCCCAGGCAAATTACACATACAGATCCACTGGACAGTTGACAGGGGTAAATCTCAAGGCAAAAGGTGAAAAACTAGCCAGGGTCTTGACAAACACCAGTCAAGCTCTCAAAATATTGTATTTTCGGAGCTTGATGAATCTCTCCCCATACTAGTGTATAGGGACAGAGAGCCATTCTGGGAGAGAAAGGGAAGCAGGAGATATCTGTGATATCTTCTGCATTATCTTTTTGATGAATGGCCCAAAAACTTAATTTCTACAATTGCAGGTGAAAATGTTCGTTTTCACCTGCTTTTGTAGAAATTAAGTGATGATGAATAGACCCCTTAGTGAACTGTATATATCCTCCCAAATTATTTGACACTACAGTAAAATAAGTACCACAAGGATGTATCCTTATTATTCAGCTTTAAGGTTCATGGGAAGGTCCTTAAAAGTCAATAAGAAAAAATAGTGAGCAAAATATAGCATGAAATAAATAACATGCAAAATATTAGATCATCGGATATAGTGGATATGTTAACACTTATAACACAAATGGGGGTCATGTAATAGGTTCTGAATTCATGGAACTGGCAGGAATTCAGAAAAATTGCCACTAAATTTAAAGCCACAACCGGTTATAAGGCTGAACCAGCCATATAAATGATAGGCGCTTTAAATTTTAGGGTAATCACTCTGAAATCCTGCTGGTTCTGTGAAAACAGAACCGATTAAATAACATCCACACTCTCTAACCAGATTTTTGGGATAGATAGATAGATATCACAATATTTCAGGATTTCTAATTGCACCAGACACCATATATGCCCTTGTATGGTATTTCAATAAACCCCACAATAATCAGTTTCTCTTATTTGGAAAAAATGGGGGTGCTACTATGGACAAGAGTCATATCACAAAAAGATAGAAAAAGGAGAAGAAATGTCCATTGTAGTGCACTAAATAGAAATGATACATAAAATATAACTTTTATTTAATTAATGTCTTAAAAAGCGAAATATAAAAAAAGAATAATGTATGTAATGTAAATAAAATGTGTTATAAAAATTGCGTATGCTCCTATTCCACTGAAATGTCCTGATATTAATATCAATAACCGGTTGGTATATAGAAATATATAAAGATGATAATGCCACTTCAAGGATATATATATTCACACAGAATGGCCACACTTGAGTGTAATGTGTGGCCCCTATATGGTATAGATTTTATCTCAATCAAAGTGATGTCAGAAACATCATCCTTTTGTGGCTATCACAATCTAAATTGTTCCTCACATTACGTATCTACACAAATAGTAATAGTCTACACTGTTTCAATTATAGTTGTTGATGGCAGATTACATATGTGTGATGTTATCTAACATGTGACCAGTAAGGTTCTCTGTATCTAGATATCTGGTTGTTTTAATTCTGTTGTTAAACCCACTGCTATCATAGCAGATTCACTGTGTAGTTCTTCTCTATGATTATCACTCTCACAGTGATAAAGTTCACTGTTTATATCATGGGCATTCCACCGTGTGTGATATCACGCAGCTTCACATAGGACTGAAAATCTTTCCCACACCAAGTTTAATAACCTCCTTTCACATATCCCATGTCATATAGTACATTCTCCCATCACATATGAAGGTATTCACGGGAAATCACTTATGCAAATTATGGATGTCTTGGTTACTAATATCCTGCTTTATTCATAGATCGCGATGTGCTAGAGTCCCTGTCCGGAGATGTCCCTCCGTGGCACAGTACTGCACTGAATCACTATATAAGCAGTAGTTCAAATAATGGGTGATATGAGTACCTATTATAATCGTATATCACAGTTTCAGATAGATAGGTTTCACAGCAGCAATCTCTTATTATTAGTGCTATATTGCACACATCTTTATATACTGACAAACAGTTGCATGCTGGTCACGCTACAGTTAACATATATAAGGTAAACATTCCACATTCTTTACCTGAGCTGACTCGCAAAGTAACATGTTAGGACATGAGAGTGTATGGAGCACCGCTGACCGACGCGGCATTTCGCTAGATAGCTTTGTCAAGGTAAGCCGAGCCGCTTACCGGAATTAACTTAAATACCCTCACATTTGTCTCATGGCCAATCCAGGACTCCCTAGAATAGATTCCTCCAATTGAATGGCTGAAACTTTCATAGTTCCGCCCCTCCTTTTTGATTGACAGAATCCTTCTAACTCAGCAGATACTAGTGATTTTTCCTACGTATTTCAGACTAAAGTAATCAAATCCTGATTACTTGATCCATGTAAATATGGGCATTGTTGTAATCTAAATCACATAAGTATCATAAAGGTATAATGATAAATAGGGATATCTATGACATGGCTTATGTATTATGTTATCAGTGGATGTTGAATAATAAAACGGGGGACAGAAGGGGGTCTATCTAGATAGATGGAGCAATTCTAGAAAAATGGATTCAACCTGATCTCAAAAGGGGATTTGGTGCACATATGAAGATGAAATATTATAGAATAACATGAAATAAATTATCTTAAATATAAGTATAATCTAATAATATATAAACATATCATTGTGAATATTTATATAAATAAATGAAATAAATGAATAATGTTAAAGTGAACATATACATTAGTAATATATAATGTACATAAATAAAAAATTAAAAATAAAAAAATATAAAAAATATATATCATTATGTGCTAACAACATAAATGTGCATATAGTTGTGAGCTGACTAATTTTATATTATCAGTAATTGAATATTAAATTAAGACCTACATAGATATAAAGAGTTGTCCACACAACTCTCATAAATGCATCCCTCAATTAAAAAGGGAAAGAAAGGTGTGCACGTGCTCAATAAACAGAAAGAAAAAAAGGGGGGAGAAAAAAGTGCAATGTGATAAAACAAACGTGAAGAAGAGGGGAAAATCATAAAACCTAAGTTCCCCATTGGATATGTGATTAAGAAAGGTAAATGTGTTCTTAGATCCAAAAGAGGTAATATTATTCAAAATTCACATGGATATAAGTTGTAGTTTCATAGGTCCATCTTCGCATATTAGCTTCGCACATTGACATAGTTATATTTTATGTATCATTTCTATTTAGTGCACTACAATGGACATTTCTTCTCCTTTTTCTATCTTTTTGTGATATGACTCTTGTCCGTAGTAGCACCCCCATTTTTTCCAAATAAGAGAAACTGATTATTGTGGGGTTTATTGAAATACCATACAAGGGCATATATGGTGTCTGGTGCAATTAGAAATCCTGAAATATTGTGTCGTTTGTTTATGTGAGCTTGTCTCATTCTTTGTTCTGGTTAGCACAGACCAATAGCCCATATACATATATAGATACTAGAGATTTATTGATATTAAATTCAGTAATTTTGGAAGTCTAGCCTATACCTGACCACTCAGAGATCAATTCTAATTATGTCCAATCCTATAGAAACGAACACTGGAACCTTTAGTCTAAGTCGAGATCTAAACGACAGACAGACCAAATTAAAGAACTGTGGAGATATCCTTCTTGTTGTGGATCCCAGAAATGTGGATAGTTCCCAAGGGGATTGGACCAATGACCTTCTTCAGTTAAAATACACACTAATTAAACAAACTAAGACTGTATGGAACAAAGCCACTTTTGAAAATGATATAAAACAAAAGATTACACCTAGAGGCTTGAGACCACGTGTTTTCCCAGCATTCGAATTAGCTAATGAAACCCTTAAAGAAGAATGGGAAAAAGTCTTAACTGTATGTTCCCTTAACTTAATTAATATATTAATTAGACATGACGAAATTCTATTGGAGAAGTTTTCAAAAGAGATCGCATATTTAGGAGATAAACTTAAACCCTTTGAGGGTATAGATAAATTTCAAAAAACTTATGACAAATACAGAAGTGAAGTGGACAACATTGAAAGGGAGATAATTGGTAGAAATAGAAGTAAACTTCAGAGAGACATCAATGATTTTGCAACAAACAATGCATATAGATGGTTACACATAAGGAGAAAAACAACAGATACTCGATTGAACTACTCCACTTCTGAGGCTGAATCCTCTGATAATGAGATCACTCATGATCTGACCCCCCAACGAGTGAAACAAAGGGCTTTATTAGGGCTTACCCCCAGAGACAACAGGGAAGGTCTGAGACCAGATATCACAAGATTAGAAGGAGGAAGGGAAAGAAGAGAAAAAAGAGGTCTCAGAGAATGGAGAGAGGAGCCCAGAGATTTCCATCGGTACAGGAAATAGAGAAAGATGATCAACTTATGATTGTCAGCTTAACAGAGAGGACGTTGACTATATCACAGATGGAGGTTCTTAATAAGGGACTTTCTTTTTCGCCAACACAGACATGTGATAGGTTTGAATTAGAAAAAGATCTAAACCTTTTCGCTAGAAAGTTGCTCCTTTAAAAATTCTTCCTTAATAAGGAACGAAGGGGAGATTTTCTGGAACCATGCCCAAAAGAGATAGGCCTCTCTAAAGATGATGCTGAAGCCATCTCCATCTTGGAGGAATTAAGGGATATATCTACACAAGAACCCCAAAAACTGTCTGAAAATATTCTCTCTGAACAACCAGTTGACAATCCTCAAGTTATACTGAAAAAGAAATCCATCTTCTGTCCGGATTTCTCAATATGCCCACAAATCAAGGTGTATATGGATTTGGTCAGTAAAGATCTGGACCATCTTGAAATAATCAAAGAGACTGAAGAATCTGAATCCAATATGACTAGAAAAGAGAGGGAAGCCCTAAGGGAAATCAAATGATGTGACGACACAATAATTAAATCATCGGATAAGGGCGGGAATATAGTACTTTGGCCTCGTGACCAATATATAGATGAACTTAATAAACAATTGGGGGACACCTCATGTTACAAGAAACTAATATTCAACCCGACCCATAATTTTCTTGATTTGTATAACGATATGATAGGGAGAGCTAGGAGAAATGGGGTAATCTCTAAAAAGGATTATGAATACCTAGAGAAAGATAACCCAAAAATACCAACATTATACCTGCTTCCCAAGATTCACAAAAATGAGACTATCCCCCCTGGGAGGCCCATCGTCTCAGGAATAGGAAGCCTCACAGAAAATGCGAGTAGATTTTTGGATGCACATTTAAGAGAACATGTTCTGGCTCTGCCATCGTACATCAGAGACACATCTGATGTATTGAGTAAAATACAAGATTGTATGAACACACGTGGCTCATCACTTGCAACGTAGAGAGTCTCTATATGAGCATTAGCCATGAACATGGTCTAAAAGCGGTTGATTATTTCCTGAGTATGGGTCAAGAAACAGATTTCAATAAGTTTCTGATATCCCTGTTAAGATTCGTCCTCACCAAGAACTATTTTGTATGTAACAACAACTTCTACCTCCAGGTACGAGGGACTGCGATGGGGACCATGTGTGCCCCCACTTACGCTAACCTCTACCTGGGGTGGTGGGAGAGAGAGATAGCTTTGGTGAGGAAAATGATCCATATACAAGCCATATTATACTCTGGCTGAGATATATCGATGATCTCTTGATATTATGGGAGGGAGATATACAAGTATTCCATGAATTCCTAATCAACTTGAATAATAACAACTTGAACCTCAAATTAACGTATGAAGTGAGTAGAGAGAGCATCAACTTCCTTGATGTTACCTTGAAAATAGAAGAAGATGGACATCTCTCCTCAGACTTGTATCGTAAAAAGACATCTACAAACAGTATACTACACAAGGAGAGTTCACACTTTCCCCCAATACTGAAAGGTTTACCGAAAGGGGAGATTCTTCGGATGAAGAGAAACTGTTCTGAAGAACAAACCTTTCTGAAAAGGTCAGAAGAACTAACCAAGAGATTAAGGAGTCGGGGGTACAGTAACAGAATGATTAAATGAGGATTTAAAGAAACTCACAAGTATACAAGAGATCAATTATTGACACCACAAAGGGAGAAAGACCAGGAAGAGACAGTCAGATTTATAGGGACTTTTTGCAGAGTGGAAATACATCCAGAATGTCTTACAAAAGCATCTGAGCATATTAGATACAGATAATGATTTGGCTTCCATACTTGGAGGAAAAATACCAGTGAGCTGGAGAAGGTCCAAGAATTTAAAAGATATTTTAACAAGAAGCCATTTGGAACCACTGACTAAACAAATGCATTTCAAAAAAGGATCCCGACAATGTGGAACATGCAAAGCATGTCCAATTATGATCCCAATGGAATCATACTGGGATAGATTCAATAAGGAATGGTGTATTAATGAATACATCACCTGCAATACCACAGCAGTGATCTACAATTTACAATGCCCATGTCATAAAAATTACATCGGGAAGACTAAAAGACCTTTCAAAAAGAGAATATTTGAACATCTAAACAGCATAAGGAATGCAGAGAGAGATCGTAGTCTGTTTAAACCTCTGACTCCGATAGCGAGACACTTTCTTAAATGTCATGGAGGAAATCCAAATGGACTGCGAGTGTATGGGATGAAGAGAAGCAATTCAAACATCAGAGGAGGGGATGTAGATAGGGAGTTACTAAGACAGGAAACTCGATTAATTTTTCTCATGAAAATTTTGACACCAATGGGTCTAAATGAAGAAAATAGTTATGTACCTTTTTTGAGGGAGTAACATATGAGTGACATCTAAAACATCATAAATATAGGGGTATACTTTAAGACCACTCTGGGTTTATAATGTGCGAAGATTGCCCTATGTCAATGTGCGAAGCTAATATGCGAAGATGGACCTATGAAACTACAACTTATATCCATGTGAATTTTGAATAATATTACCTCTTTTGGATCTAAGAACACATTTACCTTTCTTAATGACATATCCAATGGGGAACTTAGATTTTATGATTTTCCCCTCTTCTTCACGTTTGTTTTATCACATTGCACTTTTTTCTCCCCCCTTTTTTTCTTTCTGTTTATTGAGCACGTGCACACCTTTCTTTCCCTTTTTAATTGAGGGATGCATTTATATGAGTTGTGTGGACAACTCTTTATATCTATGTAGGTCTTAATTTAATATTCAATTACTGATAATATAAAATTAGTCAGCTCACAACTATATGCACATTTATGTTGTTAGCACATAATGATATATATTTTTTATATTTTTTTATTTTTTATTTATGTACATTATATATTACTAATGTATATGTTCACTTTAACATTATTCATTTATTTCATTTATTTATATAAATATTCACAATGATATGTTTATATATTATTAGATTATACTTATATTTAAGATAATTTATTTCATGTTATTCTATAACATTTCATCTTCATATGTGCACCAAATCCCCTTTTGAGATCAGGTTGAATCCATTTTTCTAGAATTGCTCCATCTATCTAGATAGACCCCCTTCTGTCCCCCGTTTTATTATTCAACATCCACTGATAACATAATACATAAGCCATGTCATAGATATCCCTATTTATCATTATACCTTTATGATACTTATGTGATTTAGATTACAACAATGCCCATATTTACATGGATCAAGTAATCAGGATTTGATTACTTTAGTCTGAAATACGTAGGAAAAATCACTAGTATCTGCTGAGTTAGAAGGATTCTATCAATCAAAAAGGAGGGGCGGAACTATGAAAGTTTCAGCCATTCAATTGGAGGAATCTATTCTATGGAGTCCCGGATTGGCCATGAGACAAATCTGAGGGTATTTAAGTTACTTCGGGAAAGCGGCTCGGCTTACCTTGACAAAGCTATCTAGCGAAACGCTGCGTCGGTCAGCGGCGCTCCATACACTCTCATGTCCTAACATGTTACTTTGCGAGTCAGCTCAGGTAAAGAATGTGGAATGTTTACCTTATATATGTTAACTGTAGCGTGACCAGCATGCAACTGTTTGTCAGTATATAAAGATGTGTGCAATATAGCACTAATAATAAGAGATTGCTGCTGTGAAACCTATCTATCTGAAACTGTGATATACGATTATAATAGGTACTCATATCACCCATTATTTGAACTACTGCTTATATAGTGATTCAGTGCAGTACTGTGCCACGGAGGGACATCTCCGGACAGGGACTCTAGCACATCGCGATCTATGAATAAAGCAGGATATTAGTAACCAAGACATCCATAATTTGCATAAGTGATTTCCCGTGAATACCTTCATATGTGATGGGAGAATGTACTATATGACATGGGATATGTGAAAGGAGGTTATTAAACTTGGTGTGGGAAAGATTTTCAGTCCTATGTGAAGCTGCGTGATATCACACACGGTGGAATGCCCATGATATAAACAGTGAACTTTATCACTGTGAGAGTGATAATCATAGAGAAGAACTACACAGTGAATCTGCTATGATAGCAGTGGGTTTAACAACAGAATTAAAACAACCAGATATCTATATACAGAAAACCTTACTGGTCACATGTTAGAGAACATCACACATATGTAATCTGCCATCAACAACTGTAATTGAAACAGTGTAGACTATTACTATTTGTGTAGATACGTAATGTGAGGAACAATTTAGAATGTGATAGCCACAAAAGGATGATGTTTCTGACATCACTTTGATTGAGATAAAATCTATACCATATAGGGGCCACACATTACACTCAAGTGTGGCCATTCTGTGTGAATATATATATCCTTGAAGTGGCATTATCATCTTTATATATTTCTATATACCAACCGGTTATTGATATTAATATCAGGACATTTCAGTGGAATAGGAGCGTATGCAATTTTTATAACACATTTTATTTACATTACATACATTATTCTTTTTTAATATTTCGCTTTTTAAGACATTAATTAAATAAAAGTTATATTTTATGTATCATTTCTATTTAGTGCACTACAATGGACATTTCTTCTCCTTTTTCTATCTTTTTGTGATATGACTCTTGTCCATAGTAGCACCCCCATTTATTCCAAATAAGAGAAACTGATTATTGTGGGGTTTATTGAAATACCATACAAGGGCATATATGGTGTCTGGTGCAATTAGAAATCCTGAAATATTGTGATATCTATCTATCTATCCCAAAAATCTGGTTAGAGAGTGTGGATGTTATTTAATTGGTTCTGTTTTCACAGAACCAGCAGGATTTCAGAGTGATTACCCCAAAATTGAAAGCGCCTATCATTTATATGGCTGGTTCAGCCTTATAACCGGTTGTGGCTTTAAATTTAGTGGCAATTTTTCTGAATTCCTGCCAGTTCCATGAATTCAGAACCTATTACATGCCCCCTTTTGTGTTATAAGTGTTAACATATCCACTATATCCGATGATCTAATATTTTGCATGTTATTTATTTCATGCTATATTTTGCTTACTATTTTTTCTTATTGACTTTTAAGGACCTTCCCATGAACCTTAAAGCTGAATAATAAGGATACATCCTTGTGGTACTTATTTTACTGTAGTGTCAAATAATTTGGGAGGATATATACAGTTCACTAAGGGGTCTATTCATCATCACTTAATTTCTACAAAAGCAGGTGAAAACGAACATTTTCACCTGCAATTGTAGAAATTAAGTTTTTGGGCCATTCATCAAAAAGATAATGCAGGAGATATCACAGATATCTCCTGCTTCCCTTTCTCTCCCAGAATGGCTCTTTGTCCCCATACACTAGTATGGGGAGAGATTCATCAAGCTCCGAAAATACAATATTTTGAGAGCTTGACTGGCAGAAGATTTTCCATCTTTAGGTGTCGTTTGCTCCCACACTCGCCACTAACCCTGCACCTTTCTTATGGGAAGGAGTCCCAGGCCGCGATGAGGCATCCTTTTGGATCCCTCTGCCCCCTTGTCCGGCTCCTTCCACCAGATGCTGAAGCTTACGTGACCTGTAAGTCATGCAGGCGCACTAGTGTCACTGCTCCGAAAGGAGAAGTGAAAAGATTCACTGCTCCAAAAGGAGCAGTGAAGCGCTTTGGAGAGATAGCTAATTTTTGGATCCCTGATAAATTGCTCCGGCACTCACGTCACGTTAGTATATTAATTATCGGCAATCGTTCATACCCCAATAATTAACATAATGAACAGAGCACTATGCCTTAGTTCTACAGATAGGGTTCTTGTCACCCAACCCCGGCTTGATTGATAATAAGTGCTGGAGGCTTGGGTGGAGGCACTGCCCCAAAGCAATTCAGGAAAAGACCATATCTACTGAATCCAGAAGCCGTTTCCAATTTTTAGGTGAGGTGAGGTTACACTATACTGTATATAAATGAAACATTTTCAGAAAAATATGAGAATGAAACATATTTGACATAAGGGGCCAGATTCTGAGTTGCATGCAGTGTTGATGTTGGATACAGTTTTGCAATTAGATTTTACTGTGCATGCATCTAAGGCAAATTGTGAATGTGTCCAGAGTCCTTGCACACAGTCACAGTTGCGACTAAGAAACACAGTCTCAGAAATATCTTGAAAATGTCTTGTGCTTCCTAGGCAGTGACTGGGAGGTGACAGAATAGTGGCTAATCAGAAACATAGATCCGTGTAATGGTCATGTTATGGAAATGTTGCAGGAGTGTCGCTGAAAGGGTTGTGAACACTCTCATTCAGCTCGGAGACCATACACTGACAGAAAATTTGCACATAGTGTAGGGCTGTACCATTTTCAATGGTGCGGCCAATGGTTGCATCTCAATATTTGTCAAGTGGTATTTGAACATTTTAAGATGTTCAAAGTTGACAGCTCAGTCCTTGTACATGCAGATCCATGAACATACACAAGGAAAGGCCATTGGCATAAAGTCACAGAAGCAATAATGGCAAAAGATGCACATACGGTCGAAGCAGCATCCGAATCAGCTCCAATGTTGTGATTGTGGATAAAGAAGCTTATATGCCTGAGAAAGATGCATATTTTGTAGGCGGTCAAGGGAAAGGTGCAAATAGCAGATGATGGCTGATGCTGAATTGTGATTTTTGGCCCTGAATCAAAGATGTATGTTCATCTGAGGATAAACGTGCTTCGCCGATGTTTAGGGGCCTGCATCTGCACAGGATCCATTCTGTGCATGTGCAGAACGTGTTCTGTGATCTCACTTGCTGAATCCCCATGCCACAGCATGATTGACATGCTGTGGCATTTGGGGTGCAGAGTGGGGTCATGCCTGGTCCCTGTTCCCAGAAGTGACTGGGTGCTACCCCCGTTTTCTGGCAGAGTCTGTGTCGGTTGATGCAGATTCCTGGTCTCTTGCGTGAGCAGGCATCGGCCAGGCTGCGGTAAGCTTCAGGAGCAATCATTATGACCATTCCATTGGTCTCTATGTTTCTGATGGTGATCCCATCCTGCGATGTTGGTTGCAGCACTGGGAACACAACTGCAGCAAGGAGGTGTCTGACACCTCCTTCTGCAATTGCATCTGAGATGGACGGATTTGCACAGCTGCTTGAGTGTGGCTGTGTAAATCTGTTTCTCTGAATCAGGCCCGTCTGTCACTTGGGCACATAAGGAGTTACAGAAATTGTAGCAGTTTCATTGATGCCTAATAGTGAATGTACTTGTTTCAAAGAAAATAAATGATTAAAAGCAGGAGTGACATATATAATTGTAAATATGCAAATATGTTTTGAAGTTTGTCGTAGCTGAAGCTATGTCAGATAATTCTGTATTCTCTAGGGAAAAACCCTTTGTTGTATGCCAGACAGAACAGGAAATCTTCACTTTACAAATAGTAATTTGAAAACCCAACATAAGTTTATCTATAATCGCATTTGTGATCCAATTGGCAGCACAGGGACCCTCCCCTGCCCAGTGAGGAATGGGAGGGTAAGGTGGGATGCCACAACTATTACAGAAGCAGGTGAGAGTAAGGTGGGATACCACAACTATTACAGAAGCAGGTGAGAGTAAGGTGGGATGCCACAACTATTGAGAACTATTTGAAGCAAAAAATAGTGCCCAGGTGTCTAGGACCCAAACTATTCCCTACTTTTGAACTGGCCACAACAAACGTAAAGGAGGAATGGGAAAATGCCCTATTAAAATTCTCCAATGACTTGATGAATATATTAATTAAACATGACCTTCTGATACTTGAAGAGACAGAAAGGGAGATTGAACAATTAGGAAAGAAATTGGAGGAATGGGAGAAGAACGTTAACTTCCAAAAATGTTTTGAAAAAAACAAGGAAGAATTACAAATCTATGAACAAACAATCATTGTAAGAAAGAGGGGTAAATTCTTAAGAGACAAACGTGACTTTGCGTCAGGGAAAGTATTTAAGTGGAATCTAATTCGGAAGGATACTAATACTAAACAGAGGACCCATTACAGTTCCTCGAAGGCAGAATCCTCGGGCACTGAGGACAACATTTCACCACCTCCAAGAACAACATTGTCTTTTTTAGAGGAAAGCAACATCACCAAAGGAACAAATCGAACCCTAAGAGTACATGGAGGAGCAAGAAAAAAGGAAAGAAACCCAAGATTTTGGGAGTCTCCTCAGCCTCTACGCCAATCATCAAGGACCCACAAAAAATATTAAATTTGGATAACAATCTTAAGGTCATAAATCTGTCTGATAAACAACTCTCAGATGTGGAAATTAACCTTCTGAGTAAAGGGTTTTCCTTCTCCCCCTCAGCATTTTTTAACAGATTCACTTGGGAAAAAGACCTGAGGCTGTTTGGAAGGAAACTACTCCTAAAGAAATTTTTCTCAAATCAAAAGAAGGAAGAGCCTTATATGGAATCTGATCCTCTCATATCTATATCTGACGACATATCTACCCTTAATACAAAGGAAGAATCAGAAGCCGTGGTAATGTTGGAACAATTACTAAATGAAAATGTAACTACCACGTGCTCCACTCTTACTTCAAGAGGACAACTATGTAAGAAAAAAATCCACATTCAATCCTCAGGATTTGCTAAGCCCCGGAAGTTAAGATCTTTATGTATCTAGTTTCCAAAGATATGGACCTGTTACATTTGGATAGAGGTACCTATCATCATAGATATGAGAGCAATCTATATATGGAGGAAAGAACAGCCCTGAGACAATTAAAAGAATGGAATGAAGTCATTATAAAGCCATCAGAAAAGGGTGAAATATTGTATTTTGGCCAGTTGATATGTACTTACAGGAAGCTCACCGACAATTGGATGATACCAACTGCTACAAGTGATTATTATTTAATCCTACCGACAACTTCCTGTACATGTACAACAGGATGATATAGGGAGCACATGAGAATGGAACTATATCCAAGAATGAATATCTTTTCCTACAAGTAGAACACCCCAAAACACCAACCTTCTACTTACTGCCAAAAATACATAAAGATACACTGAAACCCCCCGGGAAGACCTATTGTCTCAGGGATCGCTGGGTTATCGGAACAAGCAATTATATTTTTGGACAGACATCTTCGACACCATGTCACTAGTCTCCCATCTTACCTTCAAGATACATTGGATATTCTGAGGAAACTGAATGATGTCCAACTAGATGACTGTCATTTCCTGGTCACACTAGATGTAGAATCCCTATATACTAGTATTGAACATCACCAGGGTATTTCGGCCGTGAGATATTTCCTCAATATGGAAGGTATGACCACATTCCACAAGTTCATATTAGAACTCTTGGAATTCATCTTATATAAAATAATTTCACCTTCTGCCAGGCATTTCTTTGTAAAACATGAGGGTTCTCCTAAAGATCTTAAAGCATATGGTTTGGAACACATTAAACTAGGGATCAGAGGAGGTGATCTGACTAAGGCACTTCTTCAGAAAGAGAGCGAATGGACTTTCAGATTAAAAACTGTAAATCCCTTTGGACTAAATTAATTTATCAATTACAGTGCATTCCTCTAAATACCCTACCCCCTTTAATACGGCAATGATTTAAACTCCCTGTATATTCATATATACTGCGAGATTTGATCTATTTTGACATCAAAAATGGACTTTACTCATATGTTAAATTTTATTTTTTACCATATCACTACCTGTCACTTTATTGGACCTTATTAATAAATTATGTAGATATATGTATTTAATTTTTGGCTATGTTGTAATTTACACCTAATATATACATTCTGATAATCCCCCCCCTCCTCCCTTATTTCAGCTCACATTATTATTCCCTCCTTAGACGTCTGAGAATCTTTCATGGCACATATTGGATCAGATACACTCATTATAGCAACCTTGTTATATTCAAACTTTCAAACTTAACACATATATTTACCCAACTATCACACACTTTTGTTTCATATTCACTACCATATCATACAATATTTACATCAACAATAAGTCGATTACTACATCACAATTTTGGTAAGTACATATATATATATGTATTTGCATGTTTTGACATGTGTTTACACCCCTTATCACCTCTTCCCTTTCATACACTTCTGCCTGTATATTACACATCATTTAAATAAATTTTTATTAAAGTATTAAATATGAATGATTATCACTGATCAAAAATATAAACTGGTTTCTTTGATTTGGAATATATTGAGGAATGTCAATTTGCTGTTTCTTTTTCTTCTTCTTATTATTTGTTTTATGAAATTTTTTCCTATATATATATTTTTCTAATATTATAATTATTATTTTATTATTTTTTCCATGTCCTTACTCTTTCTATAACCATTATAATCACACTGTTGGAATCCCTGTTAAACAACTTTGTTTATCTGTGTATATGCTGGAAGATGCCCCAAGCATATCAGATCTGCAATATACCTTGCCAAATCCATTTTTGTTCTGTATCATCCTACTCTGCTTTTTTAACTAATAATCAATACACTGTTTTTATGACATTTATTATATCATTTGGTATGTATATTCTAATCGCTATGTTCTCTAACTGAATCATTATATCTATTGTGATAAGAATATCACATTCATTTACTAGGGCAACAACCTCAGTGACCCTTAATACCTGCCCTGTTTCCTCCTATCCTAGCTTACTAGTTGCTATACCAGTAACAAGATAACTAGTCTAATCAATGATAATGATGTTGATTATGCTCATGTGAGCCAAACTAGGGCAACAACCTTAGTGATCCATAACACCTGCCCCGTTTTCTCCTACCCTAGCTTATTACTTGCTATACCAGTAACAAGGTAACCAATCTACTTAATGATTTTGATTATGCTCATGTGAGCCAAACTAGGGCAACAACCTTAGTGATCCATAACACCTGCCCTGTTTTCTCCTAATCTAGCTTATTACTTGCTATACCAGTAACAAGGTAACCAATCTACTTAATGATTTTGATTATGCTCATGTGAGCCAAACTAGCAACAACCTCAGTGATCCTTAACACCTGCCCTGTTTTCTTTTATCTTACTACTTGCTATCGTACCACTCGTGCAGCAGTGCACTGTCACTGGGGACTGGTACACCAACCAATGCTGTCACAAGTGCTGGAAGCCATTCCCAAGCACCATCCAAGAACTCACACTCATTGTACTCTTCTCTATCACGACAATGCACCTGCCCACAAGTCCAGGAAAGTGGTGTGTTTTCTGGCCCATGAATGCATCCAGGAGCTTGGAAATCCACCGTACAGTCCAGACCTACCCCCTGAAACAAATTTGTGTTCCCAAAAATCAAGTACAAGCTGCATGGGATTTGTTTTGAGTCACCAGAAGCTGCAGGGTAGACCTTCATCCAGCATATAGAAGTCATCCCTGCTTTGGAATGGTCCAGCTGCTTCACCAAGTGGTTTAAGTGCATGCAACTCCGCATAGACTCCTCTGGTGAATACTTTGAAATAAAATTAAGGTTCACTTTGTTTGTAAATATAATACATTTTGTGGATCCCGAAACTTATTGCACACCCCTCCTATGTGAGATAACAAAGTCTATTTATCTGAGAAGGTGCAAGTCAACCATGTTGGAAGAGATCAAGTGGTTTTTACCACCATGGTTGACTTGCAGAATGGTCTTCCTTAGCAGTGCCTGCAAACTGCCTCCACTCAGCTACGAACTGCAACTTCCCCACTGAGCTCTATCCACAGCTCTCTTTGCAGCAGAGAGTCTCGCACCTACCAGCTCTCTGTCTCAGGCACGCTGGTAGAGTGGATGGTAGTCAATAGATAGACCAATAGATAGACAATGAAAAAGTCAACATTGTCTAAGTAGACACTAACTGGTAGACAGGCAATAGGGCGACAGATACAAAAGATCGACATGGTCAAAGGGTTGACATAGATGAAGATCGACAGGTACAAAATATCAACATGGTCAAAAGGGCGATTTTTTTTTTTTTTTTTTAGGGTTAGGCACCTACTGGATGGTTAGACTCTAGAAGGGACGCTTAGGTTTAGGTACTTACCCCACCAGTTATGGTTAGTCACTAGGGGGTATATTTTCTAAAGTGCGGGTTTTAGAAGTGGAGATGTTGTACATAGCAACCAATCAGATTCTAGCTATTATCTTTTAGAACAGTGGTATTCAAACTTGGTCCACAGGAGCCCACACAGTTCACGTTTTCCAGGTCACCTAGCAGGTGCACAGGTGTATTCGTTACTGACTGACACATTTTGAAAAATCCACAGGTGGAGCTAATTATTTTACTTGTGCTTCTGTGAGGAAACCTGGAAAATATGCACTGTCTTGGGTCCTGAGGACCGAGTTTGAGAACCTGTGTTCTAGAAGGTGCTAGTTAATTGTTAAGTAGAATCTGATTGGTTGCTATGGGAAACATCTTCTCTTCTAAAAACCTGCACTTTAGTAAATATACCCCTAGAAGGGATGGTTAGGGTTAGGCACTTACCGGAGGGTTAGGGTTAGGCAATAGGAGGGACAGTTAGGGTTAAGCACTTAGCCTAACGGTTAGTGTTAGGCACCAGGAGGGAGTGTTAGGGTTAAGCACCAAGGGTAGGGTTAGGGTGAAGATTAGGGTTAGAAATAAAAACCCATGTTGACCATTTTTGTGTTGACCATTCCAATGTTCCAATTTTGACCACGTTGACATTTTGTACCTGTCGACCTATTGCCTGTCTACCAGTTGGTGTCGATCTTTTGACTGTCTATCTAAACAGTGTAGCTCTTTTAATCCACACTCCTGGTAAAGTTCCCTCTGGCTTTGGGTCACCTTCCACAGACCTATAGCTTGCCACTTTCTCCTCAACCCTCCTCTGCTGCTTTTCTAGGTCCTGGACATCCGATTCCAGGGCCCTCCTACCCCCACTGACTACAGTATAACGGCTATTAGTAGTCACTGGGTGCTCAAGCCAAGCTACAGCACTCTCAGTGATTACATAAGAATGTTGTTTGCCCTGCATTATATGTCAGGGCTACTTTTTAGTCCCAATTCACTTTTGACTTGGTTTACCATAAATGTGGGTAGGTTGGTCTGTGAAGAATATGTGTTTTCTTTTCTGCTCAGACACATTACCTTAAAGGCACATATATAACGCACACAGAAATTGATTTATTACATACATCGGAATCTTTTATCCTTTTCATAGACTTGTGATTCATCCAAAATGCACAGACTTGGATGAAAAGTTCTTGAATTAGTGTATCAAGTTTTAAAATGTATTTTACTCATGACTGACACTGTCCAGATAATGTTATCTCTTATCTTACTATGTTCCAAAACATCTTTCTATCTTTCCTTGTAAGCTTGGGAAAAAAGAAATATTTCCTCCTATACCTTTGGACTGAACTAGTTTTTCTGTATTTTAATAACCATCCCTCTGAATAATTACTTTACACCCCTATTGTAGTCTTACAATGTATACTACTACTGATATAAAACTTTGCACCTTGATAGACCATAAATTGTATATTGTGTAATCTTCACATATTTTCCTTCTTATGAGTCTCTGATTTGTTGATTTTTCATCCTGTGGAATGCAAAAGCCTTATATGAAGAATGTTATTACATCTGACCAATATGCATGTTGCATATCTGAATACAAAGTACATGATTGATAAGCTTAGTGCTCCTTTACCACAATCAATGTCAGGGACAAATTCTCTCCCTTGGTATGATGCCGACGGTGGTTACCTCTGCTGGCCCTTGTAAATTGTAATATTCTACAACAAAACAGAAAATAATACAATAATTCTCACCCTCTCCACTGATTTCCTGCTAAAAGAAATAGGACACGGGCAAACTGGGACTTAGACGCCATGTTCTCATATTTGCATTGTTGGATAAGGTGCTAATTCAGCAAAACGTCAGTAAGGTAATGCACAGATTCAGCTGGCTGCTTGTGTGGTGGGACTTTAAAATGAGAGGAATTCCTACACTATACATTAGAAATATCACTTGGCAGCTCTGTATAATGCACAAGATGATATTGACATTTCCCAAAGCTTGCAGTGTGACGGCACTTATGCTAAGTATATTTAGATGCATTTCACCTTTAATTCTTTTGTTGTGCTCTCTTCTATTCAGCAATTGCAAAATGAGTGAGGTCACATAAATGGGTGGATTAATGAGAAGCTGCTAAACCAGTCCTGATTACGTCAACAGAGCCGGCCCTAACCAATTTGGTGCCTTAGGCAAGATTTTAGCTGGTGCCCCCTAGCAGATAATCCCACCACCAAGCTTAGTGTTTATGCGTGGACACCAAAAATAACACATTGGTTTACAGCTTATTTTTTATTGTAAAAGAAACATGTACTAAACGCACAAAATATACTATATATAAACTACAGTATAAATACAAAGGAACAAACAGCAATATAAATACCATACTATGCATCATTATAGTGTCTCCTTACCATTATAACATCCACTACACATACCACTCCATGAAAGTGGAATGTCATCCCCATTCAAGCCAAGCAACGGGCCGGACCCAATAGCTCAGTCATTTCCAGGAACTTGGTAGACAACTATAAGCTGTGGTCTGGGGCCCTCAACACCTCTGAGCCCCATACCAATAGCACCCTCTGCACCAACTATAGTTATGCCCATGCTCATACAGTAAGTACATATAAGTACATACATACACTCTCCCACAACTCTTCATATATGATACTCAATTTTCACTGACCGCTTAGGTGTTTCTCCCTTTTATTTATTCTTCTTTCTTATATTAGAAGTCTGGCAGAGGACACAATATTGGGATTCATTTGCCACCATTTTAACCTCTCTCGCTCTCCTGCCCCCCTCATCTAGCAGAGCACCCCTGGCCTCATTAATTATGCACCCCTTTCTCAGCACAGCACCCCTCAGTCATCCTGCACTGTCAGCACCCCTGGCCAGACTGGCCTCTATGCATCCCTTTCCCGGCACAGTCAGCACCCAGCATCTCTCAGTCATCCAGGACAGTCAGCACCCCTGGCCAGGCAACACTCAGTCATCCCCTTTCCCAGCACAGTCAGCACCCGAGCAGCACCCCTCAGTCATCCTGCACACTCAGCACCCCTGGCCAGGCTGGCCTCTATGCACCCCTTTCTCACCACAGTCAGCACCCAACACCTCTCAGTCATCCAGGACAGTCACCACCTCTGGCCAGGCAGCTCTCAGTCATCCCCTTCCCTAGCACAGTCGGCACCTCTCAGCCATCCAGCAGCACGCCTCTCCCAGCTGAAAGCTCAGATGATTTACTTAAACAGACTCACTCTCTTTAGGGCCAGGGAGGCTGTCGCGGATGCCCCTACTTGGTTGCCACTGGATGGCTGATGGAGGCAAAGCCGGAGCTGTGAAGTGTGATGCAGCCATTTTACTTGTAGTCTCAGTAGCCGGTAGTCATCACGCTCAGCACCGTCACTATGCCACAGCCGCCAAGACATGGGATGTCCCCATTCCAGATGCCCTAGGTATTTGCCTAGAATGCCTATGTCTAGGGCCAGCTCTGCACATCAACAATTATAAACAGTAAAAATACACAGGAAAAGTGTCTGATTGGAGACAGGACACAAAAATGGTGGTAAACTGCGTTGATGGCCTGAAATAGGATTTCCCATGAGTTTATAGTGAAGATTCCTGCTTCTCCTTTGACTCAGAACACTTGTGTTAGTGGAACATGCCGGGCAAATCATCACCCCAGGTGCACTAATAATGAATGATTGAGGGGGGCATTGGATGGAAAAGTGCAAAATAATTATTCTAGATCAAATATATATAAAAAATTTGAAGAAATATATAAATAAAAGCAACACAAAGGACTCACAAACAATAATAAAGGAATCACATCAAGGCAGTAAGAAGGAGACTGTTCCCTGCTACTGGACATATCACAGTCAGCCATCTGGACACCTTGTGGTATATTTACTAAAGGTCGATTTTGTTTTTTTGGTTTATTTATAGGTATTTTTTGTGTAATTCGCAAATTGGCGATTTACTAAAGGCAAATTTTACTATAAAATCGACTATAAAACTGAATCCTAACCAAAATCGACCTTCGACCATACATTGATACTTTCACATAGACCACTACAGGATTCACTCATTTACTAACAGTCGGAATTAAAATCGTTTTATAATCAACTACAAAATTTACAGGAAAAAACTCCAATTAGACTATTAAAAAACAGGTGATTTTAGCTTCTACACACTATTCTATTGATTGGAACATAATAAAGATGTGGCAATCACGCTAGCTCCTGACACTAGTTCCTGCAGCATAATTTTCTTGGCCAGCTCCTCATACTCATTATAATCAACCTCCACAGGTGACCCTCCTCCAGTGCGTCGGATCTCTGAAAAACTCTTTACATACTGGAGCATCTTGTGTTTTAAATAACCAATAGCATACACAGCATCAACTGCTGCCTGCCACACTTTCTTCTTACAGATGAGCGTTGGGCCCGGTGACCAAATGACTCGTTAAAGTTAGACAAAAAGTAGTTTACCAATGCACAATTCTCCTAAAAGTTAAACCTGGCCAAATTTAGTTTTACCAGGTTGACGCATCTCCCCCTAATCAGCCTCCTCCATCACACACATTGGATCGCTCTTCCCTATCCATTCTGGCCCTACTCCTGGCAGCCTCCATAACAAACAGAAAAATAAATACACAAACAACACTTAAAAACTAATACAAAACTTAAACACACACATTCCCTAGGAACACTAAGAGAAACACAAAAACTTAATAAAAAAAAAATAGACAAGTCAAAAATTAAGACAAACTTCAAAATGATAATAACAATACAGAAATTGACAGGACAAAACTCTTAGAAATCACTTTTTAAGAACCAATATAAAATCACCACTCTCCTGCTAAACACTTCTCCACCGCCTCTCTCCACAAAACACACATTTAATTTGATTTGGCGTGTGCCAGCCTTTTTATAATGAGTTTCTGTAGCTTACAGTGCACGTGGAATGTTTTGGATAATAAAATATATAAGGAAGTGTGTGTCAAATTTGTAGGTGATTTTGTAAGTGATTTTGAAGTGCACATTCAAAATCGACCATTTTTACACTCTTGAAAATCGACCCACATCACATTTGATTTTGAAATCGACTTTAAAATCAAATGTTAGTAAATGAGAAATTTGGCCAGTGATTTATAGTCGATTTTGAGTCAATTTCAGTTGATCAGTCCGAACAACATGAATCCGAGTCAATCCGAGCTGCGACTCGGGTCTTCCCGTCTGACTTGGATTCCATTTCTGGGCAAAACATAATCTTCACGGCATCAGTTTCTCATGGGTTTTGGATTATATATAAGGCACCATGGACGGGACTCGGTGACATTTTCTTTTCAGGCACGCTGCTGTATGCTGCACTTTACTCTGCTGTATAGGCTTTGCTGTGTCCAGACTCACAAGTGGCTGTGCTGCTTAGTGAATGTGTATAGGGGCTGCACGCTTCTATATGCTGTGCTGTACTCTGCTGTATAGGCTGTGCTGTGTCCAGACTCACAAGTGGCAGTGCTGCTTAGTCAAAGTGTATATGGGGGTGCATGCTTCTGTACGTTGTGTTGCACTCTGCTGTATACATTGTGCTGTGTCCAGACTCACAAGTGGCTGTTCTGCTTAGTCAATGTCTACAGGGGGGTGTAGTAGGTATTACCGCTGGCCGCATGGCCACCGGTTCAAATCCCGACATCGGAGGCCCTGCAGGATTGAAGATCCTGAACGTCAAAATGTAAGTATTAACTAACCCTCCCTTAGGGGTGCCTAACCATAACCTCCCCCTCTAAATGCCTAAACCTACCCCCCCTTCCCTGCAGCCTAACCCTAAGTCTCCTGGTGGGGTGCCTAACCCTAACCTCCCTCCGGGTGTGCCTAACCCTAACCCTCCCTTCCCTTAGCCTAACCCTAATCTCCATGGCATTAGTACCATGCCGAGATTAGAAAGTCGGGAAGCCAGCGGTCGGGAATTAGACCGTCGGCTTCCAGACTACATCCCGTATAGGGGGTGCATGCTGCTGCATGCTATTCTGTACTTTGCTGTATATAGGCTGTGCTCTGTCCATCAGTAAAGACATTCACATTCATATATAAGCCCTGTGACTCCATGCAGTTTGAATAGAGATGCAACACCAAAAAAATAAAAAATAAATTGTTGTATTATTTGTACTATTTGGTGTGCTTTGTTCATGTGCATATACAGGTATAAGCCCTGTATCTCCAGTCCACACAGGAATAGAGCTGCGACTTGACCAAAATAAATTAAATAATTGTATTGATTGTACTGTTTGGTGCGCTTTGTTCATGTTCATAATTTATATATAAGTCCTGTGGCTCTAGTCCATGCAGGAATAGAGCTGCAACATCAGAAAAAGTAATGAATTAATTGTATTGATTGTACTGTTTGGTGTACTTTGTTCACGTGCATAATTCATATATAAACCTTGTGGCTCCAGTCCATGCAGGAATAGAGCTGCGACATAAAAAAAATAAACTAAATAATTGTTTTGTTTGTACTATTTGGTGTGCTTTGTTCACATGCATATATAAGCCCTGTGGCTCCAGTCCACGCAAGAATAGAGCTGCGACATCAAAGAAAGAAATTAAATAATTGTATTGTTTGTACTGTTTTGAGCGCTTTGTTGATGTTCATATATAAGCCCTGTGGCTCCAGTGTACGCAGGAATAGAGCTGCAACATAAAAAAATAAAATAATTGTACTGTTTGGTGTGCTTTGTTCATGTGCATAAGTCATATATAAGCCCTGTGGCTCCAGTCCACGCAGTAATAGAGCTGTGTCATCAATAAAATAATAAAATAATTGTATAGTTTGTAGTCTTTGGTGCACTTTACCCTAATGCTCTTTGCTGGTGTGTACGTATAAGCCATGCAGTCATCTGTAAATTGAAAAATGCATAATGTTCAGTTTAGAGAAGAGCAACCAAATACTGTTGCTGCAGCTGCTGCCAACAGTCGTATCGATACTAGTCCTCTTTCGCCTCCTTCCACCAGTTATGCACCATCTGCACATGTGAGGAACAGTACAAGTAAAGATGGTGATGAGGACATAATTGAAATCGAGAAAGCTTGTGTGGAAGTAGACCAGGATGAGGGGGATATGTGTGTACTACTACTATTTGACAGTGAGGATGAGGATGTTGATGATGTTGTTTGTGTAAGTCAGTCACCAGTGGCTGTAGTTCTTGCCCGTGATAAAAAGAAAGTGATTGTGATGCCTGGGCAAAAGACCAAAAAAGCCACCTCTTGGTGTGGGATTATTTTTACCTAAATCCTGACAACGTTTATTTGGCAGCTACTCCATTTGTGAGGCCAGAGGTAGTAAAGGTAGGGACGTTAACCATCTAGGCACCTCCTCCATGTTACGTCATTTGCAACAAATTCGTGAAATTTATTTTACAATATTATAATGAAATTGACACCATCATCAACCTCCTTATTAGTGATCAGAGGTAGTCTTTCCAAAAAATTGGTTTGTCGGGGCCCAAATAAACCAAGCACTTCAGCCACAAAAGTGGTTATTTAAACTGAGCATGTCCTAGTTTTTAATATCCAACATAAAGGTGGGTGGGAGGGCCCAAAGACAATTCCATCTGGCACCATTTTTCTTTTCATAATGGGCTGTATTTTTGGGGTGCATTGGGGATGGTCTATTTTGCATAGACAAATATAACCTCTAATAAAGGAAAAGTTTACTACTGAAAAATATGAATTTGCCTACACTGGAATCCACCATTACAGAAGTCTCTGTACTTTGCTGCATTTGGTGGCAAAGGTCTTCCTCATTTTTATGAACATGTGTATTTTTTCACATTTCATTAGTTGCTACTTCAAATGTTTTTTCCAGTAGCTTGCATAAAACAGAGAGTATGCTCCAGTGTGCTGGAGTAAGGTTCAAGCACCCTCCTCTCCCTATGTTATAGCTTCTTGTGTAGGTTTTCATGGTTTGTTGCTGTTTCTCCATTCGCTGAAGCTTATAAAGGGTGCAATTCCACCTGGTCACTACCTCTTGCTTCACTTGGTGGCATGGGAAATGGAAGTGTTCTTGCAGCCGCTGCAATCTTCTACATGCGGTTGCTGAATGAATGCTGAAATTATCCAAAATTTTTTCAGGCCACAGACAGCAACTCCTGCATGTCCCTGTTATTTTTAAAAAAAATCTGAACCACCAAGTTTATCATGTATGCAAAACATGGGACTTGTTGAAATTCTCCCAGTTATAATGCTCTCATGATGTACTGTAACATGCATTATTGGAAATGGCAAATCCTGAGGAGAGTCTTAGCAGGGTAAGCCATCTTGCTATGAAATCCCTGAGTTTTTCTAACAGATTGACACTGTTATGCTTCTTAGTGAAGCTGGTAATACAGAGGGTAGCCTGCCTGTGAATGAGCTGGTGTTTGATGTTACATACTGCTGCTGTTGAAGACAATACACCCATCCAGTGGGCTGTCACAGTCATGTAATCTTTAGTTTGACCACTACCTCTTGTCCACATATCTGTGTTTAAGTGGATAGTGTATAATATAGCATTTTGTAGGCCAAGAATTAGGATTTCTTAAGGTCCAGGAACAGGCAAAAAACTGATTGTTTTGGTAAAATGGAATCGAGATGGAATTTGGTAGCAGGGTAGCAAGTAAGTTACTCCCCTCCTCCTTCATAAATTTTCTTAGTCAATGAAACAGCTAAATTTACTAACTAATCAATCAAGTAATCAATCCTTCCTTCTTTCTTTTACAGGAACTAGTGCAGTATGGATGGTGTTATGGTTAACAGTGGCATAACTATAGAGGGTACAGGGGGTGTGGTTGCTATGGGGCCCGGTGGCTTAGGGGCCCCACTGGCCAAGCAAGCAACTCCCTGCCAAGATTTTTTTTTTTTTTACTTTTAAAACTCCCCGGCCTGGCCAGGCAGCAGCCAGTGGGACTGATCCACCTCCTCCTGTTCCCATAGAGCCACAGCAAATTGTCCACCCCAGATCCTGATTCAGTACCCACTCTATCCTCTCCTCTCTTGCTGGGGCCGGCCATCGCAACGTCGGTCCAGGCAGCAATGCGGATATTGGTTGATGACATCATGACACTGCCGTCCATGCCGTCTGACAACTCTGCAATCAGTGGCTGTACTATACTTGTCCTGGAGGAGCAGCAGCACAGAGGATCACAAGAAGGCAGGGGAAGAACGGTAAATTTTCTCCATGGACAACACATTACAGATGGCAGGGGACAATGCAAGACAGAGGGGAGAAGATAATGCAAAACATAGGGCAGGGGGGAGGGGACAATGCAAGACAAATGGCAGAGGGTAGAGAACTTTACAAGACAAAGGGCAGGGGGAGGGGACAATGCAAGAAAGAGGGGAGAGGACAATGCAAGACAGAGGACAGGGGGAGGAGGGACAATCACTATGCATGACAGGGGGAAAGGACTATGCAAGACAGAGAGCAGGAGGAAGGAGACAATACAAGATATAGAGGTAAAGGGTGGGAGAAGTAGGGTTGCCACCCATCCTCTATTATATGTGCATAGGCTGGACATTATATCCCTTTAATCTGGGACACTTATAATTTACACAGATTCTGTGGCTGATTAATATCAGATGAAATCCAAGCTTGAATTTAGCCAACTGCAGAACCTGTATACTTCATATGGGTCCCGGATTAAAGGGATGTTATGGCAAATTTACAGTATGCCCATTGCTTCATGCAGCTTCACCGCCACTAAGAGAATCATGCTGCATGGCCATGCAACAACGGTGTGCAGGCAAAGGCTTAGGACTGAGTATCTATGCAGTAGCAGCACAGCATTTCCCTACTTCAATGGGATGGACGAATTCCTGGCTGCCATGAAGGTTGGATTTGGAGGCTAGAATGACAGGAGTCTGGAGTTACAGGGGGCAGTGGAGAGACAAAGAGGTTAGGAGGCTGGAGAGCCACAGGGGGCAGGAGGCTGCGGAGACACAAAGGGTAGGAGGCTGGAAGACACAGAGCTGGAGAGACACAAAGGGCAGGAGACTGGAGAGACACAGTGCAGGAGGATGGAGAGACATGGGACAAGATGCTTGAAAGACAGAGAGCAGGAGGCTGGAGAGACAGACGCAGGAGGCTGGATGGGACACAGGGGGCACAAGTTTGGTTGAACCTCTGCCATATGATAATGACAATGTTTATGTTCCTTCACAAACCGGCATCTTCCAGACCATGGGATCTCCTACATGAATAGTGAATACCAACTCAAGTCACCGTCTGCTCAGGGAGGACCAATTTCTTCAGAGGTTCCCTGTGGCTTTGAAAATACCATATAGGTAAGGTGTATTTTTATTTAGCACACACTAGTCCAGAGTTTGCCAAACTCCTCCATTTTAGTCCAGGTTTTAATGATATCTATTCTTGAGCACAGGTGACGTAGTACATTTGATTTAACCATCTGGAATCAAGCACTGATATCCTTAAAACCTAGACTGTCATACAGTTTGGTAAACTCTGGTATAGACTTTTGACCCACTACTGGGCTTGTTAAAGGAGCCCTGTGGGTGCCTTGGTCAGTTGCTGAGGAGGACATTGTTTCCTTTGCAGCGTGCAGTGCCCCTACATATGGGGAGACAGACAACACAATGCAGGCCATATATATGGGGAGACAGACAGCACATTGCAGGCTATACATATGGGGAGACAGACAGCACAATGCAGGGCATACAGATGGGGAGATGGACAGCACAATGCAGGGCATACATATGGGGAGATGGACAGCACAATGCAGGACATTAGTTGGGGGTAGCCTTAAAAATGTTGCTATGAGGCCCACAAAGTTCTAGTTATGCCCCTGATGGTTAACATTACTGTCTCACAGCTCTAAGGTCATGGGTTCGATTCCCACCATGGCCCTAACTGTGTGGAGTTTGTATATCCTCTCTGTGCTTGTGTGGGTTTCCTACAGGTGCTACGGTTTCATCCCACAATCCAAAAACATACTGGTAGGTTGATTGCTAACAACAAAAAAATGAACCCTAGTGTGCATTAGATGGGACAAGTGGTTCTTATCTGCAATCAAATTCTAAGCTAATCCTTCCTTCTTTCTTTTACAGCAACAGAGAAAAAGCAATAAAAGAAGAATGTTTGTTGATTACTGTTCCCAGTGCCCTTCTTGTTTAACATTTTTGGAATTAAAGAATTAAATTAACTTACAAATCAATCCTTCCTTCCTTCTGATCTAGGGCCTGATTCAGACCCACTCGCGAGCGCTGAGTGATGATGCCCTAGTGCGCATGTGCACGACGGAGGGAGCTCCGTTGTGTGCATGCGCGAGACCCGAATAATGATGGGGTAGCCGTCGTTATGGGTCTCGCACCAAAGGGGGCGTGCTGTCAATGTTGATTGACAGCATGCCCCCTTTGGTGGGCATGCCGGGGGTGTGGCTGCCAGATGGAGGTGTTCCCATGGGTGTCAGTGGGAGTCAGTGGTGTCAGTGGGAGTGATTTTGGCTCTGATAGAGCCAAAATCACTCCAGGGCTTGCGGTCACCGAGACCCTACCGCAGGGTCTCGTCGCAAGCCCGATGGTCGCGATGGTCTTGACCATCGCGACCATCTTTTTGGCCGCTCGCATATGCTGTGGGTGGTCTCCCACAGCTATGTGAGCGGCCAGGAGGCTGCTCCAAGTTTAGGTAGGAGGGCCCTGATTCAGAGCGAGCGATCTGGTCAGAGCGTCCGCCTCTGAATCAGGCCCTTAGTTACTTATTACTGAAAACTGCCATCCTGTCTGCCACTCCAGTGTCTCTCTGTTTCCTAGATATGTCATGTTTAAAGTTGAGCTGCCACATATTTGTGCCACTCACTGCTGTCATTTAGCTTAGACAGGCAGCTAGCTCGGTGCATCCTTTTGGCCTAAACTGGATGAAAACAATATTGTGAGATGTGAGGTGGTCAAAATTTACTGGAAATGAGTGGAAATTATGTTACTGAGGTTAAAAATACTCTAGGAAAAAAATTGGCTCAAGTTACGTGATTTTAGCTTTTTTTGTAAATTTTTGTAAAATCCAAAACCAAAACCAGTCACAGCGTTTTGGAAAAACCAAAACCAGGCAACGAATTAGAAACAAAACCAGCAAAATTGGTCCGGCGCACACCTCTAATTAAAATTAGAGATGTGCGTCAACCCCTGTGTTTTGGTTTTGTATCTGTATCTCCCCTAGTTTTGGATCTGGATTGGCTTTGCCAAAACCTCCTTTCCTTGTTTTGTTGTTTTTTGGATCTGGATTTTTTCTTAAAAAATCATAAAAACAGCTAAAATCACATAAAATGGGCCTGTTTTTGTTCCTACAGAATTATTAACCTCAATAACAATTATTTCCACTCGTTTCCAGTCAATTTTAGCCACATCACAGATCACTATATTGTTTTCATCCAGTTTAGGCCCAAAATTTGCACCAGCTAGCTGGCTGACTAAGCTAAGTGGCAGCAGTGGGCGGCACAAATATGTGGCAGTTCAACTTCCAACATGGCACATCAGGAAACAAATAGGCCAACCACACGTGATTTAAATGGCTGCCACGGGACTGAAGAGATTAACCCTCATGCCGCAGCACCATTTTTAAAAGGACCTTTAGGTACAGTGTGCCACGTACTGCGAATGTATAAGTAATGTGTTTGAATGACATTTTCAATGTGCTGTGCGCAGTTGTGGATATGTACTTTTTAAATGTTTAGCCTATGCACTTATAACGAATGTATAAGTTGTTTTGTTTTAGAAGGCTGTAACATTTAAACAGTGGCGTAACTAGGGTATTTGGAGCCCAGGGCAAATTTGAAAAGGGAGCCCCCCCCGATGTGCGCACGGCAAAGGCTGCTGTTTAACACACGCATCGCCGCCAGCGCTGGCGGCGATGCGGGTGTTATGTACAGCCTGAGCCCGACTCCTGGCGCTATTGGGCAAGCGCTCAGGGGGAGGGAACGGGCTCAACTGTGCAGCACAGGACCGGCGCTGGAAGCCTAGCGCCGGTCCTGTGTAAATGTGTAGCGCTGACCGCACCCATTGTGGTCGGCGCTACACTGGCTAACTAGGGCGGGCGGGCCGGTACCATGGCCGGTGGCGCCCCCCCCACGCCGCCGGTCCAACGGCGCCCAGGGCACGCACCCCGCTCGCCCTGCCCTAGTTACGCCACTGCATTTAAATCAAATGGTTATGAGACATTCTCACCTCCTAGTGATATGTTAATTATCCTGATGTAGTGACCAAACCTTTGTTTACAACACTATCATTGAAATGCAATGCAAAGGTCTCCAGTGTGTGTCTGTGTACAATACCCCTGCAAGTTTGTGGTAAGCAAGTTGTTTGTGCTTAGGAAGCTTCTATTTTGTGTAAGAACTTAGAAGGTGTTAAGACTCAGAAAGCCAAAACTGGTTTAGTCATAGACATGTGAAAGGATGAATGCAATAGACTTGCATTATATTTATCTTTTCAGAAACAGTATATGCTAACTCAGTTTGTGCTTAGGAAAGCCAACTGTTCTTGGTTGGTAGTGAGGAAATGTACTTAATTTCTGTGAAATGTAAAATGTGTTTATTTATGTTTTGTGAGATAGCCTGATTGGCTAAGAGGAACCCAGGGCAGACTTACCCCCTGTGGTAATGTGTTGTGGAGTAGCATAAAAGAAGGCTTCATTCCTGGTAGAATTGTACAACCCTGTAAATTCTTTGAGGAGAAGAACTGCTGATTGATAAGATTTCTGTATGCTAATGTACCTCTTCATTTGGAAGGTTGAGTCTTTTTAAGACTTTGAGCAATAAACACCTTTGCACCAATGCTATTCCGTTCTCCTACAGCTCTGGTTTGAGCCAAGCATTTCCGAAGTTAAAACCCTCTGCCAGCTACCATGCAGACCTGGTCCATTGCGAGGGATCAGGAGGAATCAGCCGACACCAATCAGGGGGTGTTGCCACAGCTAGTCAAAAGCATACGCAGCAGGAGTGGTTCCAGGTGCCGGCGGTAGGAACCTGAGTGTACCTAAGAAGCAGTTCCAAACGCCGATGGTAGAGTTTGGTGGTGGCAGCATTGTTATGCCCACGGTGCAGTGGATGGAGTCAGTGACAGGCGGTCACTGATGGTAAGCGGGAATCCCTGATACCCCAAGTTCCAGTGGGGATCAAAACCCCAACCTGTGATCAGGAGTCTGGGCTGGAAGCCATCCGGTCACAGGAGGCATTTACAAAAAATATTTAAATCATTCACATCAGTCCTTGCCCCAGAAGAATTCTTGAGCACTATGCATGCTGCTGCTGGGAGAGGATTTTTATCCCAGAAGAGGACCAGAAAGACTACTAGTAGTGATTTAAAAAACAATTGACTGTTAAATATTCCTTTGCAAAGCATTTCCCAACCTTTACAGGGACATTAAAAAACATAGTTAATTAGTGGCCTAACTTAACGAGCACAGATATGTGGGCAAGCACAATATTTAAGATTTAAGGTCTTACGTTGTGTCTTTCTTGAGAATCCTGCGCCAACTTCTGCTGCAAGGAGTGGATTTTCATTCCAGAAGGGGACCAGAAAGAGTGCTTTCCAAAACAATTGACTGTATAATAATCCTTTGCAAATTTTCCACATGAACATTTCCCAACCTGTACAGGGACATTGGGCCTGATTCAGAGGCGGTCGGAGGATGCAAGCGGTCGCTCAGAAACTGGGCGGCCGCTTGCATCCTGACCGGCCGCCTCTGTTTCGGTCATTAGAGCTGTGGGTGTAAACCTACAGCTTAACGACCGCTAGGGTGATGGTCACAATGGTCATAGACCATCACGGCCATCGGGGCTTACGACGAGACCCTAGGATAGGGTCTCACTTGTTGTAAGCCCCGGGGAGCTTCTGGCTCTGTCAGAGCCGGAAGCTCTCCACTGACATCACTAGTGATGTCAGTGGGGCCTCCCCCAAACGGCAGGCGTTCCCATGGGAACACCTCCATTTGGGCTGCCACCCCACCGGCCCGCCTTCCAAACGGGGCGAGCTGTCAATCAACATCGACAGCTCACCCCCTTTGGAAAGAGACCCGCTACGACCGGCACTGTCGGTCGTAGCGGGTCTCACACATGCGCACGAAGGAGCCAGCTCCCTCGTGCACATGCGCACTGGACAAACATCGAGGCGGCCGTGCGGTCATAGACTGTACAGCTGCCTCTGAATGAAGCCCATAGTTAGTGGCCTTCTAACAGCTGTTGTACCCACTGTCCACTTAACCAGAGCAGATATGTGGACAAGCGGAACAGAGCAGCAAATGTAACATTTTAGATTTAAAGTTTAAGTCTTACAAGGTGTCTTTCTTGAGAATTCTTGAGCACCATGCCTGGTGCTGGGAGTGGATTTTCATCCCAGAAGGGATGAAGACATTGTTTTATCTTCCCAACTGACACAGATCCAAAGAGATTTACAGAACTGTTGATAAGCAAATAGTCAGCTCAAATGGCACGTGATGCTGCGATGGCTTCTTCTTCAGTTTCTCCAGCAAGTGCATCTGGTGAAAAAAAGCTAATCTTTAAAAACACCCACTGGTGATGCAGTTGAGTCAACACAACCAAGTTTAGACATCTGGTCTGGTCAGACTAAGAATTGCCGACAATTAATGACACCTCTACCAGTGATACGGTCACCATTCAAAGAATGGTTGAGGACTATTTAAAAAATTTTAATGATAGCATCCAAATAAGTATGTCAGACAGTCCATTTGACTACTGGCAGGAAAAAAAGGTAATTTGGAGGCCGTTGCACAAACTGGCTTTGCTTTACTTGAGCTGCCCACCCTCCAGTGTGTACTCAGAAAGAGATCTTTCAGCACAGCCGGGAACCTTCTCAGTGATCGGCCTGAGACTACTTCCCCAAAATGTGGAAAAGATGATATCCATCAAAATGAACTACAAATAATACAAGAAAGACCTTTACCATCAATTACGTGCAAAAATTACAGAGGCACCTGTAATGGTGGATTTCAGCAGGGACAAATTAATATTGAGTGAAGAAGATGATGTATACATCACCCCAGATTCTACCAGAACCCAAGCATATGTGTTGTGTATAAATTACAGCTGCACTCCCTGTTAGATTGGGGAATCATTGTCCACTTTAGTGGATGTGAGCTCCATTTTAGTCCATATCACCACACCCACTACACATCTTCTGACTTGGGCTACTGGAAGAGCAGCTGCACTCTGGAATATGGTTGCATGGAGTTGCCCCTCTGACTCATTGAAATTCAGGTAGAGGGGCCATGGGTAGGGAGTAGGGACACTATAATCAGAGAACGCAGTTTTAGATGCTTTATTCCACTTTTTAAACCATATCCTCTATTTTCACATTTTGAAAATGTTTATGCAAATCTCAGCTGAGGCATTTGTGATGTCATGGCTAACGCGCCCACACACACACACAGAAAAAAAAACACTTTGATTGATTGATTCATTTTTTTTTTGGCACTTGGGGAAGGAGAGCACCCCTGAATGAGGCAGCAGCCCCTTGATAAACGACACAGGCAGCACCCCTGCGCAGCTATGTTGCTGGTGATAAGTGTGGCTAATGCGCACACACAGAAAAAAAAACACTTTAATTGATTCATATTTTTTTTGCCACTTGGGGGGACCTGAAAAAGGCAGCAGCCCCTTGATAAACAACACAGACAGAACCCCTGCGCAGCTACATTACTGTTAAGTGTGGCTAACACGCACACACACACAGAACATAAAACACTTTTATTTATTTAGTAATTTTTTTTTTGGCACTTGAGGGGAGAGCATCCCTGAACGAGGCAGTAGCCTCTTGATAAATGACACAGGGAGCACCCCTGCGCAACTACGTTACTGGTGATAAGTGTGGCTAATGCGCACACACACAGAAAAAAAAAAAATTCACACTGGGGGTGAAGATGAAGAGCACCCCCTAGACAACACAGCAGCACAGCCAGCCAGCCCTTACGGACAACAGACAGCCCTTATGGACATTAAACAGCTAGCCCCTGACACAAGTGACAACAGTAGCCAGCCCCTATCAGCACAGCGATTACAGCCCCCTCCTTCCTCTTCACTCTCCACAGTGGGAATGAAAATGGCGCCGATTGCGGGGAACCTTTATACATTCCAAAACCTGTGAGAATCCGACAGCGGGATGATGATGTTTTGCCTCGTTTTGAGTTCCGAGTTAGGCGGGAAAACCGAGCTGACTTGGATCTCGGGTGGGTTCGGATCTCTGATATCCGAAACCGCTCATCTCTAATTAAAATCATAATAAAAATCAACCTTTAGTAAATATACCCCCTTGTGTCAACCAGTAATGCCTTTCAACAATACTCCTCTTCAACAGTCATCAGAAAACAGAAGTATAATAATATTTGTGTGGAGTCTCAACTTTGATAATAATAAAAGTAAAGAAGAAAAATTATATAAAAGTTTTTCTAAGAATACAGTGGAATCATTATAATCATTAGAAAAAAAAGCCAATAGAGACAATGGTATTTAAATTATAAATACCATTGTGTTCTCGGTCTGCAACCCAGGGTAGTGGATAAGTGGAATAGCTTCCCATCAGAGGTGGTAGAGGCTAAGTCAGTAGAGCAATTTAAACATGCTTGGGATAAGCATAAGAATATCCTAACAAAGAACTGAGGATCACATAGGGTTGTGGGCAGACTAGATGGGCTAAGTGGTTCCTATCTGCCGTCACATTCTATGTTTCTTTGAAGGAGCACTATTATGCATCTTAGGGGTGAGTGGGATCTCCATTTCTCTTGATGCTTCAGGAAACTAAACTATCAGGTCCCTTTGATAAGAGGAAGAGTTTACATTCTGCAGTCCAGCCCTGTTGTATGCAATAATGGATATAACAAGTGAGTATATGGCTATATGCTACATAAAGGCCTCAGTTACATTCTGACAGGTTATCATCACTGAAACATTATATGAAAATAACATAGGCTGGGTTAAGAGTAAATTGTAATCATGGCTCTTCTGATTTCAATTCCCTCTACGAATTCATTTAGCCCTTATACAACCAATCACTTATTTTATGTCATTTTTATTTTGCAGAGTTGAACGGAACTATGCAGCATGCTTGGTCACCTCACTCCACCCCAACCCTACCTTCACCTCGGCTCACCACTCACTGGTGTCAGAGAGGGATCACAGCTTGGAGGTAGATGATTGGTCTGACGTGCACGTGAGAGCCCCAGCGTGATGACATAATATTTATCACCCTTCAGTTATATATATATATATATATATATATATATATATATTCTCTTGAACTGTGTGCATGAAAACAAATAAGTACATTCGCACTTTACTACTCTCTATGAGCACTCTTGGGTTTGCTGCTAATTATCATCCTCAGTATGCACTTGCACCTATGCTATACTAGGTGCAAAAAATAAGCCTCCAAGTACGCCAATTGAAAGTTTACATTTAACTCTGAATAGCCTGCAATTCCGTTGACATGCTCCCACTGCACTCTGCCTGCAGTAGAACTCCCCCGTTGCAGCCCAGTTTCCCCACTTCAGTCATTAGTACAATTGTAATCGCAAGACAGGCACATGTTCAGCTCTGCCTCACCCCCTACATCTTTATTTATTGTACTGCTCTTATTATATTCTACTTAACCCCACAGTGGTAGAAATGCAAGCTTTAGATTTATAAGTAGAGATGAGCAGGTTGGTTCCCAGAGAACCGAACCCACCTGAATTTAGCATATCCGAGTTGGTTCAAAGCAGGCTCGGAGGTTCCCGCCTTACTCGGATCTCAAAACAGAGGCAAAATGATAGAGTCTGAAATCTCGCGGTTCGTGAGCTTTCGTCTCTATGATCAATGTAGTATATAAGGGACCACGCGACAGACGCCATTTCCACTCTGGCTGTGGAGACTGAACAGGGAGGGTGGGTAGTGTAGGGCTATGAGAGGTGCTGGTTCTATCTGCTGTGTCCTGGGCTGGTGCTGATCCATTCTGGTCTCTGGTCACGGTGCTGTCACTGTCACTGTGCTGTCTCCTGATCCATTCCGGTCTCTGGTCACGGTTCTGTCACTGTCACTCACTATGCTGTCTGCTGATCCATCTGGGCTGTCTGCTGTGTCCTGGGCTTGTGCTGTGTCCACCTCTGGGCCTAAGTTGTGGACTCCAAAAAAAATAAAACTATTTTATATTTTTCTATGTGTGCTCGTGGGTGTTAGGTTTAACCGCAGTAGTGCACAAGAGCCAGCCAGCAACGCACTCAACATTGTGCTGTCTGACTACAGTCGTGCTCCAAAAAAAACCCAATAAAAAAATACTTTTTTCTTCTGTGTGTGCTCGTGGGTGTTAGGTTTAACTGCAGTAGGACACAAGAGCCAGCCAGCAACGCACGTTGCAACAACCTTGTGCTGCCCGACTACAGTCGTGTTCCAAAAAAAAAACAATAAAAGTGTCTTATATTCTTTTCTTCCGTGTGTGCTCATGGGTGTTAGGATTAACTGAAGTAGTGCACAAGAGCCAGCTAGCAACGCAAGTTGTAACCTTGTGCTGCCCGACTCCAGTCGTGATCAATTGGTGCTCTGGGCCCAAATTCTTCTGGAGCTGACAAAAAATAAATATCATCATTTGTCTTTTTTTCTAATATTTTTGTGTGAATTTTGTAACCGCACCTTGGCTACACTATTGGTGATTGTGACACTGCTTCAAGACTGCAGAAAATATGGAGGGCTGTCACATGCATGGGCGCCGAGAGGGGGGGGGAGAGCGGGTACAGTTTACTCAGGCCTGGGCCCGGCGGGGCCCGGGTCCGGAGTGGCCCCCCCCCTCCCTCACAGCAGCTCAGCACACAGCTTGTGCTGGGCTGCTGTGTGAGACTGCAGCAGCCGGAGCAGTCTCCTATGGCTGTGGGGGGGAGCTGATCCGCCCCCCCCTGCTTAGCACCGGGCTGGGGGGGTTACAGCGCCCCCCTCCCCGGCGCTGAAAAAGTGGTTGTTATTTCTTTTTTTTTTCAAGGGGGCGTGGTCACACCTCCCGCGATTAGGCCACTCCCCCTCTATTACCCGGGCCCGGCCAGGTTCTCAACGGCCCTGGTCACATGACAGTAGAGCAAGGCCAAGAACCACATGTTGTAGCTGCCGCCAGCAGTGCAAGGCCGTCAACTTCCTCATCCTCTATGAAGGCCCATGCCCCAGGGTTTAAGTCATGCCATCGATATGGTAAAGTAAGTTTTACTGAAGTTAAGAGAAAAAAATTGAAAGGTTATTTGCCTTTAGATAAACAAAAAATTGTCAATATGCCATTCACTACACGAAGTGGCAAGGAAAGGATAAGACCTTGGCCTTTCTTTATGAAGACTGCTGATAGCCCTTCTGCTGGTAGTAGTAGTGGTGGTGGTCCAATTAAAAATGTGAAAGTTGTTAAGACAGCTCCGGGAAAACCAACTGTGTGCCCTGAGAAATCGAAATCACAAATCCCCGAGGAGAGTGCAAGTGTGTCCGCGGTTGCCATGTGTGAGCCCGACCTAAATACAAGTGTACTGGAGGATCCTCCAAGTTCCAACATTTGAGTGCCCTCTGTAAATGTGGGGAAAGGCAGTCAACATCTTGCAGATGTAGTCATTGAGGATGCTTCTGTGGAATTGCACATGGAGGAGGAGGATATTTTGGTAGTTGAAGGCACTATGGATGATGAGGATGTTGATGATGAAGATGTTGGTGATGAGGATGTTGATACCGAGGATGTCCTTTGTGTAAGTAAGGCATCAGCTGTTGCTCATGGTTTGAAAAAGCCAAAGCCCATTGTTGTCATGCTGGGACAAAAGACAAAAAAATCTACTTCTCACGTGTGGAATTATTTCCATCCTGATCTGGACAACAGTTGTCAAGTCATATGTGCCCGTTGCCATACAAAAGTGAGTAGAGGGAGGGACCTAAACCACCTAGGAACCTCCTCCTTGTTACATCACTTGGAGCGCATTCATCAAATATCAAAGTGTACGTCGCCAAGTTCCAAAACTGAAAACGTAACAAGTCCATTGTCACCTACCTGCTCCCTCTCTGTGGGATCCAAGCACCTTCGATCTCCAATACCAACACCTGCATCATCACCTACATCCTCATTCATGATCGGAAGTAATTTAAAAAATCAATTGACTATTAAACAGTCCTTTAATAGAGGAAGTAAGTATAACAGCTGTCACCCAGTTTCACAGCGGATCACTGACGCCATGACAGCTGTGCTAGTATTAGATGGTGAAATAATATAAAATAAGGATGATAGTGTGGAGGAAGTGCAAAAGGAGGATGAGGGGGAAATTTGTGTCCTATCTGATGCTAATGAGGATGTTGATGATAAGGATGTGGTTTGCGTAAATCAGCCACCAGTGGCAGCAGTTCTTGCTAAAGATAAAAAGAAAGCCAGAAAAGCAACGTCTTGGGTGTGGAATTATTTTAATCTAAATTCTGACAACAGTTGTGAAGGCATCTGTTCCATTTGTAAAGCCAAAGTTAGCAGAGGAAGGGACGTTAACCATCTAGGCACCTTCTCCCTGTTACGTAATTTGCAGCAAGTTCATGCAATTTGTTTAACAAATTTATAATTTGTAAATTAATAACAAGCAGTCCAGTGTCAGCTACCAGCAGTTTGTACCATAATATGCAATCTCCACCACCAACACCCTCATCATCAACCTCCTCCTTAATAATTGAAGGTAGTCCTTCCAAAAAATGTTTTGTGCTGCCCACACAAGAGTGGGTGGGAGGGACAATTCCATCTTGCACCTCTTTCCTTTACATTTGGCACAATTTGGGGCATTGCCGACTGACATTATTATAGTTTATTAAACTGCCATCCTGTCTGCCACTGCTGTGTGGCAATGTTTCATAGATGTCTGATATTTTTTTAAACTGCCATGTGTTTGTGCCGCTGCTCTGTTTCTTACTTTAGCCAGCCAGCTCGCTACAGCCTTTGGCCTGTATTGGTGAAAAATAGTGAAATCAATATTGTGAGCTGTGAGGTGGTTAAAAATGCCTAGAAATGCCTGAAAATCATTGTTATTAAGGTTAATAATACTGTAGGAACAAAAACAGGCCCAAATTATGTGGTTTTAGCTGTTTTTATGATTTTTTAAAGAAAAAATCCAGATCCCAAACCAAAACACAAAAACAAAACATGGAGGAAAAAAATCCAAAACCAGATTCAGATCCAAAACCAGGGGAGATCCAGATCCAAAACCAAAACCAAAACGCGGGGATCGGAAAACATCTCTATTTATAAGGATATTTATTTTTTTCTTCTCTTACTTATAGGGAAGGGTTAAATGATTCCTTCCTCTATTGATAGACTTTATTCATCTGCACAGTGAGAGTGGGGAGTTGTTGAGTAACAAGGCTGTGTCAGGAATAAACCCTGAGACACCAGGGGAAGATGGGATCCTCTGGGAGTAACAGTGTAAAATGTATTTTTATTCCTTTCATTAGTAAATGAAGGCACAGAGGACTGGGGTAAAATACCAGCAGCACAGGGTGGAAACTCTCCCCCCCCCTCCAATCTCCAACATTTTGTCTGATTGAAAAAACATAGGGGTCTATTTACTAAGCTGTGTTAGGAGATAAAGTGAACGGTGATAAAGGTACCAGCCAATCAGCTCCTAACTGCCATGTCACAGGCTGTGTTTGAAAAATGGCAGTTAGGAGCTGATTGGCTGGTACCTTATCACTGTTCACTTTATCTCGAAACACAGCTTAGTAAATAGATCATAATCTATTATTTATTTAAAACAGTGTAGGATTACTAAATACTACTACTACTACTACTAATAATAGTAGTGATACAAATAATAATAGTTAATAATAATAATAAGTTAATAACCAAGACATATCAAGTTATCAAATTATCAAATACTACTATAACAAAACAGAACTTACATTAGTAGTTGGAGGAACAGGGTACGTGCCCTCTCTGCCCAGTGGGATAAACAGCCTGCAAATGGACAACTGATATTTTCATGTTAATGACTTGGAAAATTGTTAAATTTACCATGGTAAGATTTTTAACCGTAGATCATCATTGAAAAAAACTTCAGCTTACCCAAAACATAATGTTTTTTAGCATTTATTTTAACATGTTATTTAGTACGTTGTTTCCTTTTTTTGTTAATTAGATTGCATAGTGCATTTTGACAGACACCATTAAGGGAATTAAAAAATAATAAAATTTTTTACAAAATTAAGAAATAACATTTGACAAAGCTTTTAATGAAATTCATCTCACTCTGTGGCGCCTCCTGTTGGAGAAGGTGACAATCGACCAGTCCTACGCAGTTGACTTCAGCCCTATTGCCATCACCAGTTATACAGGAGACCATATTGTTGTACTTGTACATTATACTTAAAAAAAACCCTGATAAATACAGATAATTCTACAGATCACTGGTTTGTTTACAATGTTCAGCATGTTAAACACACAAGCAATGTGCTTTCTTTCTGCAGTGTTGTTGGAGCACCTGTTTGTCTGTAGATCTGTAGCCTGAATTGCCATTCCAGTTATACTCTGACAAGGGACTATAGTTAACAGAGAATGTATATAAGTACATATGGAATATGGGAATGCAATGTTGTGACTATCAAGGATGACAGCTGCATCATCATTAAAGGAAGTCACTGTTGCTAAAGGATATATCACTAATGAATTGTACTAACAAGTTGCCGACATTCATCTCCCTCCTTCCAGGAGGGAGCTGAATGCCTGCACACAGAGGGGGGGCGTGGCCGGGCACTGACTCTGCATTGGGGCGTGACAGCGCGATCGCGTCATCGTGGCTCCGCCCCCTCTTCACGTTGCCGAAAATAAAGGCATTGTGACGCAGGGAGCGCCCGATATTCGGGAGGCTCCCGACCAAATCAGGAGGGTAGGCAAGCCTGATAATGATGTCAAGGATAACCAACATTTAAAGCTTGTAGGACATTATTGCCAATGGAGGGTCTTTGGTCTACATTTGACGACATTTAATAGGGCTGCTAGGAGGGGGATGGTCAGAACGGAGGTAAGGGAGTGTCGTGAATCATATTATTATCATTACTCTCCTTATTTATTTTATATAGCGTCACAAGGGTTCCACAGCGCCTTACAAAGTACAGAAACAAGTGAGTCAAACATGAAAACCGTAACTTACAATGCAACGCAGGACAAGGACATGCAGGGGCGTATTTATAATGGGTGCACACCCTGCACCCATACTTTTGTTTTATATTTACCTCTCCGAAGGCCCACATAGTAGCGCTACACAAAATGCGGTGGCCATTGTCCCAGCATTTTGCACATGCGCAGTAGGTAATCACCGGGAAGATGCAGCGCCATTTTCCCAGTGACCTGCGCATGCGCTGTAGACCCCGGGGCACAGACTAGTGCCTAGAGTCTACTGCTGCTGTCAGTTCGCTGATGGCAGCTGGGGAGAGAGGAGGGGGCCCTGGACGGGGAGTGAACACGAGTCCCCTCCTCTCTTAATACGCCCCTGACGACATGGTTTATAAATGTTACTGTATCAGCGATCGCTCAATAAGCAGTGGGTCAGCAGCAACAAAGGGGTGCCATTGTAGGGAGTATGGAGTAGATAATAAAGGGAGGTAGAAGCACAAGAGGGAAGAGGGGCCCGCTTGTATGATCTTGCGTTCTAAACATAGAGGGGTCTAGTTACTAAGCAGTGCTAGGAGACAGAGTGAAAAGTGATAAGTCTGTGATAAGGTGCCAGCCAATCTGCTCCCAACTGTCATTATTAAAACACAGCCTGTGAGATGGCAGGTGGGAGCTGATTGGCTGGCACTTATCACAGACTTATCACTTTTCATTCTGTCTCCTAACACTGCTTAGTAACTAGACCCCATAATCATATAATCACAGTCCGGCCCCTCGCTGTACAATGCTGCTATTTGGTGCTTGTACAGCAAGGAAGCGATTCACCGTCAGTTGCATCATAGAGCAACTGGACTGCCCACTGTGGTCCATTTGGGTGGTTTGATCTGGGAGGCTGATCTAGTCTCTAGGGAGTCTGGGAGAGCTCCAGGAAATTCAGGAGTCTCCGTGACATTCCGGGAGAGTAGACAAGTATGGTCCATAGTCTATACAAAGGATGAAATCCTTGCTGCTAGTGCAAACATGATTGCTTTTATGATCTTACAATTATGTTGGGTTTACAATACTTTAAGTATTTATTATTGTAGAAGTGATACAACTAGAAATCACTGATGGGCGGGTTCAGGGGTGGGCGCTAATGTAGCCGTAGCGGCATCTCTTTCTCTAGTGTAACAGAGTCTATATGCTAATGCCGCAGCTGTATGGTATTCGTACAGAGTACACAGCGCAACTGTGTCAAAAGCCGCAGTTGCTGACCATAACCCGTAGGCGTCTGGCTAGCCGCCCCCCCTGTTACCACCTAGGCATGCCCATTGAAATGACTTCTCTCTGCGGCTTTTGGCGGTAACCATTGGGCATACATGCCTACCCTCCCGGTTTTCACGGGAGGCTCCTGATTTTTTGGGTAACCCACCGCACCCCCAGAAGGGTAGGCACTTCTACCACATTCTGCCCACTTCCTGGGAAGTAGGCAGAGTGGGGAGAATTTCCGCAGCAATCACGGGTCCCCATGTAAGGGGCGGGGCTTAATGACGCAATTCTCAGTGAATCACATCATTTATCTCCGCCCCCTATTTACATTTAAGCCAATCGTGTCAATTTGCTTAGAAGGGGGCGGGGCGTAATGGCGAAAAACCATCAGGCCCCATCCCCTTCACAGCCCACCTGCTTCTCCTACCAAGGCTTCTCCCGGGGAGGACTATGCCATTGGGACACATACGCAGTGCGTCTCAGTCACATGCACAAACTTAAAATATAGTCCTCTTGAGTCCGACATCAACACTGTGTCCACCTCTCGCTCAGTCCCTGAATGTTCAGTATATTACAGTATATTCTATAAATGACAACTTGTTTTCACAGAATTACACAATGTATTGCTTTTCCATACACACTATCACCGTGACCATATAAAGAATAAGAACACGGATTTCCTGTCAGTGGGATAGAAGATCCTTTAAAAGTTAAAAACTCATCGAATTTAGGTGAGCGCTATATTCCGTCATGTATCTATCAAGCTGTAATAACTTTTTGTACACTCTGCACTATATATATTTTCACCTGTGTAATAACCTGGGCACATTTACAGACATACAGTATGCGGAGATGGATAACACTTTTACATACATCATGTTTCACTTTATTAGGGAAGCAGTGCAGTTATTGCTTGTTATTAATCTAATAATATACTTAAAAGAAGAAGCTAAATTGATTTATTTTTCCCAGTCCACTCAGTGCCAAGGAATTTTTCTGCTAGTTTAATATGTGATACTTATGTCTATGAACCCAAAATCAAATAGGGAAACTGGCAAAAATGCAGCTCATTAATGTTATCAGTTACGGTCAGGGCAGCCAGAGGGCGAAATGAGCCAACTACTTGGTAGGGAATCTTACAAGGAAATATTTTTGAGGATTGAGACACCAGGAAGGAAAAACTATTTTCTCACGTTCATCGATATTAGCCAAGATACACTATGGCCTACCTCCTGCTTCTCTGCAGAGATGGAGTACTGGAGAAATATGGCGTTTGTCAGGATGCCGTACATTCTCTGTGTACATAATGGGAACGGATATACAGGGCCTGATTCAAGTTGGTTCGCAAGGCTGCGTTTGCACCCATCCCACTCGCTTCAATATGCTAATTAATGCAATCGCACGGCAACCGCAGCACTATACCAAGACGCCCATCACTGTATAAAGCCGCCCACTTCCCATGACATGCATCCGCAAGTCAGCAAAAACATTGGTAACATCGAACCCATACGCACAGCTGTGGTTTACCATGTGACCTGCCGCACAAACTGCTAAACTTCCTGTCACCAACTAGATCTCTGGCTACGTATACAATCGCAGGGGCTTAATTATGCATGCCCATGTAACGACGTTGAAACACACAGGCACGCCTGCGTTCGCCCGACGACCCGCCCTCACCATCCCCAAACCGTCACTTCTTGTCAATCACTGTCTAATGGGACTGCATGCTTACTGCGATCGCAGCAGTCAGTTCGCATACGTGCACTGCGATGCATTTGCGCAATGCAAACATTGGCCGGCTGCTTGCGAATGCAGTCTTGCGAACCACTCTGAATCAGGCCCTCAGTTTGAGGTGCACGCTATTGTAGCTGTGAGTGTGTCTTTTGATGCAGTGCGACTGCGCCTTTATGCTAATGCCACAGCCGATGGGATCTGTTCAGAGGCACCCACCAGCTGTAGCGCTAATCTGTTCTGTTCATGTTAAAATGCACCATTGGTCGCACAATCAAACATTGCACCAGCCCTATGGAGGCGCATAATCTGAACATGGCCGCTGGAACTGCGGTAAAAGACACAGTCGCTGACCGCACACACCTGCGCCTGGCTCGCCACCCCCTGTTACCACCCAGAAATGGCCACTGAAATTTCCCTTCTGTCCAGATTCATTCTGCAGCTTACGGCGGTAACCGCTGGCATTTGTAGTGCTGCAAGTTACAGATGCATAAGCAGTAAGACTCGGACACATGCGCTGATTGAAAATATCAGCCGTTTGCAAACGGCATCAACATAGCAATGCATCTGTAAATCAGGCCTACAAGCAGTAAGACAAAAGACATCTTAGAGAATAAATAATCTTAAAGAATAAGATAAACAATGAGCTTGTGTTACAACTTACAACCCACAATACCATACAACACTGAACAGAATTATTGCAAAGAGAGAAAATACCATACTTTCTGTGAAAGCAGATGAAATATGCCCTACAACACAGGTTCTCAAACTCGGTTCTCAGTACATGTTTTCCAGGTCTCCTCACAATATCACACGTTTCACCTGTGGATCTTTTAAAATGTGCCAGTAAGTAATGAATACACCTGTGCACCTGCTAGGTGACCTGGAAAACGTGAACTGTTTGGTGTCCTGAGGACCGAGTTTGAGAAGCTCTACAAGATTGTTTGTCCAGTAAGGCTACATAGAAAATGCCATACAAGCAGTGGACCCGAAAAAGCTTAATCTCCAACTATTTAGACCATTTGGAAGCAAGGCCTATGTAAATGTTACAAAAGAATTATGGATCAAATGGGTAGCATATACCAAGGAATCAATCGTGGATCCTAAAGTTTTCACCAATAAGATTAGAATTAGCAGAGGAGTGGTGTTTGATGAAGACTGCAAATAGCCACATATCGCACAAGGTATTACAACCTGGCGGTCCCAGGAGAGTGGCCAGCCACTGATAAGCATATAAAAAGTAGCCCACTTTAGGCCATGGCTGACCATAATCTTCCCATCAATGCAGATTGCATGCCATGTGACCTAGGTCTCCTGCAACAATTGGTTTGTGGGAATTTAGGTTGTCTAATGGTGATCCAGCTCTGAGTTGAAAGCTACAACTTGTGGCACTACAAGTGCAGCATTCATATGCATGCAGGAAGTTATTGTGCCACAAGTGTGCACTGTCAATGCTGCCCCATCATGAAGTGTTATAAATAAATTAATATTTTCCTGTTTTAAACCAAATAGTTTCTCAGGCATAATAATATAATAATAATAAACTAATATAAATATAATATAATAGATTTAATTAATATTGTCCCCATAATAAAATAATAAATACATTTTAATCAAAAAAGAATAATTTTAGCTACTTACTCAATAAATTATTATTGTCTCCCAAATAAATACTTTTTGTTTCCTATTCTGACAGGCCACATAGTTCCAGCAGCAGGTAGTTTGCTCAATCTGGCCTATCAGATCCATGCCTTTATGCTGGCAGTTTGACGTGTGGCTGTGCACACCACTGTGAGATAAAACACATGATTTGTATTCTCTCCATGTGTAAAAATCCGGATGGTTTGATGTGGTGGTTTGATGTGCGATTTTGGCTATAACCCATTAATTTGCAAATTTTTTTCCACAAAAAAATACCCAGAAAATGTTTTTTTTTTTTAAATTAAAGTAAGTTTAGAACATAGTTTAAAAAATATATTTAAATATTTTATTGAAAAAAGATGCCTTCCGTGTCCATAGGCCCCGATTGACAGTACCTCCCATCCCCCCAGTGGTAAGAGAACCCCCAGCAGCAATAGATTCCAAGTGGCATTACCCTCTAGTGGCACCAGATGCTACTATGGCATTACTTCCCCATGTGTCACTATTGGGCATATTCAATTGGCCATGTGATTTTGTGGTAACCAATTGAAAAAAATTGGTCACAACATTTTTACCACAGAGACCCTGCCTCATTATCCTATATATGGCCTGAGTATCCCTGCACCGTTACCTTCATACATCACCGACTGCTCCTCTGTTTGTTCCACTAAAGCTCCTTTCCATCCAGATTAACAAGTGTGTAAGTGTGAGTACGGCTGTATCAGTAACTACTACTACACTTCAATAAACCTGACACCAGGTTAAGCACCTGGACTGTATAGTGTTTCTGGAATTCTGCTAGTGTTGCTATTTAACTCTGTACATGCATACCAATGCCAAATAGCACACACATATCAACAAAAGTGGGTATTGGGGAGGTGAGAGGGGAGGAAGAAATATAGAGGTAGATGATTTTGGAAATGTAGGGGGGAAGAGGGAGGCTTAGGGCTTTGTAGCTAAGGAATTTGAATTGGATTCTATAGGAGATAGGCAGCCATTGTAACGATCGCCAGGGATGGAAAGCAAAGCATTAAGGGAAGAAAATTGGACTGAGAACGAAAAGTGGGAGCAAGTGCAGACAAGAGGAGGTTGCAGTTTGTTTGCGGCGAGAGATAATAGGAGAGTGGAGAAGAAAATTGCTAATGTCAAGGTTAAGGAAGGGTCTAAGCCTGGTGATGTTGTAAAGGTGAAGTGGAACGTTCAGGATAGGGACTGAATATGAGGAGTGAAGGTGAGGGAGGAGTCGAGAATGACACCCAAGCATTGTACATGAGGAAGAGAAGATAGTGCAGTGTAGGCTAATGGTGAGGGAGACGTGGGGAGGTCTGGAAACTCTGGTGGGAATGAAGATGATGACTTCTGTTTTGGATATGTTCAGTTGGTGCAAGCACTGGACATCCATGGGAAAATGGCAGACAGGAGGAAAAGGAAGGAGTCAGGGAAGCGGAGGTACATTTTATTACTGGCATTGGAGGCTGAGGGTGCTGATTAGTTCACCAAGGGAGATGTACAATGGAAAAAGAATAGGTCTGCACTAGGGATGTGCAGGCTCGGTTCTACTCGGTTCCGTTCGGTTTTTTTTACCGAATCTTATTGGGTTTCAGCTGTCACGAGTTCTGGATAGCCAATAAGATTCGGTAAAAAAAAACCAACGGAACCGAGTAGAACCGAACCTGCACATCCCTAGTCTGCACATGTGGACCCCAACAGGTACAGAGAGAGGAAGAATGGCAGAGTCAGAGGAAGAACCATAGAAAAAGTGGTTGTAAAGGTAGGAGGTGGTCCAGGAGAGGACAGTACCACAAAAGTCAATGAAATGGAGAGTTGCTGAAATATAGCACAGTTCACAGTGTTGCCAAACCCATAGAGTGGTCCAGGTCAGGATGAGCAAGGAGAAGTTACCTTTAGTCTTGGCTGGGTGAAGATCATTTGTGACTTTACCAAGGACAGTCTCTTTTTTTTGTTGAAGGGATAAAAGCCAGATTGAAGCAGGTAGAAGAGGGAGTAAGAGTAGAAGAAGCTGGTGAGGTGGTTATAGAGCAATAAATTGAGAGGTTGTTAGAGAGAGAGAGAGAGAGAGAGAGAGAGAGAGAGTGGCAAGGTCAAGAGAGATGCAATAACCAAGATGAGCATGTTTAACAGAAGAGGGAAAAATACCAGTGCAGTGTTATATCTGTACTCAGCTGCTCGAGTCTGAATCATTGGAATGGTTGCTGACTTGTTCACCTGTTATGAAAATGTCAAACTGGGCCTTGGCATGGTCGACTGTGATTAGTTTGCCAGCAGTTTTAATCAGGTGCTGGCTTTTGGACCTGTGTGGGTTGTTATGTATTGGCTGTGTCACTCACAGGATTCCATGTCTTCATTGGTCCCTGGTTCTAGCTGTTTGCAAGCTGCTAATATACTACTCTGGATAGTCCATGTGTTTTGAAATGTCTTATACTGCAGTTTGCAAAACTCTGTAATTTCTTTAGATATACAGCAATTACTCTCATATTTATTGAATTATCATTCTGGAATTATTACTGTTGCTTAAGAATGTATATATTGCTAATGTAGTGATAATATATAACTGCATACCCTTTTGTTAGATGCTTAAATAGCTAACTTGAATCTTTGTTTGTTAATAGCTTGCAGTGACATTAACTTCAGGAGATTATTCTGGTAATCACTCTTTAGGAGTGTTATTTGTATTACTACAGTACATCAATTAGCTTTAGACAGACTTATGTCTGGTGTGGGAAGCTAAGCAATAAGGTCTTGGGTTTATTCCTGGAAGGGAGACCTCCTGAGAATCTAGGTGTAGTTCCCTATATGAATTCTTAGAGTGTCACATTCCTATGTCTATATTTTTATACCTGTGTTTCCTGCACTGTTATTACTTTAAGTACGAAGTCCAGGCGGCAGCTGAGTACCTACGAACAGGTGTGTGTTTCCGGAAGGGGGGTTGTTATTGGTGAAGGGCACTTTGTTTAGGTTTTGACAGTGCAGGAGTTAATCAGGTATCATAACATTACAGCCCACCACTATTATAGGAACTGACATTATGGAACCACAGCAGATGAATTTAGTACAAGAGTTAATGAGTCAGGTGCAGTTATTGACTCATTATGTTCAGGAATTGTCTAAGAAGCTTGCAGTTCGGGAACAAGTTGTTACTATAGCATCTGAGACTTTTTCTCCTGAGTCCAAAATTAAGTTGCCATATAATTTTTTGGGGGATAACAGTTTGTTTAACATCTTTAAGGATAGTTGCAAATTATACTTTCAATTAAGACCTGTTTCTGAGACTCAGAAAGTCGGTATAATTATTTCAATATTGCAGGGGGATCCTCAAACCTGGGCCTTTGGGCTTAAATCGGGTTGTGAGGAATTATCCTCTGTAGAAAAGTTTTTTAGTGCTTTAGGCATTTTATATGATGACCCTGATACGGTTGCTTCAGCGGAGTGGCAGGTGCGGTCATTGAGGCAGGGCTCTGGGTCAGTTGAGAATTATTCTACTAAATTTTGTAGGTGAGCCACTGATTCCACTTGGAGCAACGCCGCTTTGACTTCTGACCAGTGGCTATCTCCTCCGGTTTCTGTCTATACCTCCCTGGCTGTCTCCTCAGTGGCTTCCTTTCCCACGCTAGTGCCGCACTTCCCGCCCACAGATAAGTCTGAGCTCCTGGTGTCTGTGGCCACCAGCACTGCTGTGGACCTGCTGTTTAAAGATGCGCAGTGTGTCCCAACTGGCCTTTCCACGGTGCTGCTTTGATGTGCCCCAGCCATATAGCTGGAAGCTGCTGCTGCAGTTGACCACCCATGCACTCTGCAGATGAGGAGCGGTTCCTTCTCCTCTGCTCTATACTGCTGCTGCCCCACTTCCAGTCCTTGCTTTATGCCCAGATGCTGAACCGCTGGAGCTTGGTGGGGGAGTCTCCAATCACTTAATGCTGCACAGCTGGCCATCACCCTCATAACTGAACATCGCACATTGTAGTCTGCTGTCCTCCAGTGGTTGATTGAGGTATTACACTGAATTTTGTGTTTTACAGCTCCTGCAGTCTCTCCATGCTAGTTACCATGACCTGAGTCCAACGGTTATGATTTAACTACCATCATGCTTAGGGGAACTTAATATGTTACACCTTCTCCATACTCTGCCTGATGTCGTCTTTATTACCTTACATGTGGGATATACCTGACTGTCCACCTCATGGGGAAAAAAAGCACTGCTTTGAAGTCTGCCACTGCACCTGCTAAACTCTCCTCTAACACAGCCTTTCATACTTTGTTTGGTGTCACCTCAACTTAGGCTCCCTCTCCTTCTGGATCCAATTCACCTCCCATGGCTTTGGGTGGCTCTGCTGGTCACTTTACATCTGACCTGCATTCATCCCCTGCCTCTCCAGCACCTTTAATTGGGGAGTCTGACATGGGTGAAGTTTTATGTCATCTGTGGTCTTTACCTACCAGACAGGACATTCAACAGGACCTTCAATTGTTGGAGAAGAGGATACCGGACATTGTCCAGACCCATATTCCCTCCCTTCGGTCTGATCTCACTCATGTGGCGGACAGGGTGGTGTCACTGGAAGATTACAGGGAAACCATTGATGCTAAACTTAATGACCTCCAAACCCTTCTCTCCTGCCAGTCTTGCTAAATGATTGAGCAACAGTGGTGGCTGGATGATATTGACAACCGGGGTCGCCAAAACAACTTGAGAGTCCACGGTCTCCCAGGTGATATCCCACAATCTGGCATTGAGGACTCCCTCATTAAGATCTTCAATTAACTCTTAAATGCAGTCCCTGACTCCCACATTCAGTTTGATTGAGCTCACCGAGCCCAACGCCCTAGAGGTATGCCATCATAGAGACCTTGTGATAGCATATGTCGACTCCATTATTTTACCATCAAAGAGGAGATCCTACAAAAAGTCAGGCATGTTTCAGACATTGACTTTAATGGTCACTGGATCCAGATTTATCAATACCTTTCATGGAACACCTTACAATGATGATGATTGCTTCGCCCACTCACTGATGAACTCTGGAAATGAGATATTCATTTTTGATGGGGCTTTCCTCTCAGCATCCAAGTCACTCATGACGGGGCATCTCATGTACTGCGGGACTTTGAAGAGGTTCCACAGTTCTGCACTTCACTTGGTTTGCCCTCTATATCTATTCCGAATTGGTCAAATCTGCTGGAGTCCTCTACCCAGCTGTTGCCCTGCCGAGAATCCTGGCAACAGGTCCTATGATCCAGCCATAGACCTCTGAGTGACTCTGAGGTTGATGACTCTGAAATTACCTGAATTGGAACTCTCTAATTTTCCTACAGTATGTGTCCTTTTTATGAGGTTGACATTATTTGCACCTTCATATATATCTTTTCCTACATACTGTATGGAATATTTGCTATTTGTTTATGCACAGTCCATTTTTTCCCTACCTCTTTCTTGCTCCCTTCGGGAACTTATTAATATTTTTAGAGATGTGAGCCGACCCCTGTGTTTTGGTTTTGGTTTTGGATCTGTATCTCCTTCAAGATTTTGGATCTGGATTTGGTTTTGAAAAACCACCCTTGTGTGTTTTGGTTCTGGATCTGTATATTTTGAAAAAAAAAATAAAAACAGCTGAAATCACATAATTTGGGCCTTTTTTCTGCCTACAGTATTATTAACCTCAACAACATTAATTTCCAGTCATTTCCACTCAAATTTGACCACCTCACACAATATTGTTCACCAACATAGGCTAGTGGTTGGCCAGCTAATTTAAGCAACAAACAGAGCAGTGGCACAAATACATGACTGTTATTTATGTTTACAAATGTTTTCCAAATTAGTAATGTATTAGTAATAACCAATCAAACCAACTCACAAGTACATTCATTAGAAAACAATCCAGCACAGAAATTTACTAAAAATCGTACGTGGAATATCCTTGCTCAAAACATTTAAGCGTAGTTAACAAGCAGCAAACAAAAAACTCCTAAACCATGTGTAAATAGAACAGCAGACATGAATGCCCCCTACGCAATGCACATGCCCCCAGCACATGCCTATTCTCACTGCCCAATCTGTATTTTCCTTGTGGGGGCACTAGGCCACCGATGATTGGCACTCTGTGCCCATGTAAAGCCCTGATCAATCAGCCTTTTTTTTGAGCAGTTTCCCATAATTTCCCCGACCATAAAAACAGTGTCCCCTACATATAGGCCCAGCTAGTTTGTTGCTCATAGCACAACATTCAGGCTTCTGAGTCGCGTCATGGAATGTTACGTGATGGCTATACTGTGGCGCACCATGGCGTTCTATAACGAAAGAGAATCCATGGCATGTAATACACTGCTTAACTGCTGGGTGGCGAGTGCACCACTGATGAAATTTGTACTACTCAATACCGTACTAAAGAAGTTAATGGATATCCCTGACAATTGGGCCAATCATGTTCATACAGTGTATTTGCATGTTGTATGTTCGCAAAACCAATCTTTTTAATAATATTGCAGAAGCTCTTTAAACGGGATGCAACTCAGTACACATACATAACTACAGTAGTGTAATTTCTGTGTTCTTATGACCGTATAACCGATAGTGTACATTAATGATATGCATGCCCAGCTTTCATTGACTAGGGATGAATTATTCTCTTTTGGTGGAGTACTGTGTTTACATGTACTACAGTAGTATAATATTTTGAAAGGAAGACACATTTTTTATTATTAAAAACAGCAGTGAGTGGGTGGAGTGCACAAGGATGAACCCACTATTGACATTGTACCTGCTGCTGTAATTCGCAGACATCACATCACATACACGACAGGTGCGGCTCTTGCTATGGCTGGTGTGTGTGGGCTAGAGGTTTGGGTGAGTGCCTTGAAGAGTGGTTGTCCTGGGTTTGAGACCTGTAAAAGAACAATTTTTTTTTTTTTTAATGTTCACTACAGGATTAAAAAGAAATAACTTGGTGGTGTGTGAGTTTTGTCATTTATACAGCTATCTGTGTTGACCAAAAAGTAGCACTCCCAGCATTGCATAAAGACTGAGCAATTGAAGTTCAGTATTTTTATCCAAGCCTACTAAACTCAATACATTATCCATAACGTCCCAACACCTGGCATTTCTATGCTACTTTATACCACTGTACTGCTGATGCACTGTATGCTCGAGAAAGTGGAATGCGGCGCTCCATACAGTATGACACATAGCGCCCTGCTAGTCGCGCTATGCTGTGGAGTATGGAGTCTCATAGTACTTCAGATGCCCAGTGGAGCCGGTCGGGAGTGACACACAGTGCATCAGCACTAGGCTGATGCACTGTGTGCTGTACACGACATGTGCGACCCTGTTTTTATCCTGCATTTGAAGCACAGTTTTATTTGATGGTCCCATTTTGTACCCCCTTTTCAAATTACTGGGTATACAGTAATTTACAGATCAACACAAGCATTTATTCTGTATGAAAGGGTCAACCCATGTCGAAATTACCGGGTCTCCGACCTTGGTAAAAAGTAAGGTCAAAGTCTCATGGTGACCCTTTCACACAGTAAAAATCTCTGTGTTCATCAGCAAATTACCAGGTACAGTACAGTAAAAGTGCTTTACCCGCTAATTTGCTTTTCTGTGTGAAAGGGGTATTACTGTAGTTTTTTATAGAGTAGCGGCACATTCTTGAAAGTACAGTACATATGAGTACTGTAATTGTTTACTGTGCTGTAATGTGAAAAATGGATATTTCCACTATTTTGCTTAATATTTACAGTGTATTTATACTCGTGTATTTCAGAGTGGACTGAACAGTGAAAATTGTGAAGAGTGGAGCTTTTTACACTGGTGCCTCATCTCACCCACTTTCACTGATCAAGAAGCTGAGCGCACTAGTGCCACGAAAGTCTACAACAAAACCTTCCAAGAAGAAAATGGGGAAGGAAATTGTACCTACAAAGGCAAAGTGCCTGGCTTTGCATCAGATGGAATGAAATAATGAAATGGAGTAAACAATGAACATGGTGACCCAGGAGGAAAGCTCAGTGATCGATGCACCAAATCCACTGAATGAAGAACTGGACACCTTGGAGTCTGTGGAGTCTACACCAGTGAAAGAAGCATCCCATTCACCAACTCGTCGAAAACTGGCATTTGAACATGTAACTGTGCTCAGATGGCGAGAGACCTCATGGGAAAAGTGTGTCATCTGGAGGCAAAAATTGACACTTCGAAAGAAGGGCTGAAGGACATGCTTGCAGAAGCAATGAAGGATGCCATCCGGCAAACTAAAGAAGAATGGCAAGAGGTCGCTGCCCAGCGTACCAGGAACAAACATGACCAGGCAGTACAGTATGATCTGGAAATGGCCACGCCTGATTAAATTGACCCTGAGGATTACAACTTGGAGACTGCACCATTATTCCATTTGCTAGACATGGATACTACAACAGTGGCTTCACATCACTTGAACATTACACCAGTTCCATCATCCAGCCTGCCTCATTTGGATAGTACACCTGTTGCATCACATTGCCTGCCCAAACTGTCAGTTGAAGTAGTGAGAAACAGCAATGCAAGCTTACCTGTACTTTCACCAGGAACACCTGTCAGGTCTAGCACCCCAGCCACGCAGACTGTATTTGGGATACCCTTGCCAGATATACCACTGGCTGTAATCAGCACTGAGATGGACAATGACTTTTACAAAGCATGCAATGGTGAGATGCATCGTTATGCCCAATTCATCTTTCAAGAACATGTGCCCTACAACCTGTACCGTAACTGGACCAACCGTGTGAACGTTGATGGCAGTCGAAAGAAAGTACCAATCCCCAACAATTTAAAAGAATATATCCTCTCACGATGTTGGGCAAGACACAAGATTGGAAAAGAGGAAATGAACTGGATAAAGGGCACATTGAATGGGGTGCTGGGCATGCCAAGGAAACATGCATGGAGGACAGTAACATACCTACCAAGTACAGAACGCCAAGCAACAAACACGACTTGAGACTTGGTGATGTGAAGAAAAATTTCTGTCTTCAGTCATCATGAAAAACGGTAGAGCTTTGTATTGTGGTGGATAATACTGTATAATGTGCTTACTGTGTAAAAAATTATATTGTACAGTAAGTCTTACAGATTTAATAACAGTAATGTTAAAATGCATAGAAAAGTGTCTCTCAAAATCATCAATTACAGTACTGTAATATTTACTGGACATTACTGTTAAAGTATGGAATCTACAGTATAACATCTGTCATCAATTAAAGTTTGCTTTACTGTTATTATATACTGGATGTACAGTATTGTACAGTAATCCTGTACAGTATGTTTACTTTACTGTTATTTAATCTAGGTCAGCTACAGTATTAATGTGTACAGTACTGTATGACAGTATTTCATACAGTATTCTGTCCTCAAAACACTTAACATTTCATTTCATGCTAGGGGGCCTGGGGACCGAGTTCAGTATGAAAGACTGACATACAGTACTGTTTGTACAGTATGTTGTCAGCAGAGGAAATGTTGTGAACAGTAGTGTACTTTACTGTAGTTGTAACAACATACTGTGTCTTTTTCCCACCATGCACGCAACCTTTGAACAACCATACTGTGTGTTAGACACCAAGGTTTAGGCTGAAGATTAGGGTTAGATGAAAAAAAATTCAACCATTTTTGTGTTGACCATCTTTGCGTCAACCTTTAGTCCCTTTCAACCATTGACTGTCTAACATCTGGTGTCTACAGTATCTACACATTGTCTTCCTTTTTACTGTACTGTAGATCTTTCAGTCTACATCCAGGCACCACCTGGGGGTGGGGGGGTGGGGGTTACAGTACTTGCTGGACCCTGTTGGTATTTCTAACATCGTGGTGCCATAGTCGGTCTTTAGGCAGCTGGCATCCCATCAGCTGGGAATACTATACTGATTCTGGCTGACATGAAATTAAATGTTAGTGGTTCTGAAGGATGAATCTACAGTCTTGAATATACAGTACAGTATATACTGTACTGTAAATACAAGACTCCTCACTGGCTAATACCCATTCCAAACCCCTGGACCTAGAAACATGAATTTCGGGGAGTACTGTACAGTATATGGCAGGGAACGACAGTGTCCAACTTCACTGTATCTAAGGTCTACCTGGGTGAGATCGGGTACATTGGCTGCAGTAGTGCTGTATAAAAGACTGATTTACTGTACAATAAAGTGTTAAAATTAATTGCTGACTTGTATTGTACAGTAAGTGTTACATATTGAATAACAGTAATGAACACAATAATTGATGACAGAGGTTACAGATTGAATAACAATAATGAAAAGTCTGTGACACTTATACTGTAGTAAAATATTAAAGTTTGCACAGTAAGCAAATTATAATGTCCACCACAGTATAATACTCTACCTTTTGCATTGTTGACTGAAGAAAGATCAGGAACTCATGATGGCGACTGGAAAACCAAAACAAAAATGATTACTGTAGGTTTGACATCATAGAGTAAAGTGACATGTACAGCATTGCTGTTATATAAATCTACAATACTGTACATTAAGTACAGTATTGTAGTTTTTCGGTAAGGCTTTATTTACCTGTAAGTGTATAGTATTTGACCATGACATTAGCGTGCCGTGAAACAAAAATAAATTACTTTTATACAGCATTTACATTATAACCATCTACTGTACAGCAGTGGTTATCAAACTTGGACCTTAGGACCCCAAACAGTTCATGTTTTCCAGGTCACCTACAGTACTGTAGTAGGAGCACAGGTGTATTCATTAGTCACTGAAACAGTATATTTTAAAAGATCCACAGGTGAAGTTACTGTAGTTACAGTATTGCACTTGTGATTCTGTGAGGAAATCTGGAAAATCTGCACTGTTTGGGGTCCTAAGCACTGAGTTTGAGAACCTACAGTATACTGTAGTCTTGTCACAGAGTACCAAAATCTGTAACAAAACTCCTTTATCTAACCCTAACATCCCTCCTGGTACCTGACCCTCACCGTCCCTTCTGGTGCCTAACCCTAACCCTCCAGTAAGTGCCTAACACTCCCCCCTAGTGCCTAAGCCTAACCCAGCCCAGGAGGTCTTTAATCCTATACCCCCCATCCCCGGTCTAACCATAACACTAACCCATATACTTACCTTTGGGGTGCCGGCATCTGTATCTTGATCTGTTCGAGATATCAGCACCGGCATCCTGACTGCATCCCCAGTAGACTACATGAAAGTTGATAGTACTGTACTGTACATATAGTAACCGAGGTAATGAGAACCGTAGCGTATTGTACTTGTAACAAATTGTTTTTTCATTTTTTTCCCACCGTGCACTGAACACCCATACTGAGTGCTGAAGTGGGCAGTTTGTTGGACTGGAGGAACTGTTGGCAATTATCCTGTAACTGCATTAAAGAACGTAAGTTTGTGATACAGTACTGTTTGGCACTCTGTAACAACACTCTGTAAGTGGTTCTATTGTAACTACTGTATACTGAAATGTAAATTATTTACAGTTTCAATGCATTCTAAAGTCATAGTGTAATACAGTTGTTGAATAGTCTTACTGACAAAACTGCAGTAATAGATATAATGTAGTAGATTCATACTGTATACTGTAAAACAATAACAGTGAATGTCTTTACTTTACTGTACACTACTGTATGTTTGACCTACTTACAATAATCATTTTTATTTACTTTTTCTAGTCTGCATCATGCAGTGACCATTGGCAAATCCTGATCTGCATACAGTACAGTATGGCACGCTGGACCATAGAGCTTCTCACCAAAAAGAGTGCACCTTTTGTAAACCTTCAGCTGTGTTGTACAGTAGCTATTGCTAATGTTTCCACTTTTTTCAGTTTGTAAAAAACTGTTTACTGTACAATAATGTTTGTGCACTACAGTATTTGCAGAAGGCCACACTTGTTGAATGGCCCTTGGCCTAGATAGCAATAAGACCTTTCCTTTCTTTCTAAATATAGACAAGTGTGTTTCTGATGCAGCAGCCATTTTGTTTTCATATCTTATCTAAAAGCATGTGTTAAAAAAGGTGTGATTAACTGCATACAGTATACTATGTTGTACCTTATTAAGTAAAAGTATTGTCATTAATTTTTAAAATTGGTGTTTGTGTGTAATTATTTCAGTCATTAAGTGTGTCTGAGACCCACCACATGCATCTGTCATTGCAAGGTACAGTACTGTACAGTAGGGGTTGTTGTGAATAATTTAGTGAGTTCGACACAGTACCCCAGCAGTAGTGGACAGGAATTAGTCTTACTGTACTGTATGTCAGTACGTGACATACAGTAAAGTAAAATCTATTGTGCACAATCTAACGATTTTCATATTATTAGATCCTGTGCAATAGCAGAAGATGCTTGCAGCACGGATCAGGGAGATCCATGCTCCAAATATCGGTGAAGAAAACTAATCACAGATGCATGCACGGATCAGTTCATTCTGCGTTCTGTGTTGCAAGCAGCTACAGTATGATAACAAAAAGTCAATAAGACACAGATGCATAGATGGATCAGTGAGATCTGTTCATGCATCTGTGATAAAAAAAATGTATAGTATACAAGTGTAAGTATAAATAAAATATACGCATGCCTTCCCTTTAACCCCCCCCCTTCCTTAAAGCACAACTAGCCCCAGGATTTTCAGAGCCAGTCCTGGTTATGGATATAGAGGGGGCAAAAAGTGTAGGGGTCCCCTGTATTATAGACTAGCAGTGGATTCTTGGAGACTATTACACCCAGCAGAGAGGGACTAAACCTTTTAATTCCCACCTCATGGCTCTTACTCACATATCGATTACTTCTGCTAGTCACTCCAATTTGGAGCTCTTGGTAGATGCTACTAAAGAGTAGATTACCAGGTCCAATCATGTTCCCATTTCTCTGACTCACAGTCCTCCTCTACTGTATGTCAATGGCATTGGAAATTTAATGAGAAGTTCCTTAGGGACTACTACTGTAGGGCTCAGATTGAGGAGGTTCTGAGAGACTATGGGGCATATTCAATTGGGCGCAAGGTTTAGCGAGGTAAAACTTCCAATTGCTTAATTAGACTTCAGGGGGGAAGCCGTCGGAGTCCCAGAGCAAGTCCTGCTGATTTTGCCTAAAGTTAACGATTTTTGAAAAAATCACATTTGCTCTGGAGGTGCGAGAATAAAAAGCTCCCGGAGCACAAAAAAAGAAAAAATCTGCACCTAATTGAATAGCAAAAATCCTGCATCTGCTGGAAAAACCTCACAGGTGCGGGACTTTTGCTTTTCTCGCCCCCAATTGAATATGCCCCTATATACCTCACAATGTCACTGATGATGTTTCACCAGTCTCGGCTTGGGAGGCACAAAAAGTGTGTAATCCGGGGTAAAAGCATTCAGTTAAGTCCTTCCTTAAAAACAGAAGACTGAATGTAGGGATGCCCTGATGTCTAAAATACGTACATTAGATATTATACACAAACTTTGTTTGGCCTTTGACCCGCTATCTAAAACTGACCTTTATGACCTTTAAAATAATGGGGTTCGAAGGGCGTTCAGGCGGTGTCATCATAAATATTATTGGTGGGGTAATAAGCCAGGTAAAATGCTTGCAAGGGCGCTTAGTGCTCACAGGTCCTTGACCTACCTCCAACGTATTAAAGACCCTGCAGGTAATCTCTACTACACTGACAGGGACATCTCTATCTGTCTTTTTACTCTGGGCTGTATAATCTAACCCCGACTCGCTGGAGCTTGGATTTGGCAGAATGGGAGTTGGAGATCGGGAACTATTTGGAAGATATAGCTTTCCCCACTCTCTCCGAGGATGTAACAAAGGCTCTGGATTCTCCGTTTATGGAGGCAGAATTATCTAATGCCCTTAAATCTTCCCCTTCAGGCAAAAGCCCTGGCCCTGATGGTTTTGCTGTGTCTTATTATAAGGCTTACCAAGATAAGCAATTGCCCCTGCTACTTTGGGCCTGTAATGCTGTGTCAGTGTAATCTCCTTTTTCTGACCAGTCCCTTGGGGCCCATATTATTGTTATTCACTCTGATCAGGTGGGTTTCGTGCCGGGGAGGGAAGCTAAAGATAATACCACTAAAGTCCTTGATTTGGTACATCATACGGTTTGTACTGGTACCCCTATGATTCTTCTTTCCACCGATGATGAGAAAGCTTTTGATTGGGTGGACTGGAGTTTTATGACAGAGGTGTTGAGACTTTTGGGTCTGGGATACACATTCCTTAAGAAGATCATGGCTTTGTATAGAGCCCCCTCCGCACGGATCTGGGTGAATGGGATTCTGTCGGATCCAGTTCACATCACCAATGGTACCTGTCAGGGCTGCCTGCTCTCGCCATTGGTCTTTGGTCTTTGTATGGAGGCCCAGGTGAGAGCAATACGGGCTAATCCCAATATCAATGGTTTGTTGGTTTACAGGATTATCGTCTTGCCCTTTATGCAGACGACTTGCTGGCTGTTATAACAAATCCTGTCACATCTCTCCCCAACCTTATGCAAGAATTTCAGCGTTTTAGCCATCTTTCTAATTTTCAAATCAACTATAACAAATCCATTGACCTCAATGTCACCGCTTCAGCAGAGACTGTATCTGCTCCATTTAAAAGGAAAATATTTGGGCATTTTTATCCCTAGACGCCTAATCGATCTGTTTTCTCTTAATCACACCCCTTTATTACACTCCCTTTGTAAGGAATTAGATCAATGGCTTCTACAGAGATTTTCATGGTTAGGTCGCTTAAATATTGTTAAAATGAATGTTCTTCCCCGACACTTGTACTTACTGCAGACGACCCTGGGGGGTAGCCTCCACACTTTCTTTCTGAGGTTCCTGCCCTTATCTGAAACTTTGTTTGGGGGAGTGAGATTTAAGCACAAGATACTTTTTAGACAGAGGTGTAGGGGAGGCAAACAGCTGCCTATGATTTCAACGTATTATCAGGCCATTGTTCTAAGTAGGGTTCTGGATTGGACTCGGGGAACTGTGGGTAAGCAATGGTTGGAATTGGAAGCCCTGTCATCTAGTCACCCCTTGAACACACTCCCATGGTGTACTAAAATACCTCATCCCTCCCATCGACAGTTGGCCCTACACTAGAGACACGGAGGTGGCTTTGTTCCAGAAGTGGTGTATCTTCAGTGCCATGCCCTCTTACTTACATTTTACACAACCCACTCTTCCCTCCAGGAATATCAGTGAGGTTTATTTCCACTTGTTAGGCAGCAGAGATCACTAGAGTGGGACATTTAGTGTCTCGGGGTCATTTCCTGACTTTTCTAGAATTTATTATTAAACACCTCACTCACAGAACGAGACTTGTGGGCTTATGTGCAGATTCAGCATTTTGTATCATCCCTTGGAGGAATTTACTTATTTCTTAAGGTGCATACACGCGTAACGACTTTGTTACCAACGAGTTTCTGAACGATTTTCTGAACAATTTTCTGTCAGATTATCTGTCAGATTTTTTAAAGTGTAATGAATGATATTTTGAACTACAAACGATTTTTGTAACTTCCCTTAATGAAAATCATTCAGTTGGTCAGTCAGAAGGAACTACAAACTAGAAATGGGAACGCGCATGAATGATAATCGTTCATTGTTATAACTCAGAAACTGAACGATTTTTTCAATGATTGAATGATAACAATGTCGTTATAGTTAAATCATTCAAAAAATCGTTATGTGTGTATGCACCTATAGACATATGATGCCATTCGAATCGGGATGTAGTTAGTTTCCCGGTGGTTGGGATCCCGGACGTCAATATACCAATGCCGGAATCCCGCCATCTGCCAGAATACCAATGCCAATATCCCGAATGACATCAGGATACCGGCATTGGCATCCCTAACCCCGCCATCCCGATCGTCCACTGTTGGGTAAGTATATAGTTTGACTGGGGATGAGGGGGTTAGGTTTAGGCACCCACATGGGGAGATTAGGGTTGGGAACCACCCCTGTGAGGGTTAGACTACAGGGTAGGGGGGTTAGTGTTAGGAACCCCTGGGGGGAGGAGTTGGGTTAGGCACCCCCCAGGAGGGTTAGGTTTAGGGTGCTGGAAGGGGGGGTTAGGGTTTGGCACCACCGTGGGGAAGTTAGGATTAGGCACCACTAAAGGGGGGTTAGGCTTAGTGAGGGAGAGGGGATGGTTAGCATACTTACCAACCCCAGTCAGGATTGTTGATCATCGGGCTTCTGGCATCGGTAATAGAACCAGTGGCTATTCAGCCATCGGGATTTCATATCGATTCCATACTCCTCCTACACACTCTATCAGGAATATATAAAATCCTACTGCATTGTTTGTTTACCTCAGGCCCTCTCTTTGTTGAGGCTTGGGACATGGATCTAACACCTAGGGGAATGCAAATTAAATGGGATAAGATTTTCCCAATGCTTGCTCCTCTAGCTTAGAGGTTCTTAAAACCCAACATTTTGACCTGATGGTACTGTTGCCCAGTTGTTATTTACAAGTATTTCCCCACAGTCCCACCTCTCTGCTGGAGGTGCTGCAAGGAAATGGGTACTATGATACATATTTGGTGGGATTGTTTCCTCATTATCCCATTTTGGCAGAAAAAAATTGCCTTTGCTTGAGAGATTTTGGGCCATTCAATTCCCTCAGGCCCTGATTTCTGGCTTCTTACTCATTTGACCATCCATATCTCACAGTATTTAAAGAGTTGTTCCTCATGCACATTAACAATGCTGCCAGTGCAGTACTCCCAGTCCATTGGTGCTCTCAGACTTCCCCTACAGCGTGGGAATGATGTCAACACCTTGATTTTTACATTGCAATGAATGACTTATTTTTCTCAGCTCCTGAAAAACATCCTGAATTTGTGGCACTATGGTTTAGCTGGACTGATTTTAAATGTTCAGTGTCCTATGCAGCTCTTGTGCCGCAGGCATGAACTTTTAGTTGAGGCACCCCCCTCAGGGACTTTCTTTTCCCTACCATTCTGATTTTATTCTCTTTTTCATTTTTTTAGAAGAAGAGCATTGTCTGCCTCTGGATGCCTCTGCATGTCCCTCTTTCTCTTTCACTCCCACCTCTTTCTCCCTTACTTTTTTCTTCCTTCCCTCTACTTTTTTCTTGCTCATTTTACTTGTCTACTGTTTTTTTTTGTGTTGGATTCTGTTTCTGTGTTATTGTGTACACTTTAGCTGTTTCATGCCAATACTCCACTGTGTTCATTTTATCAGAGAACGTAGATCAGAGAGAAGTTTTGAATCAGGTGATTCTAATAATGTACAGAATGAGCAAGATGAGCCTATGCAACTGGGGGTAACCCATATTCCTGTCAAAGAAACAGATAGGAGGAAGGTTGGTGAGTTATGCTTTTAGTATGGCAGTAAAGATCATTGGGTTAGGAAGTGTCTCCAAAAGGCGGAAAACTTCAGAGCCTAGGTTGTGAAGGGGAGTGTCCCTAGGCCTCATCTCGAATACTGTGTTCAATTCTGGAGGCCATATCTCCAGAAGGATATTAATATATTAGAGACTGTACAAAGAAGGGCAACTAAAATGGTGCAAGGTCTACACCACAAAACGTACCAGGAAAGACTAAAAGATCTTAATATGTATAATTTGGAGCAGAGAAGGGATAGGGGGCACATGATAGAAACGTTCAAATATATAAAGGGTTTTAACAAGGTAAAGGAAGGAGACATTCTTCAAAGAAAGAGAAGTATTAGAACAAGAGGACATGTTCTAAAACTGGAGGGTGGTAGGTTCAGGGGAAATTTGAGGAAAAATTACTTCACAGAAAGAGTAGTGGACAAGTGGAATAGCCTCCCATCAGTGGTAGTAGAGGCTAAGACAGTAGAGCAATTTAAACATGCATGGGATAGACATAAGGATATCCTTCAGAAGAAGTAAGGATCAATAAGGGTTGAGGTAAAAATATGTTTAAAAATGGGGCAGACTAGATGGGTCAAGTGGTTCTTATCTGCCATCAAATTCTATGTTTCTAAGAATCCAGCCACTAACTCCCTGAATTTTACCATCAGACTTCTGTCCCTGCCAAGAAGGCTGTTGCTCTGAGTGCTTTGATTGACTGTGGGGCTGCAGGTAATTTTATTGATCAGCAAGAGGATTCCTGTAGAGAGTTCAAATTCCGCTTTCTGTAACAGGATTGGATGGGCAACTTTTGTCTGGTAAAACTGTTTCTTTTGTTCCTGTCCGAGTAGAAATGTTTCTGGGGAGCTTACATAGGGAATCTATTAGTTTTTTAGTTATTGATTCTCCTTTATTTCCTGTAGTTTTGGGGTTTCCCTTGGTACGTCAACAAAACCGGGTTAAAACTTGAAGAAGGGTTTTATTAGACCATCCAGGTCACCTTTGGGGGCTGGTCTTTTTTTGTTTCTAAAAAAGATGGGGGGTTGAGACCGTGTATGGATTACAGAGGCTTGATTAAGATCTAAATCAAAAACGGTTACCCTTTGCCCCTTGTTCATGAATTATTTGATCAACTTAAAGGTTCCTCCATTTTTACTAAAATGGATCTTAGAGATGCATACAATTTGATTCATATTTGTGAGGGCGATGAATGGAAAACTGCATTCGTCACTCATTCTGGTCATTACGAGTCATGTCATTTGGGCTTACTTATGCACCTGCTGTGTTTCAGGATTTTATAAATGATGTATTTATTCTAGATTTTTTTAGGCAGATTTGTGGTGATTTACGTAGATGACATAATGATCTATTCTTAAGGAACATAGGAATCATGTGCGTGAAGTCGTGCAGAAATTACGTGAAAATAGCCTTTATGCTAAAATTGAAAAATGTGAATTTGAACAGTCATAGATGTCATTTCTGAGGTATATTATTTCGGGGCAAAGTTTTTCTATGGATCCTGTTAACATCCGGGCCATTGAAGATTGGGCCAAACCCCTTAAAATTAAGGCACTCCAAAGATTTTTAGGATTTGCCAATTATTATAGGAGATTCATTAAGGGCTTTTCAATAGTGGTGATCCTCTCATGAATAAGTCCTGTGAATAGTCCTCTCATGAATAAGACTAAAAAGGGGGCTGATCCTTCTGATTGGGATTCTGAGTCAGAGTTAGCTTTTATTTCTTTAAAGAAAGCTTTCATGACTGCTCCAGATTTAATTCATCCCAACTGAAATGCTCCCTTTATTGTGGAGGTTGATGCCTCTGAGGTGGGGACAGGAGCAGTGTTGTCTTAGGTCAGGGAGGAGGACAAGAAGTTGCGTCTGTGTGCCTTTTTCTCTAGGAAATTTTCTGGACTTTAGCTCAATTACGATGTTGGTAACCGTGAGCTCTTGGCCATAAAATGGGCTTTGGAGGAGTGGAGGCATTGATTGGAAGGAGCAAAATATAAGATTAATATTTGTACCAATCATAAGAATTTGCTTTATATTCAGGATGCAACGAGGTTGAATTCCAGACAGGCCAGGTGGGCACTTTTTTTTCCAGATTTAATTTTACCATTTCACTTTGGCCAGGTTCTAAGAATTTGAAGACTGATGCGCTGTCCAGAAACTTTTTGCATATTCATTCAGAGGTTGTTCCATGATTAGAAAAATATATAACTGTTTAATACATTAATAAAAGTTATAATTAACTCTGAGAAAAAAAATAAAAAAATGCTCATAAACGCAAGACTGAATGCGTTAGATAACAATAAGAATGTACACTTAAATCCGCTCCTATTGAAAATATATATATATATATATATATATATATGTTGGTATTAGGACTTTCTCTCGATTTCAAGGTGTACTGTTTATTAGCAGCAGAACTTTACCAATAATGGATGAATAGTCCCTGGGGAGATCCTCTGACATCCAGCACATCAAGATGTTGTGTTGAAGCACAAGTGTTAAGGTATCCTCCAAAGCTGCATAAGGTTCCAAGGTCGAGATGTAATAGTCCAATGTAAATCCAACACGTCACTGGAGTCCAGATAAGGTATAAAGTCTCAACGCGTTTCCCTGAGCAATGGTCGCTCAGCTTCATCAGGAGTATGTATTGTGGGTCTGAGGTGGCCCTTAATATACCTACTAGTTAATTAAAAAAAATGCAGAGCACTTGTAATTTAAAGATACATTGATCCCTATCAATAAACTGTCTATCAGTGTAAAACTCAAAACAAATCAAAAGAGGAGTCAATCTCATTAAATCCATTGCAAATAAGTAACAATGTACCACATAAATAAGTAATCAAGAACTTACAAAATCATGGAGAATACAGTCTCTGTCCCCGGCGTTCCGATCACTAGCTGTCACGTGTGCGGAAGCTGTCTATGTAAACAGTGACACGTCATGCTGGATCGTATCCTCACGTAGTGAGCTGAGGTCACATGTGAAGACAACCTCACATGACATAGAACTCATACCACATTTGTCAATATAGTCACATGGTACGGAGATCTCCGCGCATCACTGGATGTGGATAATCAAACAGGGGAGTCCCCCCTCCAGTGCATATGTATATAGATAGTGTAAAAGGGGACAATAATACAAAAATACAATGGAGAGATACATTATACATTAAATTAATCTGACCATGATCCCAAAAAGTTTTAATGATAGATCTTGATATACAGTATATTTTGTTCATTCAATATAAGACCCATCAGTATAAATGGATCAAAAATCATTAAACATATATTAAATATATACTAAAATAATGATAATACAAAACTATACAAACTAAACTAGCTAAAAAACATATTACATAAAATAACCACAATAATAATAATAATAATAATAATAATAATAATAATAATAATAATAATGATATACAGGTTGAGTCTCTCATATCCAAATATTCTAAAATATGGATTTTTTTTTGGCATGACTGAGATAATGAAACCTTTGATTTTTGATGGTTCAATGTACACAAACTTTGTCTAAGCCACAAATTATTAAAAATATTGCATAAAATTACCTTCAGGCTATGTGTATAAGGTGTATATGAAACCTAAATGAATTTCATTTCTGTACACAAAATTTGCTTGAGCAACAAAATTATTGAAAATATTGTATACAATTACCTGCAGGCTGTGTGTATAAGGTGTATATAACACATACATGCATTCTGTGTGTATATTTGGGTCCCATTCTCAAGATATTTCATTATGATATGCAAAATATTCCAATATACAGAATATTCCGATATCCAAAATACCCCTGGTCCCAAGCATTTTGGATATGGGAGACTCAACCTGTAATGATAATTCCAAAAAATCATATTATATCTTGTAATTAACCTGGATCTAAATGCATGCACACTATGCAGATATTGACTGCAAAAAATAATTAATTACAGAGTTAAGTTCCAGAGACTAATTAAGACATTAAGGGTGTAATGAGTTAAAATTCAACATCCAATAAACTTCCCGGCCACATAGTTTGTTAAATCTATTACCCCCTCTAGGAGGTGGAGTGATAACTTCCAATCCTATTATCTTAAGACAGGCTCAATCGCCATTATGTTTAGCATTAAAATGTCTAGGAACACTGTGTAGAACATTGCAATTAATTATATTTCTGTGGTGTTCCATGAAATGGGTCCAAAGGGATCTGATGGTACGACCCACATAGAATAACTCACAGTCATAAAATAATAAATAAATAATATATTTGGAGTCACAATTCATAAATGAGTTTAATTTGTATCTCTCCCCCTGACAATGGTATATCTGTTTCAGTGGTTCGCATAGCTGTATGTAGGCACATTGTACATTTTGTTTTGCCACATCTATAAAACCCAACAGGTTTCAGGGGTAACCAATTTAGATGGGTTTGATTTTCCTTCTTATGTTTTAAAGTTTTCAAGTGGCTCGGTGCTAGAATAGATCTAAGTGACCTGTTATTACGAAACGTGACCTGTGGTTTAGATGGTAGGATACTGTGGAGAATTTTATCTTGTTTTAGTATTCAATAATTTTGGGATACAATCTCCCTAATTTCTCGGAAACCATTGTTATATTTACATATGAGGGCCAAATCCCTCTACTTCTTTTGATCTATTTCTTTATCATATTGTTCCATTTTACTTCTAGAACCTAACAATCCATTCCTATACATTTTTAAAACTTCTTCATAAGCCTTCTCTAGTAAAGTTTCAGGGTAACCCCATCGTATAAAGGTAGTGATCATGTCTCTGGCTTGATTCGAATATGGCTCCACCAAGGAACAATTGCGTCAAAGACATGAATTTTCCCTTAGGGATGTTACGTTTCCAAGGTGCATGGTGGGCACTATGGATAAGCATTTGTGTGAACTGGTTTCATGAAATTTGATGTAATAATCTTCTCATCTTGGATCTCAAGAGACAAGTCCAGAAAATGTATTTGGTCCCTATCATAAGTATAAGTGAATCGTAAATTATAAGAGTTAGTGTTAAGAAAAGTGACAAAGGAGTTAATTATAACTTTTACTGATGTATTAAACATTTATATATATTTCTAATCAAACTGTCCATCAGTGATAATTATCTAGGTATGTCTGGTGGTCTTCTATGAAAAATGACATTGAGGAATTTGTTCAGGCTTGTCCGGATTGTGGTCAGGTCAAAGTCCCTAGAGGTCAACCTGTAGGTCCACTGACTCTGTTACCTATCCATGTTAAATCATGGATGCATTTATCCATGGATTGTATTGTTGATTAACCTGAATCCATGGGATTTACTGCTATCTAGATTTTCAAAAATGGCACATTTTGTTGCTTTGGTTGGCTTGCCTTCTGCCAGGGAGTTGGCAAAACAGTTTGTGTCCAATATATTTCATTTGCATGGTATACCCAGTAATATCATGTCTGAAAAGGGTCACAATTTGTGGCTAATTTCTGGAGATCATTATATCTGTTGATGGGGGTGGAGTTGAGTTTTTCTACTGCCTACCATCCCCAGATGAATGGGCAGACAGAAAGAGTTAACCAGCTTTTGGAACAGTTCTTTAGACTATTTGTGGGTCAGTAGCAGAAGGATTGGTCTGGTTTGTTATCATGAGCAGAATTTGTGTATAATAATGCGGTTCATTCTGCTTCTGGGATTTCCCAATATTTGTGCAATTATGGTCTTAATCCCAAAGCATTTTCATTAACCATACCTCAGGATGAGATACCTAATGAGATTCGTGGTTTGGCTGCACATTTTCAAAAGATCTGGAGGACTACTCATGTGGCATTGGACAGAGCTAAGGAACATGCTTGCAGTGCAGTCAATAAACATAGGAGGCCATGCAATTTTCATGTTGGAGACATGGTTTGGGTCTCTACTCGGAATTTAAGATTAAAGCAATGTTCTCATAAATTAGGTACTAGATATATTGGACAATTTGGAGTTTGCAGTAAACTTAATGCTGTATGTTTTCATGTGAAGTTACCACCCTCTTTGAAAATTTCTAGTTCATTTCATTGTTCTTTGCTTAAACCTACTTTAAGAACAAGAGCTTTTCCAGTTAGCACTATCAGAAAACCAACACTCATAATGGTGGATGGTCATCAGGAATTTGTCGTTGAGAGGGTTCTTGATTCTAAGATTAGGCAGAGACAGTTTTATTACCTGGTACATTGGAAGGAGTCTGGACCTGAGGAATGTTCCTGGTTGGCTGGTACAGATCTTCATGCTGAGGCTTTGATGAGAAGCTTTCATAGAAGGTTTCCTGATAAACCCTGTTATTGGGGTTCCTTGGCCCCTCCTTGGGGGGTAATGATATATCTGTATTCGGCTGGTTGATTCTAGACTGAATCATTGGAATGGTTGGTTGCTGACTTGTTCACCTGTTTTGATTATGTCAACCTGGGTGTTGGCTTGATCGACTGTGATTGGTTTGCCAGCAGTTTTAATCAGGGTCTGTGTGGGTTGTTCTGTTCTGGCTGTGTCTCCCACAGGTTCCATGTCTTGCCTGGTCCCTGGTTCTAGCTATTTGCAAGCTGCCTCAGAAGGATTGCTGGTTTCTTCATCTGCTAAGTATCCTGGATACATTCTTACATATTATTGCTAGCAGATGTACACCTGGTTAATATACTATTCTGGATAGTCCATGTGTTTTGAAATGTCTTAAGGTGTCTACACACTGGGCCTGATTCAGACCCGTTCACTAGGCTGCATTCGCACGCAGCCATCAGCAGCAAATGCCGCTATCGCTAGCAAGACATTAGCATGTCCACTATGTCTTGCCGTGCGATCGTGGTATGTATTTAGACGCCCACCAGCCTGACACAAGACACCCACTTTCCCTTAGTAACATATGTCATCTCCAGGAAGTATATGAAATAATCGGTAACATTGAATAACATCGGACCCATACGCACCACTTGTGGCAGAGCATACTCTACTTCAAGCACTGCGAGTGCTGCTGTGTGTAATTCAGCCATGTGATGTGTACACTGCCGATTATGCACGCCCCTGAAATGGTGTACCAATGCACAGACACGCCTGCATTTGCACCACCACACCCTCGTTACCATTGACCACCCCGTCTCCACCCACAAATGGCACTTCCTATCACTCATGCTTATGGTGCATCTATGTACAGGCTGCGAACGCTTCCCGATCGCATGGACTAGTTTGCACACGCGCACTGCGTCTTGTACGCATGCGCAGATTACAAACATTGGCACGCTACACGTGAACGCGGCTTTGTGAACGGCCCACTATGCGATGTGGTGGAAAAAGTGTCCAATTTGACCCACGATCTATAAAGCATCATGTCCGATGTCCAAATCATGATATTGTGTACAATAAATCATTAGCTTACCAAACACCTCACAATGATTTCCTAGATTTCATATAAATTTTAATAATTAGTGGGCTTAAGTAGGGGGTATATAGAGCAGGAGCCATTTTAGGTCTGTGCACTTCTGCTCTGTGGCTAGTGAGGCTTGGTGTATACCTGCTGAATGCTGTACATTGCTATTGTGCTCTGCTTTGTTTTGCCTGGCTTAACAAAGTGTGTTTTTGCTGCATTCTATCCTGTATTATGTGGTGATGGATTCCTATCGCTATAGAGTTCTGCTCGCCTATGCTGGGGTTAAGGTGATGAAGGAGAGGGCCCAGGAAAGGAGGAGAGCATGCTGGACCAAGGAGTGGGTGCTGCAGAGGGATACTCGCTCTCACATGTCCCTGCTGATGGAGATTCGGGAGAACAATCCGGATGACTATCGCAGCTTCCTGCGCATGGATGATATGAGTTACTGCGTCTGATGACTTTCTATTTCGAGAAGCAGGATACTAAGCTGCAGAGGGCATTCCTGCTGAGGAGAGGCTGGTGGCTACCCTGAGGTTCCTTGCTACAGGAACACTGGAAGACCTAAAGTTTGGGACCCAGTTCTTGTGTTGGAGTCTGTATTGAAAGAAAAAAAAAAGTAATATTCATGTTTCAACCAATATCCTTTTTGTTTTTATTCTAGTTTCCTACAACCATCGATGAGTGGAAAACCATCGCTGAAGACTGTGAACGGCATTGGAATTTCCCTAACAGTGGGGGAGCCATCGATGGGAAACATACTGTATCCGCATCACCCCACCTGTCACCAGAGGATCCTGCTATTGCAATTACAAGGGGTACTTTAACATCGTTCTCATGGTGTGATGAATGCAAATTATGAGTTTGTATTTGTGGATGTTGGCAAGAATGGCCGTGCTTTGGATGGTGGGTCGTTCAAAGAGACGGCTCACCTCTGAGACCCTCAACTTGCCAACAGTGGAGGAGATCAAGTACGGTATAAACTTCGTTTTTGTGGCTGACGAGGCTTTTGTGTTACATTAAAACATTGTGAAGCCATATGCGCAAAGGGGCCTGACAAGAGAGAAGCGTATCTACAATTACAGGCTTTCTAGGGCATGCCGGATTGTGGAAAATGCGTTTGGAATTCTCAGTAACCGGTTCCGCATTTTCCACACCAGCATAAACCTGCATGAGGACAAGATAGACTGAGTAATAAAGGACATAAGAGGTTAGTACCAAAGGGTGGGCCGATACACGTCATCAGCGGACGCTCCAGAACGTTTTGACTCCTCCACCTTCTATCATTCTTTGACAAAGACTATACGGAGATTTTGGATTTTGGTTTGCACCCATTTCACGGATGCATCAGTACAGTGTTGTCGGCTGTATTCCACCAATTCCTCCAATGCCAATAATTTTTATGACTTATTGGAATAGTCGCGACAGCTAACCCCTCCATAGACACTCCTTTGCCTCCAAACTCTCCAGGAAGCTGGTGATAAACTCCTTATCTAAAGACATAGCTAGGGAGAAAAACTAAATAAATATAAATATGGACGCATACAATGTTCTTATAATTGTTAATAGTTTGGTTAGTTTAAAATATTTTTAATGTTGATATGTTTGGTTGTTTAGTATTGTTGTGTATAGTTTACATTTTTTAAAGGTTGTTTTTGGTTTGGTTCTGTTCTTATCATGTTTTTATGTTAAGATTAATTTTAATCCATATTGCATTTTACAATAAATTTTTAAATTCAGTCAATTATTTTATTGTGTTCAAAATATTATTTCTATATATAATATAGACACATTACACATAGGTGGTCAGTGGGTGGGTGATGCATTATATACATATGTGTGGTCCTTGGGTGGGTGATGCATTATACACAAATAGGTGGTCAGTGGGTGGGTGGGTCATGCATTATACACATATAGGTGGTCAGTTGATACATTCTACACATAGGTGGTCAGTGCGTGGGTGATGCATTATACACCTTGGTGGTCAGTGGGTGATGCATTATACACCTTGGTGGTCAGTGGGTGGGTGGGTGATGCATTATACACGTATAGGTGGTCAGTGGGTCATACATTATTAGAGATGAGCGGGTCCGGTTCTCTGAGAACCGGACCCACCCGAACTTGCAGATCCAAAGCGAGATCTGAGTCTGGCTCAGGATTTCCCACCTGACTCGGATCTCAAAGCGAGGGAAAATGTCATCATACCACTGTCGGATTCTCGCAGGTTTTGGATTGTATAAAAGTCCCTCCCCCAGGGGATTGGTGCCATTTGCTTGCTGAGTCCCGGGCTGTCAGGGCTCTGCTTCATCCAAGAGGGGCTGCTGTGTCCATCCAGGGGCAGTGGCTGCTATGTCCATCAGGGCAGGGGCTGCTGTGTCCATGCAGGGGTTGCTGTGTCCATCCAGGGGCAGTGAATGCTGTGTTCATCCAGGGGCTGCTGTGTCCATCCAGGGCAGGGGCTGCTATTTCCAACCAGGGGTTTCTGTGTCCATCCAGGGGTTGCTGTGTCCAACCAGGGGCAGTGGCTACTGTGTCCATCCAGGGGCTGCTGTGTCTATCGGGGTCTGTCCATCCAAGGTTGCTCAGTCTATAAAAAAATTGAATCTAATAATAATATAATTATTAATAAAAAAATAATATATATTTTTTTGTGCTGTACTCCAGTGTACTATATTATTATTATTTTTTACTGTGATGCTGCCTGTCAGACCGCAGTGTAATATTCATACACATATTGTTTGTGACACTGTAAGTGGTAGCGCAGTGTATAATAAATATTGTCTCACTGTAAGTGGAAAACGCAGTGTATTCGTAAAAAATATTGTGACACTAAGTGGAAATGCAGTGTATTAGTAAAAAGTATTGTCACACTGTCAGTGGAAAATGCAGTGTATTCGTAAAAAATATTGTGACACTGTAAGTGGAAAAACAGAGTGTATTCATAAAAAATATTGTCACACTGTAAGTGGAAAACGCAGTATATTCATAAAAAAATATTGTCACACTGTAAGTGGAAAACGCAGTGTATTCATAAAAAATATTGTGACACTAAGTGGAAAACGCAGTGTATTCGTAAAAAATATTGTCACACTGCAAGTGGAAAACAGTGTGCTTGTAAAAAATATTGTGACATTGTAAGTGGAAAACTCAGTGTATTCGTAAAAAATATTGTGACACTAAGTGGAAACGCAGTGTATTTGTAAAAAATATTGTCACACTGTAAGTGGTAGCACAGTGTGTTAATCTTTTCCAGAGTCGTAACCAGAATTTTTGGTGCCCTGTGCCAGAGAGAGCAATGGTGCCCCTACCCCCATTTTTTAATAGGGACATAAGATAGTGCACCTAAAAAAGGGCCATGGCTTCATGGGGAAGGGCCAGGGAAGAGATAGGGGTACTCCTGGGGCAGCCAGGAGATGCTGGGGATAAAAGAAGAGGACGCTACAAGTGAGAATGATATTAAACAGGAAAATTGACAGGCCCAAACAGTGCCCCCTGCTCTGCGGTGCACTGGGCCATGGGCTACCCTAGTTACCATGCACTACCCTAGTTACGGCCCTGTTCTTTTCTTATTCATAAAAAAATCTTGTAATACTGTAAGTGGAAACTTCACAATTTTACAATTTAATAACACAAAGTTAGCAATAAAAAATGCAACTTTTCACTTCTTTCCTCAATCATGAATAAATGATTAGTCTACACGCCGACTACAAGATCACAACAATGTGCTAAATAACGTGCATAATATATTAAACATAATTACATCACAAACGCCTTAGCTGAGATTCACATAAACATATTTTCCAAAGGTGAAAACAGAGGATATGGTTTAAAAAATGGAATAAAGCAGCTAAAACTGCGTTCTCTGATTATAGTTTCCCTACTCCTTACCCATGGCCCCTCTACCTGAATTTCAGCGAGTCAGAGGGGCAACTCCATGCAACCGTATTCCAGAGTGCAGCTGCTCCTCCTGTAGCCCAGGTCAGAAGATGTGTAGGGGGTGTGGTGATATGGACTAAAATGGAGCTCACATCCACTAAAGTGAACAATAAATCCCCAATCTAACTGGGAGTGCAGCTGTAATATATACACAACACAGGATGGGATGACGATATAGGCTTGGGTGCTGGTATAATCTGGGGTGATGGTATAGGCTGGGGCATTGATATAAACTGAGGTTATAGGCTGGGGTGATGCCTGGGCATAAGACCAGAAAAGCCATATACTGGGTGTGGAATTATTTTAACCCAAATCCTGACAAGAGTTGTGAAGGCGAAAAACAAGGGGTTAATAGTTCATACGAACTATTAGAACTCTATTAAGGGTGCATTCTATATAGCTAAATAATTAGCATAACATTTAACTTTTATTATCTGAAATAATCAAGTATAAAAAGGACTTACACAGGTATGAGACTACCTGAACTGAAAAAGAGTGTTAAGGGTGAGTATAATCATGGTTATAATAACCCAGATAAGGTAGGCGAAATATAGAAAAAAACATTTAAATGGACAATACAACATGAAACATGTATAACAATATATAGAAAACACCAGGTCAAAAGATGTTAAAATTGTACTCAATGACAATATGAATAAGTAGCTGCATGTAATAATACCCAAATAGGGTTGTAACAGGAATGGCGAATAGACAAAGTAAGGGGTATAAGGTCCAATACTAGGCTCTGCTGCTCCATTCACACTCAAGGTGGAGGAAATGGAGTGAGAGATCTCACCCCTAGGAATATTAGTCAACAGTGGTACTAGTCAACAACCCCAATTGTCACCCTGAGTTGTCTTGCCAAATGGTATTGGACAACAAATGGGTGATTCGATAGGTTGAAATGAGGACCACTCGAAAAATATAGGTGAACTTATTCTGGTTCCATACACCAAATCACAGTTGTATCACCTCCAGTAGATATATTAAATGACCTCAGAATATTATTTTCACTTTACTATACTTTACACTGCACTGTCACTCTTTTTCCATTTTTGTGTGATGCCTTGGGGGGGTCCTGGGCTGGACGTTTTTTGGGGTGCCCCGGACGTGAACCCGTTAGTGTTAGGGACTGATATCAACAATATCCTCAATCAGAAAGCGATTGGTTTATTTGGGCACCCACAAAACAAGCTACCAATGGGCAGCTGACATTGCTGGCAATGATCTCTACGTGCACAAACTGGCTTTACAGAGGCAAGATGTAGTCATCATTATCATCTTCTGATTCCTCAACCTCATCAGTGTATACATCATCTTCTTCACACAATATTAATTTGTCCCTGCTGAAATCCACCATTACAGGTGCCTCTTTAATTTTTGCACGTAATTGACGGTAAGGGTCTTTCTCGTAGAATTTGTAGCTCATTTTGATGGACATCATCTTTTCCACATTTTGGGGAAGTAGTCTCATAGGCCGATCACTGACAAGGTTCCCGGCTGTGCTGAAAACTCTTTCTGAGTACACACTGTAGGGTGGGCAGCTCAAGTAAAGCAAAGCCAGTTTGTGCAAGGGCCTCCATATTACCTTTTTTTTCTGCCAGTAGTCATATGGAGTGTCTGACATACCTATTTGGATGCTATCATTAACATTTTTTAAATAGTCCTCAACCAGTCTTTGAATGGTGACCATATCAGATGGAGTCATGGTAGAGGTGTCATTAATTATAGGTAATTCTGACCTGACCAGATGTCAAAACTTGGTTGTGTTGACTCAACTGCATCACCAGTGGGTGTTTTGAAAGTTTTGTTTTTACTCAGCAGATGCACTTGCCGGAGAAACTGCCACTTGAGCTGACAATTTGCTTATCAATAGCTCTTTATATCTTTTCAGATCTGTGTCTGTCGGAGAGAAGAAACAACGTCTTCATCCCTTCTGGGATAAAAATCCACTCCCAGCAGCAGACATGGTGTTCAAGGATTCTCAAGAAAGACACAACGTAAGACTTAAACCTTAAATCTGAAATCTTGCATTTGCCCTGTTCCACTTGTCCATCTGTGCTTGTTAAGTGGACAGTGGGTACAATGGCAGTTTGAAGGCCACTATGTTTTTTTTAATGTCCCTGTATAGGTTGGCAAATGCTTTTCTAGTGGAATCTTTGCAAAGGGTTATTTAACAGTCAATTGTTTTGGAAAGCACTATTAGTAGTCTTCCTGGTCCCCTTCTGGGATGAAAATCCACTCCCAGCAGCAGCAGCAGCAGCAGCAGCAGCAAGGATGGCGCTCAAGGATTCTTCTGGGGCAAGGACTGATGTGAATGAGGCAATATTTTTTGTAAATGCCTCCCCTCCTCTCCTCCCCCCTCATAAATTTACTCTTGAATAATAAAAACATTTGTTTCCTGATGTGCCATGCTGGAAGTTCAACTGCTACGTGTTTGTGCTGCCCACTGCTACTGCTTAGTTTAGTCAGCCAGCTAGCTTGGTGCAAATTTTGGGTCTAAACTGGATGAAAACAATATAGTGAGCTGTGAGGTGGCCAAAATTGACTGGAAATGAGTGAAAATGAATGTTATTGAGGTTAATAATACTGTAGGAATAATAAAAAAACTAATTATGTGGTTTTAGCAGATTTTATCAATTTTTTAAAAAAAAAATACAGATCCAAAACCAAACCAAAACATGCAAGGGCGGTTTTGGCAAAACCAATCATGATCCAAAACACGAGGAGACACAGATCCAAAATCAAAACCAAAACACGGGTGTCGGAGCACATCTCTATGCATTATACACATACAGGGCCGCCATCAGGGGAAGACTGCAGGGACCGAAGTCCCGGGCCCGGAGAGAGAGGGGGCCTGGGTGGCAGCAATGTGGATTTGAGGTGGTCTGCTAGCTGCGTTCAGCCTGCAGAGTGAGTCATAAACCACCTGGTTGCAGCTGGTGTCCAGGCAGCTAGTGGCGGCATTTGAAATATGCGGTGCCTGGCTGCCGCCCGCAAGCCAATCAGAGACTCGGAGCTAATGTACCGGCAGCCAATCAGGAGAGACTGCAGCAGCCGCTCCTGATTGGCTGCCGGCCCATGAGCTATGATTGGCTTGCGGCCGGCACTATATGCAAAATGCCGTCTCTATCCTTCCATGCCTGGCTAGCTGCCAGGGCACCATCTGCAACCAGGATTATGACTCACTCAGCGGGCTGAGTGCAGTGGCACTGGGAACACAGCAACTAGAACAAGGGAGGAAGACCAGATCACCAGAAGGTAGGAGATGCATGCCCTGGACTTTCAAACCTCTGGTGATTTGAAGAGACTCCCAACATCCCAAGCAACATAGGGATTGTAGTACCTGTTGGAATACCTTTTTCTATGTACACAACCTCTTGCAAAAAATCTACTTTTTAAAATAACTTTTTTCTTTTAATATGCTTAATTATCCTTTATCATTTTATCATCATATTTGTAAATAAGCTTAATTGAGAGGTGCCAACTGCAGGTCTATAGAGCATTATAGAAACATACATTTTGCATTATTGAGACACTGTACTTCTATGCATGTAATACCACGGAACTTTCAAACATCTTTTCAAATGTTTTTCTTTTTATAAATAAACTAAGGACAGATTTTTTGCGCCAATATATACTTTTTATATTTTTATTTATATGGATTATGGCAGGGTTCCCTCAGTCCAGCCAGCCTTCCATGTGCTCTCCTATATTTATGTATTTGTATAGTTTTATATATTAGATGACAGATTGACATGTTATATAATAACACCAACCCCCACAGCCCAAACTTTGAGAATTTTTAAACTGGTTTATGGACCAATTGATGCCCCACCCCCACTGTAGCTCAACCCACATTATCCACAGCCCCGCCTACTTTGCCCCTGCAACCCCCTCCCTTCCCTGGGTGGGCCATGCCTATTTTGTCAGTACCGGGCCCCACAATTCCTGATGGCAGCCCTGTACACATATAGGTGGTCAGTGGGTGGGTCACATTGGTGGACAGTGGGTGGGTCACATTGGTGGACAGTGGGTGGGTCACATTGGTGGACAGTGGGTGGGTCACATTGGTGGACAGTGGGTGGGTCACATTGGTGGACAGTGGGTGGGTCACATTGGTGGTCAGTGGGTGGGTCACATTGGTGGACAGTGGGTGGGTCACATTGGTGGACAGTGGGTGGGTCACATTGGTGGACAGTGGGTGGGTCACATTGGTGGACAGTGGGTGGGTCACATTGGTGGACAGTGGGTCGGGCATATTCATTAGTTGACAGGGTTTGCACTTTGCATATACATTGTTGCTCAGCAGCACTAGTATCAAATACTCCCAAAATTAGGTCAGGTCGTGCTATGAGGTGTGCTGAACAAGGTAATCGTGTCCATCTTCCTTGAAGTCACGATGCTGCACTAAATGGAGACTGGGCGTGCACAGGGGTATGTCAGTCAAGTAATGGAATGGACAACAGATCATGCAGTAGATCATGAGTGCAAACACACGTACGATCTGCACCACATCATGTCCGAGATTAGCAATCTTGCCTGCAGCAGGCAAGTTCTGATGATGCGATGTACGAACAGCAGGAGGTACTCGGATCAGTATCGTGATCATGAGTGGACACTCATGATTTGGACATATTTTACACTATTTGTCGTTCCGAGGCGTTGAAATTGGGAAAATCGTGTAAAATATTGCATAGTGTGTAGGCACCTTTATCCTGCAGTTTGCTGTATATCTAAAGAAATTACTGAGTTTTGCAATTGCTCTCATGTTTATTGAATTATCTTTCTGGAATTACTGCTATTGTTCAAGAATGTACTAATGTGGTGAAATATATAACTGCATAACCTATTGTTAGCTGCTTAAATAGCTAAATTGAATCCTTCCTCATTTGTTACTAGCTTGCAGTGACATTAACTGCAGGAGAGTATTCTGGTAATTACTCTTTAGGAGTACTGTTTGTATTACTACATCAAGTAGCTTTAGACAGACTTCTTCTGTCTAGCGTGGGAAGCTAAGTAATAAGGGCTTGGGTTAAATTCTGGAAGGGAGACCTTCTGAGAATATAGGTGTAGTTCCCTATATGAGTTCTTAGAGTGCCACATTCCTATGTCTATATTTTTATACCTGTGTTTCCTGCACTGTTATTACTTTAAGTACGAAGTCCAGGCGACAGTCGAGTACCTACGAGCAATTGTGTGTTCCGGGAAAGGGAGTTATTATTGGTGAATGGCATTTTGTTTAGGTTTTGATAGTTCAGGAGTTCATCACGTATCATAACATATAGAAGGACAAGCTCTAGGACAGGGCCTTCTCTTTGTTCTTTCCTTGGATTATCTTTACCAGTAGAGCTCCTTTTCTTTTGTCTGAAGGAGATGAGGTGGTCAAAAAGCAGGAAGGATATGTTGGAGAAGATGGAGAGGTCACAGAGGTACATTCATGTTCACAGCACAGTCCCACCTTGCTCTGCCATCATGTAATTGCGGATAGGTCTGAATCTAAGATATTCCTCTCAAGAACAAACTTCGGTGCTGAAATGCAGATATGTTACTGTGTCTTTAAGTAGCAGCCATTATCAGACTACACCACTGAGACATTTTTGCAAAGGATAGACTGAGTTATAATGACAAAACAAAGCAGTTTAAATAAATGTACTGTATATGAGGCATTGCAGTTGTAATGTATATAATTTGAAAATTAACATCATGATTAGGTCCCATAGGGCCAAATGTCATAGGGTGAGAGTTTAGAAGATGTCAGAGTTTAGCAGTAAATCTTCACACTTTTTAAACTCGCCCAATGTGATAGAGTCCGAGAACATGTAAACTCCCATGTTTTTAGACTCAAAAAACTCTCACGATTTAAACTCTCATCCAGATGTTTTCCCATTTTGGAAATACAATTCGACCAATGTAACAGTGTGAGAGATTCCTGCTAAACTCTCACAGTTTCTAATCTCTTACCCTATTACATTTGGCCCTATTCATGATGTTAACTATCGGGGTCCGAACACCGATAATGAATATTTTAACTCACCGTGGAATCCGATGCTATTCATCATTACTCAGCTGTGCCCACGAGCTGCTTTGCTGCTCCTTTTTGGAGCAGTGATGGTAGTGTGCATCCGTGACCTACAGGTCACGCATGAGCACAAGAGCACACGAGCCCCGACGTCCGGCGGAAGGAGCCGGACAAGAGTGGAGGGTTTGGATCCCTCTTCGCAACCAGGACTTCCTTCCCATAGGGAAGGAACAGGTTGCGATCCACAAGTGGGAGCGTTCACCATCTGAAGATGGCAACTGCTACCGCACTCAAGCTCCAAAAATATTGTATTTTCGGAGCTTGATGAATTCTGTCCCCATACCAGTCTATCGGAACATCGGGCCATTCCGCAAAAGGAAGGTAAGTAGGAGATATCTCTGATACCAGTCTATGGGGACAGCGGGCCATTCCGCAAAAGGAAGGTAAGTAGGAGATGTCTGTGACACCAGTGTATGGAGACAGCGGGCCATTCCGCAAAAGGAAGGTAAGTAGGAGATATCTGTGATACCAGTGTATGGGGACAGCGGGCCATTCCGCAAAAGGAAGGTAAGTAGGAGATATCTGTGATACCAGTGTATGGGGACAGCGGGCCATTCCGCAAAAGGAAGGTAAGTAGGAGATGTCTGTGACACCAGTGTATGGAGACAGCGGGCCATTCCGCAAAAGGAAGGTAAGTAGGAGATATCTGTGATACCAGTGTATGGGGACAGCGGGCCATTCCGTAAAAGGAAGGTAAGTAGGAGATATCTGTGATACCAGTGTATGGGGACAGCGGGCCATTCCGCAAAAGGAAGGTAAGTAGGAGATATCTGTGATACTAGTGTATGGGGACAGCGGGCCATTCCGCAAAAGGAAGGTAAGTAGGAGATATCTGTGACATCTCCTGTTTTACCTTTGTGATGAATGGCCCGATGTTAATTTTTACCTGCTTTTATAAAAATTAAGTAATGATGAATAGGCCCCTATATGTTTAATATATACATTTATAATATGAGCCCATGTGGAAATGATTCCAATGGAATCACACCGTAGGCCCATCAAAATGTTTGGCGTCTTAGGCCCTCATTCAGAGCCGCACGTTAACAACAGTACGCTCGTTGCGTTCCGATGTTGACTAACCGCGCATGCGTCGGTGTTACACTGCGCATGTGCGTACGGCAGATTGCGAGCTTTTTTTCTCTCGTTCCTAAAATAGCGTACAGGAAGTGACATGTCAAATGTGATTGACAGAACAGGGCGTTTTTGGGTGTTGACAGGGGTGGAGATGAAAAAACGCAGGCGTGGTGAGGCGTTTTTGGGGCGTACATACATTAGCAGATGCGAACGTCAAATGTGTTCGGACCGTCTCATACGTCACTGAAACATCCGCTTTCCCTTCAAAATGCTCGCACAGCTTAGGGTCAGGATTACTCGACCACATTGGCGATGGCCTTCTCCTCCGTCCCGGGACTCCACGATGGTGCAGCGATTAATCGCGGCTGGTCAGTAAAGTAATTAGTGTTGGATTGAAATCCGGCTTGGTATGTGTTTGGAAAGCAGTTTATTGGGATAGCACAAAAGCGTACGCAGGTGGAAATCAGAGCTGCTAATGTCATGATTACACAATCAATTAGCGTACATTTTTGGGGTTTTATTTTGGCCACAATTTGTTGGTTATGGCCTATTGTAACAATAATGTCATCATCTTTTAATTAGCTCCCCTTTTTTTTGGTTTACTGTGGAATTTGCATCGCTATGTGATTTTTGAAACGTTCCTTAAAGAGGCCTTTTTTTTTTTTGAAGAGGGTCAGTTTTTGCCTTTAGGGCCAGGATTAAATGTAACCCATTTGTACAATAATGTCACAATACAATGTCAGTTTTTTGTTTTTAATTTATTGTTTAAACACAAACAAATTGGCCTAATATTTTGTTGCCTTTTTTTGTGGCCAAGATATTTGATCCAAAAAAAAAAAAACCATAACTGCTAACATAAGCGTAAATACAAAATTTTAAAACATTTCACAAGAAAGGAGAGGGAAGTTTTGACCAGAAAGGAATATGAGCCAAGCACAGAAGGAGTGTGGGAAAGTCGCCATTGCTGTCACCGTTTTCTCGCCCGTTTGGCTGGGTGAGGGTGGGCGCCAGACCGGGTCCGGGATGCCATCGGGCTGGCCTGTCCAGAGGCAGATGTTGTGGCCTCTGGACTAGGCACAGGGCTAGGCACATTTGGAGGATTGCCTGATGTTGTGCCAGAGGTGGAGGATCCGGATGTTCCGGCAGGAAGGGAGGTCGGCTCCACCATGTGCTGGCGAACGAGCTGCTCCAGGGCATCGGCGATGCGGATGTTGGCCCTGGTATTTTCCGCCAGGGCCTGAGCAATGGTCACGTTGGCCGCAGCATTTTGCTCCAGGGCCTCAGCCACCCGTATCAGACTGGCGTCCATCCTCTGCAGAATCTCCGTATGGCAATCCGATTTAAAATTGAGTTCTGTGAGGAGGCCCACTGCCTGCGAGGGGGCACGCCCTGGACTGGCTTCTGCAGGGTCCTCAGCCGGATGTACTGGTTCCTCCCCTGCAGAGCCAGCAGAAATTCTGCGGCCAAGGCTCCCCTCTGGAGCAGACTCATCCGCCTCTGTCTCTGTTAGGAAATTGGAGAAAAGACTCACATTAGAATCTACATATTGGCACAATAGCATTTCAGAGTTGGTGACATCACAAGACTTACCTTGGCCAACATGAGGAGCCGCAAAGTCTGGCATGTCCGTATCCATGTTGGACACGCCAAACACCTCCACAGCCTGCACACACCCCTGTGCCATCTCTTCTAAGTCTGTCAACTCCAATGATACAGGGGTGGGACCCCCACCTGTCCCCCTTGCATGCCTAGCCCTGTCGGCAAGTTTTTGTTTGAGACGATATTTGAAGTCTGCCCATCTGTGGAATGAATTTGGAACCATTATCCTTTTTTTTACAATGGGGTTTGTTTATAGGATGGGAAAGTGTTTACTTACCGCCGTTTGACATCCCGGGCTAGACGGACATAATCACCCACCCTATTGACAGCAACGGCGACCTCCTCCCACATTCTCCACTTCTGGCTTTGGCTCATATTCCTGGCTGCCTGTGGCAGGATGTCAACGCACTTCTGGATCAAAACCTCCATCTCCTTGCTTGTGAAATGTGGCTGCCTTTTTTTTTTGGCAGCTTTGGCGGGTTGACTGGGGCCAGCAGTCTCATCCATGTCATCCTCCTCACCTATTTGGGTAAATATTCCGATTTAGCCACTTCACAACTTGACCAATATATTTGTTTGAAAATAATCATGGAGACAAAATGCATGAAGGCCTTACCGCCGGATTTTTGGCCATTGTTTCCCTGGTCTGAAGCCATGTTTCTGCTTCCAGAATGAAAACAACCAGAAATTCAATGTGATTTCGTGACGTATTTATACATGCGTCCTTTGTTTGCGGCCGCATCATTGATTGTGCGTCCCTATGATTCATCCTTAATTTGTGCGGGAAAATAAACACTATTTATGGCTTGGTGTGTGTGGAGTCGAGGTGGGGTTGTTGGAGTGTTGTCGGTTAAGTTGTTTGGATTTGGTTGTTTGCGGTTGGAGGATTTGGCAGAGTTGGTTTTTTGTTTGTTTTTGCTACATTTCTTTTGTTTTTCCGTTCGCATTTTTTTCATTTTTTCCACATCCTTTCCTGATTTGGTAAGTTTTGTGCAGTCAAATTTGTGGCCAGTGTTTTGTGGTTAGTTAATTTTTTTAACACTCATTTCATCTTTTTTAGTTTTTTTTGGTTTTCGGACCCAAAGAAGTTTTTTTGGGAAATCTTATATATTCGAGTTGGGTAAGTCCATTTTTTGGCTTGCATTTGCGAATTAATTACCGCATTTTTGACTGTTGGTGTAGTGACTTGCATTTGCGAAATAATTTACGCATTTTTGACTGTTGGTGTAGTGACTTGCATTTGCGAATTAAATACCGCATTTTTGACTGTTGGTGTAGTGACTTGCATTTGCGAAATAATTTACGCATTTTTGACTGTTGGTGTAGTGACTTGCATTTGCGAATTAATTACCGCATTTTTGACTGTTGGTGTAGTGACTTGCATTTGCGAAATAATTTACGCATTTTTGACTGTTGGTGTAGTGACTTGCATTTGCGAAATAATTAACGCATTTTTGACTGTTGGTGTAGTGACTTGCATTTGCGAAATAATTACCGCATTTTTGACTGTTGGTGTAGTGACTTGCATTTGCGAAATAATTAACGCATTTTTGACTGTTGGTGTAGTGACTTGCATTTGCGAAATAATTAACGCATTTTTGGCGGCTTATTCATCATGTAATCCAGTTTTGCTTTTCCCTTTTCCATTTTTTGGGTCCATTTGAACCCTATTTGACGTACGGTGTGCAATGTCGTTTTCATCGATGGCCAAATGTGTGTTTCCGCTATTTTCTGTGTTGGCTAGCAACAATTTGAATAAAAAAAAATCACCCTCTAAATTTTTGAAGTCTCATTGTTGGCTTTTTTACAGTTTATACGTATCATGACAATACCCCGGCATGTAAGCAGCTATGGATGGTATCAGAAAGCTAAGTTGTTTTTTGTTACTTTTGGGGTGGGTCAAAAGCCTTACATTGTAAACTTTGAATTTCAGGTAGATCTGGGGCGAATTGTTCTGGCCCTGCTCCCGGAAGACGACCAACCTCAAACTCGTCCCAGGCGTAGGCATCGTAGGCATGCAAGGCCCCAGATATTTCGAACACGTGTCACCCTTTTTGGAATGCCCGATGATGAGGTTTTAAGACGCTACCGTCTACCTCCCAAAATCATCATAGACACTCTCTCATTAATAGAAAGTGATCTTGAGCGGCAAATTGACAGTCCAACAGCAATACCACCACTGACGCAATTTATGGCGGTGTTACATTTCTGTGCCTCAGGATCGTTTCAAACAACGGTGGGAATAGTGGCGGGCATCTCCCAATCCTCCTTTTCCAGGATCCTGAGGGCAGTGATGGAGGCACTTTTCAAGCACCTCCATCATTTTATTAAAATGCCTTTGGATATGGGTGCCCTTAGTGTGGCCAAGGCCAATTTTTACCAAATAGCTGGCTTCCCACACATCATAGGGGTTGTGGATGGTACTCACATACCACTTCAGCCTCCAGCACGGCTGGAGGCAATATTTAGAAACAGGAAACACTATCACTCCCTGAATGTAATGGTGGTATGTGATGCCTCCCTCCAGATCCTGTCCCTGAATGCTAAATTACCCGGAAGTGCTCATGACTCCTTCGTCATCCGGCAATCAGGGATATGGCAGAAATTAACCAACCTACAAGCTGGTGATGCGTGGCTTCTGGGTAAGTGGAGACCTTTAGTACATAACAATGTTAAGCTTGATACACAGTGTTCCTGATGTGGTCTATTTTTGTTCACAGGAGACAGTGGATACCCTTGCATGTCCTGGCTGCTCACTCCTTATTTGGCTCCCACACCAGGGCCACAAAGTGCGTATAATTCCGCACTTACAGCCACCAGGCAAGTGGTGGAGCGCTGTATCGGCCTTTTAAAAGGCCGATTCAGATGCCTCCACCGCTCTGGTGGCGAGCTCATGTATGTGCCAGATATGGTGTCGAAAATTGTGGTCCTGTGTGGGATATTTCACAACATTGCCATAAGGAGTGGTGTCCCAATGCAGCCAGAGGATGCCTTACCTGAGGATGGCCCCCCCGAGGTTGGTCGAAGGTCAGTATGTGGGGGGGCCATACGCGATGATGTGGTGGCCAGATTTTTTAGGTAAGTTTGAACAAAACTCCAGTGTTTATACCTAATGTGTTTGTGTTTTTTGGCGAACATCTAATTTATTTTTATTTTTCTCACCATCTTCTGTTTGTTCACATAATCTTTGGCACTCCAACTCTCACTACTTCCTGCTACCCTTACCAAACCTGGATCTGGTCCTTTTGGGCATATATTCTGGAACCCATATCGCAACGCCATGTTTGTGGAATCATGTTGGCATGGTCCTTCGTCAACCAGTTCTTGATTTTGTGTTTTTATTTAATTATTTCTTGGTATGTGTTGTATTTGAATTTATCACTGTGTATTTTTTTTGGGAGTGACCACTTTGTTTTCTCTGTTATGTTGTGAATAAATGTTTGAAGAGTGAAATGGTCTTCCTTTTTTGGAACGTTAACAGCAAGTGTAACCAGGTTAACACAAGTTACATTTGACTAAGGGGTAAACCAGTACTGACGCCAGTTGAGCTAAACTGAAATATGTTTTCAGCTTCCCAATCCACACCAAAAGGAAGCCTGGCCCAACCTTGGGATTTGTAAGATTGGCCTAAGCAGCTTGCGCACCAAGTAGGAACCTGGAAAATGTAGAAATATGTAATTGACACTACACCCAAAAAGGGAAATGACATTGTTACTGTTATGTATTTCTTGTGTCTGTTTGACATACAAAGACAAAACACAATCTAACTTTTAAAAAAGGGAAATCCTTGCAGGAACAGTCTACTTATGTCAGGCTAAACTATCTTGGTTTTGGTTTTTAAAAATGAGCCACAACGTATATTTGTCTTAATAAATTTAATTGGAAAATAGAACAAAAATAAAAAAACTAATGCCGAAGGAGGCCAGACAGCCGGTCGAGGGCCACCAGAATGCCGATGACATGTTGGCGCATCTGCCCCACAACATCCGCCACCTCTTGCCGACGCCTCTGTTCCTCTGTGGGTGAGAAAAGTGTGTGGGTTAATACAACAATAGGGAATCCACAGAAAAATAAAAAAAAACAACCAAATCACTCCTAAACCCAAAAACAAAAATAAAAAGGGTGGGCTGGCAAAAATACAAGGCCTAGGTACAAATTCCCACAGGTATGATATGTGTATGTTTAAATCACCAGGAAGAGGTAAAGGCAAACCTTCACAATCAACAAAAGTCAAGCCACAAAAACACGAAGAAAGGCACGACACATGATTACATACAAACAGTTTGTGCTTTAAAAAAAAAAAAAAAAAAAACATACCGGGAGACAAAACGGGAGCTCCGGGCAAACCTCCATGATCCTCCTCGGAGGATCCGTCATTACCCAAAGAATGGGGCGGAGTTATGATGGACTCCGGGGAGGGGGTAATTGGAAGAGGGGTGGATGGAGGAGAGGGGGAAGTGGGACGGAGGGGAAGGAGGCCCGACATTTCCGGGAGAGGGTCTGGGAAGGATGGGGAGGAGTGGGGAATAGGGGAAAGATTTGGGGTGGAGTGTTGGCTGGGGGTTGGGGATAGTGGGCGGGAACGCCATCTGGACGGACGGTGACGGCGGAGTCTTGGCTGTCCCCCTAAAATATGTCAAAGAAATTGCGTTTAGTTTATGGACAAATCCGGGCAACCAAACTAAAAAAACAAAAACAAACAAACAACAAAAAAAAACAAATAGCAGTAGAATTAAAAAATCAGAAATAGAGGGGAAACATGCAGACGCAGATATGAGTACAAATAATAAATAGAACAGACAGGAAAACATGCAGACGCAGATATGAGTACAAATAATAAATAGAACAGACAGGAAAACATGCAGACGCAGATATGAGTACAAATAATAAATAGAACAGACAGGAAAACATGCAGACGCAGATATGAGTACAAATAATAAATAGAACAGACAGGAAAACATGCAGACGCAGATATGAGTACAAATAATAAATAGAACAGACAGGAAAACATGCAGACGCAGATATGAGTACAAATAATAAATAGAACAGACAGGAAAACATGCAGACGCAGATATGAGTACAAATAATAAATAGAACAGACAGGAAAACATGCACACGCAGTTTGCCCCACAAACACAAACATTAAAACCACAATACATAACACTTACTTGCCAGGATCTGCATGCGAAAGCATGCCAGCAAGCGGGGCGTTCGCCGTTGCAGGTCGGACCACCTGCGCTCCAGCTGCCCGATGTTGCGGCGTGAGCCGAAGGACCGCAGGCGGGACCGTACCTCCGCATACGCGGAGCGCTTCTGCCGGTTGGTCATGGGTTGAGGCTGGCTGGTGATCCGGCGATCCATGACCTCCGTAAGCACCAGCAGCTCGCGCCTGGTGAATGCGGAGGCTCTCATGATGGCAATGGTGTTTTTCTTAAAAATCATTTTTGATAAAGTGTGTAAAAATTTTCTGATTGGCTAATGTATTTTGGAAATTAACAGGAGCAATTTTATTGGTTAGTGTATGAGTCATGTGTTCGACAGGGCCAGAAATCTCTGGAGAGTTATGATAGGCTTGATGCAGTGACATGCGTAAGCAAATTTAAATAAAGAAATGAACCCAGGGAAATATGCGGGGATCCACAGCAATAGTACAATTGTTTAATTGTGGTTCACATGTTTTTTGAACAATAAAAGCGAATGTTTCATCCGTACGTATTCTGCGGGTAAACACAAACACGGACAAGAGTAAAGTTTCTTGCATTGTGTTGAAAAAAACAAACAATTAAGCTAATTGATACATTGATTGGCATGATACGATTGATGGAGGTAGGCAGAATAAAGGAGCAGGTAATCGACATCTGACAAGGCCACTTCCTGTTTATACTTGTGCGTGCGTTCCTTTCAAGCCATTTCGGGGATGTACGCTCGCTATTTTGTACGCTCGTTAGTTAGAGGAGGGGTCGTCAGAGTTTTGGGAGGAATTTTAGATGCGAACGAAAATACGAGCGAGCCATTGAATTTAAATATTTTTGTACGTACGCCTAACGTACGTGCGCCCGCTTGCGAGTGGGTCTGAATGAGGGCCTTAATCCAGCAGTGACATTGCTCTGCAGTGTGCGGCACCTCTTCTAGGAGCCCAAACCGCTATACAATCTAATGCTCGTTTTTATTTCTAATTTACATTTTCTAAGTTTGGTTTGATTATAAATAAAAACTGAGATAAGATTTATATACGGAAATTTCTGCTGCTTTCATCTGTTTTCACAATTAAGCTATTGATTTTGTGGCAGCATTTTGAATAGGGTAGTGTATATATCATTCCATTTTTTATAATTTTATGCTCATTACAGGTATTTAACTTCTGACCTGATAACAGGAGTTTAGATAGTGGAATTCCATAAGTAAGCAGGTAAGTGGAAATTATATAATCCTCATCTAATCGTTATGCAGAGATTTAGAATCAATAATTCTATTTATTTAAGTTTTTTTTTTGTACCTTGAACAGCTGCCATTGATTAATTGACTTTGAATTATACAATCACATATGTATATAATTTGTTATATATACACTAACAGTATTTATTAATTATTTGCAGAAATACATATATCTCGGGTCTGCCTCATTAACCTATTAAGAGTGAATATATAATACTAACCCTGGATTTTCTTTGTGTCCTTTTATACATGTATCTGAATAGCCTCTATGACTTATATCAGTTTATTACAAAGCAGAACTCACTGCATGAATTATAAGTATAAAGTGGATCTGAAGAGTACATAGGAGCCTCCACCTGGTGGCAATACTTGTGAGGTGCACACAATGGGCTTAAGTGCTGTATTAAAATCTGAGCATATATTGAAAGAAAACTGTCATTATTATTATTATTTTAATTATTATTATTAATAATAACCTTTATCTAGAAGGCGCCACAAGGGGTCTGCAGCGCCCTACAGTGTAAACAGAAAACAGTGCAAACATAACATAAAAAGTAGTACAAAAGACTTAAAAGTGCAATACATTGTGTAACATAGGATACAAGCTACAGTATACATTGTTGCATATGCAGTCATAATGCAAACGCAGTCCTGGAAAATCCCAAAGGTTCGGCGCCACTGTTAGAAGATTATGACTTTTATGCTGTGATAATCAAATCAACATGTAATATTCTAGAAATTTAACTATTGTATCATTGAAGGCAGAATACATAGAAAATACAGTATTGCATATTTATAGTGTGCATAACATAATCACTCCTGCCACTCACAGTCCTGTCCTCAGTAACATAATTACCTCTGCCACTCACAGTCCTGTCCTCAGTAACATAATCACCCCTGCCAATCACAGTCCTGTCCTCAGTAATGTAATCACCCCTGCCACTACCAGTCCTGTCCTCAGTAACATAATCACCCCTGCCACTACCAGTCCTGTCCTCAGTAACATAATCACCCCTGCCACTACCAGTCCTGTCCTCAGTTACATAATCACCCCTGCCACTCACAGTTCTGTCCTCTGTAACATAATCACCACTGCCACTCACAGTCCTGCTCTCAGTAACATAATCACCCCTGCCTCTCCCAGTCCTGTCCTCTGTAACATAATCACCACTGCCACTCACAGTCCTGCTCTCAGTAACATAAACACCCCTGCCACTCCCAGTCCTGTCCTCAGTAACATAATCACCCCTGCCACTCCCAGTCCTGTCCTCAGTTACATAATCACCCTTGTCACTCACAGTCCTATCCTCTATAACATAATCACCCCTGCCACTCCCAGTCCTGTCCTCAGTTACATAATCACCCCTGTCACTCACAGTCCTGTCCTCAGTAACATAAACACCACTGCCACTCCCAGTCCTGTCCTCAGTAACATAATCACCCCTGCCACTCACAGTCCTGTCCTCAGTAACATAATCACCCCTGCCACTCCCAGTCCTGTCCTCAGTAACGTAATCACCCCTGCCACTTCCAGTCCTATCCTCTGTAACATAATCACCCCTGCCACTCCCAGTCCTGTCCTCAGTTACATAATCACACCTGTCACTCACAGTCCTGTCCTCAGTAACGTAATCACCCCTGCCACTCCCAGTCCTGTCCTCAGTAACATAATCACCCCTGCCACTCCCAGTCCTGTCCTCAGTAACGTAATCACCCCTGCCACTCCCAGTCCTGTCCTCAGTAACATAATCACCCCTGCCACTCACAGTCCTGTCCTCAGTAACTTAATCTCCCCTGCCACTCACAGTCCTGTCCTCAGTAACATAATCACCCCTGCCACTCAGATTCCTGTCCTCAGTAACATAATCATCCCTGCCACTCCCAGTCCTGTCCTCAGTAACATAATCACCGCTGCCACTCCCAGTCCTGTCCTCAGTAACGTAATCACCCCTGCCACTCACAGTCCTGTCCTCAGTAACATAATCACCCCTGCCACTCAAAGTTCTGTCCTCTGTAACATAATCACCCCTGCCACTCACAGTCCTGCTCTCAGTAACATAATCACCCCTGCCTCTCCCAGTCCTGTCCTCTGTAACATAATCACCCCTGCCACTTACAGTCCTGTCCTCAGTAACATAATCACCCCTGCAACTCCCAGTCCTGTCCTCAGTAACGTAATCACCCCTGCCACTCACAGTCCTGTCCTCAGTAACATAATCACCCCTGCCACTCACAGTCCTGTCCTCAGTAACATAATCACCCCTGCCACTCAGAGTCCTGTCCTCAGTAACATAATCACCCCTGCCACTCACAGTCCTGTCCTCAGTAACATAATCACCCCTGCTGCTCCCAGTCCTGTCCTCAGTGAAATAATCACCCTTGCCACTCACAGTCCTGTCTTCAGTAAATCACCCCTGCCACTCACAGTCCTGTCCTCAGTAACATAATCACACCTGCCACTCACAGTCCTGTCCTCAGTAACATAATCACCCCTGCCACTCACAGTCCTGTCCTCAGTAACATAATCACCCCTGCCACTCCCAGTTCTGTCCTCAGTAACATAATCACCCATGCCACTCACAGTTCTGTCCTCTGTAACATAATCACCACTGCCACTCACAGTCCTGCTCTCAGTAACATAATCACCCCTGCCTCTCCCAGTCCTGTCCTCTCTGTAACATAATCACCACTGCCACTCACAGTCCTGCTCTCAGTAACATAATCACCACTGCCACACACAGTCCTGCTCTCAGTTTCATAATCACCCCAGCCACTCCCAGTCCTGTCCTCAGTAACATAATCACCACTGCCACTCACAGTACTGCTCTCAGTAACATAATCACCCCTGCCACTCACAGTCCTCTCCTCTGTAACATAATCACCCCTGCCACTCACAGTCCTGTCCTCAGTAACATAATCACCCCTGTCACTCACAGTCCTTTCCTCAGTAACATAATCACCCCTGCCACTCACAGGACCTCATTCAGAGTCGGTCGTTGCGGCCGCACGGTCGTACAAACAACGACCGCAAAATCCGATCGTACGGCAGGGCGATCGTAAACAAAGTGCCGCCCATTCATTAGCACTGCACCTCCTCTAGCTACCGACTGATCTGAACGAACGAACGAGTCAATCGTAGTCAGGCGCTGTCAGTCGCTGTATGCTAATTATGTTCTGATGGTTGCGGCCGTATGTGCTGTTTTAATGGTCACATGTCATGTTTACATGGACTATCGATCAGCTTGTTATTAGCTTGTTGTCAATTATCTAATTAATTGGTTAACTCTTGCTGTTCTTTAAAACGAGTTTTTTATCATGTGTCAATAAACTTTAATGTTCATTTCGTGGTTGTTTTCTCCGTTGTTTTATTTTCACACAATTTTCAAAACAAAGTAAGGTTTAGTATTATATATTCACTCTTAATAGGTAAATGTACGTTTGCTAATTGTGTTAACTTTATAAATGCATGTGCATTTTGCGTTAGGATCATTTGCACTCTTATGTTTGCAATTGCACACTGAGTGTTGTAGCCAATCAAATGTGACCTTATTTTTCGGGACACATGATTAAAGGATTGGCCAATAGTGTTTTTTTTGAGGATGTGTAAATATTTTAGCCAATCATATTTTTTGTACCCCATGTATATTTCATGTTTTCTGATAAATCGTCCATTGCCATCATGAGAGCCGCGGCCTTTACCAGGAGAGAGTTGCTTGTCCTGGTAAACATCCTGGACAGGCGGATTACCCACGCTGTGCCGCCCATTTCCAACTGCGGAGGTGAGGCGAGCCCTCCGATCAGTGGGTTACAGGCGCAATATTGCGCAATTGGAAAGGCGCTGGTCTGACCTGCGCCACCGGTCGCCTGCGCTCCTGATGAATTTGTGGGCACAGCTACGCAGACGTAAGTATGCGTTTGTTTAAAAGTAATAATTAATGTACTGTTAAAAATGTATGTTCCTTTGTCAATTATTTTAGTCAATGTTAAAAAAACTTCCTGTATGTTGTCCCTATTGTCCAGAATGTGTAAAGTGTACTTGTATTGTGTAGCCGAAATTCCAAAATAATTTTTTTTCTTTATTTTATGTTTACATTTTAGAAGCACAGCGGAGACAGAGAAGGGCACGCAGAATGCAAATACATGCTGGTGGCAACCTGCAGCCCTCACTGTCAGCAACTCCTCAACCCAGCCCTCCCTCCCCACCACCATACTCCCCCAGTAACCCTCCCTCTTCCAATCCTCCCCAAGTATTCCTCCCTCCCCTGCCCACTCATCCCAAATTTCACAAATCTCCCCTCCCTTGGATCTTTCCTGCTCCATTTCCCCTTCCACCATTCCCCCAACTCCCGAATATTCTCCTTCTCCGCCAACATCTGTGGTTGTGTCCGACCACTCTGAGGGTATGTTTTTATTTATTATTTTTTTTTTTTGGGTGTTGTTGTCATCCATGTATTTGTACAAATTTATGACCTTTTTTTTGTTTTAAAAATTTCTGTATGAGGGTCCAAATCATTGCGCAGTAATGCTGTTTTTCACAATTACGACCTTAGGTTTTGTGCCTGGGCCTTTTTTTTATTGTGGACCACAAAAATATAGGTTTTGTTGTTTTTTAAAAATGTTTTGTATTTTTAGGAAATAATGATTATATTCGGATTAGTATTTTAAAATGTAAATAAACATGGCAAGGTGCTAGGAACCAGACTAACCTTGTTGATGTTGTGTACACTGTGTTTAAAATGTACTAATGTACTTAGGAAAAGTGATGTTTGCCATAGCAAACTAACACATTGTATTTTAGGATTATCAAGAACATTCTAGAAGTGAATACGTACATTGTGTTTTAAGGATATGGCCATCATGACTTAAGAATACACCTCCCATTATTTTTAACATCATCATAGTGGTTTTTGGCTCATGCCACATAGTTAGGGTTTCAAATCATTTTAACAACATAAAAGTATAAGCCGATTAATAATGTTGTGTGGCTGATACTTTCAAACACACAGTAACATCATTGTGTTTAACCACTTTTTGGTGCATTGAATAATGTGTAATGTTCAAATGTTTGTAATTTTAATGAAGTATTTAATCCCAAAAAAAATTTTTTTGTCCATAGATCTAACCCACATCCTGAGGGAAATAAGGGAGGAGCTTCGCTACACATCGGGATATTTAATGCAGGCCTACTGCTGCCTCCAACGAATTGTGGGGCGTTTGGAGGATGTTTAGTTCTTTTCTTTTCATATTTTTGCATTTTTCTGACCCCCCCAAAAAAATTTAGTTTTTGTGTTTCAAACATTTGTCCTCTTTTTTTGCAACACATTAAAGGGTGTAATTCTGCATTTTAAAAACTTTGTGAACAAAGGTGGGTGCCTTTCTATAGTGTAAGAACTGCAAGAATGTATTAGTAAACCTTAAGTACATTTGCATTTTTTATTTAGGGGTTGGCATACATTATCCACCTCAAAATGGCTTTCATTTTTTATTTAAAAAAAATATATGTATTTAATTTAAAACATTTATTAAATAACAAACATGTTGCCAACAGGCTTTTACTCATAAAAATAATTTCATAACACATTCACACATAACAAATGTCCTCAGGGTTTGGGCAAAGAAAACATCTGGCTTAGTCAAACATAAACAATGATAGTAAAAACAAACAGAATTTGGAATGGGAAACATACAAATTCATACAAAAAATGGCAAATTAACTAAACATGTTAGGGTATATCCGCGCAAAATGTGTTAGTTGTCCAAAAACATACAGGGTATTGCCAATGGGTTCCATTTTTTTTGCAGGTTTTGGAAAGTGTTGTGATTTGGTTGGTAGGAAAAGAAAATAAAAGAAAAAGGTACACATTAAAATACATTTGCAAAAAGTGTTTTGTTGTTAAAAAAAATGTAAATATTCCTACCTATAAAAACGTGAAACAACATCATCGCATCTGGCCCCCCCCGACAGCATCACAACACCTTCTTCTGGGGGGCCATCCTCTGGCAAGGCCTCCTCTGGCTGCATGGGTGCTTGACTCCTTATTGCAATGTTGTGTAAAATCACACACAGGACCACAATGCGAGAAACCATATCCGGCGAGTACATGAGTGCACCACCAGAGTGATGGAGACACTGGAACCGGCCCTTTAAAAGGCCGATACAGCGCTCCACCACCTGCCTGGTGGCAGTAAACGTGGCATTATAGTGAGTTTGTGGCCCTGGTGTGGGAGTCAAATAAGGAGTCAGCAGCCAGGGCGTGCAAGGATATACACTGTCACCTGATGGAAATGGGACACCAAAAGATACATACATTTACCATGAGAACCTGTTTACACTATTTCTAGAAATACATACGGGATTTTTACTTACCAAGAATCCACGCGTCACCAGCTTGCAGTGTGCTTAATTTTGGCCAAATCCCTGAATGCTGGAACACGTACGCATCATGGCTGCAGCCTGGGAATTTTGCATTCAGGGAGAGGATCTGGAGGGAAGCATCACATAGCACCATTACATTTAGGGAATGGTAATGTTTTTGTTTCCTATATATTTGTTCCCTGCATGCAGAGGGCTGAAGTGCCATGTGAGTGCCATCCACTATCCCTATGACGTGTGGAAAGCCTGCAATTTCAAAAAACTTCAGCTTTACCACATCAAGGGCTTCCGTATCCAAAGGCATACTAATAAAATGTGCTAGATTTGAAAAATGCATCTAGCACACGCCTCAGGATCCGTGAAAATGATTGCTGGGAGAGGCCACCCACCAGCCCCACAGTGGTTTGGAAGGACCCTGAGGCGCAGAAATGTAACACCGCCAACAACTGTGTAAGTGGTGAGATTGCTGTAGGAATGTGAATCTGACTTTCTAGATCATTCTTTATTATTGAAAGAGTGTCTAGGGTAATATTTGGAGGCAGGCAATAAGTGGTTACAACCACATCGTCAGGCATTCCAAAAAGGGTGACACGTGTTCTATATATCTTGGCCCTTGCACGCCTCCTATGCCTACACCTAGGAGAAGGCTGAGGAAGGTTGGTGGGGGTCAACATGGCCACTATTAGCTGTCCAACATCGCTCTGTAAAGTCAAATTTATAATTTTAATTGGTTCTACAGAGTGTTTTTTTGATTATTTGTGCAAAAGCACTTAGCTTTATAATAATGGTGCATATTCTTACAGGGTCGGGCAGTGCCATCTTCGGAAATCACTACATGTGTATTTGTTGTACACTTTTAAAATTAGAGGGAATAAAAAAAGAATTTGATTTTTTGAGGTCAAACCAATATTACTACTTTTAGTGTTAAAACCATGCTTAATTTTTTAAATCGCCAATATGAATTGTTGTAAAATGTACAAATTTACATTTAGAAAATAGATCAATAAACAATAAAATTTTATCAAAAATTAAAAAAAAAAAAAAAAAAGTGTAGGTTTGAATAAATAGACACTTACCTGATTCAAGTCCAAAATGGAGTGTTAAACACCTTTAATAAATATTTAAAAAAATATAAAAATTAGTATCAAAAAATTAAATTTTTTTATGATTGTTGATCCCAAAAAAAACAAAATCAAAATGGAGTAGGCTGGCACACTTCCTTGATTCTTCAAATAACGTTGGATTTTTGAAGAAGACAAAAGCCCGGCCAACCAAACCAAACAACTAACCGGCTCAAGCACACCAATTAACGGGGTTTGTTAAAAGTCCGAACCAATCAAATTTGTCAATCAAAAACCACCACCAAAAACAAAACACAAATAATTAAAATAAAAAGGAACACAAAAACCACCACCACAAAAAATTTAAAACACAACAAAACAAATACCAAAAAGAAATGAACACAAAAAACAAACACCAAAAAGAAAGGAACACAAAAAAAACCACCAAAAAGAAATGAAAATGAAAAACAAACACCAAAAAGAAAGGAACACAAAAAAGAAGCACCAAAAATAAATGAACACAAAAAACAAACACCAAAAAGAAAGGAACACAAAAAAAACCAACCTCCAAAAAAAACTAAATAAAAAACCCCAAAACCACAATCAAAATCAAAATAAAAAAAAACAAAAAAAAACTCACACAAGAAGCTCTCAAACAACACACACAAGCACCTCTCAAACAACACACACAAGCACCTCTCAATCAACTTCAAACAAGCACTTCTCAATCAACTTCAAACAAGCACCTCTCAATCAACTTCAAACAAGCACCTCTCAAACAACACACACAAGCACCTCTCAATCAACTTCAAACAAGCACCTCTCAATCAACTTCAAACAAGCACCTCTCAATCAACTTCAAACAAGCACCTCTCAAACAACACACACAAGCACCTCTCAATCAACTGCAAACTATTTAAGTACTATCAAACACCTCCTGCACCACCAAACACTCCAACTACAACCCACAAGTAAGGGAACATTTGGCTTTGCCTTAAATAAAGAAACCAAACCCCAATTATTGAAACATGCAGGAAAGGTGTGCATTTGTAGTTAGGGAAATAAGGATGCACAGGTAACCAATCCAGGGATGCGCTCACATCTAGCACAACCCATGCAGTAATTACGGAATGCAGGAAAGGTGTGCATTTGTAGTTAGGGAAATAAGGATGCACGGGTGACCAATCCAGGGATGCGCTCACATCTAGCACAACCCACGCAGTAATTACGGAATGCAGGAAAGGTGTGCATTTGTAGTTAGGGAAATAAGGATGCACGGGTGACCAATCCAGGGATGCGCTCACATCTAGCACAACCCACGCAGTGATTACAGAATGCAGGAAAGGTGTGCATTTGTAGTTAGGGAAATAAGGATGCACGGGTAACCTATCCAGGGATGCGCTCACATCTAGCACAACCCATGCAGTGATTACGGAATGCAGGAAAGTTGTGCATTTGTAGCTAGGGAAAAAAAGATGCACGAGTGACCAATCCAGGGATGCGCTCACATCTAGCACAACCCACGCAGTGATTACGGAATGCAGGAAAGGTGTGCATTTGTAGTTAGGGAAATAAGGATGCACGGGTAACCTATCCAGGGATGCACTCACATCTAGCACAACCCACGCAGTGATTACGGAATGCAGGAAAGGTGTGCATTTGTAGTTAGGGAAATAAGGATGCATGGGTGACCAATCCAGGGATGCGATCACATCTATAAAAAAGTCTGCACAAGCAGTATTCTTCATGCTCTCTCACAGGTTAGCAGAATGTCAACTGAGGAGCATGGTGAGCAGAGACCAACTGAGCCAGGTAAGTGCAAATCAAATTTTTTACACAACACAAGAACTGGTTATATTTCCCTAAAAAAAATATTTTTTTTTTACTATTTTAAAAATTGTTGTAGGTGCTGGGAATCAAAGTCCACTAGTAGAGGAGGAGGAGGCGGGCCCATGCAGGCCAAGGCCAAGGCCAAGAAACCCTCCATTTTCACGGATTGAGCTTGAGACATTGGTGACCATGACAATGGAGAACCTAGTCAATGCACCCAGAAATATGGGGGCTGGAGCCAAAGACAGGATTTGGGAGGAGATATCCAGGGCAGTTAATGGTGTGGGGACAACCTACAGAACACAGAAAGTCATAAAAAAATGGTAAGAAAATTATATTGTGAGTGTACTGAAGTCCAAAGCTTGATCTTATTTAAAAAAAACTAACACTTTAAATTTCAAAAATAACATTGACAGCTGGACGAATTTCTAGTACCAACTGAAGAGGAAGCTAGGGAGTAGGGTGGACCATGCTGCGGGGACAGGTGGTGGTCCCATCCCTGAGGAGCTGGCCTTGACAAGGTTGGAGACTTTGGCTCAGGGATGTGTGACGGAAGAGGAGATAGTTGGCGTGTCCACTAAGGACACTGACATGGCCGACTTCAACGCTCCACATGTGCAAGAAGGTAATTTAATTTTGTTAGACAAAAAGTATAAAGCTGAAACGTCTCTGGTTTTTTTTTGGAAAAAACAAATAACATTTTTTTTTTGATATTCCAGACTCAGAGGAGGTAGTGCCTGCTCCTGAGGTCAGGTCTGGGTCCAGCACAGATGGAGACTCTGCAGGGGAGGATCCAAGTACTCCATCTGGGGACCCTGTGGAGTCTACTCCAGGGCAACCATCAGACCGAGCAGTGCCTCTCCTCACCAGGTTGGTCTCCCAAACTCAGGATAACACATGTGTTCTTCTGAGGATGGAGACCACTCTGGTGAGGGTGGCGGTGGCCCTGGAGACCATTGCAGGGGCCCTAGATCGTTTGGCCAATACCCAGGAGCAGGCCAACCCACCTGCCATGATGGAGCGAGACTCCCTTCCTCCCAGGACCACCACCTCTGGCAGCCCAACAGCCACCCCCGCAAGTATGGAGAGCACTATGCCTAGGCCAGAGGAAATCCCATCTACCTCTGGCCAGGCCAGTCAGCGTGTTACATGCCAGTCGGCTGTCCGTAGCTTACCTCTTAATCCGAGCCGGCTCAAATGATGCAAGTAGCCCTGGATATCTCTGCCCTCACCTGTTGTCCAGTCCCCATATTTCTTGTCACCAATGGCTCAAGCTCTTTTTTTTTTAACAAATTTTTTTTTATTTTTTTTAACATTATTTTAATTATATACAAATGTTGCCTAAACAATTATTATTTACATTGTGATGAAAGGCAAATTTCAACAAAATAAAAAAATTTCATACCAAAAATATCTATCTTTAACTATATCAATGTATACAAGGTTTAAAAAGTGTGGTATCTGAAAAGGCTGCTACGCAAAACACAATGCTAGATGTTTTAAAAACTGTTTTATCCAAAAACTGTTTAAAAAGCACAAATAAACATTTGTGTTACGAATTCCCTAATGCACACGCAAGTGAAATGAGTTACAAGGTAATTAGCAGTGTTAATAGTTACAATGCAGCAATCTTAGCAGCTTGGTTTGTGTGGTTCCAAATCGAAACATCGCAGGTAACATCAGATTAACGATTGTACTGTTGTGGCTTACGGACGCTTCTTGCCTACCTTAGCCTGGACGATCATCCTGTTCGTAGAGTGATGTTTTCATGCATACACAATTCTTGGTCGTACGAAGCAGGTAATTTATGCACTCCCCTAAGATGCCTGGAAACGCTGAAGAACGCCTTAGTTTCCAGACCACCACCCCCGTATACTCCCACAAACTGGTCTTTCATGTCAATCAACTTTAGCAATCCACTTACGTGCCGGAAGCGCTACGACCGACAGTATTTTTGATTGGTAGAGCTCGTACGCACATGCGCACTGCTAGCCGTGCGCAGGCGCAGAAAGAAAAACATTGTATGCGTACGACCATGCGGCGGCAACGACCAACTCTGAATGAGGTACACAGTCCTGTCCTCAGTAACATAACCACCCCTGCCACTCCCATTTCTGTTCTTAGTAACATAATGCTTAATGCCATGCCACTCACAGTCCTGTCCTCAGTAACATAATCACCCCTGTCACTCACAGTCCTGTCCTCAGTAACATAATCACCCCTGCCACACACAGTCCTGTCCTCAGTAACATAATCACCCCTGCCATTCCCAGTCCTGTCATCAGTAACATAATCACCCCTGCCACTCACAGTCCTGTCCTCAGTAACATAACCACTCCTGCCACTCCCATTTCTGTTCTTAGTAACATAATCACCCCTGCCACTCACAGTCCTGCCCTCTGTAACATAATCACCCCTGTCACTCACAGTCCTGTACACAGTAACATAATCACCCCTGCCACTCACAGTCTTCTCCTCAGTAACATAAACACCTCTGCCACTCCCAGTCCTGTCCTCAGTAACATAATCACCCCTGCCACTCACAGCCATGTCATCAGTAACATAATCACCCCTGCCACTCCCAGTCCTGTCCTCAGTAACGTAATCACCCTGCCACTCCCAGTCCTCTCCTCAGTAACATAATCACCCCTGCCACTCCGTCCTGTCCTCAGTAACATAATTACCTTTGCCACTCACAGTCCTGTCCTCAGTAACATAATCACCCCTGCCACTCCCAGTCCTGTCCTCAGTAACATAATCACCCCTGCCACTCCCAGTCCTGTCCTCAGTAACATAATCACCCCTGCCACTCACAGTCCTGTCCACAGAACATAATCACCCCTGCCACTCACAGTCCTGTCCTCAGTAACATAACTACCCCTGCCACTCCCATTTCTGTTCTTAGTAACATAATCACCCCTGCTACTCCCAGTCCTGTCCTCAGTAACATAATCACCCCTGTCACTCACAGTCCTGTACACAGTAACATAATCACCCCTGCCACTCACAGTCTTCTCCTCAGTAACATAATCACCCCTGCCACTCATAGTCCTGTCCTCAGTAACATAATCACCCCTGCCACTCCCAGTCCTGTCCTCAGTAACATAAACACCTCTGCCACTCCCAGTCCTGTCCTCAGTAACATAATCACCCCTGCCACTCACAGCCATGTCATCAGTAACATAATCACCCCTGCCACTCCCAGTCCTGTCCTCAGTAACATAATCACCCCTGCCACTCACAGTCCTGTCCACAGAACATAATCACCCCTGCCACTCACAGTCCTGTCCTCAGTAACATAACTACCCCTGCCACTCCCATTTCTGTTCTTAGTAACATAATCACCCCTGCTACTCCCAGTCCTGTCCTCAGTAACATAATCACCCCTGCCACTCATAGTCCTGTCCTCAGTAACATAATCACCCCTGCCACTCCCAGTCCTGTCCTCAGTAACATAAACACCTCTGCCACTCCCAGTCCTGTCCTCAGTAACATAATCACCCCTGCCACTCACAGCCATGTCATCAGTAACATAATCACCCCTGCCACTCCCAGTCCTGTCCTCAGTAACGTAATCACCCCTGCCACTCCCAGTCCTCTCCTCAGTAACATAATCACCCCTGCCACTCCGTCCTGTCCTCAGTAACATAATTACCTTTGCCACTCACAGTCCTGTCCTCAGTAACATAATCACCCCTGCCACTCCCAGTCCTGTCCTCAGTAACATAATCACCCCTGCCACTCCCAGTCCTGTCCTCAGTAACATAATCACCCCTGCCACTCACAGTCCGGTCCACAGAACATAATCACCCCTGCCACTCACAGTCCTGTCCTCAGTAACATAACTACCCCTGCCACTCCCATTTCTGTTCTTAGTAACATAATCACCCCTGCTACTCCCAGTCCTGTCCTCAGTAACATAATCACCCCTGGCACTCACAGTCCTGTCCTCAGTAACATAATCACCCCTTCCACTCACAGTCCTGTCCTCAGTAACATAATTACCCATGCCACTCACAGTCCTGTCCTCAGTAACATAATCACCCCTGCCACTCCCATTTCTGTTCTTAGTAACATAATCACCCCTGCCACTCACAGTCATGTCCTCAGTAACATAATCACCTTTGTCACTCACAGTCCTGTCCTCAAAAACATAATCACCCCTGCCACACACAGTCCTGTCCTCAGTAACATAATCACCCCTGCCACTAAAAGTCCTGTCCTCAGTAACATAATCACCCCTGCCACTCACAGTCCTGTCCTCAGTAACATAACCACCCCTGCCACTCCCATTTCTGTTCTTAGTAACATAATCAACCCTGCCACTCACTGTCCTGTCCTTTGCAACATAATCACCCCTGCCACTCATAGTCCTGTACAAAGTAACATAATCACCCCTGCCACTCACAGTCCTGTCCTCAGTAACATAATCACCCCTGCCACTGACAGTCCTGTCCTCAGAAACATAATCACGCCGGCCACTCCCATTACTGTTCTTAGTAAAATAATCACCCCTGCCACTCACAGTCCTGTCCTCAGTAACATAACCACCCCTGCCACTCCCAGTCCTGTCCTCAGTAACATAATCACCCCTGACACTCACAATCCTGTCCTCAGTAACATAATCACCCCTGCCACTCCCAGTACTGTCCTCAGTAACAAAATCACCCCTGTCACTCACAGTCCTGTCCTCAGTAACATAATCACCCCTGCCACTCCCAGTCCTATCCTCAGGAACATAATCACCCCTCCCACTCACTGTCCTGTCCTCTGCAACATAATCACCCCAGCCACTCTCATTTCTGTTCTTAGTAACATAATCACAAATGCCACTCACAGTCCTGTCCTCAGTAACATAATCACCCCTGCCACTCACAGTCCTGTCCTCAGTAACATAATCACCCCTGCCACTCCCAGTCCTGTCCTCAGTAACATAATCACCCCTTCCACTCATAGTCCTGTCCTCAGTAACATAATCACCCCTGCCACTCCCAGTCCTGTCCTCAGTAACATAAACACCTCTGCCACTCCCAGTCCTGTCCTCAGTAACATAATCACCCCTGCCACTCACAGCCATGTCATCAGTAACATAATCACCCCTGCCACTCCCAGTCCTGTCCTCAGTAACATAATCACCCCTGCCTCTCCGTCCTGTCCTCAGTAACATAATTACCTTTGCCACTCACAGTCCTGTCCTCAGTAACATAATCACCGCTGCCACTCCCAGTCCTGTCCTCAGTAACATAATCACCCTGCCACTCCCAGTCCTGTCCTCAGTAACATAATCACCCCTGCCACTCACAGTCCTGTCCTCAGAATATAATCACCCCTGCCACTCACAGTCCTGTCCTCAGTAACATAACTACCCCTGCCACTCATATTTCTGTTCTTAGTAACATAATCACCCCTGCTACTCCCAGTCCTGTCCTCAGTAACATAATCACCCCTGGCACTCACAGTCCTGTTCTCAGTAACATAATCACCTCTTCCACTCACAGTCCTGTCCTCAGTAACATAATCAGCCCTGCCACTCACAGTCCTGTCCTCAGTAACATAACCACCCCTGCCACTCCCATTTCTGTTCTTAGTAACATAATCACCCCTGCCACTCACAGTCCTGTCCTCAGTAACATAATCACCTTTGTCACTCACAGTCCTGTCCTCACTAACATAATCACCCCTGCCACACACAGTCCTGTACTCAGTAACATAATCACCCCTGCCACTCAAAGTCCTGTCCTCAGTAACATAATCACCCCTGCCACTCACAGTACTGTCCTCAGTAACATAACCACCCCTGCCACTCCCATTTCTGTTCTTAGTAACATAATCAACCCTGCCACTCACAGTCCTGTCCTTTGTAACATAATCACCCCTGCCACTCATAGTCCTGTACAAAGTAACATAATCACCCCTGCCACTCACAGTCCTGTCCTCAGTAACATAATCACCTTTGTCACTCACAGTCCTGTCCTCAATAACATAATCACCCCTGCCACACACAGTCCTGTACTCAGTAACATAATCACCCCTGCCACTCAAAGTCCTGTGCTCAGTAACATAATCACCCCTGCCACTCACAGTACTGTCCTCAGTAACATAACCACCCCTGCCACTCCCATTTCTGTTCTTAGTAACATAATCAACCCTGCCACTCACAGTCCTGTCCTTTGTAACATAATCACCCCTGCCACTCATAGTCCTGTACAAAGTAACATAATCACCCCTGCCACTCACAGTCCTGTCCTCAGTAACATAATCACCCCTGCCACTCACAGTCCTGTCCTCAGTAACATAATCACCTTTGTCACTCACAGTCCTGTCCTCAATAACATAATCACCCCTGCCACTCACAGTCCTGTCCTTTGTAACATAATCACCCCTGCCACTCATAGTCCTGTACAAAGTAACATAATCACCCCTGCCACTCACAGTCCTGTCCTCAGTAACATAATCACCTTTGTCACTCACAGTCCTGTCCTCAATAACATAATCACCCCTGCCACACACAGTCCTGTACTCAGTAACATAATCACCCCTGCCACTCAAAGTCCTGTGCTCAGTAACATAATCACCCCTGCCACTCACAGTACTGTCCTCAGTAACATAACCACCCCTGCCACTCCCATTTCTGTTCTTAGTAACATAATCAACCCTGCCACTCACAGTCCTGTCCTTTGTAACATAATCACCCCTGCCACTCATAGTCCTGTACAAAGTAACATAATCACCCCTGCCACTCACAGTCCTGTCCTCAGTAACATAATCACCCCTGCCACTCACAGTCCTGTCCTCAGTAACATAATCACCTTTGTCACTCACAGTCCTGTCCTCAATAACATAATCACCCCTGCAACACACAGTCCTGTCCTCAGTTACATAATCACCCCTGCCACTCAAAGTCCTGTCCTCAGTAACATAATCACCCCTGCCACTCACAGTCCTGTCCTCAGTAACATAATCACCCCTGCCACTCACAGTCCTGTCCTCAGTAACATAACCACCCCTGCCACTCCCATTTCTGTTCTTAGTAACATAATCAACCCTGCCACTCACAGTCCTGTCCTTTGTAACATATTCACCCCTGCCACTCATAGTCCTGTACAAAGTAACATAATCACCCCTGCCACTCACAGTCCTGTCCTCAGTAACATAATCACCCCTGCCACTCACAGTCCTGTCCTCAGAAACATAATCACGCCTGCCACTCCCATTTCTGTCCTTCGTAAAATAATCACCCCTGCCACTCCCAGTCCTGTCCTCAGTAACATATTCACCCCTGCCACTCCCAGTCCTGTCCTCAGTAACATAATCACCCCTGCCACTCACAGTCCTGTCCTCAGTAACATAATCACCCCTGCCACTCCGTCCTGTCCTCAGTAACATAATTACCTTTGCCACTCACAGTCCTGTCCTCAGTAACATAATCACCCCTGCCACTCACAGTCCTGTCCTCAGTAACATAATCACCCCTGCCACTCCCAGTCCTGTCCTCAGTAACATAATCACACCTGCCACTCCCGGTCCTGTCCTCAGTAACATAATTACCCTTGCAACCCACAGTCCTGTTCTCTGTAACATAATCACCCCTGCCTCTCATAGTCCTGTCCTCAGTAACATAATCACCCCTGCCACTCACAGTCCTGTCCTCAGAACATAATCACCCCTGCCACTCACAGTCCTGTCCTCAGTAACATAACTACCCCTGCCACTACCATTTCTGTTCTTAGTAACATAAACACCCCTGATAATCCCAGTCCTGTCCTCAGTAACATAATCAACCCTGGCACTCACAGTCCTGTCCTCAGTAACATAATCACCCCTTCCACTCACAGTCCTGTCCTCAGTAACATAATCACCCCTGCCACTCCCAGTCCTGTCCTCAGTAACATAATTACCCCTGCCATTCACAGTCCTGTCCTCAGTAACATAACCACCCCTGCCACTCCCATTTCTGTTCTTAGTAACATAATCACCCCTGCCACTAACAGTCCTGTCCTCAGTAACATAATCACCCTTGTCACTCACAGTCCTGTCCTCAGTAACATAATCACCCCTGCCACACACAGTCCTGTCCTCAGTAACATAATCACCCCTGCCACTCAAAGTCCTGTCCTCAGTAACATAATCACCCCTGCCACTCACAGTCCTTTCCTCAGTAACATAACCACCCCTGCACTCCCATTTCTGTTTTTAGTAACATAATCAACCCTGCCACTCACAGTCCTGTCCTTTGTAACATAATCACCCCTGCCACTCATAGTCCTGTACAAAGTAATATAATCACCCCTTCCACTCACAGTCCTGTCCTCAGTAACATAATCACCCCTGCCACTCACAGTCCTGTCCTCAGTAACATAACCACCCCTGCCACTCCCAGTCCTGTCCTCAGTAACATAATCACCCCTCCCACTCACAGTCCTGTCCTCAGTAACATAATCACCCCTGCCACTCAAAGTCCTGTCCTCAGTAACATAATCACCCCTGCCACTCACAGTCCTGTCCTCTGTAACAAAATCACCCCTGCCACTCTCATTTCTGTTCTTAGTAACATAATCACAAATGCCACTCACAGTCCTGTCCTCAGTAACATAATCACCCCTACACTGACAGTCCTGTCCTCAGTAACATAATCACCCCTGCCACTCACAGTCCTGTCCTCAGTAACATAATCACCCCTGCCACTCATAGTCCTGTCCTCAGTAACATAATCACCCCTGCCACTCACAGTCCTGTCCTGAGAACATAATCACCCCTGCCACTCACAGTCCTGTCCTCAATAACATAACTGCCCCTGCCACTCCCATTTCTGTTCTTAGTAACATAATCACCCCTGATACTCCCAGTCCTGTCCTCAGTAACATAATCACCCCTGGCACTCACAGTCCTGTCCTCAGTAACACAATCACCCCTTCCACTCACAGTCCTGTCCTCAGTAACATAATCACCCCTGCCAATCCCAGTCCTGTCCTCAGTAACATAATTACCCCTGCCATTCACAGTCCTGTCCTCAGTAACATAATCACCCCTGCCACTCCCAGTCCTGTCCTCAGTAACATAAACACCTCTGCCACTCCCAGTCCTGTCCTCAGTAACTTAATCACCCCTGCCACTCACAGCCATGTCATCAGTAACATAATCACCCCTGCCACTCCCAGTCCTGTCCTCAGTAACGTAATCACCCCTGCCACTCCCAGTCCTGTCCTCAGTAACATAATCACCCCTGCCACTCCGTCCTGTCCTCAGTAACATAATTACCTTTGCCACTCACAGTCCTGTCCTCAGTAACATAATCACCGCTGCCACTCCCAGTCCTGTCCTCAGTAACAAAATCACCCTGCCACTCCCAGTCCTGTCCTCAGTAACATAATCACCCCTGCCACTCACAGTTCTGTCCTCAGAACATAATCACCCCTGCCACTCACAGTCCTGTCCTCAGTAACATAACTACCCCTGCCACTCCCATTTCTGTTCTTAGTAACATAATCACCCCAGCTACTCCCAGTCCTGTCCTCAGTAACATAATTACCCCTGCCACTCACAGTCCTGTCCTCAGTAACATAACCACCCCTGCCACTCCCATTTCTGTTCTTAGTAACATAATCACCCCTGCCACTCCCAGTCCTGTCCTCAGTAACATAATCACCTTTGTCACTCACAGTCCTGTCCTCAATAACATAATCACCCCTGCCACACACAGTCCTGTCCTCAGTAACATAATCACCCCTGCCACTCACAGTCCTGTCCTCAGTAACATAACCACCCCTGCCACTCCCATTTCTGTTCTTAGTAACATAATCAACCCTGCCACTCACAGTCCTGTCCTTTGTAACATACTCACCCCTCTAACTCATAGTCCTGTACAAAGTAACATAATCACCCCTGCCACTCACAGTCCTGTCCTCAGTAACATAATCAACCTTGCCACTCACAGTCCTGTCCTCAGAAACATAATCACGCCTGCCACTCCCATTTCTGTTCTTAGTAAAATAATCACCCCTGCCACTCACAGTCCTGTCCTCAGTAACATAACCACCCCTGCCACTCCCAGTCCTGTCCTCAGTAACATAATCACCCCTGACACTCCCAGTCCTGTCCTCAGTAACAAAATCACCACTGTCACTCCCATTTCTGTTCTTCGTAAAATTATCACCCCTGCCACTCACAGTCCTGTCCTCAGTAACATAACCACCCCTACCGCTCCCAGTCCTGTCCTCAGTAACATAATCACCCCTGACACTCACAGTCCTGTCCTCAGTAACAAAATCACCCCTGTCACTCACAGTCCTGTCCTCAGTAACATAATCACCCCTGCCACTCCCAGTCCTGTCCTCAGTAACATAATCACCCCTGCCACTCCCAGTCCTATCCTCAGTAACATAATCACCCCTCCCACTCACAGTCCTGTCCTCTGTAACATAATCACCCCAGCCACTTTCATTTCTGTTCTTAGTAACATAATCACAAATGCCACTCACAGTCCTGTCCTCAGTAACATAATCACCCCTGCCACTCACAGTCCTGTCCTCAGTAACATATTCACCCCTGCCACTCCCAGTCCTGTCCTCAGTAACATAATCACCCCTGCCACTCACAGTCCTGTCCTCAGTAACATAATCACCCCTGCCACTCCCAGTCCTGTCCTCAGTAACATAATCACACCTGCCACTCCCGGTCCTGTCCTCAGTAACATAATTACCCTTGCAACCCACAGTCCTGTTCTCTGTAACATAATCACCCCTGACACTCATAGTCCTGTCCTCAGTAACATAATCACCCCTGCCACTCACAGTCCTGTCCTCAGAAAATAATCACCCCTGCCACTCACAGTCCTGTCCTCAGTAACATAATCACCCCTGCCACTCACAGTCCTGTCCTCAGAAAATAATCACCCCTGACACTCACAGTCCTGTCCTCAGTAACATAACTACCCCTGCCACTACCATTTCTGTTCTTAGTAACATAAACACCCCTGATACTCCCAGTCCTGTCCTCAGTAACATAATCACCCCTGGCACTCACAGTCCTGTCCTCAGTAACATAATCACCCATTCCACTCACAGTCCTGTCCTCAGTAACATAATCACCCCTGCCACTCCCATTCCTGTACTCAGTAACATAATTATCCCTGCCATTCACAGTCCTGTCCTCAGTAACATAACCACCCCTGCCACTCCCATTTCTGTTCTTAGTAACATAATCACCCCTGCCACTCACAGTCCTGTCCGTAGTAACATAATCACCCTTGTCACTCACAGTCCTGTCCTCAGTAACATAATCACCCCTGGCACACACAGTCCTGTCCTCAGTAACATAATCACCCCTGCCACTCAAAGTCCTGTCCTCAGTAACATAATCACCCCTGCCACTCACAGTCCTATCCTCAGTAACATAACCACCACTGCACTCCCATTTCTGTTTTTAGTAACATAATCAACCCTGCCACTCACAGTCCTGTCCTTTGTAACATAATCACCCCTGCCACTCATAGTCCTGTACAAAGTAACATAATCACCCCTTCCACTCACAGTCCTGTCCTCAGTAACATAATCACCCCTGCCACTCACAGTCCAGTCCTCAGTAACATAACCACCCCTGCCACTCCCAGTCCTGTCCTCAGTAACATAATCACCCCTGCCACTCAAAGTCCTGTCCTCACTAACATAATCACCCCTGCCACTCACAGTCCTATCCTCTGTAACATAATCACCCCTGCCACTCACAGTCCTGTCCTCAGTAACATAACTACCCCTGCCACTACCATTTCTGTTCTTAGTAACATAAATACCCCTGATAATCCCAGTCCTGTCCTCTGTAACATAATCACCCCTGGCACTCACAGTCCTGTCCTCAGTAACATAATCACCCCTTCCACTCACAGTCCTGTCCTCAGTAACATAATCACGCCTGCCACTCCCAGTCCTGTCCTCAGTAACGTAATCACCCCTGCCACTCCCAGTCCTCTCCTCAGTAACATAATCACCCCTGCCACTCCGTCCTGTCCTCAGTAACATAATTACCTTTGCCACTCACAGTCCTGTCCTCAGTAACATAATCACCCCTGCCACTCCCAGTCCTGTCCTCAGTAACATAATCACCCCTGCCACTCCCAGTCCTGTCCTCAGTAACATAATCACCCCTGCCACTCACAGTCCGGTCCACAGAACATAATCACCCCTGCCACTCACAGTCCTGTCCTCAGTAACATAACTACCCCTGCCACTCCCATTTCTGTTCTTAGTAACATAATCACCCCTGCTACTCCCAGTCCTGTCCTCAGTAACATAATCACCCCTGGCACTCACAGTCCTGTCCTCAGTAACATAATCACCCCTTCCACTCACAGTCCTGTCCTCAGTAACATAATTACCCATGCCACTCACAGTCCTGTCCTCAGTAACATAATCACCCCTGCCACTCCCATTTCTGTTCTTAGTAACATAATCACCCCTGCCACTCACAGTCATGTCCTCAGTAACATAATCACCTTTGTCACTCACAGTCCTGTCCTCAAAAACATAATCACCCCTGCCACACACAGTCCTGTCCTCAGTAACATAATCACCCCTGCCACTAAAAGTCCTGTCCTCAGTAACATAATCACCCCTGCCACTCACAGTCCTGTCCTCAGTAACATAACCACCCCTGCCACTCCCATTTCTGTTCTTAGTAACATAATCAACCCTGCCACTCACAGTCCTGTCCTTTGCAACATAATCACCCCTGCCACTCATAGTCCTGTACAAAGTAACATAATCACCCCTGCCACTCACAGTCCTGTCCTCAGTAACATAATCACCCCTGCCACTGACAGTCCTGTCCTCAGAAACATAATCACGCCGGCCACTCCCATTACTGTTCTTAGTAAAATAATCACCCCTGCCACTCACAGTCCTGTCCTCAGTAACATAACCACCCCTGCCACTCCAGTCCTGTCCTCAGTAACATAATCACCCCTGACACTCACAGTCCTGTCCTCAGTAACATAATCACCCCTGCCACTCCCAGTACTGTCCTCAGTAACAAAATCACCCCTGTCACTCACAGTCCTGTCCTCAGTAACATAATCACCCCTGCCACTCCCAGTCCTATCCTCAGGAACATAATCACCCCTCCCACTCACTGTCCTGTCCTCTGCAACATAATCACCCCAGCCACTCTCATTTCTGTTCTTAGTAACATAATCACAAATGCCACTCACAGTCCTGTCCTCAGTAACATAATCACCCCTGCCACTCACAGTCCTGTCCTCAGTAACATAATCACCCCTGCCACTCCCAGTCCTGTCCTCAGTAACATAATCACCCCTTCCACTCATAGTCCTGTCCTCAGTAACATAATCACCCCTGCCACTCCCAGTCCTGTCCTCAGTAACATAAACACCTCTGCCACTCCCAGTCCTGTCCTCAGTAACATAATCACCCCTGCCACTCACAGCCATGTCATCAGTAACATAATCACCCCTGCCACTCCCAGTCCTGTCCTCAGTAACATAATCACCCCTGCCTCTCCGTCCTGTCCTCAGTAACATAATTACCTTTGCCACTCACAGTCCTGTCCTCAGTAACATAATCACCGCTGCCACTCCCAGTCCTGTCCTCAGTAACATAATCACCCTGCCACTCCCAGTCCTGTCCTCAGTAACATAATCACCCCTGCCACTCACAGTCCTGTCCTCAGAATACAATCACCCCTGCCACTCACAGTCCTGTCCTCAGTAACATAACTACCCCTGCCACTCATATTTCTGTTCTTAGTAACATAATCACCCCTGCTACTCCCAGTCCTGTCCTCAGTAACATAATCACCCCTGGCACTCACAGTCCTGTTCTCAGTAACATAATCACCTCTTCCACTCACAGTCCTGTCCTCAGTAACATAATTAGCCCTGTCACTCACAGTCCTGTCCTCAGTAACATAACCACCCCTGCCACTCCCATTTCTGTTCTTAGTAACATAATCACCCCTGCCACTCACAGTCCTGTCCTCAGTAACATAATCACCTTTGTCACTCACAGTCCTGTCCTCACTAACATAATCACCCCTGCCACACACAGTCATGTACTCAGTAACATAATCACCCCTGCCACTCAACGTCCTGTCCTCAGTAACATAATCACCCCTGCCACTCACAGTACTGTCCTCAGTAACATAACCACCCCTGCCACTCCCATTTCTGTTCTTAGTAACATAATCAACCCTGCCACTCACAGTCCTGTCCTTTGTAACATAATCACCCCTGCCACTCATAGTCCTGTACAAAGTAACATAATCACCCCTGCCACTCACAGTCCTGTCCTCAGTAACATAATCACCTTTGTCACTCACAGTCCTGTCCTCAATAACATAATCACCCCTGCCACACACAGTCCTGTACTCAGTAACATAATCACCCCTGCCACTCAAAGTCCTGTGCTCAGTAACATAATCACCCCTGCCACTCACAGTACTGTCCTCAGTAACATAACCACCCCTGCCACTCCCATTTCTGTTCTTAGTAACATAATCAACCCTGCCACTCACAGTCCTGTCCTTTGTAACATAATCACCCCTGCCACTCATAGTCCTGTACAAAGTAACATAATCACCCCTGCCACTCACAGTCCTGTCCTCAGTAACATAATCACCCCTGCCACTCACAGTCCTGTCCTCAGTAACATAATCACCTTTGTCACTCACAGTCCTGTCCTCAATAACATAATCACCCCTGCCACTCACAGTCCTGTCCTTTGTAACATAATCACCCCTGCCACTCATAGTCCTGTACAAAGTAACATAATCACCCCTGCCACTCACAGTCCTGTCCTCAGTAACATAATCACCTTTGTCACTCCCATTTCTGTTCTTAGTAACATAATCACCCCTGCCACTCACAGTCATGTCCTCAGTAACATAATCACCTTTGTCACTCACAGTCCTGTCCTCAAAAACATAATCACCCCTGCCACACACAGTCCTGTCCTCAGTAACATAATCACCCCTGCCACTAAAAGTCCTGTCCTCAGTAACATAATCACCCCTGCCACTCACAGTCCTGTCCTCAGTAACATAACCACCCCTGCCACTCCCATTTCTGTTCTTAGTAACATAATCAACCCTGCCACTCACAGTCCTGTCCTTTGCAACATAATCACCCCTGCCACTCATAGTCCTGTACAAAGTAACATAATCACCCCTGCCACTCACAGTCCTGTCCTCAGTAACATAATCACCCCTGCCACTGACAGTCCTGTCCTCAGAAACATAATCACGCCGGCCACTCCCATTACTGTTCTTAGTAAAATAATCACCCCTGCCACTCACAGTCCTGTCCTCAGTAACATAACCACCCCTGCCACTCCCAGTCCTGTCCTCAGTAACATAATCACCCCTGACACTCACAGTCCTGTCCTCAGTAACATAATCACCCCTGCCACTCCCAGTACTGTCCTCAGTAACAAAATCACCCCTGTCACTCACAGTCCTGTCCTCAGTAACATAATCACCCCTGCCACTCCCAGTCCTATCCTCAGGAACATAATCACCCCTCCCACTCACTGTCCTGTCCTCTGCAACATAATCACCCCAGCCACTCTCATTTCTGTTCTTAGTAACATAATCACAAATGCCACTCACAGTCCTGTCCTCAGTAACATAATCACCCCTGCCACTCACAGTCCTGTCCTCAGTAACATAATCACCCCTGCCACTCCCAGTCCTGTCCTCAGTAACATAATCACCCCTTCCACTCATAGTCCTGTCCTCAGTAACATAATCACCCCTGCCACTCCCAGTCCTGTCCTCAGTAACATAAACACCTCTGCCACTCCCAGTCCTGTCCTCAGTAACATAATCACCCCTGCCACTCACAGCCATGTCATCAGTAACATAATCACCCCTGCCACTCCCAGTCCTGTCCTCAGTAACATAATCACCCCTGCCTCTCCGTCCTGTCCTCAGTAACATAATTACCTTTGCCACTCACAGTCCTGTCCTCAGTAACATAATCACCGCTGCCATTCCCAGTCCTGTCCTCAGTAACATAATCACCCTGCCACTCCCAGTCCTGTCCTCAGTAACATAATCACCCCTGCCACTCACAGTCCTGTCCTCAGAATACAATCACCCCTGCCACTCACAGTCCTGTCCTCAGTAACATAACTACCCCTGCCACTCATATTTCTGTTCTTAGTAACATAATCACCCCTGCTACTCCCAGTCCTGTCCTCAGTAACATAATCACCCCTGGCACTCACAGTCCTGTTCTCAGTAACATAATCACCTCTTCCACTCACAGTCCTGTCCTCAGTAACATAATTAGCCCTGCCACTCACAGTCCTGTCCTCAGTAACATAACCACTCCTGCCACTCCCATTTCTGTTCTTAGTAACATAATCACCCCTGCCACTCACAGTCCTGTCCTCAGTAACATAATCACCTTTGTCACTCACAGTCCTGTCCTCACTAACATAATCACCCCTGCCACACACAGTCCTGTACTCAGTAACATAATCACCCCTGCCACTCAACGTCCTGTCCTCAGTAACATAATCACCCCTGCCACTCACAGTACTGTCCTCAGTAACATAACCACCCCTGCCACTCCCATTTCTGTTCTTAGTAACATAATCAACCCTGCCACTCACAGTCCTGTCCTTTGTAACATAATCACCCCTGCCACTCATAGTCCTGTACAAAGTAACATAATCACCCCTGCCACTCACAGTCCTGTCCTCAGTAACATAATCACCTTTGTCACTCACAGTCCTGTCCTCAATAACATAATCACCCCTGCCACACACAGTCCTGTACTCAGTAACATAATCACCTTTGTCACTCACAGTCCTGTCTTCAAAAACATAATCACCCCTGCCACACACAGTCCTGTCCTCAGTAACATAATCACCCCTGCCACTAAAAGTCCTGTCCTCAGTAACATAATCACCCCTGCCACTCACAGTCCTGTCCTCAGTAACATAACCACCCCTGCCACTCCCATTTCTGTTCTTAGTAACATAATCAACCCTGCCACTCACAGTCCTGTCCTTTGCAACATAATCACCCCTGCCACTCATAGTCCTGTACAAAGTAACATAATCACCCCTGCCACTCACAGTCCTGTCCTCAGTAACATAATCACCCCTGCCACTGACAGTCCTGTCCTCAGAAACATAATCACGCCGGCCACTCCCATTACTGTTCTTAGTAAAATAATCACCCCTGCCACTCACAGTCCTGTCCTCAGTAACATAACCACCCCTGCCACTCCCAGTCCTGTCCTCAGTAACATAATCACCCCTGACACTCACAGTCCTGTCCTCAGTAACATAATCACCCCTGCCACTCCCAGTACTGTCCTCAGTAACAAAATCACCCCTGTCACTCACAGTCCTGTCCTCAGTAACATAATCACCCCTGCCACTCCCAGTCCTATCCTCAGGAACATAATCACCCCTCCCACTCACTGTCCTGTCCTCTGCAACATAATCACCCCAGCCACTCTCATTTCTGTTCTTAGTAACATAATCACAAATGCCACTCACAGTCCTGTCCTCAGTAACATAATCACCCCTGCCACTCACAGTCCTGTCCTCAGTAACATAATCACCCCTGCCACTCCCAGTCCTGTCCTCAGTAACATAATCACCCCTTCCACTCATAGTCCTGTCCTCAGTAACATAATCACCCCTGCCACTCCCAGTCCTGTCCTCAGTAACATAAACACCTCTGCCACTCCCAGTCCTGTCCTCAGTAACATAATCACCCCTGCCACTCACAGCCATGTCATCAGTAACATAATCACCCCTGCCACTCCCAGTCCTGTCCTCAGTAACATAATCACCCCTGCCTCTCCGTCCTGTCCTCAGTAACATAATTACCTTTGCCACTCACAGTCCTGTCCTCAGTAACATAATCACCGCTGCCACTCCCAGTCCTGTCCTCAGTAACATAATCACCCTGCCACTCCCAGTCCTGTCCTCAGTAACATAATCACCCCTGCCACTCACAGTCCTGTCCTCAGAATACAATCACCCCTGCCACTCACAGTCCTGTCCTCAGTAACATAACTACCCCTGCCACTCATATTTCTGTTCTTAGTAACATAATCACCCCTGCTACTCCCAGTCCTGTCCTCAGTAACATAATCACCCCTGGCACTCACAGTCCTGTTCTCAGTAACATAATCACCTCTTCCACTCACAGTCCTGTCCTCAGTAACATAATTAGCCCTGCCACTCACAGTCCTGTCCTCAGTAACATAACCACCCCTGCCACTCCCATTTCTGTTCTTAGTAACATAATCACCCCTGCCACTCACAGTCCTGTCCTCAGTAACATAATCACCTTTGTCACTCACAGTCCTGTCCTCACTAACATAATCACCCCTGCCACACACAGTCCTGTACTCAGTAACATAATCACCCCTGCCACTCAACGTCCTGTCCTCAGTAACATAATCACCCCTGCCACTCACAGTACTGTCCTCAGTAACATAACCACCCCTGCCACTCCCATTTCTGTTCTTAGTAACATAATCAACCCTGCCACTCACAGTCCTGTCCTTTGTAACATAATCACCCCTGCCACTCATAGTCCTGTACAAAGTAACATAATCACCCCTGCCACTCACAGTCCTGTCCTCAGTAACATAATCACCTTTGTCACTCACAGTCCTGTCCTCAATAACATAATCACCCCTGCCACACACAGTCCTGTACTCAGTAACATAATCACCCCTGCCACTCAAAGTCCTGTGCTCAGTAACATAATCACCCCTGCCACTCACAGTACTGTCCTCAGTAACATAACCACCCCTGCCACTCCCATTTCTGTTCTTAGTAACATAATCAACCCTGCCACTCACAGTCCTGTCCTTTGTAACATAATCACCCCTGCTACTCATAGTCCTGTACAAAGTAACATAATCACCCCTGCCACTCACAGTCCTGTCCTCAGTAACATAATCACCCCTGCCACTCACAGTCCTGTCCTCAGTAACATAATCACCTTTGTCACTCACAGTCCTGTCCTCAATAACATAATCACCCCTGCCACTCACAGTCCTGTCCTTTGTAACATAATCACCCCTGCCACTCATAGTCCTGTACAAAGTAACATAATCACCCCTGCCACTCACAGTCCTGTCCTCAGTAACATAATCACCTTTGTCACTCACAGTCCTGTCCTCAATAACATAATCACCCCTGCCACACACAGTCCTGTACTCAGTAACATAATCACCCTGCCACTCAAAGTCCTGTGCTCAGTAACATAATCACCCCTGCCACTCACAGTACTGTCCTCAGTAACATAACCACCCCTGCCACTCCATTTCTGTTCTTAGTAACATAATCAACCCTGCCACTCACAGTCCTGTCCTTTGTAACATAATCACCCCTGCCACTCATAGTCCTGTACAAAGTAACATAATCACCCCTGCCACTCACAGTCCTGTCCTCAGTAACATAATCACCCCTGCCACTCACAGTCCTGTCCTCAGTAACATAATCACCTTTGTCACTCACAGTCCTGTCCTCAATAACATAATCACCCCTGCAACACACAGTCCTGTCCTCAGTTACAAAATCACCCCTGCCACTCAAAGTCCTGTCCTCAGTAACATAATCACCCCTGCCACTCACAGTCCTGTCCTCAGTAACATAATCACCCTGCCACTCACAGTCCTGTCCTCAGTAACATAACCACCCCTGCCACTCCCATTTCTGTTCTTAGTAACATAATCAACCCTGCCACTCACAGTCCTGTCCTTTGTAACATATTCACCACTGCCACTCATAGTCCTGTACAAAGTAACATAATCACCCCTGCCACTCACAGTCCTGTCCTCAGTAACATAATCACCCCTGCCACTCACAGTCCTGTCCTCAGAAACATAATCACGCCTGCCACTCCCATTTCTGTCCTTCGTAAAATAATCACCCCTGCCACTCCCAGTCCTGTCCTCAGTAACATATTCACCCCTGCCACTCCCAGTCCTGTCCTCAGTAACATAATCACCCCTGCCACTCACAGTCCTGTCCTCAGTAACATAATCACCCCTGCCACTCCGTCCTGTCCTCAGTAACATAATTACCTTTGCCACTCACAGTCCTGTCCTCAGTAACATAATCACCCCTGCCACTCACAGTCCTGTCCTCAGTAACATAATCACCCCTGCCACTCCCAGTCCTGTCCTCAGTAACATAATCACACCTGCCACTCCCGGTCCTGTCCTCAGTAACATAATTACCCTTGCAACCCACAGTCCTGTTCTCTGTAACATAATCACCCCTGCCACTCATAGTCCTGTCCTCAGTAACATAATCACCCCTGCCACTCACAGTCCTGTCCTCAGAACATAATCACCCCTGCCACTCACAGTCCTGTCCTCAGTAACATAACTACCCCTGCCACTACCATTTCTGTTCTTAGTAACATAAACACCCCTGATAATCCCAGTCCTGTCCTCAGTAACATAATCAACCCTGGCACTCACAGTCCTGTCCTCAGTAACATAATCACCCCTTCCACTCACAGTCCTGTCCTCAGTAACATAATCACCCCTGCCACTCCCAGTCCTGTCCTCAGTAACATAATTACCCCTGCCATTCACAGTCCTGTCCTCAGTAACATAACCACCCCTGCCACTCCCATTTCTGTTCTTAGTAACATAATCACCCCTGCCACTAACAGTCCTGTCCTCAGTAACATAATCACCCTTGTCACTCACAGTCCTGTCCTCAGTAACATAATCACCCCTGCCACACACAGTCCTGTCCTCAGTAACATAATCACCCCTGCCACTCAAAGTCCTGTCCTCAGTAACATAATCACCCCTGCCACTCACAGTCCTTTCCTCAGTAACATAACCACCCCTGCACTCCCATTTCTGTTTTTAGTAACATAATCAACCCTGCCACTCACAGTCCTGTCCTTTGTAACATAATCACCCCTGCCACTCATAGTCCTGTACAAAGTAATATAATCACCCCTTCCACTCACAGTCCTGTCCTCAGTAACATAATCACCCCTGCCACTCACAGTCCTGTCCTCAGTAACATAACCACCCCTGCCACTCCCAGTCCTGTCCTCAGTAACATAATCACCCCTCCCACTCACAGTCCTGTCCTCAGTAACATAATCACCCCTGCCACTCAAAGTCCTGTCCTCAGTAACATAATCACCCCTGCCACTCACAGTCCTGTCCTCTGTAACAAAATCACCCCTGCCACTCTCATTTCTGTTCTTAGTAACATAATCACAAATGCCACTCACAGTCCTGTCCTCAGTAACATAATCACCCCTGCCACTGACAGTCCTGTCCTCAGTAACATAATCACCCCTGCCACTCACAGTCCTGTCCTCAGTAACATAATCACCCCTGCCACTCATAGTCCTGTCCGCAGTAACATAATCACCCCTGCCACTCACAGTCCTGTCCTGAGAACATAATCACCCCTGCCACTCACAGTCCTGTCCTCAGTAACATAACTGCCCCTGCCACTCCCATTTCTGTTCTTAGTAACATAATCACCCCTGATACTCCCAGTCCTGTCCTCAGTAACATAATCACCCCTGGCACTCACAGTCCTGTCCTCAGTAACACAATCACCCCTTCCACTCACAGTCCTGTCCTCAGTAACATAATCACCCCTGCCAATCCCAGTCCTGTCCTCAGTAACATAATTACCCCTGCCATTCACAGTCCTGTCCTCAGTAACATAATCACCCCTGCCACTCCCAGTCCTGTCCTCAGTAACATAAACACCTCTGCCACTTCCAGTCCTGTCCTCAGTAACTTAATCACCCCTGCCACTCACAGCCATGTCATCAGTAACATAATCACCCCTGCCACTCCCAGTCCTGTCCTCAGTAACGTAATCACCCCTGCCACTCCCAGTCCTGTCCTCAGTAACATAATCACCCCTGCCACTCCGTCCTGTCCTCAGTAACATAATTACCTTTGCCACTCAGAGTCCTGTCCTCAGTAACATAATCACCGCTGCCACTCCCAGTCCTGTCCTCAGTAACAAAATCACCCTGCCACTCCCAGTCCTGTCCTCAGTAACATAATCACCCCTGCCACTCACAGTTCTGTCCTCAGAACATAATCACCCCTGCCACTCACAGTCCTGTCCTCAGTAACATAACTACCCCTGCCACTCCCATTTCTGTTCTTAGTAACATAATCACCCCAGCTACTCCCAGTCCTGTCCTCAGTAACATAATTACCCCTGCCACTCACAGTCCTGTCCTCAGTAACATAACCACCCCTGCCACTCCCATTTCTGTTCTTAGTAACATAATCACCCCTGCCACTCCCAGTCCTGTCCTCAGTAACATAATCACCTTTGTCACTCACAGTCCTGTCCTCAATAACATAATCACCCCTGCCACACACAGTCCTGTCCTCAGTAACATAATCACCCCTGCCACTCAAAGTCCTGTCCTCAGTAACATAATCACCCCTGCCACTCACAGTCCTGTCCTCAGTAACATAACCACCCCTGCCACTCCCATTTCTGTTCTTAGTAACATAATCAACCCTGCCACTCACAGTCCTGTCCTTTGTAACATAATCACCCCTCTAACTCATAGTCCTGTACAAAGTAACATAATCACCCCTGCCACTCAAAGTCCTGTCCTCAGTAACATAATCAACCTTGCCACTCACAGTCCTGTCCTCAGAAACATAATCACGCCTGCCACTCCCATTTCTGTTCTTAGTAAAATAATCACCCCTGCCACTCACAGTCCTGTCCTCAGTAACATAACCACCCCTGCCACTCCCAGTCCTGTCCTCAGTAACATAATCACCCCTGACACTCCCAGTCCTGTCCTCAGTAACAAAATCACCACTGTCACTCCCATTTCTGTTCTTCGTAAAATTATCACCCCTGCAACTCACAGTCCTGTCCTCAGTAACATAACCACCCCTACCGCTCCCAGTCCTGTCCTCAGTAACATAATCACCGCTGACACTCACAGTCCTGTCCTCAGTAACAAAATCACCCCTGTCACTCACAGTCCTGTCCTCAGTAACATAATCACCCCTGCCACTCCCAGTCCTGTCCTCAGTAACATAATCACCCCTGCCACTCCCAGTCCTATCCTCAGTAACATAATCACCCCTCCCACTCACAGTCCTGTCCTCTGTAACATAATCACCCCAGCCACTTTCATTTCTGTTCTTAGTAACATAATCACAAATGCCACTCACAGTCCTGTCCTCAGTAACATAATCACCCCTGCCACTCACAGTCCTGTCCTCAGTAACATATTCACCCCTGCCACTCCCAGTCCTGTCCTCAGTAACATAATCACCCCTGCCACTCACAGTCCTGTCCTCAGTAACATAATCACCCCTGCCACTCCCAGTCCTGTCCTCAGTAACATAATCACACCTGCCACTCCCGGTCCTGTCCTCAGTAACATAATTACCCTTGCAACCCACAGTCCTGTTCTCTGTAACATAATCACCCCTGCCACTCATAGTCCTGTCCTCAGTAACATAATCACCCCTGCCACTCACAGTCCTGTCCTCAGAAAATAATCACCCCTGCCACTCACAGTCCTGTCCTCAGTAACATAACTACCCCTGCCACTACCTTTTCTGTTCTTAGTAACATAAACACCCCTGATACTCCCAGTCCTGTCCTCAGTAACATAATCACCCCTGGCACTCACAGTCCTGTCCTCAGTAACATAATCACCCATTCCACTCACAGTCCTGTCCTCAGTAACATAATCACCCCTGCCACTCCCATTCCTGTACTCAGTAACATAATTACCCCTGCCATTCACAGTCCTGTCCTCAGTAACATAACCACCCCTGCCACTCCCATTTCTGTTCTTAGTAACATAATCACCCCTGCCACTCACAGTCCTGTCCGTAGTAACATAATCACCCTTGTCACTCACAGTCCTGTCCTCAGTAACATAATCACCCCTGCCACACACAGTCCTGTCCTCAGTAACATAATCACCCCTGCCACTCAAAGTCCTGTCCTCAGTAACATAATCACCCCTCCCACTCACAGTCCTGTCCTCAGTAACATAATCACCCCTGCCACTCAAAGTCCTGTCCTCAGTAACATAATCACCCCTGCCACTCACAGTCCTGTCCTCTGTAACAAAATCACCCCTGCCACTCTCATTTCTGTTCTTAGTAACATAATCACAAATGCCACTCACAGTCCTGTCCTCAGTAACATAATCACCCCTGCCACTGACAGTCCTGTCCTCAGTAACATAATCACCCCTGCCACTCACAGTCCTGTCCTCAGTAACATAATCACCCCTGCCACTCATAGTCCTGTCCGCAGTAACATAATCACCCCTGCCACTCACAGTCCTGTCCTGAGAACATAATCACCCCTGCCACTCACAGTCCTGTCCTCAGTAACATAACTGCCCCTGCCACTCCCATTTCTGTTCTTAGTAACATAATCACCCCTGATACTCCCAGTCCTGTCCTCAGTAACATAATCACCCCTGGCACTCACAGTCCTGTCCTCAGTAACACAATCACCCCTTCCACTCACAGTCCTGTCCTCAGTAACATAATCACCCCTGCCAATCCCAGTCCTGTCCTCAGTAACATAATTACCCCTGCCATTCACAGTCCTGTCCTCAGTAACATAATCACCCCTGCCACTCCCAGTCCTGTCCTCAGTAACATAAACACCTCTGCCACTCCCAGTCCTGTCCTCAGTAACTTAATCACCCCTGCCACTCACAGCCATGTCATCAGTAACATAATCACCCCTGCCACTCCCAGTCCTGTCCTCAGTAACGTAATCACCCCTGCCACTCCCAGTCCTGTCCTCAGTAACATAATCACCCCTGCCACTCCGTCCTGTCCTTAGTAACATAATTACCTTTGCCACTCAGAGTCCTGTCCTCAGTAACATAATCACCGCTGCCACTCCCAGTCCTGTCCTCAGTAACAAAATCACCCTGCCACTCCCAGTCCTGTCCTCAGTAACATAATCACCCCTGCCACTCACAGTTCTGTCCTCAGAACATAATCACCCCTGCCACTCACAGTCCTGTCCTCAGTAACATAACTACCCCTGCCACTCCCATTTCTGTTCTTAGTAACATAATCACCCCAGCTACTCCCAGTCCTGTCCTCAGTAACATAATTACCCCTGCCACTCACAGTCCTGTCCTCAGTAACATAACCACCCCTGCCACTCCCATTTCTGTTCTTAGTAACATAATCACCCCTGCCACTCCCAGTCCTGTCCTCAGTAACATAATCACCTTTGTCACTCACAGTCCTGTCCTCAATAACATAATCACCCCTGCCACACACAGTCCTGTCCTCAGTAACATAATCACCCCTGCCACTCAAAGTCCTGTCCTCAGTAACATAATCACCCCTGCCACTCACAGTCCTGTCCTCAGTAACATAACCACCCCTGCCACTCCCATTTCTGTTCTTAGTAACATAATCAACCCTGCCACTCACAGTCCTGTCCTTTGTAACATAATCACCCCTCTAACTCATAGTCCTGTACAAAGTAACATAATCACCCCTGCCACTCACAGTCCTGTGCTCAGTAACATAATCAACCTTGCCACTCACAGTCCTGTCCTCAGAAACATAATCACGCCTGCCACTCCCATTTCTGTTCTTAGTAAAATAATCACCCCTGCCACTCACAGTCCTGTCCTCAGTAACATAACCACCCCTGCCACTCCCAGTCCTGTCCTCAGTAACATAATCACCCCTGACACTCCCAGTCCTGTCCTCAGTAACAAAATCACCACTGTCACTCCCATTTCTGTTCTTCGTAAAATTATCACCCCTGCCACTCACAGTCCTGTCCTCAGTAACATAACCACCCCTACCGCTCCCAGTCCTGTCCTCAGTAACATAATCACCGCTGACACTCACAGTCCTGTCCTCAGTAACAAAATCACCCCTGTCACTCACAGTCCTGTCCTCAGTAACATAATCACCCCTGCCACTCCCAGTCCTGTCCTCAGTAACATAATCACCCCTGCCACTCCCAGTCCTATCCTCAGTAACATAATCACCCCTCCCACTCACAGTCCTGTCCTCTGTAACATAATCACCCCAGCCACTTTCATTTCTGTTCTTAGTAACATAATCACAAATGCCACTCACAGTCCTGTCCTCAGTAACATAATCACCCCTGCCACTCACAGTCCTGTCCTCAGTAACATATTCACCCCTGCCACTCCCAGTCCTGTCCTCAGTAACATAATCACCCCTGCCACTCACAGTCCTGTCCTCAGTAACATAATCACCCCTGCCACTCCCAGTCCTGTCCTCAGTAACATAATCACACCTGCCACTCCCGGTCCTGTCCTCAGTAACATAATTACCCTTGCAACCCACAGTCCTGTTCTCTGTAACATAATCACCCCTGCCACTCATAGTCCTGTCCTCAGTAACATAATCACCCCTGCCACTCACAGTCCTGTCCTCAGAAAATAATCACCCCTGCCACTCACAGTCCTGTCCTCAGTAACATAACTACCCCTGCCACTACCTTTTCTGTTCTTAGTAACATAAACACCCCTGATACTCCCAGTCCTGTCCTCAGTAACATAATCACCCCTGGCACTCACAGTCCTGTCCTCAGTAACATAATCACCCATTCCACTCACAGTCCTGTCCTCAGTAACATAATCACCCCTGCCACTCCCATTCCTGTACTCAGTAACATAATTACCCCTGCCATTCACAGTCCTGTCCTCAGTAACATAACCACCCCTGCCACTCCCATTTCTGTTCTTAGTAACATAATCACCCCTGCCACTCACAGTCCTGTCCGTAGTAACATAATCACCCTTGTCACTCACAGTCCTGTCCTCAGTAACATAATCACCCCTGCCACACACAGTCCTGTCCTCAGTAACATAATCACCCCTGCCACTCAAAGTCCTGTCCTCAGTAACATAATCACCCCTGCCACTCACAGTCCTATCCTCAGTAACATAACCACCACTGCACTCCCATTTCTGTTTTTAGTAACATAATCAACCCTGCCACTCACAGTCCTGTCCTTTGTAACATAATCACCCCTGCCACTCATAGTCCTGTACAAAGTAACATAATCACCCCTTCCACTCACAGTCCTGTCCTCAGTAACATAATCACCCCTGCCACTCACAGTCCAGTCCTCAGTAACATAACCACCCCTGCCACTCCCAGTCCTGTCCTCAGTAACATAATCACCCCTGCCACTCAAAGTCCTGTCCTCACTAACATAATCACCCCTGCCACTCACAGTCCTATCCTCTGTAACATAATCACCCCAGCCACTCACAGTCCTGTCCTCAGTAACATAACTACCCCTGCCACTACCATTTCTGTTCTTAGTAACATAAACACCCCTGATAATCCCAGTCCTGTCCTCAGTAACATAATCACCCCTGGCACTCACAGTCCTGTCCTCAGTAACATAATCACCCCTTCCACTCACAGTCCTGTCCTCAGTAACATAATCACGCCTGCCACTCCCAGTCCTGTCCTCAGTAACATAATTTCCCCTGCCATTCACAGTCCGGTCCTCAGTAACATAACCACCCCTGCCACTCCCATTTCTGTTCTTAGTAACATAATCACCCCTGCCACTAACAGTCCTGTCCTCAGTAACATAATCACCCTTGTCACTCACAGTCCTGTCCTCAGTAACATAATCACCCCTGCCACACACAGTCCTGTCCTCAGTAACATAATCAACCCTGCCACTCAAAGTCCTGTCCTCAGTAACATAATCACCCCTGCCACTCACAGTCCTTTCCTCAGTAACATAACCACCCCTGCACTCCCATTTCTGTTTTTAGTAACATAATCAACCCTGCCACTCACAGTCCTGTCCTTTGTAACATAATCACCCCTGCCACTCATAGTCCTGTACAAAGTAATATAATCACCCCTTCCACTCACAGTCCTGTCCTCAGTAACATAATCACCCCTGCCACTCACAGTCCTGTCCTCAGTAACATAACCACCCCTGCCACTCCCAGTCCTGTCCTCAGTAACATAATCACCCCTCCCACTCACAGTCCTGTCCTCAGTAATATAATCACCCCTGCCACTCAAAGTCCTGTCCTCAGTAACATAATCACCCCTGCCACTCACAGTCCTGTCCTCTGTAACAAAATCACCCCTGCCACTCTCATTTCTGTTCTTAGTAACATAATCACAAATGCCACTCACAGTCCTGTCCTCAGTAACATAATCACCCCTGCCACTCACAGTCCTGTCCTCAGTAACATAATCACCCCTGCCACTCACAGTCCTGTCCTCAGTAACATAATCACCCCTGCCACTCATAGTCCTGTCCTCAGTAACATAATCACCCCTGCCACTCACAGTCCTGTCCTGAGAACATAATCACCCCTGCCACTCACAGTCCTGTCCTCAGTAACATAACTACCCCTGCCACTCCCATTTCTGTTCTTAGTAACATAATCACCCCTGATACTCCCAGTCCTGTCCTCAGTAACATAATCACCCCTGGCACTCACAGTCCTGTCCTCAGTAACACAATCACCCCTTCCACTCACAGTCCTGTCCTCAGTAACATAATCACCCCTGCCAATCCCAGTCCTGTCCTCAGTAACATAATTACCCCTGCCATTCACAGTCCTGTCCTCAGTAACATAATCACCCCTGCCACTCCCAGTCCTGTCCTCAGTAACATAAACACCTCTGCCACTCCCAGTCCTGTCCTCAGTAACATAATCACCCCTGCCACTCACAGCCATGTCATCAGTAACATAATCACACCTGCCACTCCCAGTCCTGTCCTCAGTAACGTAATCACCCCTGCCACTCCCAGTCCTGTCCTCAGTAACATAATCACCCCTGCCACTCCGTCCTGTCCTCAGTAACATAATTACCTTTGCCACTCACAGTCCTGTCCTCAGTAACATAATCACAGCTGCCACTCCCAGTCCTGACCTCAGTAACATAATCACCCCTGCCACTCACAGTTCTGTCCTCAGAACATAATCACCCCTGCCACTCACAGTCCTGTCCTCAGTAACATAACTACCCCTGCCACTCCCATTTCTGTTCTTAGTAACATAATCACCCCAGCTACTCCCAGTCCTGTCCTCAGTAACATAATCACCCCTGGCAATCACAGTCCTGTCCTCAGTAACATAATCACACCTTCCACTCACAGTCCTGTCCTTAGTTACATAATTACCCCTGCCACTCACAGTCCTGTCCTCAGTAACATAACCACCCCTGCCACTCCCATTTCTGTTCTTAGTAACATAATCACCCCTGCCACTCCCAGTCCTGTCCTCAGTAACATAATCACCTTTGTCACTCACAGTCCTGTCCTCAATAACATAATCACCCCTGCCACACACAGTCCTGTCCTCAGTAACATAATCACCCCTGCCACTCAAAGTCCTGTCCTCAGTAACCTAATCACCCCTGCCACTCACAGTCCTGTCCTCAGTAACATAACCACCCCTGCCACTCCCATTTCTGTTCTTAGTAACATAATCAACCCTGCCACTCACAGTCCTGTCCTTTGTAACATAATCACCCCTGCCACTCATAGTCCTGTACAAAGTAACATAATCACCCCTGCCACTCACAGTCCTGTCCTCAGAAACATAATCACGCCTGCCACTCCCATTTCTGTTCTTAGTAAAATAATCACCCCTGCCACTCACAGTCCTGTCCTCAGTAACATAACCACCCCTGCCACTCCCAGTCCTGTCCTCAGTAACATAATCACCCCTCACACTCCCAGTCCTGTCCTCAGTAACAAAATCACCACTGTCACTCCCATTTCTGTTCTTCGTAAAATTATCACCCCTGCCACTCACAGTCCTGTCCTCAGTAACATAACCACCCTTACCACTCCCAGTCCTGTCCTCAGTAACATAATCACCCCTGACACTCACAGTCCTGTCCTCAGTAACATAATCACCCCTGCCACTCCCAGTACTGTCCTCAGTAACAAAATCACCCCTGTCACTCACAGTCCTGTCCTCAGTAACATAATCACCCCTGCCACTCCCAGTCCTGTCCTCAGTAACATAATCACCCCTGCCACTCCCAGTCCTATCCTCAGTAACATAATCACCCCTCCCACTCACAGTCCTGTCCTCTGTAACATAATCACCCCAGCCACTTTCATTTCTGTTCTTAGTAACATAATCACAAATGCCACTCACAGTCCTGTCCTCAGTAACATAATCACCCCTGCCACTCACAGTCCTGTCCTCAGTAACATATTCACCCCTGCCACTCCCAGTCCTGTCCTCAGTAACATAATCACCCCTGCCACTCACAGTCCTGTCCTCAGTAACATAATCACCCCTGCCACTCCGTCCTGTCCTCAGTAACATAATTACCTTTGCCACTCACAGTCCTGTCCTCAGTAAAATAATCACCCCTGCCACTCACAGTCCTGTCCTCAGTAACATAATCACCCCTGCCACTCCCAGTCCTGTCCTCAGTAACATAATCACACCTGCCACTCCCGGTCCTGTCCTCAGTAACATAATTACCCTTGCAACCCACAGTCCTGTTCTCTGTAACATAATCACCCCTGCCACTCATAGTCCTGTCCTCAGTAACATAATCACCCCTGCCACTCACAGTCCTGTCCTCAGAACATAATCACCCCTGCCACTCACAGTCCTGTCCTCAGTAACATAACTACCCCTGCCACTACCATTTCTGTTCTTAGTAACATAAACACCCCTGATACTCCCAGTCCTGTCCTCAGTAACATAATCACCCCTGGCACTCACAGTCCTGTCCTCAGTAACATAATCACCCATTCCACTCACAGTCCTGTCCTCAGTAACATAATCACCCCTGCCACTCCCATTCCTGTACTCAGTAACATAATTACCCCTGCCATTCACAGTCCTGTCCTCAGTAACATAACCACCCCTGCCACTCCCATTTCTGTTCTTAGTAACATAATCACCCCTGCCACTCACAGTCCTGTCCGTAGTAACATAATCACCCTTGTCACTCACAGTCCTGTCCTCAGTAACATAATCACCCCTGCCACACACAGTCCTGTCCTCAGTAACATAATCACCCCTGCCACTCAAAGTCCTGTCCTCAGTAACATAATCACCCCTGCCACTCTCAGTCCTATCCTCAGTAACATAACCACCACTGCACTCCCATTTCTGTTTTTAGTAACATAATCAACCCTGCAACTCACAGTCCTGTCCTTTGTAACATAATCACCCCTGCCACTCATAGTCCTGTACAAAGTAACATAATCACCCCTTCCACTCACAGTCCTGTCCTCAGTAACATAATCACCCCTGCCACTCACAGTCCTGTCCTCAGTAACATAATCACCCCTGCCACTCCCAGTCCTGTCCTCAGTAACATAATCACCCCTGCCACTCAAAGTCCTGTCCTCAGTAACATAATCACCCCTGCCACTCACAGTCCTATCCTCTGTAACATAATCACCCCTGCCACTCACAGTCCTGTCCTCAGTAACATAACTACCCCTGCCACTCCCATTTCTGTTCTTAGTAACATAATCACAAATGCCACTCACAGTCCTGTCCTCAGTAACATAATCACCCCTGCCACTCACAGTCCGGTCCTCAGTAACACAATCACCCCTTCCACTCACAGTCCTGTCCTCAGTAACATAATCCCCCCCTGCCACTCCCAGTCCTGTCCTCAGTAACATAATTACCCCTGCCATTCACAGTCCTGTCCTCTGTAACATAACCACCCCTGCCACTCCAATTTCTGTTCTTAGTAACATAATCACCCCTGCCACTCACAGTCCTATCCTCAGTAACATAATCACCCTGGTCACTCACAGTCCTGTCCTCAGTAACATAATCACCCCTGCCACACACAGTCCTGTCCTCAGTAACATAATCACCCCTGCCACTCAGAGTCCTGTCCTCAATAACATAATCACCGCTGCCACTCCCAGTCCTGTCCTCAGTAACATAATCACCCCTGCCACTCCCAGTCCTGTCCTCAGTAACATATACACTCCTGCCATTCACAGTCCTGTCCTCGGTAACATAATCACCCCTGCCACTCACAGTCCTATCCTCAGTAACATAATCACCCCTGCCACTCCCAATCCTGTCCTCAGTAACATAATCACCCCTGCCTCTCACAGTCCTGTCCTCAGTAACATAATAACCCCTGTCACTCACAGTCCTGTCCTCAGTAACATAATCTCTCCTGCCACTCACAGTCCTGTCCTCAGTAACACAATCACCCCTGCCACTCCCAGTCCTGTCCTCAGTAACATAATCACACCTGCCACTCACAGTCCTGTACACTGTAACATAATCACCCCTGCCATGCACAGTCCTGTCCTCAGTAACATAATCACCCCTTCCACTAACAGTTCTGTCCTCTGTAACATCATCACCCCTGCCACTCCCAGTCCTGTCCTCAGTAACATAATCACCCCTGCCACTCCCTGTCCTGTCCTCAGTAACATAATCACCCCTGCCACTCACAGTCCTGTCCTCAGTAACATAATCACCCCAGCCACTCCCAGTCCAGTCCTCAGTAACATAATCTCCCTTGCCACTCCCAGTCCTGTCCTCAGTAACATATACACTCCTGCACCTCACAGTCCTGTCCTCTGTAACATAATCACCCCAGCCACTCACAGTCCTGTCCTCAGTAACATAATCACCCATGCCACTCACAGTCCTGTCCTCAGTAAGATAATCACCCCTGCCACTCCTATTTCTGTTCTGAGTAACATAATCAACCCTGCCACTCACAGTCCTGTCCTCAGTAACATAACCACCCCTGCCACTCCCAGTCCTGTCCTCAGTAACATAATCACCCCTGTCACTCACAGTCCTGTCCTCAGTAACATAATCACCCCTGCCACTCACAGTCCTGTCCTCAGTAACATAATCACCCCTGCCACTCCCAGTCCTGTCCTCTGTAACATATACTCTCCTGCCATTCACAGTCCTGTCCTCTGTAACATAATCACCCCTGCCACTCACAGTCCTGTCCTCAGTAACATAATCACCCCTTCCACTCACAGCCCTGTCGTCAGTAACATAATCACCCCTGCCACTCACAGTCCTGTCCTCAGTAACGTAATCACCCCTGCCACTCCCAGTCCAGTCCTCAGTAACGTAATCACCCCTGCCACTCACAGTCCTGTCCTCAGTAACGTAATCACCCCTGCCACTCACAGTCCTGTCCTCAGTAACGTAATCACCCCTGCCATTCTCAGTCCAGTCCTCAGTAACATTATCACGCCTGCCACTCCCAGTCCTGTCCTCAGTAACATTATCACTCCTGCCACTCCCAGTCCTGTCCTCAGTAACATAATCACCGCTGCCACTCCCAGTCCTGTCCTCAGTAACATAATCACCCCTGCCACTCCCAGTCCTGTCCTCAGTAACATAATCACCCCTGCCACTCCCAGTCCTGTCCTCAGTAACATAATCACCCCTGCCACTTAGAGTCCTGTCCTCAGTAACAAAATCACCCCTGCCACTCAGAGTCCTGTCCTCAGTAACATAATCACCGCTGCCACTCCCAGTCCTGTCCTCAGTAACATAATCACCCCTGCCCCTCCCAGTCCTGTCCTCAGTAACATAATCACCCCTGCCACTCCCAATCCTGTCCTCAGTAACATAATCACCCCTGCCACTCACAGTCCTGTCCTCAGTAACATAATCACATCTGCCACTCCCAATCCTGTCCTCAGTAACATAATCACCCCTGCCACTCACAGTCCTGTCCTCAGTAACATAATCACCCCTGCCACTCCCATTTCTGTTTTTAGTAACATAATTACCCATGCCACTCACAGTCCTGTCCTCAGTAACATAATAACCCCTGTCACTCACAGTCCTGTCCTCAGTAACATAATCTCTCCTGCCACTCACAGTCCTGTCCTCAGTAACATAATCACCCCTGCCACTAACAGTTCTGTCCTCTGTAACATAATCACCTCTGCCACTCCCAGTCCTGTCCTCAGTAACATAATCACCCCTGCCACTCCCAGTCCTGTCCTCAGTAACATAATCACCCCTGCCACTCACAGTCCTGTCCTCAGTAACATAATCACCCCTGCCACTCCCAGTCCAGTCCTCAGTAACATAATCACCCTTGCCACTCCCAGTACTGTCCTCAGTAACATATACACTCCTGCCACTCACAGTGCTGTCCTCTGTAACATAATCACCCCAGCCACTCACAGTCCTGTCCTCAGTAACATAATCACCCCTGCCACTCACAGCCCTGTCGTCAGTAACATAATCACCCATGCCACTCACAGTCCTGTCCTCAGTAACATAATCACCCCTGCCACTCCTATTTCTGTTCTTAGTAACATAATCACCCCTGCCACTCACAGTCCTGTCCTCAGTAACATAACCACCCCTGCCACTCCCAGTCCTGTCCTCAGTAACAAAATCACCCCTGTCACTCACAGTCCTGTCCTCAGTAACATAATCACCCCTGCCACTCCCAGTCCTGTCCTCAGTAACATAATCACCCCTGCCACTCCCAGTCCTGTCCTCAGTAACATAATCACCCCTGCCACTAACAGTTCTGTCCTCTGTAACATAATCACCCCTGCCACTCCCAGTCCTGTCCTCTGTAACATAATCACTGCTGCCACTCCCAGTCCTGTCCTCAGTAACGTAATCACCCCTGCCACTCCCAGTCCTGTCCTCAGTAACATAATCACCCCTGCCACTCCCAGTCCTGTCCTCAGTAAGATATACACTCCTGCGATTCACAGTCTTGTCCTTGGTAACATAATCACCCCTGCCACTCACAGTCCTGTCCTCAGTAACATAATCACCCCTGCCACTCCCAATCGTGTCCTCAGTAACATAATCACCCCTGCCACTCCCAGTCCTGTCCTCAGTAACATATACACTCCTGCCATTCACAGTCCTGCCCTCTGTAACATAATCACCCCTGCCACTCCCAGTCCTGTCCTCAGTAACGTAATCACCCCTGCCACTCCCAGTCCTGTCCTCAGTAACATAATCACCCCTGCCACTCAGAGTCCTGTCCTCAGTAACATAATCACCGCTGCCACTCCCAGTCCTGTCCTCAGTAACTTAATCACCCCTGCCACTCCCAGTCCTGTCCTCAGTAACATATACATTCCTGCCATTCACAGTCCTGTCCTCTGTAACATAATCACCCCTCCCACTCCCAGTCCTGTCCTCAGTAAGATATACACTCCTGCCACTCACAGTCCTGTCCTCAAAAACATAATCACCCCTGCCACTCCCAATCCTGTCCTCAGTAACATAATCACCCCTGCCACTCCCTGTCCTGTCCTCAGTAACATAATCACCCCTGCCACTCACAGTCCTGTCCTCAGTAACATAATCACCCCAGCCACTCCCAGTCCAGTCCTCAGTAACATAATCTCCCTTGCCACTCCCAGTCCTGTCCTCAGTAACATATACACTCCTGCCACTCACAGTCCTGTCCTCTGTAACATAATCACCCCAGCCACTCACAGTCCTGTCCTCAGTAACATAATCACCCATGCCACTCACAGTCCTGTCCTCAGTAAGATAATCACCCCTGCCACTCCTATTTCTGTTCTGAGTAACATAATCATCCCTGCCACTCACAGTCCTGTCCTCAGTAACATAACCACCCCTGCCACTCCCAGTCCTGTCCTCAGTAACATAATCACCCCTGTCACTCACAGTCCTGTCCTCAGTAACATAATCACCCCTGCCACTCACAGTCTTGTCCTCAGTAACATAATCACCCCTGCCACTCCCAGTCCTGTCCTCTGTAACATATACTCTCCTGCCATTCACAGTCCTGTCCTCTGTAACATAATCACCCCTGCCACTCACAGTCCTGTCCTCAGTAACATAATCACCCCTTCCACTCACAGCCCTGTCGTCAGTAACATAATCACCCCTGCCACTCACAGTCCTGTCCTCAGTAACGTAATCACCCCTGCCACTCCCAGTCCAGTCCTCAGTAACGTAATCACCCCTGCCACTCACAGTCCTGTCCTCAGTAACGTAATCACCCCTGCCACTCACAGTCCTGTCCTCAGTAACATAATCACCCCTGCCATTCTCAGTCCAGTCCTCAGTAACATTACCACTCCTGCCACTCCCAGTCCTGTCCTCAGTAACATTGTCACTCCTGCCACTCCCAGTCCTGTCCTCAGTTACATAATCACCGCTGCCACTCCCAGTCCTGTCCTCAGTAACATAATCACCCCTTCCACTCCCAGTCCTGTCCTCAGTAACATAATCACCCCAGCCACTCCCAGTCCTGTCCTCAGTAACATAATCACCCCTGCCACTTAGAGTCCTGTCCTCAGTAATATAATCACCCCTGCCACTCAGAGTCCTGTCCTCAGTAACATAATCACTGCTGCCACTCCCAGTCCTGTCCTCAGTAACATAATCACCCCTGCCCCTCCCAGTCCTGTCCTCAGTAACATAATCACCCCTGCCACTCCCAATCCTGTCCTCAGTAACATAATCACCCCTGCCACTCACAGTCCTGTCCTCAGTAACATAATCACATCTGCCACTCCCAATCCTGTCCTCAGTAACATAATCACCCCTGCCACTCACAGTCCTGTCCTCAGTAATATAATCACCCCTGCCACTCCCATTTCTGTTTTTAGTAACATAATCACCCATGCCACTCACAGTCCTGTCCTCAGTAACATAATAACCCCTGTCACTCACAGTCCTGTCCTCAGTAACATAATCTCTCCTGCCACTCACAGTCCTGTCCTCAGTAACATAATCACCCCTGCCACTAACAGTTCTGTCCTCTGTAACATAATCACCTCTGCCACTCCCAGTCCTGTCCTCAGTAACATAATCACCCCTGCCACTCCCAGTCCTGTCCTCAGTAACATAATCACCCCTGCCACTCACAGTCCTGTCCTCAGTAACATAATCACCCCTGCCACTCCCAGTCCAGTCCTCAGAAACATAATCACCCTTGCCACTCCCAGTCCTGTCCTCAGTAACATATACACTCCTGCCACGCACAGTCCTGTCCTCTGTAACATAATCACCCCAGCCACTCACAGTCCTGTCCTCAGTAACATAATCACCCCTGCCACTCACAGCCCTGTCGTCAGTAACATAATCACCCATGCCACTCACAGTCCTGTCCTCAGTAACATAATCACCCCTGCCACTCCTATTTCTGTTCTTAGTAACATAATCACCCCTGCCACTCACAGTCCTGTCCTCAGTAACATAACCACCCCTGCCACTCCCAGTCCTGTCCTCAGTAACAAAATCACCCCTGTCACTCACAGTCCTGTCCTCAGTAACATAATCACCCCTGCCACTCCCAGTCCTGTCCTCAGTAACATAATCACCCCTGCCACTCCCAATCCTGTCCTCAGTAACATAATCACCCCTGCCACTAACAGTTCTGTCCTCTGTAACATAATCACCCCTGCCACTCCCAGTCCTGTCCTCTGTAACATAATCACTGCTGCCACTCCCTGTCCTGTCCTCAGTAACGTAATCACCCCTGCCACTCCCAGTCCTGTCCTCAGTAACATAATCACCCCTGCCACTCCCAGTCCTGTCCTCAGTAAGATATACACTCCTGCGATTCACAGTCTTGTCCTTGGTAACATAATCACCCCTGCCACTCACAGTCCTGTCCTCAGTAACATAATCACCCCTGCCACTCCCAATCCTGTCCTCAGTAACATAATCACCCCTGCCACTCCCAGTCCTGTCCTCAGTAACATATACACTCCTGCCATTCACAGTCCTGCCCTCTGTAACATAATCACCCCTGCCACTCCCAGTCCTGTCCTCAGTAACGTAATCACCCCTGCCACTCCCAGTCCTGTCCTCAGTAACATAATCACCCCTGCCACTCCCAGTCCTGTCCTCTGTAACATAATCACTGCTGCCACTCCCAGTCCTGTCCTCAGTAACGTAATCACCCCTGCCACTCCCAGTCCTGTCCTCAGTAACATAATCACCCCTGCCACTCCCAGTCCTGTCCTCAGTAAGATATACACTCCTGCGATTCACAGTCTTGTCCTTGGTAACATAATCACCCCTGCCACTCACAGTCCTGTCCTCAGTAACATAATCACCCCTGCCACTCCCAATCCTGTCCTCAGTAACATAATCACCCCTGCCACACCCAGTCCTGTCCTCAGTAACATATACACTCCTGCCATTCACAGTCCTGCCCTCTGTAACATAATCACCCCTGCCACTCCCAGTCCTGTCCTCAGTAACGTAATCACCCCTGCCACTCCCAGTCCTGTCCTCAGTAACATAATCACCCCTGCCACTCAGAGTCCTGTCCTCAGTAACATAATCACCGCTGCCACTCCCAGTCCTGTCCTCAGTAACATAATCACCCCTGCCACTCCCAGTCCTGTCCTCAGTAACATATACATTCCTGCCATTCACAGTCCTGTCCTCTGTAACATAATCACCCCTGCCACTCCCAGTCCTGTCCTCAGTAAGATATACACTCCTGCCACTCACAGTCCTGTCCTCAAAAACATAATCACCCCTGCCACTCCCAATCCTGTCCTCAGTAACATAATCACCCCTGCCACTCCCTGTCCTGTCCTCAGTAACATAATCACCCCTGCACTCACAGTCCTGTCCTCAGTAACATAATCACCCCAGCCACTCCCAGTCCAGTCCTCAGTAACATAATCTCCCTTGCCACTCCCAGTCCTGTCCTCAGTAACATATACACTCCTGCCACTCACAGTCCTGTCCTCTGTAACATAATCACCCCAGCCACTCACAGTCCTGTCCTCAGTAACATAATCACCCATGCCACTCACAGTCCTGTCCTCAGTAAGATAATCACCCCTGCCACTCCTATTTCTGTTCTGAGTAACATAATCAACCCTGCCACTCACAGTCCTGTCCTCAGTAACATAACCACCCCTGCCACTCCCAGTCCTGTCCTCAGTAACATAATCACCCCTGTCACTCACAGTCCTGTCCTCAGTAACATAATCACGCCTGCCACTCACAGTCCTGTCCTCAGTAACATAATCACCCCTGCCACTCCCAGTCCTGTCCTCTGTAACATATACTCTACTGCCATTCACAGTCCTGTCCTCTGTAACATAATCACCCCTGCCACTCACAGTCCTGTCCTCAGTAACATAATCACCCCTTCCACTCACAGCCCTGTCGTCAGTAACATAATCACCCCTGCCACTCACAGTCCTGTCCTCAGTAACGTAATCACCCCTGCCACTCCCAGTCCAGTCCTCAGTAACGTAATCACCCCTGCCACTCACAGTCCTGTCCTCAGTAACGTAATCACCCCTGCCACTCACAGTCCTGTCCTCAGTAACATAATCACCCCTGCCATTCTCAGTCCAGTCCTCAGTAACATTATCACTCCTGCCACTCCCAGTCCTGTCCTCAGTAACATTATCACTCCTGCCACTCCCAGTCCTGTCCTCAGTAACATAATCACCGCTGCCACTCCCAGTCCTGTCCTCAGTAACATAATCACCCCTGCCACTCCCAGTCCTGTCCTCAGTAACATAATCACCCCAGCCACTCCCAGTCCTGTCCTCAGTAACATAATCACCCCTGCCACTCAGAGTCCTGTCCTCAGTAACATAATCACTGCTGCCACTCCCAGTCCTGTCCTCAGTAACATAATCACCCCTGCCCCTCCCAGTCCTGTCCTCAGTAACATAATCACCCCTGCCACTCCCAATCCTGTCCTCAGTAACATAATCACCCCTGCCACTCACAGTCCTGTCCTCAGTAACATAATCACATCTGCCACTCCCAATCCTGTCCTCAGTAACATAATCACCCCTGCCACTCACAGTCCTGTCCTCAGTAACATAATCACCCCTGCCACTCCCATTTCTGTTTTTAGTAACATAATCACCCATGCCACTCACAGTCCTGTCCTCAGTAACATAATAACCCCTGTCACTCACAGTCCTGTCCTCAGTAACATAATCTCTCCTGCCACTCACAGTCCTGTCCTCAGTAACATAATCACCCCTGCCACTAACAGTTCTGTCCTCTGTAACATAATCACCTCTGCCACTCCCAGTCCTGTCCTCAGTAACATAATCACCCCTGCCACTCCCAGTCCTGTCCTCAGTAACATAATCACCCCTGCCACTCACAGTCCTGTCCTCAGTAACATAATCACCCCTGCCACTCCCAGTCCAGTCCTCAGAAACATAATCACCCTTGCCACTCCCAGTCCTGTCCTCAGTAACATATACACTCCTGCCACTCACAGTCCTGTCCTCTGTAACATAATCACCCCAGCCACTCACAGTCCTGTCCTCAGTAACATAATCACCCCTGCCACTCACAGCCCTGTCGTCAGTAACATAATCACCCATGCCACTCACAGTCCTGTCCTCAGTAACATAATCACCCCTGCCACTCCTATTTCTGTTCTTAGTAACATAATCACCCCTGCCACTCACAGTCCTGTCCTCAGTAACATAACCACCCCTGCCACTCCCAGTCCTGTCCTCAGTAACAAAATCACCCCTGTCACTCACAGTCCTGTCCTCAGTAACATAATCACCCCTGCCACTCCCAGTCCTGTCCTCAGTAACATAATCACCCCTGCCACTCCCAATCCTGTCCTCAGTAACATAATCACCCCTGCCACTAACAGTTCTGTCCTCTGTAACATAATCACCCCTGCCACTCCCAGTCCTGTCCTCTGTAACATAATCACTGCTGCCACTCCCAGTCCTGTCCTCAGTAACGTAATCACCCCTGCCACTCCCAGTCCTGTCCTCAGTAACATAATCACCCCTGCCACTCCCAGTCCTGTCCTCAGTAAGATATACACTCCTGCGATTCACAGTCTTGTCCTTGGTAACATAATCACCCCTGCCACTCACAGTCCTGTCCTCAGTAACATAATCACCCCTGCCACTCCCAATCCTGTCCTCAGTAACATAATCACCCCTGCCACTCCCAGTCCTGTCCTCAGTAACATATACACTCCTGCCATTCACAGTCCTGCCCTCTGTAACATAATCACCCCTGCCACTCCCAGTCCTGTCCTCAGTAACGTAATCACCCCTGCCACTCCCAGTCCTGTCCTCAGTAACATAATCACCCCTGCCACTCAGAGTCCTGTCCTCAGTAACATAATCACCGCTGCCACTCCCAGTCCTGTCCTCAGTAACATAATCACCCCTGCCACTCCCAGTCCTGTCCTCAGTAACATATACATTCCTGCCATTCACAGTCCTGTCCTCTGTAACATAATCACCCCTGCCACTCCCAGTCCTGTCCTCAGTAAGATATACACTCCTGCCACTCACAGTCCTGTCCTCAAAAACATAATCACCCCTGCCACTCCCAATCCTGTCCTCAGTAACATAATCACCCCTGCCACTCACAGTCCTGTCCTCAGTAACATAATCACCCCTGCCACTCCCATTTCTGTTTTTAGTAACATAATCACCCCAGCCACTTACAGTCCTGTCCTCAGTAACATAATCACCCCTGTCACTCACAGTCTTGTCCTCAGTAACATAATCACTCCTGCCACTCACAGTCCTGTCCTCAGTAACATAATCACCCATGCCACTCACAGTCCTGTCCTCAGTAACATAATCACCCCTGCCACTCCTATTTCTGTTCTGAGTAACATAATCAACCCTGCCACTCACAGTCCTGTCCTCAGTAACATAACCACCCCTGCCACTCCCAGTCATGTCCTCAGTAACATAATCACCCCTGTCACTCACAGTCCTGTCCTCAGTAACATAATCACCCCTGCCACTCACAGTCCTGTCCTCAGTAACATAATCACCGCTGCCACTCCCAGTCCTGTCCTCAGTAACATAATCACCCCTGCCACTCCCAGTCGTGTCCTCAGTAACATATACATTCCTGCCATTCACAGTCCTGTCCTCTGTAACATAATCACCCCTGCCACTCCCAGTCCTGTCCTCAGTAAGATATACACTCCTGCCACTCACAGTCCTGTCCTCAAAAACATAATCACCCCTGCCACTCCCAATCCTGTCCTCAGTAACATAATCACCCCTGCCACTCACAGTCCTGTCCTCAGTAACATAATCACCCCTGCCACTCCCATTTCTGTTTTTAGTAACATAATCACCCCAGCCACTCACAGTCCTGTCCTCAGTAACATAATCACCCCTGTCACTCACAGTCTTGTCCTCAGTAACATAATCACTCCTGCCACTCACAGTCCTGTCCTCAGTAACATAATCACCCATGCCACTCACAGTCCTGTCCTAAGTAACATAATCACCCCTGCCACTCCTATTTCTGTTCTGAGTAACATAATCAACCCTGCCACTCACAGTCCTGTCCTCAGTAACATAACCACCCCTGCCACTCCCAGTCCTGTCCTCAGTAACATAATCACCCCTCTCACTCACAGTCCTGTCCTCAGTAACATAATCACCCCTGCCACTCACAGTCCTGTCCTCAGTAACATAATCACCCCTGCCACTCCCAGTCCTGTCCTCAGTAACATAACCACCCCTGCCACTCCCAGTCCTGTCCTCAGTAACATAATCACCCTTGCCACTCAAAGTCCTGTCCTCAGTAACATAATCACCCCTGCCACTCACAGTCCTATCCTCTGTAACATAATCACCCCTGCCACTCACAGTCCTGTCCTCAGTAACATAACTACCCCTGCCACTCCCATTTCTGTTCTTAGTAACATAATCACAAATGCCACTCACAGTCCTGTCCTCAGTAACATAATCACCCCTGCCACTCACAGTCCTGTCCTCAGTAACATAATCACCCCAGCCACTCACAGTCCTGTCCTCAGTAACATAATCACCCCTGCCACTCATAGTCCTGTCCTCAGTAACATAATCACCCCTGCCACTCACAGTCCTGTCCTCAGAACATAATCACCCCTGCCACTCACAGTCCTGTCCTCAGTAACATAACTACCCCTGCCACTCCCATTTCTGTTCTTAGTAACATAATCACCCCTGATACTCCCAGTCCTGTCCTCAGTAACATAATCACCCTTGGCACTCACAGTCCGGTCCTCAGTAACACAATCACCCCTTCCACTCACAGTCCTGTCCTCAGTAACATAATCCCCCCCTGCCACTCCCAGTTCTGTCCTCAGTAACATAATTACCCCTGCCATTCACAGTCCTGTCCTCTGTAACATAACCACCCCTGCCACTCCAATTTCTGTACTTAGTAACATAATCACCCCTGCCACTCACAGTCCTATCCTCAGTAACATAATCACCCTTGTCACTCACAGTCCTGTCCTCAGTAACATAATCACCCCTGCCACACACAGTCCTGTCCTCAGTAACATAATCACCCCTGCCACTCAGAGTCCTGTCCTCAATAACATAATCACCGCTGCCACTCCCAGTCCTGTCCTCAGTAACATAATCACCCCTGCCACTCCCAGTCCTGTCCTCAGTAACATATACACTCCTGCCATTCACAGTCCTGTCCTCGGTAACATAATCACCCCTGCCACTCACAGTCCTGTCCTCAGTAACATAATCACCCCTGCCACTCCCAATCCTGTCCTCAGTAACATAATCACCCCTGCCACTCACAGTCCTGTCCTCAGTAACATAATAACCCCTGTCACTCACAGTCCTGTCCTCAGTAACATAATCTCTCCTGCCACTCACAGTCCTGTCCTCAGTAACACAATCACCCCTGCCACTCCCAGTCCTGTCCTCAGTAACATAATCACACCTGCCACTCACAGTCCTGTACACTGTAACATAATCACCCCTGCCATGCACAGTCCTGTCCTCAGTAACATAATCACCCCTGCCACTAACAGTTCTGTCCTCTGTAACATAATCACCCCTGCCACTCCCAGTCCTGTCCTCAGTAACATAATCACCCCTGCCACTCCCAGTCCTGTCCTCAGTAACATAATCACCCCTGCCACTCACTGTCCTGTCCTCAGTAACATAATCACCCCAGCCACTCCCAGTCCAGTCCTCAGTAACATAATCTCCCTTGCCACTCCCAGTCCTGTCCTCAGTAACATATACACTCCTGCCACTCACAGTCCTGTCCTCTGTAACATAATCACTGCAGCCACTCACAGTCCTGTCCTCAGTAACATAATCACCCATGCCACTCACAGTCCTCTCCTCAGTAACATAATCACCCCTGCCACTCCTATTTCTGTTCTGAGTAACATAATCAACCCTGCCACTCACAGTCCTGTCCTCAGTAACATAACCACGCCTGCCACTCCCAGTCCTGTCCTCAGTAACATAATCACCCCTGTCACTCACAGTCCTGTCCTCAGTAACATAATCAACCCTGCCACTCACAGTCCTGTCCTCAGTAACATAATCACCCCTGCCTCTCCCAGTCCTGTCCTCTGTAACATATACTCTCCTGCCATTCAAAGTCCTGTCCTCTGTAACATAATCACCCCTGCCACTCACAGTCCTGTCCTCAGTAACATAATCACCCCTTCCACTCACAGCCCTGTCGTCAGTAACATAATCACCCCTGCCACTCACAGTCCTGTCCTCAGTAACGTAATCACCCCTGCCACTCCCAGTCCAGTCCTCAGTAACGTAATCACCCCTGCCACTCACAGTCCTGTCCTCAGTAACGTAATCACCCCTGCCACTCACAGTCCTGTCCTCAGTAACATAATCACCCCTGCCATTCTCAGTCCAGTCCTCAGTAACATTATCACTCCTGCCACTCCCAGTCCTGTCCTCAGTAACATTATCACTCCTGCCACTCCCAGTCCTGTCCTCAGTAACATAATCACCGCTGCCACTCCCAGTCCTGTCCTCAGTAACATAATCACCCCTGCCACTCCCAGTCCTGTCCTCAGTAACATAATTACCCCAGCCACTCCCAGTCCTGTCCTCAGTAACATAATCACCCCTGCCACTCAGAGTCCTGTCCTCAGTAACATAATCACCCCTGCCACTCAGAGTCCTGTCCTCAGTAACATAATCACCGCTGCCACTCCCAGTCCTGTCCTCAGTAACATAATCACCCCTGCCCCTCCCAGTCCTGTCCTCAGTAACATAATCACCCCTGCCACTCCCAATCCTGTCCTCAGTAACATAATCGCCCCTGCCACTCACAGTCCTGTCCTCAGTAACATAATCACCCCTGCCACTCTCATTTCTGTTTTTAGTAACATAATCACCCATGCCACTCACAGTCCTGTCCTCAGTAACATAATAACCCCTGTCACTCACAGTCCTGTCCTCAGTAACATAATCTCTCCTGCCACTCACAGTCCTGTCCTCAGTAACACAATCACCCCTGCCACTCCCAGTCTTGTCCTCAGTAACATAATCACCCCTGCCACTCACAGTCCTGTACACAGTAACATAATCACCCCTGCCATGCACAGTCCTGTCCTCAGTAACATAATCACCCCTGCCACTAACAGTTCTGTCCTCTGTAACATAATCACCTCTGCCACTCCCAGTCCTGTCCTCAGTAACATAATCACCCCTGCCACTCCCAGTCCTGTCCTCAGTAACATAATCACCCCTGCCACTCACAGTCCTGTCCTCAGTAACATAATCACCCCTGCCACTCCCAGTCCAGTCCTCAGTAACATATTCACCCTTGCCACTCCCAGTCCTGTCCTCAGTAACATATACACTCCTGCCACTCACAGTCCTGTCCTCTGTAACATAATCACCCCAGCCACTCACAGTCCTGTCCTCAGTAACATAATCACCCCTGCCACTCACAGCCCTGTCGTCAGTAACATAATCACCCCTGTCACTCACAGTCCTGTCCTCAGTAACATAACCACCCCTGCCACTCCCAGTACTGTCCTCAGTAACAAAATCACCCCTGTCACTCACAGTCCTGTCCTCAGTAACATAATCACCCCTGCCACTCCCAGTCCTGTCCTCAGTAACATAATCACCCCTGCCACTCCCAGTCCTGTCCTCAGTAACATAATCACCCCTGCCACTAACAGTTCTGTCCTCTGTAACATAATCACCCCTGCCACTCCCAGTCCTGTCCTCAGTAACGTAATCACCCCTGCCACTCCCAGTCCTGTCCTCAGTAACATAATCACCGCTGCCACTCCCAGTCCTGTCCTCAGTAACATAATCACCCCTGCCACTCCCAGTCCTGTCCTCAGTACCATATACACTCCTGCCATTCACAGTCCTGTCCTCTGTAACATAATCACCCCTGCCACTCCCAGTCCTGTCCTCAGTAAGATATACACTCCTGCCATTCACAGTCTTGTCCTCGGTAACATAATCACCCCTGCCACTCACAGTCCTGTCCTCAGTAACATAATCACCCCTGCCACTCCCAATCCTGTCCTCAGTAACATAATCACCCCTGCCACTCCCAGTCCTGTCCTCAGTAACATATACACTCCTGCCATTCACAGTCCTGCCCTCTGTAACATAATCACCCCTGCCACTCCCAGTCCTGTCCTCTGTAACATATACTCTACTGCCATTCACAGTCCTGTCCTCTGTAACATAATCACCCCTGCCACTCACAGTCCTGTCCTCAGTAACATAATCACCCCTTCCACTCACAGCCCTGTCGTCAGTAACATAATCACCCCTGCCACTCACAGTCCTGTCCTCAGTAACGTAATCACCCCTGCCACTCCCAGTCCAGTCCTCAGTAACGTAATCACCCCTGCCACTCACAGTCCTGTCCTCAGTAACGTAATCACCCCTGCCACTCACAGTCCTGTCCTCAGTAACATAATCACCCCTGCCATTCTCAGTCCAGTCCTCAGTAACATTATCACTCCTGCCACTCCCAGTCCTGTCCTCAGTAACATTATCACTCCTGCCACTCCCAGTCCTGTCCTCAGTAACATAATCACCGCTGCCACTCCCAGTCCTGTCCTCAGTAACATAATCACCCCTGCCACTCCCAGTCCTGTCCTCAGTAACATAATCACCCCAGCCACTCCCAGTCCTGTCCTCAGTAACATAATCACCCCTGCCACTTAGAGTCCTGTCCTCAGTAATATAATCACCCCTGCCACTCAGAGTCCTGTCCTCAGTAACATAATCACTGCTGCCACTCCCAGTCCTGTCCTCAGTAACATAATCACCCCTGCCCCTCCCAGTCCTGTCCTCAGTAACATAATCACCCCTGCCACTCCCAATCCTGTCCTCAGTAACATAATCACCCCTGCCACTCACAGTCCTGTCCTCAGTAACATAATCACATCTGCCACTCCCAATCCTGTCCTCAGTAACATAATCACCCCTGCCACTCACAGTCCTGTCCTCAGTAACATAATCACCCCTGCCACTCCCATTTCTGTTTTTAGTAACATAATCACCCATGCCACTCACAGTCCTGTCCTCAGTAACATAATAACCCCTGTCACTCACAGTCCTGTCCTCAGTAACATAATCTCTCCTGCCACTCACAGTCCTGTCCTCAGTAACATAATCACCCCTGCCACTAACAGTTCTGTCCTCTGTAACATAATCACCTCTGCCACTCCCAGTCCTGTCCTCAGTAACATAATCACCCCTGCCACTCCCAGTCCTGTCCTCAGTAACATAATCACCCCTGCCACTCACAGTCCTGTCCTCAGTAACATAATCACCCCTGCCACTCCCAGTCCAGTCCTCAGAAACATAATCACCCTTGCCACTCCCAGTCCTGTCCTCAGTAACATATACACTCCTGCCACTCACAGTCCTGTCCTCTGTAACATAATCACCCCAGCCACTCACAGTCCTGTCCTCAGTAACATAATCACCCCTGCCACTCACAGCCCTGTCGTCAGTAACATAATCACCCATGCCACTCACAGTCCTGTCCTCAGTAACATAATCACCCCTGCCACTCCTATTTCTGTTCTTAGTAACATAATCACCCCTGCCACTCACAGTCCTGTCCTCAGTAACATAACCACCCCTGCCACTCCCAGTCCTGTCCTCAGTAACAAAATCACCCCTGTCACTCACAGTCCTGTCCTCAGTAACATAATCACCCCTGCCACTCCCAGTCCTGTCCTCAGTAACATAATCACCCCTGCCACTCCCAATCCTGTCCTCAGTAACATAATCACCCCTGCCACTAACAGTTCTGTCCTCTGTAACATAATCACCCCTGCCACTCCCAGTCCTGTCCTCTGTAACATAATCACTGCTGCCACTCCCAGTCCTGTCCTCAGTAACGTAATCACCCCTGCCACTCCCAGTCCTGTCCTCAGTAACATAATCACCCCTGCCACTCCCAGTCCTGTCCTCAGTAAGATATACACTCCTGCGATTCACAGTCTTGTCCTTGGTAACATAATCACCCCTGCCACTCACAGTCCTGTCCTCAGTAACATAATCACCCCTGCCACTCCCAATCCTGTCCTCAGTAACATAATCACCCCTGCCACTCCCAGTCCTGTCCTCAGTAACATATACACTCCTGCCATTCACAGTCCTGCCCTCTGTAACATAATCACCCCTGCCACTCCCAGTCCTGTCCTCAGTAACGTAATCACCCCTGCCACTCCCAGTCCTGTCCTCAGTAACATAATCACCCCTGCCACTCAGAGTCCTGTCCTCAGTAACATAATCACCGCTGCCACTCCCAGTCCTGTCCTCAGTAACATAATCACCCCTGCCACTCCCAGTCCTGTCCTCAGTAACATATACATTCCTGCCATTCACAGTCCTGTCCTCTGTAACATAATCACCCCTGCCACTCCCAGTCCTGTCCTCAGTAAGATATACACTCCTGCCACTCACAGTCCTGTCCTCAAAAACATAATCACCCCTGCCACTCCCAATCCTGTCCTCAGTAACATAATCACCCCTGCCACTCACAGTCCTGTCCTCAGTAACATAATCACCCCTGCCACTCCCATTTCTGTTTTTAGTAACATAATCACCCCAGCCACTTACAGTCCTGTCCTCAGTAACATAATCACCCCTGTCACTCACAGTCTTGTCCTCAGTAACATAATCACTCCTGCCACTCACAGTCCTGTCCTCAGTAACATAATCACCCATGCCACTCACAGTCCTGTCCTCAGTAACATAATCACCCCTGCCACTCCTATTTCTGTTCTGAGTAACATAATCAACCCTGCCACTCACAGTCCTGTCCTCAGTAACATAACCACCCCTGCCACTCCCAGTCATGTCCTCAGTAACATAATCACCCCTGTCACTCACAGTCCTGTCCTCAGTAACATAATCACCCCTGCCACCTCACAGTCCTGTCCTCAGTAACATAATCACCGCTGCCACTCCCAGTCCTGTCCTCAGTAACATAATCACCCCTGCCACTCCCAGTCGTGTCCTCAGTAACATATACATTCCTGCCATTCACAGTCCTGTCCTCTGTAACATAATCACCCCTGCCACTCCCAGTCCTGTCCTCAGTAAGATATACACTCCTGCCACTCACAGTCCTGTCCTCAAAAACATAATCACCCCTGCACTCCCAATCCTGTCCTCAGTAACATAATCACCCCTGCCACTCACAGTCCTGTCCTCAGTAACATAATCACCCCCTGCCACTCCCATTTCTGTTTTTAGTAACATAATCACCCCAGCCACTCACAGTCCTGTCCTCAGTAACATAATCACCCCTGTCACTCACAGTCTTGTCCTCAGTAACATAATCACTCCTGCCACTCACAGTCCTGTCCTCAGTAACATAATCACCCATGCCACCTCACAGTCCTGTCCCTAAGTAACATAATCACCCCTGCCACTCCTATTTCTGTTCTGAGTAACATAATCAACCCTGCCACTCACAGTCCTGTCCTCAGTAACATAACCACCCCTGCCACTCCCAGTCCTGTCCTCAGTAACATAATCACCCCTCTCACTCACAGTCCTGTCCTCAGTAACATAATCACCCCTGCCACTCACAGTCCTGTCCTCAGTAACATAATCACCCCTGCCACTCCCCAGTCCTGTCCTCAGTAACATAACCACCCCTGCCACTCCCAGTCCCTGTCCTCAGTAACATAATCACCCTTGCCACTCAAAGTCCTGTCCTCAGTAACTATAATCACCCCTGCCACTCACAGTCCTATCCCTCTGTAACATAATCACCCCCTGCCACTCACAGTCCTGTCCTCAGTAACATAACTACCCCTGCCACTCCATTTCTGTTCTTAGTAACATAATCACAAATGCCACTCACAGTCCTGTCCTCAGTAACATAATCACCCCTGCCACTCACAGTCCTGTCCTCAGTAACATAATCACCCCAGCCACTCACAGTCCTGTCCTCAGTAACATAATTCACCCCTGCCACTCACTAGTCCTGTCCTCAGTAACATATCACCCCTGCCACTCACAGTCCTTCCTCAGAACATAATCACCCCTGCCACTCACAGTCCTGTCCTCAGTAACATAACTACCCCTGCCACTCCCATTTCTGTTCTTAGTAACATAATCACCCCTGATACTCCCAGTCCTGTCCTCAGTAACATAATCACCCTTGGCACTCACAGTCCGGTCCTCAGTAACACAATCACCCCTTCCACTCACAGTCCTGTCCTCAGTAACATAATCCCCCCCTGCCACTCCCAGTTCTGTCCTCAGTAACATAATTACCCCTGCCATTCACAGTCCTGTCCTCTGTAACATAACCACCCCTGCCACTCCAATTTCTGTACTTAGTAACATAATCACCCCCTGCCACTCACAGTCCTATCCTCAGTAACATAATCACCCTTGTCACTCACAGTCCTGTCCTCAGTAACATAATCACCCCTGCCACACACAGTCCTGTCCTCAGTAACATAATCACCCCTGCCACTCAGAGTCCTGTCCTCAATAACATAATCACCGCTGCCACTCCCAGTCCTGTCCTCAGTAACATAATCACCCCTGCCACTCCCAGTCCTGTCCTCAGTAACATATACACTCCTGCCATTCACAGTCCTGTCCTCGGTAACATAATCACCCCTGCCACTCACAGTCCTGTCCTCAGTAACATAATCACCCCTGCCACTCCCAATCCTGTCCTCAGTAACATAATCACCCCTGCCACTCACAGTCCTGTCCTCAGTAACATAATAACCCCTGTCACTCACAGTCCTGTCCTCAGTAACATAATCTCTCCTGCCACTCACAGTCCTGTCCTCAGTAACACAATCACCCCTGCCACTCCCAGTCCTGTCCTCAGTAACATAATCACACCTGCCACTCACAGTCCTGTACACTGTAACATAATCACCCCTGCCATGCACAGTCCTGTCCTCAGTAACATAATCACCCCTGCCACTAACAGTTCTGTCCCTGTAACATAATCACCCCTGCCACTCCCAGTCCTGTCCTCAGTAACATAATCACCCCTGCCACTCCCAGTCCTGTCCTCAGTAACATAATCACCCCTGCCACTCACTGTCCTGTCCTCAGTAACATAATCACCCCAGCCACTCCCAGTCCAGTCCTCAGTAACATAATCTCCCTTGCCACTCCCAGTCCTGTCCTCAGTAACATATACACTCCTGCCACTCACAGTCCTGTCCTCTGTAACATAATCACTGCAGCCACTCACAGTCCTGTCCTCAGTAACATAATCACCCATGCCACTCACAGTCCTCTCCTCAGTAACATAATCACCCCTGCCACTCCTATTTCTGTTCTGAGTAACATAATCAACCCTGCCACTCACAGTCCTGTCCTCAGTAACATAACCACGCCTGCCACTCCCAGTCCTGTCCTCAGTAACATAATCACCCCTGTCACTCACAGTCCTGTCCTCAGTAACATAATCAACCCTGCCACTCACAGTCCTGTCCTCAGTAACATAATCACCCCTGCCTCTCCCAGTCCTGTCCTCTGTAACATATACTCTCCTGCCATTCAAAGTCCTGTCCTCTGTAACATAATCACCCCTGCCACTCACAGTCCTGTCCTCAGTAACATAATCACCCCTTCCACTCACAGCCCTGTCGTCAGTAACATAATCACCCCTGCCACTCACAGTCCTGTCCTCAGTAACGTAATCACCCCTGCCACTCCCAGTCCAGTCCTCAGTAACGTAATCACCCCTGCCACTCACAGTCCTGTCCTCAGTAACGTAATCACCCCTGCCACTCACAGTCCTGTCCTCAGTAACATAATCACCCCTGCCATTCTCAGTCCAGTCCTCAGTAACATTATCACTCCTGCCACTCCCAGTCCTGTCCTCAGTAACATTATCACTCCTGCCACTCCCAGTCCTGTCCTCAGTAACATAATCACCGCTGCCACTCCCAGTCCTGTCCTCAGTAACATAATCACCCCTGCCACTCCCAGTCCTGTCCTCAGTAACATAATCACCCCAGCCACTCCCAGTCCTGTCCTCAGTAACATAATCACCCCTGCCACTCAGAGTCCTGTCCTCAGTAACATAATCACCCCTGCCACTCAGAGTCCTGTCCTCAGTAACATAATCACCGCTGCCACTCCCAGTCCTGTCCTCAGTAACATAATCACCCCTGCCCCTCCCAGTCCTGTCCTCAGTAACATAATCACCCCTGCCACTCCCAATCCTGTCCTCAGTAACATAATCGCCCCTGCCACTCACAGTCCTGTCCTCAGTAACATAATCACCCCTGCCACTCTCATTTCTGTTTTTAGTAACATAATCACCCATGCCACTCACAGTCCTGTCCTCAGTAACATAATAACCCCTGTCACTCACAGTCCTGTCCTCAGTAACATAATCTCTCCTGCCACTCACAGTCCTGTCCTCAGTAACACAATCACCCCTGCCACTCCCAGTCTTGTCCTCAGTAACATAATCACCCCTGCCACTCACAGTCCTGTACACAGTAACATAATCACCCCTGCCATGCACAGTCCTGTCCTCAGTAACATAATCACCCCTGCCACTAACAGTTCTGTCCTCTGTAACATAATCACCTCTGCCACTCCCAGTCCTGTCCTCAGTAACATAATCACCCCTGCCACTCCCAGTCCTGTCCTCAGTAACATAATCACCCCTGCCACTCACAGTCCTGTCCTCAGTAACATAATCACCCCTGCCACTCCCAGTCCAGTCCTCAGTAACATATTCACCCTTGCCACTCCCAGTCCTGTCCTCAGTAACATATACACTCCTGCCACTCACAGTCCTGTCCTCTGTAACATAATCACCCCAGCCACTCACAGTCCTGTCCTCAGTAACATAATCACCCCTGCCACTCACAGCCCTGTCGTCAGTAACATAATCACCCCTGTCACTCACAGTCCTGTCCTCAGTAACATAACCACCCCTGCCACTCCCAGTACTGTCCTCAGTAACAAAATCACCCCTGTCACTCACAGTCCTGTCCTCAGTAACATAATCACCCCTGCCACTCCCAGTCCTGTCCTCAGTAACATAATCACCCCTGCCACTCCCAGTCCTGTCCTCAGTAACATAATCACCCCTGCCACTAACAGTTCTGTCCTCTGTAACATAATCACCCCTGCCACTCCCAGTCCTGTCCTCAGTAACGTAATCACCCCTGCCACTCCCAGTCCTGTCCTCAGTAACATAATCACCGCTGCCACTCCCAGTCCTGTCCTCAGTAACATAATCACCCCTGCCACTCCCAGTCCTGTCCTCAGTACCATATACACTCCTGCCATTCACAGTCCTGTCCTCTGTAACATAATCACCCCTGCCACTCCCAGTCCTGTCCTCAGTAAGATATACACTCCTGCCATTCACAGTCTTGTCCTCGGTAACATAATCACCCCTGCCACTCACAGTCCTGTCCTCAGTAACATAATCACCCCTGCCACTCCCAATCCTGTCCTCAGTAACATAATCACCCCTGCCACTCCCAGTCCTGTCCTCAGTAACATATACACTCCTGCCATTCACAGTCCTGCCCTCTGTAACATAATCACCCCTGCCACTCCCAGTCCTGTCCTCAGTAACGTAATCACCCCTGCCACTCCCAGTCCTGTCCTCAGTAACATAATCACCCCTGCCACTCAGAGTCCTGTCCTCAGTAACATAATTACCGCTGCCACTCCCAGTCCTGTCCTCAGTAACATAATCACCCCTGCCACTCCCAGTCCTGTCCTCAGTAACATATACATTCCTGCCATTCACAGTCCTGTCCTCTGTAACATAATCACCCCTGCCACTCCCAGTCCTGTCCTCAGTAAGATATACACTCCTGCCACTCACAGTCCTGTCCTCAAAAACATAATCACCCCTGCCACTCCCAATCCTGTCCTCAGTAACATAATCACCCCTGCCACTCACAGTCCTGTCCTCAGTAACATAATCACCCCTGCCACTCCCATTTCTGTTTTTAGTAACATAATCACCCCAGCCACTCACAGTCCTGTCCTCAGTAACATAATCACCCCTGTCACTCACAGTCTTGTCCTCAGTAACATAATCACTCCTGCCACTCACAGTCCTGTCCTCAGTAACATAATCACCCTTGCCACTCACAGTCCTGTCCTCAGTAACATAATCACCCCTGCCACTCCTATTTCTGTTCTGAGTAACATAATCAACCCTGCCACTCACAGTCCTGTCCTCAGTAACATAACCACCCCTGCCACTCCCAGTCCTGTCCTCAGTAACATAATCACCCCTGTCACTCACAGTCCTGTCCTCAGTAACATAATCACCCCTGCCACTCACAGTCCTGTCCTCAGTAACATAATCACCGCTGCCACTCCCAGTCCTGTCCTCAGTAACATAATCACCCCTGCCACTCCCAGTCCTGTCCTCAGTAACATATACATTCCTGCCATTCACAGTCCTGTCCTCTGTAACATAATCACCCCTGCCACTCCCAGTCCTGTCCTCAGTAAGATATACACTACTGCCACTCACAGTCCTGTCCTCAAAAACATAATCACCCCTGCCACTCCCAATCCTGTCCTCAGTAACATAATCACCCCTGTCACTCACAGTCCTGTCCTCAGTAACATAATCACCCCTGCCACTCCCATTTCTGTTTTTAGTAACATAATCACCCCATCCACTCACAGTCCTGTCCTCAGTAACATAATCACCCCTGTCACTCACAGTCTTGTCCTCAGTAACATAATCACTCCTGCCACTCACAGTCCTGTCCTCAGTAACATAATCACCCATGCCACTCACAGTCCTGTCCTCAGTAACATAATCACCCCTGCCACTCCTATTTCTGTTCTGAGTAACATAATCAACCCTGCCACTCACAGTCCTGTCCTCAGTAAAATAACCACCCCTGCCACTCCCAGTCCTGTCCTCAGTAACATAATCACCCCTGTCACTCACAGTCCTGTCCTCAGTAACATAATCACCCCTGCCACTCACAGTCCTGTCCTCAGTAACATAATCACCCCTGCCACTCCCAGTCCTGTCCTCAGTAACATAATCACCCCTGCCACTCCCAGTCCTGTCCTCAGTAACATATACACTCATGCCATTCACAGTCCTGTCCTCTGTAACATAATCACCCCTGCTACTCCCAGTCCTGTCCTCAGTAAGATATACACTCCTGCCATTCACAGTCTTGTCCTCGGTAACATAATCACCCCTGCCACTCACAGTCCTGTCCTCAGTAACATAATCACCCCTGCCACTCCCAATTCTGTCCTCAGTAACATAATCACCCCTGCCATTCCCAGTCCTGTCCTCAGTAAAATATACACTCCTGCCATTCACAGTCCTGTCCTCTGAAACATAATCACCCCTGCCACTCCGTCCTGTCCTCAGTAACGTAATCACCCCTGCCACTCCCAGTCCTGTCCTCAGTAACATAATCACCCCTGCCACTCCCAGTCCTGTCCCCAGTAACATAATCACCCCTGCCACTCCCATTCCTGTACTCAGTAACATAATTACCCCTGCCATTCACAGTCCTGTCCTCAGTAACATAACCACCCCTGCCACTCCCATTTCTGTTCTTAGTAACATAATCACCCCTGCCACTCACAGTCCTGTCCGTAGTAACATAATCACCCTTGTCACTCACAGTCCTGTCCTTAGTAACATAATCAACCCTGCCACACACAGTCCTGTCCTCAGTAACATAATCACCCCTGCCACTCAAAGTCCTGTCCTCAGTAACATAATCACCCCTGCCACTCACAGTCCTATCCTCAGTAACATAACCACCACTGCACTCCCATTTCTGTTTTTAGTAACATAATCAACCCTGCCACTCACAGTCCTGTCCTTAGTAACATAACCACCCCTGCCACTCCCAGTCCTGTCCTCAGTAACATAATCACCCCTGTCACTCACAGTCCTGTCTTCAGTAACATAATCACCCCTGCCACTCACAGTCCTGTCCTCAGTAACATAATCACCGCTGCCACTCCCAGTCCTGTGCTCAGTAACATAATCACCCCTGCCACTCCCAGTCCTGTCCTCAGTAACATATACATTCCTGCCATTCACAGTCCTGTCCTCTGTAACATAATCACCCCTGCCACTCCCAGTCCTGTCCTCAGTAAGATATACACTCCTGCCACTCACAGTCCTGTCCTCAAAAACATAATCACCCCTGCCACTCCCAATCCTGTCCTCAGTAACATAATCACCCCTGCGACTCACAGTCCTGTCCTCAGTAACATAATCAGCCCTGCCACTCCCATTTCTGTTTTTAGTAACATAATCACCCCAGCCACTCACAGTCCTGTCCTCAGTAACATAATCACCCCTGTCACTCACAGTCTTGTCCTCAGTAACATAATCACTCCTGCCACTCACAGTCCTGTCCTCAGTAACATATTCACCCATGCCACTCACAGTCCTGTCCTCAGTAACATAATCACCCCTGCCACTCCTATTTCTGTTCTGAGTAACATAATCAACCCTGCCACTCACAGTCCTGTCCTCAGTAACATAACCACCCCTGCCACTCCCAGTCCTGTCCTCAGAAACATAATCACCCCTGTCACTCACAGTCCTGTCCTCAGTAACATAATCACCCCTGCCACTCACAGTCCTGTCCTCAGTAACATAATCACCCCTGCCACTCCCAGTCTTGTCCTCAGTAACATAATCACCCCTGCCACTCCCAGTCCTGTCCTTAGTAACATAATCACCCCTGCCACTCAGAGTCCTGTCCTCAGTAACATAATCACCCCTGCCACTCCCAGTCCTGTCCTCAGTAACATAATCACCCCTGCCACTCCCAGTCCTGTCCTCAGTAACATATACACTCATGCCATTCACAGTCCTGTCCTCTGTAACATAATCACCCCTGCCACTCCCAGTCCTGTCCTCAGTAAGATATACACTCCTGCAATTCACAGTCTTGTCCTCGGTAACATAATCACCCCTGCCACTCATAGTCCTGTCCTCAGTAACATAATCACCCCTGCCACTCCCAATTCTGTCCTCAGTAACATAATCACCCCTGCCATTCCCAGTCCTGTCCTCAGTAAAATATACACTCCTGCCATTCACAGTCCTGTCCTCTGAAACATAATCACCCCTGCCACTCCCAGTCCTGTCCTCAGTAACGTAATCACCCCTGCCACTCCCAGTCCTGTCCTCAGTAACATAATCACCCCTGCCACTCCCAGTCCTGTCCCCAGTAACATAATCACCCCTGCCACTCCCATTCCTGTACTCAGTAACATAATTACCCCTGCCATTCACAGTCCTGTCCTCAGTAACATAACCACCCCTGCCACTCCCATTTCTGTTCTTAGTAACATAATCACACCTGCCACTCACAGTCCTGTCCGTAGTAACATAATCACCCTTGTCACTCACAGTCCTGTCCTCAGTAACATAATCACCCCTGCCACACACAGTCCTGTCCTCAGTAACATAATCACCCCTGACACTCAAAGTCCTGTCCTCAGTAACATAATCACCCCTGCCACTCACAGTCCTATCCTCTGTAACATAACCACCACTGCACTCCCATTTCTGTTTTTAGTAACATAATCAACCCTGCCACTCACAGTCCTGTCCTTTGTAACATAATCACCCCTGCCACTCATAGTCCTGTACAAAGTAACATAATCACCCCTTCCACTCACAGTCCTGTCCTCAGTAACATAATCACCCCTGCCACTCACAGTCCTGTCCTCAGTAACATAACCACCCCTGCCACTCCCAGTCCTGTCCTCAGTAACATAATCACCCCTCCCACTCACAGTCCTGTCCTCAGTAACATAATCACCCCTGCCACTCAAAGTCCTGTCCTCAGAAACATAATCACCCCTGCCACTCACAGTCCTATCCTCTGTAACATAATCACCCCTGCCACTCACAGTCCTGTCCTCAGTAACATAACTACCCCTGCCACTCCCATTTCTGTTCTTAGTAACATAATCACAAATGCCACTCACAGTCCTGTCCTCAGTAACATAATCACCCCTGCCACTCACAGTCCTGTCCTCAGTAACATAATCACCCCAGCCACTCACAGTCCTGTCCTCAGTAACATAATCACCCCTGCCACTCATAGTCCTGTCCTCAGTAACATAATCACCCCTGCCACTCACAGTCCTGTCCTCAGAACATTATCACCCCTGCCACTCACAGTCCTATCCTCAGTAACATAACTACCCCTGCCACTCCCATTTCTGTTCTCAGTAACATAATCACCCCTGATACTCCCAGTCCTGTCCTCAGTAACGTAATCACCCCTGCCACTCCAAGTCCTGTCCTCAGTAACATAATCACCCCTGCCACTCAGAGTCCTGTCCTCAGTAACATAATCACCGCTGCCACTCCCAGTCCTGTCCTCAGTAACATAATCACCCCTGCCACTCCCAGTCCTGTCCTCAGTACCATATACACTCCTGCAATTCACAGTCCTGTCCTCTGTAACATAATCACCCCTGCCACTCCCAGTCCAGTCCTCAGTAAGATATACACTCCTGCCATTCACAGTCTTGTCCTCGGTAACATAATCACCCCTGCCACTCACAGTCCTGTCCTCAGTAACATAATCACCCCTGCCACTCCCAATCCTGTCCTCAGTAACATAATCACCCCTGCCACTCCCAGTCCTGTCCTCAGTAACATATACACTCCTGCCATTCACAGTCCTGTCCTCTGTAACATAATCACCCCTGCCACTCCCAGTCCTGTCCTCAGTAACGTAATCACCCCTGCCACTCCCAGTCCTGTCCTCAGTAACATAATCACCCCTGCCACTCAGAGTCCTGTCCTCAGTAACATAATCACCGCTGCCACTCCCAGTCCTGTCCTCAGTAACATAATCACCCCTGCCACTCCCAGTCCTGTCCTCAGTAACATATACATTCCTGCCATTCACAGTCCTGTCCTCTGTAACATAATCACCCCTGCCACTCCCAGTCCTGTCCTCAGTAAGATATACACTCCTGCCACTCACAGTCCTGTCCTCAAAAACATAATCACCCCTGCCACTCCCAATCCTGTCCTCAGTAACATAATCACCCCTGCCACTCACAGTCCTGTCCTCAGTAACATAATCACCCCTGTCACTCACAGTCTTGTCCTCAGTAACATAATCACTCCTGCCACTCACAGTCCTGTCCTCAGTAACATAATCACCCATGCCACTCACAGTCCTGTCCTCAGTAACATAATCAACCCTGCCACTCCTATTTTTGTTCTGAGTAACATAATCAACCCTGCCACTCACAGTCCTGTCCTCAGTAACATAACCACCCCTGCCACTCCCAGTCCTGTCCTCAGTAACATAATCACCCCTGTCACTCACAGTCCTGTCCTCAGTAACATAATCACCCCTGCCACTCCCAGTCCAGTCCTCAGTAACATAATCACCCCTGCCACTCCCAGTCCTGTCCTCAGTAACATAATCACCCCTGCCACTCCCAGTCCTGTCCTCAGTAACATAATCACCCCTGCCACTCAGAGTCCTGTCCTCAGTAACATAATCACCGCTGCCACTCCAAGTCATGTCCTCAGTAACATAATCACCCCTGCCACTCCCAGTCCTGTCCTCAGTAACATATACACTCATGCCATTCACAGTCCTGTCCTCTGTAACATAATCACCCCTGCCACTCCCAGTCCTGTCCTCAGTAAGATATACACTCCTGCCATTCACAGTCTTGTCCTCGGTAACATAATCACCCCTGCCACTCACAGTCCTGTCCTCAGTAACATAATCACCCCTGCCACTCCCAATTCAGTCCTCAGTAACATAATCACCCCTGCCATTCCCAGTCCTGTCCTCAGTAACATATACACTCCTGCCATTCACAGTCCTGTCCTCTGTAACATAATCACCCCTGCCACTCCCAGTCCTGTCCTCAGTAACGTAATCACCCCTGCCACTCCCAGTCCTGTCCTCAGTAACATAATCACCCCTGCCACTCAGAGTCCTGTCCTCAGTAACATAATCACCGCTGCCACTCCCAGTCCTGTCCTCAGTAACATAATCACCCCTGCCACTCCCAGTCCTGTCCTCAGTAACATATACATTCCTGCCATTCACAGTCCTGTCCTCTGTAACATAATCACCCCTGCCACTCCCAGTCCTGTCCTCTGTAACATATACTCTCCTGCCATTCACAGTCCTGTCCTCTGTAACATAATAACCCCTGCCACTCACAGTCCTGTCCTCAGTAACATAATCACCCCTGCCACTCACAGCCCTGTCGTCAGTAACATAATCACCCCTGCCACTCACAGTCCTGTCCTCAGTAACGTAATCACCCCTGCCACTCCCAGTCCAGTCCTCAGTAACGTAATCACCCCTGCCACTCACAGTCCTGTCCTCAGTAACGTAATCACCCCTGCCACTCACAGTCCTGTCCTCAGTAACATAATCACCCCTGCCATTCTCAGTCCAGTCCTCTGTAACATTATCACTCCTGCCACTCCCAGTCCTGTCCTCAGTAACATTATCACTCCTGCCACTCCCAGTCCTGTCCTCAGTAACATAATCACCCCTGCCACTCCCAGTCCTGTCCTCAGTAACATAATCACCCCTGCCACTCCCAGTCCTGTCCTCAGTAACATAATCACCCCTGCCACTCCCCGTCCTGTCCTCAGTAACATAATCACCCCTGCCACTCAGAGTCCTGTCCTCAGTAACATAATCACCCGTGCCACTCAGAGTCCTGTCCTCAGTAACATAATCACCGCTGCCACTCCCAGTCCTGTCCTCAGTAACATAATCACCCCTGCCCCTCCCAGTCCTGTCCTCAGTAACATATACACTCCTGCCATTCACAGACCTGTCCTCTGTAACATAATCACCCCTGCCACTCCCATTCCTGTCCTCAGTAACATATACACTCCTGCCATTCACAGTCCTGTCCTCAGTAACATAATCACCCCTGCCACTCACAGTCCTGTCCTCAGTAACATAATCACCCCTGCCACTCCCAATCCTGTCCTCAGTAACATAATCACCCCTGCCACTCACAGTCCTGTCCTCAGTAACATAATCACCCCTGCCACTCCCATTTCTGTTTTTAGTAACATAATCACCCATGCCACTCACAGTCCTGTCCTCAGTAACATAATAACCCCTGTCACTCACAGTCCTGTCCTCAGTAACATAATCTGTCCTGCCACTCACAGTCCTGTCCTCAGTAACACAATCACCCCTGCCACTCCCAGTCCTGTCCTCAGTAACATAATCACCCCTGCCACTCACAGTCCTGTACACAGTAACATAATCACCCCAGCCATGCACAGTCCTGTCCTCAGTAACATAATCACCCCTGCCACTAACAGTTCTGTCCTCTGTAACATAATCACCCCTACCACTTCCAGTCCTGTCCTCAGTAACATAATCACCCCTGCCACTCCCAGTCCTGTCCTCAGTAACATAATCACCCCTGCCACTCACAGTCATGTCCTCAGTAACATAATCACCCCTGCCACTCCCAGTCCAGTCCTCAGTAACATAATCACCCCTGCCACTCCCAGTCCTGTCCTCAGTAACATATACACTCCTGCCACTCACAGTCCTGTCCTCTGTAACATAATCACCCCAGCCACTCACAGTCCTGTCCTCAGTAACATAATCACCCCTGCCACTCTCAGCCCTGTCGTCAGTAACATAATCACCCATGCCACTCACAGTCCTGTCCTCAGTAACATAATCACCCCTGCCACTCCTATTTCTGTTCTTAGTAACATAATCACCCCTGCCACTCACAGTCCTGTCCTCAGTAACATAACCATCCCTGCCACTCCCAGTCCTGTCCTCAGTAACATAATCACCCCTGTCACTCACAGTCCTGTCCTCAGTAACATAATGACCCCTGCCACTCCCAGTCCTGTCCTCAGTAACATATACACTCCTGCCACTCACAGTCCTGTCCTCTGTAACATAATCACCCCAGCCACTCACAGTCCTGTCCTCAGTAACATAATCACCCCTGCCACTCACAGCCCTGTCGTCAGTAACATAATCACCCATGCCACTCACAGTCCTGTCCTCAGTAACATAATCACCCCTGCCACTCCTATTTCTGTTCTTAGTAACATAATCACCCCTGCCACTCACAGTCCTGTCCTCAGTAACATAACCATCCCTGCCACTCCCAGTCCTGTCCTCAGTAACATAATCACCCCTGTCACTCACAGTCCTGTCCTCAGTAACATAATCACCCCTGCCACTCCCAGTCCTGTCCTCAGTAACATAATCACCCCTGCCACTCCCAGTCCTGTCCTCAGTAACATAATCACCCCTGCCACTAACAGTTCTGTCCTCTGTAACATAATCACCCCTGCCACTCCCAGTCCTGTCCTCTGTAACATAATCACCGCTGCCACTCCCAGTCCTGTCCTCAGTAATGTAATCACCCCTGCCACTCCCAGTCCTGTCCTCAGTAACATAATCACCCCTGCCACTCAGTCCTGTCCTCAGTACCATATACACTCCTGCCATTCACAGTCCTGTCCACTGTAACATAATCACCCCTGCCACTCCCAGTCCTGTCCTCAGTAAGATATACACTCCTGCCATTCACAGTCTTGTCCTCGGTAACATAATCACCCCTGCCACTCACAGTCCTGTCCTCAGTAACATAATCACCCCTGCCACTCCCAATCCTGTATTCAGTAACATAATCACCCCTGCCACTCCCAGTCCTGTCCTCAGTAACATATACTCTCCTGCCATTCACAGTCCTGTCCTCTGTAACATAATCACCCCTGCCACTCCCAGTCCTGTCCTCTGTAACGTAATCACCCCTGCCACTCCCAGTCCTGTCCTCAGTAACATAATCACCCCTGCCACTCAGAGTCCTGTCCTCAGTAACATAATCACCGCTGCCACTCCCAGTCCTGTCCTCAGTAACATAATCACCCCTGCCACTCCCAGTCCTGTCCTCAGTAACATATACATTCCTGCCATTCACAGTCCTGTCCTCTGTAACATAATCACCCCTGCCTCTCCCAGTCCTGTCCTCAGTAAGATATACACTCCTGCCACTCACAGTCCTGTCCTCAAAAACATAATCACCCCTGCCACTCCCAATCCTGTCCTCAGTAACATAATCACCCCTGCCAATCACAGTCCTGTCCTCAGTAACATAATCACCCCTGCCACTCCCATTTCTGTTTTTAGTAACATAATCACCCCAGCCACTCACAGTCCTGTCCTCAGTAACATAATCACCCCTGCCACTCACAGTCCTGTCCTCAGTAACACAATCACCCCTGCCACTCCCAGTCCTGTCCTCAGTAACATAATCACCCCTGCCACTCCCAGTCCTGTACACAGTAACATAATCACCCCTGCCATGCACAGTCCTGTCCTCAGTAAGATATACACTCCTGCCATTCACAGTCTTGTCCTAGGTAACATAATCACCCCTGCAACTCCCAGTCCTGTCCTCTGTAACATATACTCTCCTGCCATTCACAGTCCTGTCCTCTGTAACATAATCACCCCTGCCACTCACAGTCCTGTCCTCAGTAATATAATCACCCCTGCCACTCACAGCCCTGTCGTCAGTAACATAATCACCCCTGCCACTCACAGTCCTGTCCTCAGTAACGTAATCACCCCTGCCACTCCCAGTCCAGTCCTCAGTAACGTAATCACCCCTGCCACTCACAGTCCTGTCCTCAGTAACATAATCACTCCTGCCACTCCCAGTCCTGTCCTCAGTAACATTATCACTCCTGCCACTCCCAGTCCTGTCCTCAGTAACATAATCACCCCTGCCACTCCCAGTCCTGTCCTCAGTAACATAATCACCTCTGCCACTCCCAGTCCTGTCCTCAGTAACATAATCACCCCTGCCACTCCCAGTCCTGTCCTCAGTAACATAATCACCCCTGCCACTCAGAGTCCTGTCCTCAGTAACATAATCACCCCTGCCACTCAGAGTCCTGTCCTCAGTAACATAATCACCGCTGCCACTCCCAGTCCTGTCCTCAGTAACATAATCACCCCTGCCACTCCCAGTCCTGTCCTCAGTAACATATACACTCCTGCCATTCACAGTCCTGTCCTCTGTAACATAATCACCCCTGCCACTCACAGTCCTGTCCTCAGTAACATAATCACCCCTGCCACTCCCAATCCTGTCCTCAGTAACATAATCACCCCTGCCACTCACAGTCCTGTCCTCAGTAACATAATCACCCCTGCCACTCCCATTTCTGTTTTTATTAACATAATCACCCCTGCCACTCACAGTCCTGTCCTCAGTAACATAATAACCCCTGTCACTCACAGTCCTGTCCTCAGTAACATAATCTCTCCTGCCACTCACAGTCCTGTCCTCAGTAACACAATCACCCCTGCCACTCCCAGTCCTGTCCTCAGTAACATAATCACCCCTGCCACTCACAGTCCTGTACACAGTAACATAATCACCCCTGCCATGTACAGTCCTGTCCTCAGTAACATAATCACCCCTGCCACTAACAGTTCTGTCCTCTGTAACATAATCACCCCTGCCACTCCCAGTCCTGTCCTCAGTAACATAATCACCCCGGCCACTCCCAGTCCTGTCCTCAGTAACATAATCACCCCTGCCACTCACAGTCCTGTCCTCTGTAACATAATCACCCCAGCCACTCACAGTCCTGTCCTCAGTAACATAATCACCCCTGCCACTCACAGCCCTGTCGTCAGTAACATAATCACCCATGCCACTCACAGTCCTGTCCTCAGTAACATAATCACCCCTGCCACTCCTATTTCTGTTCTTAGTAACATAATCACCCCTGCCACTCACAGTCCTGTCCTCAGTAACATAACCACCCCTGCCACTCCCAGTCCTGTCCTCAGTAACATAATCACCCCTGTCACTCACAGTCCTGTCCTCAGTAACATAATCACCCCTGCCACTCACAGTCCTGTCCTCAGTAACATAATCACCCCTGCCACTCCCAGTCCTGTCCTCAGTAACATAATCACCCCTGCCACTAACAGTTCTGTCCTCTGTAACATAATCACCCCTGCCACTCCCAGTTCTGTCCTCTGTAACATAATCACCCCTGCGACTCCCAGTCCTGTCCTCAGTAACATAATCACCCCTGCCACTCCCAGTCCTGTCCTCAGTAACATAATCACCCCTGCCACTCAGAGTCCTGTCCTCAGTAACATAATCACCGCTGCTACTCCCAATCCTGTCCTCAGTCACATAATCACCCCTGCCTCTCCCAGTCCTGTCCTCAGTAACATATACACTCCTGCCATTCACAGTCCTGTCCTCTGTAACATAATCACCCCTGCCACTCCCAGTCCTGTCCTTAGTAAGATATACACTCCTGCCATTCACAGTCTTGTCCTCGGTAACATAATCACCCCTGCCACTCACAGTCCTGTCCTCAGTAACATAATCACCCCTGCCACTCCCAGTCCTGTCCTCAGTAACGTAATCACCCCTGCCTCTCCCAGTCCTGTCCTCAGTAACATAATTACCCCTGCCACTCAGAGTCCTGTCCTCAGTAACATAATCACCGCTGCCACTCCCAGTCCTGTCCTCAGTAACATAATCACCCCTGCCACTCCCAGTCCTGTCCTCAGTAACATATACATTCCTGCCATTCACAGTCCTGTCCTCGGTAACATAATCTCCCCTGCCACTCCCAGTCCTGTCCTCAGTAAGATATACACTCCTGCCATTCACAGTCCTGTCCTCGGTAACATAATCATCCCTGCCACTCACAGTCCTGTCCTCAGTAACATAATCACCCCTGCCACTCACAGTCCTGTCCTCAGTAACATAATCACCCCTGCCACTCCCATTTCTGTTTTTAGTAACATAATCACCCCTGCCACTCACAGTCCTGTCCTCAGTAACATAATCACCCCTGTCACTCACAGTCTTGTCCTCAGTAACATAATCACTCCTGCCACTCACAGTCCTGTCCTCAGTAACACAATCACCCCTGCCACTCCCAGTCCTGTCCTCAGTAACATAATCACCCCTGCCACTCACAGTCCTGTACACAGTAACATAATCACCCCTGCCACTCCCAGTCCTGTCCTCAGTAACATAATCACCCCTGCCACTCACAGTCCTGTCCTCAGTAACATAATCACCCCTGCCACTCCCAGTCCAGTCCTCAGTAACATAATCACCCTTGCCACTGCCAGTCCTGTCCTCAGTAACATATACACTCCTGCCACTCACAGTCCTGTCCTCTATAACATAATCACCCCTGCCACTCACAGTCCTGTCCTCAGTAACATAATCACCCCTGCCACTCACAGCCCTGTCGTCAGTAACATAATCACCCCTGCCACTCCCAGTCCTGTCCTCAGTAACATAATCACCCCTGCCACTCCCAGTCCTGTCCTCAGTAATATAATCACCCCTGCCACTCACAGTCCTGTCCTCAGTAACATAACCACCCCTGCAACTCCCAGTCCTGTCCTCAGTAACATAATCACCCCTGTCACTCACAGTCCTGTCCTCAGTTACATAATCACCCCTGCCACTCACAGTCCTGTCCTCAGCAACATAATCACCCTTGCCACTCACAGTCCTGTCCTCTGTAACATAATCACCCCTGCCACTCACTGTCCTGTCCTCTGTAACATAATCACCCCTGCCACTCACAGTCCTATCGTCAGTAACATAATCACCCCTGTCACTCACAGTCCTGTCCTCAGTAACGTAATCACCCCTGCCACTCACAGTCCTGTCCTCAGTAACATAATCACCCCTGCCACTCCCAGTCCTGTCCTCAGTAACAAAATCACCCCTGCCACTCTTAGTCCTGTCCTCAGTAACATATTCACCCCTGCCACTCACAGTCCTGTCCTCAGTAACATAACATTTCCTGTGTAATGTTGGCTAATTGCCAGTGGTCCCTTACTCTGGTTGAGTCTGCACAGGTAGCTGGCACAGGGTTTCAGCTTGGAGACACTGGGCTCAATCCAAAAGAGCCAGAAAACAGAACAACGTTTTGTGCTATTCTGGTGATCCTACGATGCAAGCAGATGCAAGGTGTCATGGAGCATTTAGATGTTTATTGCTAAAACGATAATCACAGTATACAGATATTCTTCAGAAGTTCTTTCCTCTCTGACATATCCTACAGATCCACATTTTATAATCAGAAGACACAATACCTTGTATTTTTAATATCTTTATTTGTGACTTTGCATATTGAATTTAAAGGAATCTATGCCATTTTGCAGATGACACAAAGGTATGCAACAGGGTAGACACACCAGGAGGGGTAAAACAAATGACTGAGGGTCTGGGTAGACTAAAGGAATGGGCAAGAACGTGGCAACTACAGTTTGATGCCACAAAATGCAAGATCATGCACATGGGTCTCAAAAATCCAAAGGCTAAATATAGTATTAATGGCACTATACTGGAAACTACTGAAGAGGAAAGGGATCTAGGAGTCACTATTTCAGGTGACTTAAAGGCAAGCAAACAGTGTAACAAAGCAATGAGGAAGGCAAGTCAGATGCTTGGTTGCATAGGGAGAGGAATCAGTAGCTGAAAGAAATAAGTGATAATACCACTGTATAGGTCATTGGTACGTCCTCATGTAGAATACTGTGTTCAGTTCTGGAGGCCATATCTCCGGAATTACATTAATACATTAGAGACTGTACAAAGAAGGGCAATTAAAATGGTGCAAGGTCTGCACCACAAAACGTACCAGGAAAGACTAAAAGATCTTACTATGTATAGTTTGGAGCAGAAAATCGAAAGGGGGGACATGATAGAAACATTCAAATAGATAAAGGGTTTTAACAAGGTAAAGGAATGAGACATTCTTCAAAGAAAGAGAAGTATTAGAACAAGAGGACACGTTCTGAAACTGGAGGGTGGTAGGTTCAGGGGAAATGTGAGGAAAAATTACTTCACAGAAAGGGTAGTGGACAAGTGGAATAGCCTCCCATCAGAGGTGGTAGAGGCTAAGACAGTACAGCAATTTAAACATACATGGGATAGACATAAAGATATCCTTCAGAAGAAGTAAGGATCAATAAGGGTTGAGGTAACAATATGTTTAAAAATGGGGCAGACTAGATGTGGTTCTTACAGTATCTGCCGTCAAATTCTATGTTTGTAATCTTCCCCCATGCACCACATATACCAATCAGCCAGCTATTTTGCAAAATATAAATAAATACATCTTACGACCCGTACACACGGGATGATCAGACAACAATCAGATATCGTTGTCTGATCATCCTGCATGTGCTGGATGTTCGATATTGAACATCCAGCAACATGCACCAACCCCCAAACGATGTAACGACCCGAGATCAACGATCGCGGGTCCCTATAATAAACAGGCTAACCTGGTCGATATCGGCCAGGATGGCCTGCATGCATGGGCGATGGTTGATATCGATATCGACCATCCGTGCCCATGCATCGACCATTGTTTGGTCGTTGGAGGGGTTAAAAAAAAAGACGATATAAGCGATGAAACGATAAACGATATTGTTATAATTTATATCGTCCTTTTCATCTGACCGTGTGTATGCACCATTATGTTTCAAAGGAACTGAACAATTTCCTCTTTTCTTTCATACATATAGCACCCAAACCAGTTTATCTAAAACATAATCATATTTAGCATATAACTGTCTCTTTCCTGATACCGTAGAAACCTTTGTCCAAGAGTTAATCTATTTAATGATTGGGAAACCAATCAGAAATGGTCTCTTACTTTGCTCAGCCAATCTTGGATAAAGAGTCCACTCATGATTGGTTACCCAGCTTTTAAGTAGTATTTATTTTATCATAAGGGGGCACTATTAATTATTTATTATTATGAAGGGTAGCTGTATTATTTAGATAAAGGGGACACTACTAAATGTTATGGTGGCACACTTTGGGCACACAAGTAATAATATGGCTGTCTGTACATGCTGGCACTTGTAGTGCAATCATTTGCTTTGACTAGATTTTAACACTTTTTCCTGTTACCCACAGGCAAGAGGTACCAGATGGGGCACAGTGCTACTCAACATTAGCCAAGTTATCTCCTGGTATGGGTGCCCCAATCGTTTGTTTGGCCCCCCTCACATCGGGAACCAGTCTCTATGCTGAGTAGCTTTAGACTCTTGCACAATGGGGAAAACTGGTTGTTTTATATCTGGTTTTATCATGTGGTTTTGGGGATTTGTAAACTACAACACATAGGATTAAATTTTATTTTACAGCTGCAGGATAGTATATCCTGTGGTTTGAATCTGAAAACTGCATCCAATGTGTGGAGGTTTGCAGAATGCCTACCAAACAGCAGTTTAGTAAGTTCTAACATAATAACTAAAATATTTCAAGTTCAGTGTCTGTATAACAAAGACTATTTAAATATTCTGAATATTAGGCATTGTTTCAGAGTCTCACAGCCTGCTTAAAGACCTACCATATGGCTCAGTCTTATTGTAGCTTGCAGAGAAGAAGCACTAACAGAGTTTTATGTGGAATCCCCTTTTTATTGATTTGGAACTGCACCCTGCAGACACTAGCACTACTGAAGAGCCGCCTGGAGCACGCAAGAGAGGTTCCAGGCAGTGCTCTAATTACTTGACCTGGTGGTCTTGCCCCCTCGGTGTGATGTAATAACATCACTGGTTTATGAGCTGGCCGGCACAGGGTGCTGTTATGGCACGGATGCACACTATTTCTATATATGCAGTGATAAAACAGTGGTGGTGCAGTGGAACTATATAGGGTCACTTGGCCTATGTCACACCGTTTCTATGTCATACATGTCTACTCTCCTGGGACAGACGGGAGGCTCCCGAAAAACGGGTAGCGCTCCCAACCGCCTGAAAAAGTAGGTAAATCACCGGGCCGGCTGCCACCCCCTTGCATCACCCTGCATCGTGCGGACCCCATTGCATCCCCATACAGTGGGAGGGGCCAATGACATGATTTGTGCTGAATCATGTCATCGTGCACCCGCCCCCATCGCAACATCATCTCCCCGCTACGCCCCCCTTATGCCGCTCCACGCCCCTCACCGAAGATGCCTGCTGCCCCTTCCTGGAATGCTGTAGATGGATGTCGGCAAGCAGTGGAGGCTCCACTACCTCGCCCCCGGGGCTATCCAATTAGCCCCGAACTCGGTCTGATCAGGGTTTTTTTTTCGGGACCTGATGTGTCCCAAAAAATAATCCACGATAATTGCAGTTTTCTCACCTGAAAAAAGGTGAAAACACATAGGTCCGCAAGCTTATCGTGGCACCTATGTGTGTTCGACTGAAATAATAGGATACTGTGAAAGAAAAGTTGTCGAAAATTGGGAATAACCAGGGAAAAATCCACATTTTTCGCTGATCGCGGGGGTCAATTAGTGCCCGAACAATGTTCGGGGCTAATCAGATACTGCTCCAAGATTCAAATAGGGGAGATACACCAACTGCCGGTGAGTCCCAGCCGGTGATGTTTGGTAACATTTGGTGTGGCTCCCCTATTTGAATTTTGGATTGTGCTGCAGCCTCACCTCTGGAGCCGCCACTGTCGGCAAGTATGCTCTATGTCAGAGCCGTAGCTAGCCTTTTTGGTGCCCTGTGTCAAAGAGAGCATTAGCGCCCCTCCCCTCATTTTTTAAATATAAGATAATGCACCTGAAAAAGGGCCATGGCCTCAAGGGGAAGGGCCAGGGAAGAGATAGTGGAGGCCAGGAGATGCTGGGGATAAAAGAAGAGTTAGCTACAATTGAGAATGATAATAAACAGGAAAATTGACAGGCCCAGCCAGCTCCCCCTGTGTTGCGGGCCCTGTGCCATGGCACAGGCCACACTACCCTAGTTATGGCCCTGCTCTATGTGTATATCACTGGAGACTCTCAGAGGCACATCCTTCTAGCATGGAGGACGGAGCTAAAAATGAGGGAATAAGCCGCGCATGTACAAGGTTGCAGGTTGCATCTCCAGCAGTCCGGGATCCTAATGCCAGATGTAGAGAGTGCAGGGTACTCTGGACCTCATTCAGAGTCGGTCGAAGCGGCCGCACGGTCGTACGGGAAAAGGGTCCGGATATGCAAATGATTCCCTCGCAAGTTGCGTCCCTAAGTTCGGATCGGTAGCTGGCCGACCAAGGGGAGGAAGCGGACGGAATTCCAAAAAATACGCCCCCTTCTCGTACGCATTGCACATAATCTCCGGGCATATAAGGATTAATCGAGACCATCGGGAACCATTGGAACTGGTCGTAGAGCTTAAGGTTGACCATACCCTCTCTTAAGCTCTACGATCATGTCAGTGTAAAAACCTCCCATGTCACATGTGCCATGATGCTACTTTGTTAATTATGTACTCCGTATGCACTCCAATAAAACGCCGTTCGCATAATTAGGCACACCTGCGTTCGGATCTCCACTCCCCCATTTTCAAGCACCTTTCCCTGTTACCACCCACAAATGCCTCAATCTGTCACTCAAACTACTGACCTGGCTGTGTTCAAGGAGAGAGAAATTTCTGATCGTATCGGCTAGTTTGCGCATGCGCATTGCGAACTTTACGTATGCGCAGTATAGAGGAACATCGGTGGCGTACGACCGTGCGGCCGCTTCGACCGACTCTGAATGAGGTCCTCTGTCTTTACACTCCCTTCGCTCAAGGCTATTACTGCACTTACAGTACAAGGCATAACACATTTTGGATGCTTCATATCTAACCAAAAACATGATAGTGTATAAATAAGCATAATATATCCACATTTCAAATACATTCAAGCCCACATTTTTGTAAATATGCATTCAGTAAATGTGACGTCAAACCTTTCATTAACATATAAGCAAGATTCTCCTCACAAACTACATATCTCACATTGATCAAAGTGCTATCTAGCAACTCTATTATGAAATGGTATCTTATTGCAATATGCTTAGCACAACCATGGCGTTTGGTGCTGTAAGACATCGTCTGAGTTGGGATAATCACCAGGATCACTTGTAACTTTTTATAATTTTTCCCGCTTTAACTGCATAGTAAACTTCCATTTAGATTAATACTCTAAACCCACTAATTTTGCAAAATTCATGCCTGTTCCCGTTCCGACGAACATTCTGGGAAGCCATAGGATTGCTCATAAGTTCGATGGTGCGACTGATAGTGCATCTTTTTACGCAAGCAGCAGGCTAAAGACTCCAGCGTTCTGTAAAAATTAGAGTGGCTGCGGCAATAACATGAATTCTCAGTAGCGCTGTGTACAAAATCGGAGACACGACAGGCTTAGTGTCCACCTATGAATCAGATCCACTAAATTTAATTACTTTTGATGTAATTGAAGCTCAGTTTTTTTTTGCATGTGTGAGACCTATGGGCCTATTTAACAATAATTGGACTTGTTTCAGTACCGATCGCAAGTGCAACTATGGAAGCAGATCAAGTGATTGTTTGCCATGCAGAGGAATCCATCGCAAAGTTACAGGCTTTCAGCATTTGGGGGTGGTGACCAAATGCCGTTCCCTGGGAGTGCATAAATCAGCCACTGCAATTGCATACGCTGCATGAGAGCCTGCTGCGTGCGAGGGGACTTGCAGTTTCTGCGACTGGTCAGACCTGCTGTAAATGCTGCTTGAGTGGCCGATGTGTGTCGATGGTACCGATGGTTACACAGAACAACGATATTGGGATGGATGTGAGAATGCAGTATTGGGTGTCTTTAGGCCGGCTGAGCTTTGGCAAACATTAGCATATTTTAGCTTCTGTAAGACTTGGCTGGTGTGATTGCATTTGCAATCTATACTGACTCAGGCCCACTGACAGGACTGGTTCCTATCGCTTTAATTTATCAATGAATCATTGCAGAGGCAGCTCAGTGGCTGGTAGTGGTAAGAATTAATATATTGTTTCAACGGGCCATTATGAGGGGATCTGTGAATGTGACTGTAGGTGTCGCTGATACATTCGCAGTGGAACTGTAAGCTTTCTTAACAGAAAATAATGTGATGATTCAGAGTTGTGCGCTATGTCGATGTTTTCGCAGTTGAGCGTTAATCAGCAATCTGCGCATGCGTGTAAGACTATTTATTCGCAGTGTGATTGACAGTCCAGGAGCATTTGAGGGGGGTGACGAGGAGTGGAAGCAAAAAATGCAGGCGTGTTGCGACCAATTGCAACACATCCTGCGACTGCGATCCCATATGCAAGAAATATGGCTCCGACGACTCAATTCCCACGTCCATTCCGCGTGACCATAGAGTCAATCGGGAATGCAACAATTGAATGGTCTGCGACCCATGTTGCGCTTTTATATGCAGATGCTGCAAGACATTTAAAAGCAGATGCTTGGATTTGCAAAGCGCAGGTGGGCGTTTCCATACATCTCCAGGCAGCTGTGACATTGGCATGTGTTCACATCGCAGCAGCATACACATATGTAGCAACAGCAGTGGCGGAATTAGCGCACAGCTCTGAATCAGGCCCGAAATTCGTATAACAGCTAGTTATTTACTATTAAACCCATTTTCAACCTATGTTTGAACAATTGTTTTTAATATCATTCTCACAAGCAGCTTTCTGCTGGTAAGCAGTCATTATGTCGACATTCAGAATGACGTCACAGTAACATCAACATGGTTTGAATGTCATCATGTTCAGAATGGCAACATTCAACATGTTAATAATCACAATGTTGACGCTTACATTGTCGACATTGGGCCTGATTCAGAGCCGTTCGCTATTTGCGGTCGTTCGTTCAAAAACAAGGGGTGGCTATTCAAATGATCCGTTCGCAAATTGCAGTCTGTTCACACCTCTAAGTCTGAACGAGCGTGCAAAACATACGCTCGTTTATTTGTTAAAAACGCCCCCTGGCCGCTCGCACCATACGTCATGTCCGCTATTTATTAGATTAATCGAGTACATCGAACAGCGTATGAACTGCTCGCTATTCTTGTGGTTGGTTTTTTCAACCGCTATTTTGCGAGCAGTTCTGAGTTAAAAAAAAACAAGTGACGTGGTCAATGACGCTGCTGTATTAATTATGAACTCCCTTAAAACGCCCGTTTTGACCTTTAAGCACGCCTGCGTTCGAATTCCACTCCCCCGTTTACAAGCACCTTCCCCTGTTACCACCCACATACGCCTCATTCTGTCACTCAAAATAGCAGGCACTCGCTATATAGCGTACAAACGATTTTCGGCCGCACTGACTGGTTCGCGCATGCGTACTAAAAACTGTACGCATGCGCAGATGTGCGAACATCGCTCGGAACGAGCGTTCGGCCGCTAGCGAGCGGCTCTGAATGAGGGCCATTGTTAGTAAATGTTGACATTGTGAATGTCGACAGGTAGAATGTTGACACATGATTATAGAGTTAGGCTTCAATTATGGTTAGAAGAACTAGATAAGGGTTAGGCTGCAATTAGGGTTAGGGTAAGGGTTAATACCATACTCTCCTGTTATCCTCATGTATCAAAGTTTAACAAATATTCTGCAGTGAATATGTTTGTCATACTAGAATCCTTATTTGCATACAGGATGAAAGTTTTTTTTTCCCATTTTAATTATATTTTATGTGCTCACATAATACATTATGCCAGAGAATGGTGGATGATGGAATTTCAGTACATATCAGTGGCATTTGTGTCCTGGGGAAACAGGTACAGGTGGCAGTATTGGCCATAAAGTCCCTTCCCAACCAAGATCCCTCTCCTATGTTCCTTTTCTTCCTTGTATTAACACTATGGGGTATATTTACTAAAGTGCAGGATTTTAGAAGTGGAGATGTTGCCCATAGCAACCAATCATATTCTGCTTATTAGAATCTGATTGGTTGCTATGGGCAACATCTCCACTTTTAAAAACCTGCACTTTAGTATATATACCCCTACTTTGCATAGTAAAGTGCTTTTACAACCACCTTCTATAACCAGAGCAAAGAGACTTCCACAAGGTGGCGCTGAACTGCTCTAAGCTGGGCAAGATGCTGTTGTAGCCTTCATCAGTTGAAAGAATCCTGGAAAGCATTCTACCATCACCAGTGCAATGTAATCCACAAGGTACTGAATTGTTCTTATCTGGGCAAAGCTATCTTTGCAGTGTGGCGATGAACCGCTGGGACTCAGAGTTCTAGGTGGCACAAATACACCATTTATAGCTTATTTCTTTAAGAACAATAACTGGTGATGGAAATAATAAATATGCTCATAAAGATGGCTTGGATTTCCACCAATATGAATTATTGACACAGTCATATTGTCCACTTTCCGTGCACTGGGGGCATATACAGCAGATGTGCACAGTTTAGGACATTTCAGTTAGTGTCATTAAGAGTTATTTATGAAGATGGATTTGTCACCAAGATGTGGCCTCATCTTGGGTGCAGTAGTTTGCACTGGCCGATAGAAGTTGGATGGGATATTTATTTCTAAAGCTGGGTACACACGGTACGATCTGCACAACCAGCAATATCGCTGAGTGATTTCCCTTAAACTTTTCTGTAGTGCGGGCAGAGGCATAGCGTGTTACCAGGGCACCTAAAGCACGTGCATGCTATGGTGCCCTCCCCCAAGTGTTCCAGGGAGGAGGTGTGTCTATCATATGGGGTTAAATTAAAGGGATGTTAAAATAAACATTCGGAGAGGTATTGAAATTGTACATTATTTCCAACTAGGGGTGTGCACCGGGCCACTTTTCGTGTTTTGGTTTTGGATCTGGATCTTTCTTCGTGTTTTGGATCTGGATTGGTTTTGCCAAAACCACCCTTCCGTGTTTTGGGTTCTGGGTTTTGTGTTTTGGATCTGTATTTTTTTGAAAAAAAGCATAAAAACAGCTAAAATCACAGAATTTGTGGGTTTTTATGCTCCTATTCAATTATTAACCTCAATAACCTTAATTTCCACTCATTTCCAGTCTATTCTGAACACCTCACACCTCACAATATTGTTTTTATGGCCAAAAGGTTGCACCGAGGTAGCTGGATGACTATGCTAAGCGACACGAGTGGGCGGCACAAACACGTGGCCCATCTAGGAGTGACACTGCAGTGGCAGACAGGATGGCAGTTTGAAAAACTAGGCCCCAAACAGTACATACTGCAAAGAAAAAAAAGAGGTGCAAGATGGAATTGTCCTTGGGCTCTAATGGTTGGAAAATAGGACATGCACACTTTAACAAACCAATCATTTCAGCGCCAGGGTCTGCCACATGACTGTGGCTGAAATGATTGGTTCGTTTGGGCCCCCACAAAACAAGCTGGCAATTAATGTGTCCCTGCACAAACTGGCTCTACGGAGGCAAGATGTCGTCCTCATCCTCCTCATCCACCGATTCCTTGGATAAAACAGGAAAAAGGGAGTTAGGTGTCCCTGGACTGCTTACGGTCTTAGCCAAAGTTTGACAGTAACTTTTCATGAACGCGCTGCAGGTGCCGTATAAGGGAGGATGTTTCTAGGTGGTTAACGTCCCTACCCCTACTTATTTCACCTTTACATATGGTACATATGGCAAGACAGTTGTTGTCCGGATTTGGATAGAAATATTGCCAGACCAAAGAGGTGGAATGTTTGGTCTTCTGCCCAGGCATGACCGTGATGGGCTTTTTCATCCCACGGACAACAACTGTCTCCCCCTGATTTAAACAAACCGCATCACCATCAGAATCCTCCTCACCAACTTCCTCCTCAGCGCCAGCTACACTAGTATCCTCATCCTGTAGTACTTCAACAGTGACATCTTCAATTTGCAGATCAGCAAGTGGACTGTGGGTGCTCCTTTCAGCACTTGCAGGGGGCGTGCAAATGGTGGAAAGAGCCACCTCTTCCCGTCCAGTGCTGGGAAGGTCAGGCATCGCAACCGCCACCACACTTGGACTCTCCTTGGGGATTTGTGATATCTTCTTAGAACGCACAGTTCTTCGCTGTGCTTTTGCCAGCTTAACTCGTTTGATTTTTTTAGCGGGAGGAGGGCTTCCATTGTCATGTGAAGCTGAACCACTAGGCATGAACATAGGGAAGGACCTTAGCCATTCCTTGCCACTCCGTGTCATAAATGGCATATTGGCAAGTTTACGTTTCTCTTCAGATGATTTAAATGTTTTTTTTAAGGTCATTTTCCTGAACTTTGTCATATGGGATTGTATGTGCCCTCTACTATGTCATTGGGCTTCGGCCTTGGCAGACGACGTTGATGGCATGTTATCGTCTATGTCATGACTAGTGGCAGCAGCTTCAGCAGTAGGAGGAAGTGGTTCTTGATCTTTCCCTATTTTATTTTTATCAGAGAAAGTTTGGTCCTCCATTTATGTTATATTGATTTGATATATACGGGCGGCTAAGGCGCACACAAACACAGAAAATATTTTTTTATTTTTGCTGGAGAGTAGTGCACTTTGTGGGTTACAACACCCTTTAAGAATTGAGCCAGCCGGCCCTTTACTTATGGGACACAGGCGCACGCTTGGCGCTGCTCCTTTGTTGATGCACGTGCAGCTACAGCCCACTTAATTCACAAACACAGAAAATATTTTTTTATTTTGTTTGGAGTGCCCTTTGGGGGTTACAGCACCCTTTAGCGGTCAATCCAGCCGGCCCTTTATTTATGGGACACAAGCGCACGCTTGGCACTACTTTGTTGATGCATGTGCGGCTACTGCGCACACAATTCACAAACACAAAAAAATATATTTTTTTATTTTCTTTGGAGTGCCCTTTGGGGGTTACAGCACCCTTTAGCGGTCAATCCAGCCGGCCCTTTATTTATGGGACACAGGCGCACGCTTGGCACTACTTTGTTGATGCACGTGCGGCTACTGCGCACACAGTTCACAAACACAGAAAATATTTTTTTATTTTGTTTGGAGTGTACTTTGGGGGTTACAGAACCCTTTAACGGTCAAGCCAGCCGGCACTTTACTTATGACACAGGCGCACGCTTGGCACTACTTTGTTGATGCACGTGCGGCTACTGCGCACACAATTCACAAACACAGAAAATATTTTTTTATTTTGTTTGGAGTGTACTTTGGGGGTTACAGCACCCTTTAATGGTCAAGCCAGCCCGCCCTTTACTTATGACACAGGCGCACGCTTGGCACTACTTTGTTGATGCACATGCAGCTACTGCGCACATAATTCACAAACACAGAAAATATTTTTTTATTTTGTTTGGAGTGTACTTTGGGGGTTACAGAACCCTTTAACGGTCAAGCCAGCCGGCCCTTTACTTATGACACAGGCGCACGCTTGGCACTACTTTGTTGATGCACGTGCGGCTACTGCGCACACAATTCACAAACACAGAATTTTTTTTTTTTTTGCACTTGGGGGGAGCACCCCTGATGGAGAGAGCACCCCCTGGACAACACTACAGCACCCCTTTAGGACTGGGACACTGCACATGACTTTGGAGTGGACACAGCCCCTATGGACAACTGACTGCACAACATAGTCCAGCCAGCCCCTATGGACTTTGGAGGAGTGGACACAGCCCCTATGGACAACAGCAGCACAACACAGCCAGCCCCTATGGACTTTGGAGGAGTGGACACAGCCCCTATGGACAACAGCAGCACAGCACAACACAGCCAGCCCCTATGGACTTTGGAGGAGTGGACACAGCCCCTATGGACAACAGCAGCACAGCGCAGCACAGCACAACACTACACTGCACTACACTACACTACACTACACTACACTACACAGCCCAGCCAGCCCTAACTCCCACCCTCCCTCTTCACTGTCCACAGCCGAGTGAGAAAATGGCGCCGACGTGGGTACCTTATATAGGATCCAAAACCCGCGAGACCCGGAAGGCGGGATGATGACGTTTTGCCTCGATTTCAGATCCGAGTCAGGCGGGAAAAGTCGAGCCTGACTCGGATCGGCCTCGGATCGGGGGGGCTTGGGGGGGTTCGGATTTCAGAAATCCGAACCCGCTCACCCCTATTTCCAACCCACTAAAGTAATTCCATTAATAAAATCCACAGTTTTGTGTGTATACTGTATGGTGGCTTCTCTGCAATGGGGAATCTCTAATTGGTCTTCCCCCCCTAACTGATTGTAGCAGGCCCCCATTCACTATAAGACTCATTATTACACTCTGGCTCTGGCACACTGGCTGCCTCTATCCATGCATGTGACATTATATGCTACTGTGTATGATGTCATGATGTCACACGCACAATGAGACAGATGCCGGAAGCGTGTGTGCCTCTGGAGCTGGCACCCGATAGGCTGCTAGCTATTAGAGCAGTGATTTTTTAACCTTTTTTTAACTTGAGGCACACTACACAACATATGCGATGCGGCTACATGACCTATGAAAATACATACATTGGCTCCAACATAAAAAAACACACATACATTGGCCCCCACAGAAAACAAAACACACACACATACATTGGCTCCAACATAAAAAAACATACATACATTGGCCCCCACAGAAAACAAAACACACACACATACATTGGCCCCCACAGAAAACAAAATACACACACATACACTGGCGTCCACAGAAAAAAAACAAATGCATACATTGGCGTCCACAGTAAAAAACACACATATACATTTGCCCCCACAGAAAACAAAACACACACACATACATTGGCCCCCACAGAAAAAAACACATTCATACATTGGCTCCAACTTAAAAAAACACACACATACATTGGCCCCCACAGAAAACAAAACAGACACACATACATTGGCCTCCACAGAGAACAAAATACACACACATACATACATTGGCCGCCACAGAAAACAAAACATATGCATACATTGGCCCCCACAGAAAACAAAACAGACACACATATACATTTGCCCCCACAGAAAACAAAACACATACACATACATTGGCCCCCACAGAAAAAAACACATTCATACATTGGCTCCAACTTAAAAAAACACACACATACATTGGCCCCCATAGAAAACAAAACAGACACACATACATTGGCCTCCACAGAGAACAAAACACACACACATACATACATTGGCCGCCACAGAAAACAAAACATATGCATACATTGGCGTCCACAGAAAACAAAACACACACACACACATACATACATTGGCCCCCACAGAAAACAAAACACATGCATACATTGGCTCCCACAGAAAAAAACACACACATACATTGGCCCCCACAGAAAACAAAACACACACACATACATTGGCCCCCACAGAAAACAAAACACACACACATGCATACATTGGCCCCCACAGAAAACAAAACACATGCATACATTGGCCACCACAGAAAACAAAACACATGCATACATTGGCCCCCACAGAAAACAAAACACATACACATACATTGGCCCCCACGGAGAAAAACACACACATACATTGGCCCCCGCAGAAAAAAAATCAATCAAATTGGCCCCCACAGAAAAAAATACATATTGCTCCCCACAGAAAAAAATAAAATTTACATTCATTGGCCCCCACCTGTCAGTAGCTGGGAAGGCTCACTGCTGTCCTTGTCCTGTCCCTCTGGCTGGGGTCATTGCTCTTGCTTATGCTGGTGGATTGGTGCCTGGCTTGCGTGTAGGTGGGCTGGCTAGGGCTGGCTGGCTGGCAGGCGTGATATATGATGTCACGCTGCCACTTCTAAAAGGTAACGGCTGGGGCATGCCTGATAACTGAGTAACACAGTGGTTGAAAAGCGCTGTATTAGACAGCTCAGCTGCCGGAGTCAGAGTTCACTCAGCGTGTGTAGAGTGCGGCGCCCTCTTACATTTTCAGCGCCTGGAGCATGCGCTCGCCTGGAACGGGCCTGATTCAGAACTGAAAGCTCTGGGCCTGATTCAGAGCCACTCGTAAGCGGCAGCTCGTTCGCTTCGAGCGATGTTTGCCCAACTGCGCATGCGTACGGATCGTTATACGCATGCGCGAACCAGTCAGTGCGGTCGAAATTCATGTGCTCGCAAAATAGCGAATTCCTGCTAATTTGAGTGACAGAATGAGGCGTATGTGGGTGGTAACAGGGGAAGGTGCTTAAAAACGGGGAGTGGAAATCCGATCGCAGGCGTGCTTAAAGGTCAAAACGGGCGTTTTAAGGGAGTGCATAATTAATCCAGCAGCGTCATTGACCACGTCACTTGGTTTTTTTTATCTCAGAACTGCTCGCAAAATAGTGGTTGAAAAAACCAACCACAAGAATAGCGAGCAGTTCATACGCTGGTCGATGTACTCGATTAATCTAATAAATAGCGGACATGACGTATGGTGCGAGCGGCCAGGGGGCGTATTTTCCAAATTTACGTTCGCATGTTTTGCTCGCTCGTTCAGACTTAGAGGCGTGAACAGACCGCAAAGTGCGAACGGTTCATTTGAATAGCCACCCCTTTTTAGAAAATGAACGACCGCAAATAGCGAGCGGCTCTGAATGAGGGCCTCTGACCACAGCGCTCGCTCTGAATCAGAGCCCTCCTACCTGTTTTTGGAGCGTCCTCATGTACGCTCGCATAGCTGTGGGTTACCATCTTTGACCATCGCGACCATCGGGCTTGCGACGAGACCCTGCGGTAGGGTCTCGCTGCCGCAAGCCCAGGAGTGATTTTGGCTCTATCAGAGCCAAAGTCACTCCCACTGACATCATTACTGATGTCAGTGGGGCCGGACTCAGACGGTAGGTGTTCCCATGGGAATGCCTCCGTCTGGCCGCCACGCCCCCGGCACGCCCACCAAAGGGGGCGTGCTGTCAGTCACCATCGACAGCACACCCCCTTTGGTGCGAGACCCCGAGCGACGTATTTCTCATCGCTCGCCGGGTCTCGCGCATGCGCACGACGGAGCTCCCTCCGTTGTGCGCATGCGCATTCGCCAAACATCGACCCGCTTGCGAGTGAACTTCCCTCGTGAGCGGGTCTGAATGACCCCCTGAGTGCAGGACAAACGATATTGGGTGTACACACTAAAAGATATCTATGATGGATATCTTTCAGTGAAGTCATCCTGCCACATCTCTTAACATGCAAATTGTGATGAAATCGTCCAAGTTGGCCTGCATGTACGGATGACCATAGATATCATTATTATCCATGCGGGAATGCGCATCGTTGGTCGTTCTTTGGACGTTCGCTGCATAAAAATGAACGATATGAAGGATTTATCATTGAGCGATATCGTTATCGTTCCTATCGTTCATAAAAATCGTACCGTGTGTACGCACCTTAAGTGAAGTGCAAGATTTCAGTTTGAGGGACAGGGATATTAAAATGAGAACTGGATGGAGAGGGAACACATACAGGGGCTTTACCTACTGTGTGGGAAGTGGTGGAGCCCTTTTCTCCATTTTCTGTTTCACTTCTGAGTAGAGTCGTGCGGGTTTGATTACCAGAGAACCGACAACAACTTAATTTAGGGGTTTCGAGTCATACCAAGTCCGAGTTCGGAATCACTTTGGGGTACCGAGTGAAACTGAATTCCGGTTCAGAACTTCCCGTGGTTCAGATTTAAAAAACGAACTTGGGTTTTGAATTGCATGCCAACAGGTCAAAATTACATCATTTTAGCTGTGTTTTTTTTTTTATAAACCCCCCCCCCAAAAAAAAAAAAACAATACAGATCCAAAACCAAAGCCAACAATATGGGGTCGGCACACATCTCTACTTTTGAGGAACTGCTCAAACCTATTCGTGCTTTGGGCCCGATTCAAACCCGCTCACTAGATGCGTACGTTTTCATTCAGCGTATGCAAATTCAGCAGAGGCAGGCAATCGCACGGCAAGGCATTAGCACGCCCACTATGTCTTGGCGTGCGATTGCGGTGTGTATGCAGACGCCCACAAGCATGTCTTAAGACACCCATTAATGCGCGTCATGTCCAGAAAGTATATGCATCCATCGGTACCATCGGATGTGATCTCTGCGCTTGTGGTTGACCATACCAGGCCGCAAACACTGCAAGTGCTTCAGAGAGAAAACCAGCCAAGTGACGTGTACTATGATGCTCAATGTTAATTATGCAAAAGTGTGCTCATTCACTAACACCATTTTGCTCAGGGTGTATAGGCAATGATCAACTGATGATCTATTCTGTATTTCCTAAAGAATTGTTTCATTTCTCTGTTGAGATATTCTCCAAATTCAGATCTCAGTACTTTGAGTCAGAGGCCTGTTTGATTCTCTAGAAGTCTTTTGTAGTCTGCAATTTTCTTTGTCAGATTTTACATATGTTAATTTGTGATCATCTATAAATGTACTGATATATATGTATCCACTAACAGACTTCACTTTGATTGAACCACACACATCTAAAGGTACCCATACACTAGTACGACCAGCATAAGATCAGATTCAACATACAATTTCCCTTCAATTCCCCGGAGCTCGCCGGCAGTCCTGACCACACGATATTGTGCTTTTTTCACACACAATTTTCATGAGATCAGTTGTACAAACACTCGTTACTATACGACGGATCGTGTAAACGGTTGATCGTGTGCCTCACCAAAAACAAGCAATCATGCGATAGATTGGCCCCAAATTTAAATAGAGGGCTGTGCTTCACTGGGGGTATAAAAAATGGCTGCCTCTTCAGCTCTTTGCACTCCTGTTTGCTCTGTGATTAGTGAGGCTTGGTTTTTACCCTGCTGAACGCTCCACATTGCTAGCTACTGTGCATTGCTTTGTATTGCCTAGCTTTACAAAGTGCTTCTTGCTCTATTTCCTGTGGTTGGTCTGTTTTTTGCTTTTTTGTGGTGATGGATCCCTGCTGTTATAGAGCACTGCTGTCCTATGCTGTGGTCAAGCTGAGTGAGGAGAGGGAGAGTGCCCAGCATAGGAGGAGGATGAGGTCCTGCTGGACCAAGGATTGGCTGCTGGAGAGGGAGAGTCAATCCTATATGCCCATGCTGATGGAGATGAGGAAGAACAATCTGGATGACTACTGCAACTTCCTGCGGATGGATGACACCACCTTTCAGGAATTGCTGTGTCTGGTGACCCCCTATATCCGGAAGCAGGACACCAAATTTCGGATGGCCATCACAGCCAAGGAGAGGCTTATGGCTACGCTGGCGTACCTGGCTACGGGACGCTCCATTGAGGACCTAAAGTTTGGGACCCGCATCTCGGCTCAAGCTTCGGGACGCACTATCCCGGAGACGTGCAAGGCTATCGTGAAGGTATTGCAGTTCTGTTATTGTAAGGTAAGATAAAACATACACCACATTTATTTTTTTTAACACCAGGGACATTTTTATTTAAAGTTTCTGTAGTTTGTTAGTTATGTGAAAAATTAGATAAAAGAATAACACTTATGTGAAACTTTTATATATATATATATTATATATATATATATATTGTGATATGATCGGGGTAGGGGTCCCTCTCCTGGGGTAGGTGGACACCTCCTTACACACAGCAGCCAGGAAATAGCACTCCAGTTGTGTGTTTTCGTGCAAGCTGGTCGGCACCAGTTTTTATTATGCAACTCCAATAGACAAATAAACCAAACATAAAATAACTCCTAGCCCGACTGGGCACTAACTAGACAGGTAATTTCCTCTCTACAAGTGGCAAGGCCTACTACCTCACCACAAACACAGCACTTTCAAAAGGTCACAGTGTCTCTGAACAAACCTCTGTGTCTGTTCTCCCCAGGGTGTGTGAGACACTGCATCTAAACTCTTATACAGGACCCATTCTCCGGCTTTTATCAAAAGCCGACAGATCTGTTTGTAAAACAGACTTTTACTGGGGGTTAAAATACATATTACAGGAATCTGGGACACATATACATGCCACCCCTAACTTCTCCAGTGCTCCTATCACATATCCCCCCCCTTTGTTTCGACCTATGGGCGGAACAACTGCAGCCCCCAAACAATGGACACATGACAAAGCATCTGTATTGGCCAGCTGGCTTCCTGGCCTGTGTTGTACTGTGAACTTGAAATTTTGTATTGCCAAGAACCACCTTGTTACTAAGCTGTGGCTTTATTAAACTTCTGTCAATGGTGTAACCAAGATACTTTACTTCTTCCATCCCTAGGCAACATTTCTTTGGGTTGGCTGTCAATCCTGCCCTATAGATGGAGTCCAACACTGCTTGTACTCTAGGTAAATGAGACTGCCAATCAGGACTATGAATGACTACATCACCTAGAATAGCAGCAGGATACCATCTATGGGGTCCATCATCCTTTGGAAGGTAGCTGGTGCCCCACATAACCCAAAGGGCAACATCTTGTATTGGAACAACCTTCTGGTGTCGAAAAAGCTGTCTTTTCTTTGGCACTCTCAGTTAACAGCACTTGCCAATACTCTTTGGTTAAGTCTAGAGTGGTTAAATACCTGGCTGTTCCTATGTCACGGCCAGGGTTTCTCGGGATGGTGGTTGGCAGGTATTACCTGTGAGGCCACTATGGCGGGGGGTGTCTGGCAGTGGCGCTGGTGTTTGGTGAGAGGCTTTGGCTGCGCGTAGTTTTGTGTGGGCACATTGTCATTCAGGGCTTATAAGGCCTGGCGGTGTTTCCATTTGTTTGGCATGGGCGCCGCCATCTTGTCTTCTGACCATGTGATTCAACTGCCCAATCCAGGTGAGTCATGTGTTCCCTTCAGCCAGTCATAGCGCGGGAAAGGGTATTTAGGAAGGTCCAGAGCCTTCCTTCCCATGCCAGTGCAACATGTATCTCCTAGCTGAGAGGGAGTTATCTGTGCTCACCTCTTGTTACCTGTGTAAACGCTACCTGCCAGCCTGCTTGTCAACTCCTAAAACCTGCTGGACTACCCTGCATCCTCCACTACCTTTTCCCCTGCCTGAGTGCTTGAGCCTGCTGACCAGTGGCATAACTAGGGTATTTGGAGCCCAGGGCAAATTTGAAAATGGAGCCCCCCCGTATGTGCACGCGCCACAGGCGCGAGCATTGAAAAATGGGTGTGGCCACTGAAAAATGGGGCATGTCAACATGACACACACCCCTTTCTTGTCACTGGGAACATTTCTTTCCATTTGCACCTTAATGCAGTGCCCCTTTTACAGTCCCCCCCCTATGCAGTGCCCCTAGTAGTGGTCCCCCTTATGCAGGCCCCGATTAGTTCCCCTTATACAGGCCCCCAGTAGTGGTCCCCCATATGCAGTGCCCCTTATACAGTGCCCCCTGTAGTGGTCCCCCTTCTGCTGCCCCCCATTAGTTCCCCTTATACAGTGCCCCCAGTAGTGATCCCTCATATGCAGGCCCCCAGTAGTGATACCCCATATACAGTGCCCCCAGTAGTTGTCCCCCTTATGCAGTGCCCCCTGTAGTGGTTCTCCCTTTTCAGTGCACCCTGTAGTGGACCCCCCTGTGCAGTGCCCCCAGTAGTGAGCCCCTTATATAGTGCCCCAGTAGTGCCCCCAGTAGTAGTCCCTCCTATACAGTGCCCTTTATATAGTTCCCCCAGTAGGAGTCCCACTTGATGCGGTGCCCCCTGTAGTAGTCCCCAGTAGTGGTCCCCCACAATGCAGTGCCCACAGTAGTATCCCCCCCAGTGGTAGTCCCTAGTAGTGGTCCCTCATGATACAGTGCCCACAGTAGTATCCCCCCCAGTGGTAGTCCCCAGTAGTGGTCCCCCACGATGCAGTGCCCACAGTAGTATCCCCCCAGTAGTGGTCCCCCCCTTAAGCAGTGCCCTCAGTAGTATCCCCCCCAGTAGTATCCCCCCAGTAGTGGTCCCCCCACCCCAAGGCAGTGCCCCAGTAGTATCCCCCACAGTAGTTGTCCCCAGTAGTGGTCCCCCCTGAAGCAGTGCCCCCAGTAGTATCCCAGTAGTATCCCCCACCCAGTAGTAGTCCCCAGTAGTGGTCCCCCCCACCTGAAGCAGTGCCCACAGTAGTAGTCCCCTTCTTTGTAATAGAGCGCCCACCCCTGAAATACACACTAAAATGAAACAAAAGAAAAATACTTACCTGTATCCACGCTCCTGCTCCCGCCGCCGTCCGCACGTCCATCCTCCCGGGCCGGGCCGCTCTGCATTATGGGAGAGATGTCATGACATCATGACGTTACTCCCATTACCACTGCAGGAGCTGGATGGAAGCCCGGCTCTTGCAGTGGGTGCGCAGCAGTCAATGAGAGTCTATCTGACTCTCATTGGCTGCTGATTCACACACACATCGCTGCCGCTCGGGGGCTCAGCTGTGCAGCACAGGACCGGTGCTGGAAGCCTCGCGCTGGTCCTGTGTAAATGTGTAGTGCTGACCACTGCGGTCGGTGCTACACTGGCTAACTAGGGCGGGCCGGTACCGTGGCCGGCGGCACCCCCCCCACGCCGCCGGTCCCACGGCACCCAGGGCACGCACCCCGCTCGCCCTGCCCTAGTTACGCCACTGTTGCTGACACCCTGCACCTTGCCTCCAGCTGGACTCATCACCACTGCCTGTATTTATTTCAGCTCACTAACCTGCATACCGGACTGTTCTTATCTGCCACTTTCTGGACATTCTCCCATTATCCTCACTTTAGTGCTAATCCTGGACTTTTTGCTTTTGCTATTCCCATGTCTTCTAAGTCACTCATTAAAAATTCTACCTTTTTTTTTAAATCTGCTTCTGTGTTTGCTCCTGTCACCACCAGGGCCCACAACTAAACCAGAACATTACAGTTTGCACTGGCCACATGGATCCGGCCACGGAACAGGAGTCTGGAGTGGATTTATTCCGGTGCATTTCTGGTCGTCTAGAAAACCTGGAAATTATGCAGAATCAAATGGCTGAATTTCTGCAAGAGATATCTAAGCGACAGGATAATTTGCAAACTTCCTTATCCACCCCTGAAGTACCAGCAACTACATCCGCTTCAGTGTCTGGGAATACACGAGGTAGGTCACCTCCGCGCTTACATCTCCCTATACCAAGCAAATTCAATGGCAATCCTAAACTCTGTCGCGGATTCCTAAATCAGTGTGATATACACTTCACTCTACAGCCTGATAACTTTTTAACTGCAAGAACCAAAGTGGCTTACATCGTCTCTCTGCTATCCGGTCTGGCCTTGGATTGGGCTTCACCACTCTGGGAGCATTCAGATGCGCTGCTGGATAACTATGCAGGCTTTGTGTCATCATTTAGGAGGATTTTTGATGAACCTGGACGTACTGTATCAGCATCGTCTAGCATCACGACACTGAGACAAGGAATCCGTCCTGTCAGCCAATATGCCGTGCAGTTTCAAATCTTGAAATCAGAGCTCAGATGGAATGAGGAAGCCCTCACCTCAGCCTTCTGGCATGGCCTGTCAGATTGACTAAAGGATGACCTGGTCACCCGTGAGCTTCCTACTAACCTAAACGACATGATTTCACTTTGTAATAAAATTGACCTGCGCTTCAGAGAATGTCAGGCTGAAAAGCACAGAACTGACCGGCAAAGGTCATTTACCCCTTCCTTTCCTACCCGTCCTATTCCTTCCCCTACAGATGAAGAGCCAATGCAGGTGAATCATACCCACCTCTCCAAAGAAGAACGTCAGAGAAGATTACAGAAAAACCTCTGTTTGTACTGAGGAGAGTCAGGTCACCTGGTGGTCTCTTGCCCCCGTAAACCGGGAAATGCCAAATCCTAACGGACCCTGGGGACATCAAGTTAGGAGTTATGAGCCCGTCCCCAAACACTAAAGATTTCAAAATTACCTTAGCTTTAGGATCTCAAACCTAAAGCTGTATTTGCTACTGCTCTACTTGACTCTGGAGCAGCCGGAAATTTCATGACTTCCAGTTTAATCGACAAACTACAGATTGCTTGGACATCTCTCAATCACGCGATTTCCCTGACCTCTGTAGATGGACATCCTCTAACTAATGGAATAGTCACCAAGGGGACTCAACCAGTACTAGTCCGAATTGGGGCACTTCATTCTGAGTCTTTAACATTCTTAGTGATACCAGAGGCTTCTCAAGAAATCATCCTAGGTTTACCCTGGTTGCGCCAACATAATCCCATGATAGACTGGTGTTCCATGCAGATTCTTTCGTGGGGTACAGACTGTGAGAAATCCTGTCTTCCCAAAATACGACCTGTAAGAAAGACAGCTCCATTAATATCCTCAGCCATTCCTAAGGAATACCAGATGTTCGCTGATGAGTTTTCTGAGCAACAAGCAAATGTCTTACCTCACAGAGAATGGGATTGTCCAATCGATCTAATACCTGACAAGATACCTCCTCGTGGTCGTACCTATCCGTTATCCTTGCCTGAGACTCAAGCCATGTCTGAATACATCCGGGACAACCTGGCAAAGGGTTTTATTCGTCCTTCCACCTCACCTGCTGGAGCTGGGTTCTTTTTCGTTGGCAAGAAGGACGGTGGCCTGAGACCTTGTATAGATTACCGGGTCTTAATGACATAACAGTAAAGAATCGATACCCTCTTCCCCTGGTTACAGAGTTGTAATGGGCTCCATCATATTTTCAAAGCTAGATCAAAGAGGGGCTTATAATCTTATCCGTATTCGTGCTGTCGATGAATGGAAGACCGCCTTTAATACCAGGGATGGACATTATGAATACTTGGTGATGCCCTTTGGATTATGTAATGCTCCTGCTGTTTTTCAGAGTTTTGTTAATGAGATTTTTTCGGGACCTGTTATACATCTCGGTTGTTGTCTACCTGGACGATAGGCTAATTTTAAGAATGGTGCGCCATGAGCTTTGGTGTTTGCGGCCCAGATTTCAGCGGTGCAAACACATGCAGAAAGTGCAAATTCAGTGGGTCCGACCCCACTGACATGCACTTCCAGCATGTGTTCCTAGCCCCCTCAGAGTCTGGGTCACAAACACCCTGCTGCTTTCAGCACCATACTTACCAGGGTGTATGAAACTTCATTAGTACCAAACAAGTGTGGAAACAATTTTGGGAAATACATAACAATTAGTATAAATCCTCATTGTTCTCATTTGCTTTGCGTATGAATAAATTGGGTGGAGATGGTGGGGTAGAAGTAGTTTGGTAGGAGGCTGCGCAAGGAGTTATATTTTCATAGGAGGAGGTGGCTGGGGAAGCAAGATGGTAGGTGGAGGTAGGTGGGTGAAAAGGTTGGTAGGAGGAGGTGGGGGGAAGAGTTTGGAAGGAGGAGGTGGTTGAAGGAGCAGGATGGTAGGTGGAGGTGGGTGGGAGAAGAGGTTGGTAGGAGGAGGTGGGGGGGCTGATTCGTTTGGTTGGAGGAAGTGGTTGGGGGAGCAGGATGGTAGGTGGAGGTGGGTGGGGGATGAGATTGGTAGGAGGAGTTGGGTGGGGGCTGAGTTTTTTGGAAGGAGGAGGTGGTTGGGGGAGCAGGAAGCTAGGAGGAGGTTGTTGGGAGATGAGCTTGGTAAAAGGAGGTGGGTGGATGCAAGGTGGAGGTAGGTGGGGTATCAGGAAGGTAGGGTGGGTAGTTTCCCATTGGTGGATGGTATGTTTGGGATGAATAGTAGATGGGTGTTTGCGTGGTGAGTGTAGAGGGGGTTGGAACTACTGGCAGGGTAATAATGGTAGTTTCCGATGTCAGTAGACATTGCCTTGCTTTAAATATGAGTTCAGATGCCAGTCTTTCAAATTGAAATCTTTGGTCCTGGACCATTCCTCGCACCGCTGCACTGACATAGGCTGCAAAGTTGTCATATTCATCCAGTGGTTTCAATAAGGCCTCTCTGGCCTGGCGAAGTAGTGGGTCTTCTTCCTTTTCCATATTTTTGGATTTCTGCTTTTGTTTTTTAGAAATTTGTGTGGTGGGGTTTTGACTCGCAACACTAATATCTTCTCCACTATGTAGGTCCGGGGTGCTGGGGATATCTGATTGTAAATAGAGAATATTTTTTAAAATTTAAAATTTTAATTTTGTTTTCAATTTCTCTCACAGTTCCCTACAACCACGGAAGAGTAGATAGCCATTGGGGATGAATTTGAGAGCCGTTGGCACTTCCCTAACTGCGGAGGAGCTATCGACGACAAGCATATTAGGATTAACCCACCTGCCAACACTGGGTCGTACTACTACAATTATAAGGGGTACTTCAGTGTTGTTCTGATGGCTGTGGTGAACGCAAACTACGAGTTTCTGTTTGTAGATGTGGGGAAGAACGGACGATGGTGGCTCCTTTCAGAAGACGTCATTCTACGAAAGGCTCACCACTAACACCCTTCATTTGCCATCCAGAGAGGCTACTAAACATGGGCTGAAATTTGTTTTTGTGGCTGACGAGGCTTTCACCCTTCATGAACATTTAATGAAGCCATTCCCACAGAGGGCCTTGAATCATGATAAGCGGGTGTTCAATTACCGCCTATCAAGGTGTATTGTGGAGAACGCCTTTGGGACCTTGAGCAACCGATTCCGGCTTTTGCATACCCCCATAAATTTAAAGGCGGAGAAGATTGACTGGGTGGTCATGGCTTGCTGTATCCTGCACAACTTTATGCGCAAGAAAGCCACACAGCAAAGGTTATTGGGCACACCTGCAGTTGACGACCCCGATAATCCGGAAGAGGTTTCTCCATTCCCCTCAGTGGCGGTACCCGTGGTTATGGAAACCAGAACTTCACTGGCCAAAAAGGTCAGAGAAGAATATATGGCCTATTTTAATGGGGAGGGTGCAGTGTCGTGGCAAGAGCAGTCTATTTAAAAAAACTTTGAACTTACCATAGATGACTCAGCCGATCCACCAACATCCTCTTCTAGCAGGCTGCACTCCTCTGACTCAGCCATCACCTCTAGAGAAGGTCTCACGGGGTCCTGCTGCAGCAGGAACATCATCAAGTCATAATACCATAGCGTCGGTGTGTATATGCTGTCGGTCCCAGCTCCCGAACATTTGGAGTCCTCCACCTTCTTGTGCTGTTTAATGAAGGCTGTATGCAGATTCTGTATCTTACCTCGCACCCACACTAGGGACGATGCATTATCGCGATATGGCTTACTATACTCTGACAACTGGAGTAAGGCCTGGTTATGCTTCTGTCTGTTGTTGTACATTTTTGACTTCGTATGCCAAAGACAGTTATGGTGCTTGTATAGCTCGATAAATCCAGTTATGAATTTAGGTTCACGATCCAGAGACGTTCTTATGGGGAAATAAAAAAATAAAAAAGGAAAAAGGACATTTTCATTTGGTGGATTTTAATATTGCCACCCCCCAACAGTGGGGGTGGCCATTGAACTATGGGGCCCCCAAGTGGACTTGATTCTGGTCACCCCCAACAGTGGGGGTGGCAATGGAACTATGGGTCCCTCAAGTGGACTTACATTCAGATCACCCCCAACAGTGGGGGTGGCAATTGAACTATGGGGCCCCCAAGTGGACTTGATTCTGGTCACCCCCAACAGTGGGGGTGGCAATTGAACTATGGGGCCCCCAAGTGGACTTACATTCTGGTCACCCCCAACAGTGGGGGTGGCAATTGAACTAAGGGGCCCCGAAGTGGACTTACATTCTGGTCACCTCCAACAGTGGGGGTGGCAATTGAACTATGGGGCCCCCAAGTGGACTTACATTCTGGTCACCCCCAACAGTGGGGAGGTGCCAATTTAACTATGGGAATGTGGCCCCCAAAATGGTGTATTTAAGTGTTTTAGTGGAATTGTTTTGCTATTAATAAAGTTGGAATGTAATCTATTTGAGATGCATGTAATTGTCTATGGGAATCCGAATCAGTATCACTATGTGTTTTATGGCAGATGGTCATAGGTTCAAAAACAAAGGTGGTTGCTGGGCACATAGGTGGGCAACGAGCATTGCTGGGCAAACAGGGGGTAGCCATTGTATGCAAGACTCAAAGCAATGGCCACTATGCAAATGCAAAACATTGGTGCCTAGTGGGCATTGTGGGGGACACGATAGGTAGATGGTGGCCATTGATGGGCACATAGGTGGGCAATGAGCATTGCTGGGCAAACAGGGGGTAGCCATTGTGTGCAGGACTCAAAGCAACGGCCACTATGCAAATGCAAAACATTGGTGCCCAGTGGGCATTGTGGGGGACACGATAGGTAGATGGTGGCCATTGATGGGCACATAGGTGGGCAATGAGCATTGCTGGGCAAACAGGGGGTAGCCATTGTGTGCAGGACTCAGAGCAAAGGCCACTATGCAAATGCAAAACATTGGTGCCAAGTGGGCATTGTGGGGGACACAATAGGTAGATGGTGGCCATTGATGAGCACATAGGTGGGCAATGAGCATTGCTGGGCAAACAGGGGTGGGCATTGCTGGGTAAACAGATGAGTTCAGTGTGTGCAGGGCAACAACCGCTATGCATATGAAAAACATTGGTGGCCAGCGGCCTTTGTATATACTACACATACCTGCACAATCGTGTCTTCTGATCCAATGCTACTCCTCTCCGTTCGAGCACTGTCTGCAGTGGGCGTACACAAGAACTTGTCACTCAAGTGGCGGGACTCGGACGCTCAGACGCATGATGCATCGCATTGTGAAAAACATGGCGCGATCATCATACGAATACGACGGATAATATATGCTGCACATCTGATCATAAAATCTGATTGAAGGAGCTGCGGGAGCACACATCAGATCATATCACAGTTAAAAAATGCACGATTTCTGCAAGATTGATCGTACGGCGAGTCAAGAATCGTGGAATCGGCCAAAAATCGCCTAGGTGTATGGCCAGCATAAGTGTACCATCTCAAGTTGTGCTGTAGTGCTACTTATTAAATTTGATTTGAAATGGTTGACAACTCTATTCCTCAAATATACAGCTTTCACACATGGTTGTCTTTGTGTTAGTCACTGACTTTCCAGTGATCATCCCTTTCTCTAGCTTCTGAACACAGGGCCTGATTCAGAACCGCTCGTAAGCGGCCGCTTGTTCGCTCCGAGCGATGTTCGCACATCTGCACATGCGTATGGGTCGTAATGCGCATGCGCCAACCAGTCATTGCGGTCGGAAATTGTGCGCTCGCAAAATAGCGAGTGCCTGCTAATTTGAGTGACAGGATGAGGCGTTTGTGGATGGTAACAGGGGAAGGTGCTTGAAAACGGGGAGTGGAGATCCGAACGGAGGTGTGCCAAACAGTCAAAACGGGCGTTTTAAGGGTGTGCATAATTAACAAAGCAGCGTCATTGGCCACGTCACTTTGTTGTCTTTTAGCCTGAACTGCTAGCATGATTGCGGTAGGAAAATCCCACCACAAGCACTGCGAGCAGTTCAGACGCCTTTCGAATCGATGTACTCGATTAATCTAATAAATAGCGGAGATGACGTATGATGCGAACGGCCAGGGGGCGTCTTTACAAAATAGCGAGCGCATGTTTCGTTTGCTCGCTCAGACATAGAGGCGTCAACAGACCACAAAGAGTGAGCGCTCAATTTAAATAGCCGGCCCCTTTTTCTGAACGAGCGAGCGCAAATAGCGTCCGGCTCTTAATCAGGCCCACTGTCATACCCAAGATGACCAAATCTTCTATGCCAGAATTCAAATGATTGTGACTCACTTGTCATCATTACGAAGTAGAGCCATGTATCAAAGACATACAATTGCTGGCGTCTTGTGCCTGTAGCAATAATTTTGTCCCACTTCTATTTCTTACAATGCACTTTCCTTTTGCAAATTGAACTCTGTGGCCTCTGGGCCTAATTCAGACCCGCGAGCGTCCTCCTGCAAGCGGGTCGATGGTATCCTAATGCGCATGCGCACGACGGAGGGAGCTCCGTCATGCGCATGCGCGAGACCCGCATAGCGACAGCCAAGCTGTCGCTCCGGGTCTCGCACCAGAGGGGGCGTGCTGTCGATGGTGACTGACAGCACGCCCCCTTTGGTGGGCGTGCCGGGGGCGTGGCTGCCAGACGGAGGCTTTCCCATGGGAACGCCTACCTTCTGGGTCTGGCCCACTGACATCACTAGTGATGTCAGTGGGAGTGATTTTGGCTCTGATAGAGCCAAAATCACTCCAGGGCTTGCAGCCACGAGACCCTACCGCAGGGTCTCGTCGCAAGCCCGATGGTTGCGATGGTCTTGACCATCGCGACCATCATCATGGACGCTCGCATAAGCTGTGGGTGGTAACCCACAGCTATGCGAGCGTCCAAGAGGCCGCTCCATTTTTAGGTAGGAGGGCCCTGATTCAGAGCGAGCGCTCTGGTCAGAGCGTCCGGCTCTGAATCAGGCCCTCTGTTCTAGAACACTGATGGTGATAAGATTTTTCCCCATCTCTGGTACACAAAATACATTTTGGATTTCTGTGACTTTTATTCTTGATCCTAGGGACGCTCAGGACAGACACCCTGTGGAGCTGCCCAGAGCATCCATCTATTTCCTAGAGTCGGCAGCCCTGCCCCTTAGGTGTGGCATCTTTACATCATGGCTGCATGCTGTCCTGTGCCAGCTCTGCATGGGTAGGTATTCTGGGCTCTCTTCCAACATGCTTGGCTTGTAGAATATCCTCAGTGGATCTGTGTGGGCCGATTCCACCAGCTCCAACTTGTAACTTCTACAATGGGCTTCATCCACTGTTCTCTCGGACACAGACTATCCAAGCAGTTGTCTCACTTTCTGTCTTTAAGGCTCTGCAGTTTGGTGCTGTTTAGCTTTGGATCACTTTCCCCAGGCCTATCACCTGTCTCACTCTACTCCATCTCTCTCATGATGCTGCTTTCTTCACAGCTTTCCCAGGTCTGCTCCTTGGTGGGCACCTGAGTTGACTCTCTTAGCTCCAATCACTTTGTTGTAGGTCTAGTAAGTTCTGATCCCTTTACCCAGCAGGTTTCTGGGAAATGTAGTTCACCCTACAGGGGTGTCAAAGTACATTGTCTTTCTCCTCCTCCACTGGTATGAAAGCTATTGGTAGCCCCTGAGTACTTAAGTCCAGCTGCACCACCTCCAGGGTTTACATATGTAGGTGTGTGGTACCCTGGGTTTTGTAATGGGCACAGATAAGTTAGGTGTAGATGGTAACCTACAGCTGAGATGGCAGTTCCAGCAGATCTTCCTTCTCCTTTGGCAATTAGACCACAAGCTCTATCCACCTCAGGCTGTAGCCCCATACAGCCTTGGTAAATAGAATATTTAAGTATAGTTATTAAAGGGGGTAGTGGGATGTAGATTTAGCACAGGTCACTGTGTGAAAATAATGATCATCATGCATATTACAGGAGATTGCAGCACATGAGGAAATACCTGTATTGCAATTTCAACACAGTGGTTAGCAATGCCATAGTGCATAGCCCTTTCCAATAGTAAAATGGTTCTCTTTGCTTAGGCTGCTGCAGCAACTCTTTGGCTATAACTACTGTAGATGCTGTTGCAAAATACTACACTTTAAAAACACATTAACCTTTGCAAAACTCAGATACACAGTAATATCAACATGGATTATTTCTCATGTATTTGTATGTTTTTGTAATCCCCAATTGGTAATAGCAATAAGTTTAGCAGCTAAATTTGTTCTTTCCTGATTCCAGAGAGCAATAGCTTTGGCTTTCCAATGACAAGGCACAATAAACACATTTCCACTTACAATATATCCCAATTGCTTTCAGCACTGCAGAGTAGCAATAACTCAGTCCAGCACTGTTTCTCTAGTAGCTCAAACAAGATGAATATCACTCTGGGCCTGATTCAGAGCCGAATGCTCTGACCAGAGCGCTCGCTCTGAATCAGGACCCTCCTACCTAAAAATGGAGCGGCCTCCTGGCCGCTCGCATAGCTGTGGGTGACCACCCACAGCTTATGCGAGCGGCCAAAAAGATGGTCATGATGGTCAAGACCATCGCGACCATCGGGCTTGCGACGAGACCCTGCGGTAGGGTCTTGCTGTCGCAAGCCCTGGAGTGCTTTTGGCTCTATCAGAGCCAAAAGCACTCCCACTGACATCACTAGTGATGTCAGTGGGGCCGGCCCCAGACGAAAGGCGTTCCCATGGGAACGCCTCTGTCTGGGCAGCAATGCCCCCGGCACGCCCACCAAAGGGGGCGTGCTGTCACTCACCATTGACAGCACGCCCCCTTTGGTGCGAGACCCATAGCGACAGCTTGGCTGTCGCTATGCGGGTCTCACGCATGCGCACGACGGAGCTCCCTCCGTTGTGCGCATGCGCACTAGGGCACCGTCGACCCGCTTGCGAGTGCTCAGCGCTCACGTTAGGGTCTAAATGAGGCCCACTGTTTACTCAAACTCAGTCTCTTGCATAAGTCAGAATTGGAGCTTCCTTGACAAAGCCCCCGGCAAAACACGCATTGGCACCGCTCGTGGAATACCCCTTTGTGCACAGAGGACCATTTGACCATTGTCCAACTGGGAATTTTCCTGCCATTTACCTACAGGTATTCTTTCTTTCCTGTTCTCTCACCAGCTGCAACTGGGGCTGATACCCTGCAATGCATTGCAACAGGGTTTAGCCTATAGTCCAGTGCTGGCAGTAGAAAAATGTCTATTGTTCCTTCACTGTGCCATTGCACTTGACTCTCATTCCCAGTCTGATACTTTGCAGGACTGGGAAAAGCAGATCCCTGTGCATGTAAATACACATACTACTACTTTTATCTTCAGCAGTATAATCCAATCTATGTTGAACCTATAGCTTGTACTGAGCATACTTTTATATTCCTAGCTATCTGAGGGATGCCTCAATTATAATGATATTTGCATAGAGATATTTAAAGGCATATTGATTGGTCATGGTGCTATTTTAAATCTATGTGTGTTTTTCACTTTATGTATGTATGTTTACTACAGTATATCTTCGCCGATATCTACATTGGTGGTGATAAATACCATTCACGAGCACTAAGGGGGTCATTCAGACCCGCTCGCGAGCGCAGGACGCTCGCAAGCGGGTCGATGTTCCCCCACTGCACATGCGCACGACGGAGGGAGCTCTGAAGCCGGCCCCACTGACATCAGTGACATGGACGCTTGCATATGCTGTGGGTGGCCGCTCCATTTTCATGGAGGAGGGCACTGATTCAGAGCGAGCGCTCTGGTCAGAGCGTTCGGCTCTGAATCAGGCCCTAAGTGCACTATCGTTTTTCACTCTTAATTAAATAATTATTTTCCATTTCTTTCTTTTTTTCATTGTTTCTCTTATATTTCATGCTGTTATATTGCTAATATCAATTTATAACATATTTACATTATTGTTGCGATCTCATGTGTATTCTCAATATATTATTATTGCATTGATTCCTGGATTTTATATTAATTTATTAAAAGTTATATTTTATAGAGGTGTGCCCCTGAATATAGATAGGGGTACTTTTCTTTTCTTTATTGTCAATTACAAGTCAGGATTACACAGTTCTTGAAATATAGTAGATTTCAGTATTGCTTAGCAATTCTCAATATCTATCGATAACTCTCAGTATCTCTCAGACACTCTCGCAATAGTCCTGTAACAGTTCTCAGTAAATCTAAAACAGTAACAGTCTTCCTTTCACAGCTCTTTAAGGGGGAGATTTAATAAAGCTAGGAGAAAGATAAAGTTGGAGATAAATAGCACTAACCAATCAGCTCCTAACTGTCATTTTTCAAACACAGCCCTTAAAGTGACAGGAGCTGATTGGTTGGTGCTATTTATCTCCAATTTTATCTCTCTCCAAGCTTTATTAAATCTCCCCCTGACTCACTCACTCACTTACTCACTCACAGCAATCGCAATGCTGTCGCAGGCCAACATAAGGACACCAACTTCCCCTTACATCTGTTTGCAAGTCTGCGAAAACAGTACCATCAATTAACATCGGAGCCTCATGCACAATTACACAAGGTCAGACCTTACTCAGAAATTGATAAACTTCCTTTACGCAGTGAAAATTCAAGCAGCCCCTGTAACAGCGCTCAAATGCACTGGCATGCCTGTGTTTCGCCGATCACCCCCCGTCAACACCCCAAATGCTCACTTCCTGTCAATGACTCTGCAATGGGTCTGCGTGGTCTCTGAGATTGCAGTGCGATCGCAGTGGTGCCTTTGCGGACGCGCACTGAGATGCATACACATGCAATGATTGCAAAATACACGCTATAGCGCTGGTGCTGTGTGTGCTCCAGTAGCCAATCACTGCGGTGTCTCCCTGGCCAATCCCTGCACAGCGACATCTCCCCGGCCAATCCCCATGTAGTAGCGTCTCCCCAGGCAATCACCTATGCTGGCTTCCCCACTTCTTTACTCTCCCTAAGTAGCTCCGATCTGGCGGGAATGGATGCATTGTGGAGTGCATGCTGGCGGGAAAGAGGAGGTGTCAGGAGTCAGGACTCATGTGGCAAGGGCAATTGGCTGGGGAGACACTACTCGTTTCTAAAGTCATGAAATCACTATAGTGTCTAAGTCTGGGATGCAGTGTGTGTGACTCCCGACCCACTGGGCATGCGCAGTACTACAGTATGAGCCTCCATAAGCCACAGCAGGGTGCTACATGGTGTATGGAGCGACTTCACTGGGCATGCGCCGGAGATCCCTGCCACCACAGCGCTGCCAATGTGCCGACAGTGCTGAAAGTGTGCTTCTTAAAATGCAGTCAGTTTGTAATCCAAGGACCTCTCTTTTACTCAGACCTGACTACTAGTTTCTAAGAAATGCATTCACTACAGTATCTAAGTGTGGGACAGCGTTGACAGTGCTGACATTGACGCAAGTGTGTATCTTAAAACGCACAGTCAGTGTGTAATACAGAGACCCCATTTTCATACAGAGCCCTCTACTAGTTTCTAAAGGCATTAAATCACTATAGTGTCTAAGTCTGGAATGTACTGTGTGTGACTCCAGACTGTCTCTACTAGGCATGCGCAGCACTATGAGACTCTAAACGCCATAGCACAACTCGTGGGTACTGTATTGGAGCACCGTACACAACTTTCTTGAGCACACAGGGAAATATTTATATAAAAAAGTACATGACTAACACTAATGATTTAAAACTTTATTAGACATGAGACATGATTCCATGAGGAAAACGCTGTACATGCGCTGTGTAGTTTAGGAAAAGTGACACCTGGTGGACAAAAAGTTGTATTACACGTTATGAGTTTTTCTCAGTGCTACGCTACGTTCCGTTATGAAACATTCTGTGTGGTGCGACTCAAGGCACGGGATGCATGGTGCGCTACATGGCTTATGGAGAAACAAACTAGTTGGGCACATCTGTACCTGCGGTGATAAAGAAGTGGGGAAGCCAGCATAGGTTGGACAGCAGGAGAGAAGAGCGCTGTTCAAGGCTCCCAGCAAAGGAGGTAAGCACTGCCCCAAGTGCTATCTACCCTTACCACCTCTCTACCCCAGTTGCTATCCTGACCCCCTCCCTACCCCCAGCACTGTCCCCCTGTATTGCCTGCTCCTAACCCCCTCCTTGCTCTCAATACTGCCCTAGCTTCAATCTACCCTTACCCCTCCCTACCCCCAGTACTTCATGCCCCAACCTCTTTCTTGCCCCTAGTACTGCCCTAGCTGCTATCTACCCTATGCCCCCTCCCTGTCCCCCATACTGCCACAGCTGCTATCTACACTTGCCCACTCCCTACTCTCAGTACTGCCCAGCTGCTGTCCTAACCCCCTCCCTACCCCCAGCAATGCCCCTAACACCCTTCTTGTCCCCCAGTACTGCCATAGCTGCTATCTACCCTTACCAACCTCTTACCCTCTGTACTCCCTGCCCCTAACCCCCTCCTTGTCCCCCAGTACTGTGCCAGCCTTGCCCTCCTCCCTACCCCCAGTCCTGCCTTCCACTAACCCCCTCAGTACTATGCCAGCTGCTATCTACCCTTGCCCCCTCACTAGCCCCAGCACTGCATGCCCCTAGCCCCCTCCTTGCCCCCCAGCACTGTCGCAACTGCTGTCTACCCTCACCCCCCATAATATGTGATTGGACCCAGAAACAGTGGATTGGGACCCCAATTTTTTTTTGCTCAGCACGATCACTGCGATGGGCAGTACGCAACAATTGGCCGTCTGCATGCGTAATCGCAATTGAGATCCGAAATTAATCAGGCCCAGTGTCTGGAGTTATCATGGCCCCACAATATAAACAGGCCCCATGTGTGAAGGGTGTAATACTGATCAGGCCCCATGTGTGAAGGGTGTAATACTGATCTGACCCAATGTGTGAAGGGTGTAATACTGATCAGGCCCCATGTGTGAAGGTTGTAATACTGATCAGGCCCCATGTGTGAAGGGTGTAATACTGATCAGACCCCATGTGTGAAGGGTGTAATACTGATCAGGCCCCATGTGTGAAGGATGTAATACTGATCAGACCCCATGTGTGAAGGGTGTAATACTGATCAGGCCCCATGTGTGAATGGTGTAATACTGAATAGACCCCATGTGTGAAGGGTGTAATACTGATCAGGCCCCATGTGTGAAGGGTGTAATACTGATCAGGCCCCATGTGTGAAGGGTGTAATACTGATCAGGCCCCATGTGTGAAGGGTGTAATACTGATCAGGCCCCATGTGTGAAGGGTGTAATACTGATCAGACCCCATGTGTGAAGGGTGTAATACTGAATAGATCCCATGTGTGAAGGGTGTAATACTGATCAGACCCCATGTGTGAAGGGTGTAATACTGATCAGGCTCTTGCACAGAAACAATTAAACAATAGTCTTAAAAAATTGACCAGTTCTATTAATGTAAATTAATTTCATGTATAATATAGAAATATAATTAATTTTATGTACATTCACCAGCTTGCAAATATATTAGTATGTTACTCAGGTGCTATATCAGCCGACTAAGAATAGAGTGACAGACACTTCTATTTGTATCAGGGGTCACATCAGGACTTAAATCTAAGGCAGCTGGATTGGCTACATGTATACACATTTGTACAGAATGCAGTATACAGCTTTTATGAGTATAATATACTGTAAATGGGTCTCTACATTATTCCATGGGATGATTATTTACTTGTATTTATTTATATAGTGCCACCATATTCAGTTGCAAATTACAATCGGGATCAGAACAGTAATGAAACAAGACTGGATAATAGCAAAAAGACTGACAGAGATGCATATTCGGAGTGGGGCATGAAGGTCCAACCAGGGGAATGCAGTGGTAGGAGCCCATGCGTAATGGGTGTGGCCCGGAATCACAGGGGCTTGGCCAGCTATTAGAGAGGACATACAACATGGATACCATAGTGCATGGTCTGGACCTCTTATAAATATATAAATAATTACTGATAGGTCTTGCAGTATAATCTACCTGATTATGCTCTGTAGTGAATATCATAGTCATGAGTATGCAGTATAATGTAACATATTTTAAATAATAAAACACATGATGGTGATACTGTCTATATATACCACATTAAGGCACTACATATGATGGGGAACCCCCCCCCATACCAGCAGCCAGTGTCTATAACTTCATAAGAACTGCATTCATTCTAGTAAAGGCCAAATACTTGTCGTTGTAAAATAAAAAAAATAAAAAGTTTAAATTATCTAAGTTATTATATTGTCACACATTGGGGTCCGGGTCCCCGTTACCGGGCCTGGCAGTGTCACTAAATTGCCATCTGTGTAGGCTTACCATACTATCCCTTTAAATGGGGACTATCATGAATGTGTGCTTTAGCATTCCATACAGATTGGAACACTCATTCATTTCTGTGTTCAAAGCACCTCAGAGAGGTTTCCCTGTAATTGCCTGATGCACCTGTGTGCTCACCTGGTTAGACAGGCCAATGACATATCACCACTCCCTATTTATTCTAGCCCCTGGATACAACCCATGGCCTGAACAACGTGTTCTTTCCCAGGATAGTTCTAGGCTCCATATCTCACTCCCTGTGTCCTGTTATCGTATCTGCAGTGACTTCTATTTGTTACATCATGGGCTACTTACTGTTTACCAACCTCAGCTATTCAGTGCTGCTCTCTGTAAGCCGTTCTCTGTATTCCATCTGCTGCTGTGTATCATCGTCATCTGTCAGTGCTGCAGCTTCCATGCTACATACAGACTTGCCCTCTTGTTGCTCCGTTACCGAGCCGGCAAGTGCATCTGCGGCTCATCCCATCTGCTGCCAAGTTATCTGTAATCTGTTATCTCTGTGGTTCATTTCAGGTTAAATGGTTATACTATTGTGCTGACCTTGCAATGGTTTCCCTGTGCTGTGTGCTATTGTCTTGGACTGGTTCCAAGTAGGGTGTAGGTTCCAGGAATAGGGTTCAGTGTGTAGTATACGGCCTGTACACTGAGGTGTCCAGTAAGCTGTGTTACCTATCCTGACTATCAGTACCTGAGTTTCTCATTGGGTTCCAGTTCCTGGTCTTACGTCAGAGCAGTATCAGGGATTTACCTTCCTCAAGCTCGACACTGATTACATAAGACTCCGAAACCGCTCTGCCAGTAATATATTGTTCTGTTTCGAAGGTCATCCTTGTCCCTGAAGTATGTTATGTCCCTGTTCTTGTTTGCCTTCGCAGGTCACTAGGCTTGGGGCCGCCGAGAGGATCTGAACTGTTCACAGTTCTGTATCCATGCATATCACCTGTCCGTGGTTCCTCCGATGTAGAGCGAAAAGTCCAGCACGGACTTTTCACTCCAAATGGAATAACCCCCCCATAGTCACTAGTGTGCCTATTCTCCTGTGTAGACTCATGAGTCAGAGCATCATTTAGCCTCCACATTTCCTGTGCACTTCAGTCCTACCCAAGGGTCCCGGGCAGGATCTACAGAATACTGAAACCATGACAGGGACACTCATTAATTAAGGCCCCCATACATCACAGATGGATCGCCGTGATCCTGTGATCCGATCGGAAATTTCACTGATCGCAGGATCAGTGAAATTCTACATATTAAATTTCCCCAATCTGCCAATCACAATAATTTTTTGATCATGATTGGCAAATCTGTGAAATCCAACATGTTAGATTTCACCGATATGCCGACTCACCATCTCTGGTGTATGGGGGCCTTTACACAGGTTCTGTGTCTAGCTGACTTCAAGTCTGCATTTCACCTGGTTTTAATCAGCCACAGGACCTGTGTAATTCATGTGTCACGGTTTAAAGGGATACAATGGTAAGCCTACATCTGTTGCCGCGTGTGCGGCATCCCTGAGACCTGTGGACACTCTTCTGTATACGTGGCTGGCATCCCACTTCCTGCCATTCTGAACCATGGGGGCTACCATCTTGGATGTGATCACATGACCCGCTCTGCCAACCAGCTTCCAGCAACTGCAGTCACATGTTTGGCCCTATCAGCACTTACTGCACCCTATTTACACCAGGAACTAACTACTCATTGTCAGAACATCTGCCTAGAGATCAGTACCTTTGATCCTGGTCCCGTTTGCAGCCTGCATCTGTTCCAGTCATCAGTCTCTAGTATATGCTTCATAAGCATTCTGCCTCAGTGTGTTCCAGCACACCTGCTCCAGTATTTACTTCACAAGCATTCAGCTTTAGTGCTATACAGAAAAACTGTACCATCAAACCTGCTTCACAACACATCTCATTGCAGCCTGCTTCTACTGTGCATAGCACTCAGGACCTGATTCAGGCTCGCTCGCTAAGATGCGTTCGCTCGTAGCCAGCTGATTTGATTTGTGCGCATGCATTCGCATCACAGTGCGTGAACCAGTGCGAAAGATCAGGAAGCGTTCACTCGCTGCGCATAGACTGCCCAGCAGAGTGAGTGACAGGAGAAGCCATTTGTGGGTGGTGACAGGGGCTGGCCACTAGAAACGGGGGAGTGGAGGTGCGAATGCAGGCATGCCTGAGTGTCTTAACACCGTTTCAGAGGCATGCATAATTAACAGGCAGCGTCATTGTACACGTCACCTGGTTGTATTTCACACTGAAGTGATCGCAGTGCTTGTGGCAGGGTATAGTCAACCTCAAGCGCTGCGATCACATCCGATGGTCTCATACATTTCCTGGAGATGACGAGCGCCAGTGGGCATCTTAAGACAGGCTGGTGGGCATCTGCATACACAAAGTGATTGCACGCCAAGACATAGTGGGCATGCTTATGCCTTGCCGTCCGATTGCATGCCTTGCTGGTAGATTGCCGGATTTGCATATGCTGGGTGCGAGCGAACACATCTAGTAAGTGGGTCTGAATGAGCTCCTTAGTTCCAACACCACCAACAGCCTGCTTCTATTGTGCACATGACATAGCTCCAACACCACCAACAGCCTGCTTCTATTGTGCACAGTACATAGCTCCAACACCACCTGCAGCCTGCTTCTATTGTGCACAGTACATAGCTCCAACACCACTTGCAGCCTGCTTCTATTGTGCACAGTACATAGCTCCAACACCACCTGCAGCCTGCTTCTATTGTGCACAGTACATAGCTCCAACACCACCAACAGCCTGCTTCTATTGTGTACAGTACATAGCTCCAACAATACCAGCAGCCTGCTTTTATTGTGCACGGTACATAGCTCCAACACCACCTGCAGCCTGCTTCTATTGTGCAAAGTACATAGCTCCAACACTACCAGCAGCCTGCTTCTATTGTGCACAGTACATAGCTCCAACACGACCTGCAGCCTGCTTCTATTGTGCACAGTACATAGCTCCAACACCACCAACAGCCTGCTTCTATTGTGCACAGTACATAGCTCCAACACCACCTGCAGCCTGCTTCTATTGTGCACAGTACATAGCTCCAACACCACCAGCAGCCTGCTTCTATTGTGTACAGTACATAGCTCCAACACCACCTGCAGCCTGCTTCTATTGTGCACAGTACATAGCTCCAACACCACCTGCAGCCTGCTTCTATTGTGCACAGTACATAGCTCCAACATTAAGTGCAGCCTGCTTCTATTGTGTACATTACATAGCTCCAACACCACCAGCAGCCTGCTTCTATTGTGCACAGTACATAGCTCCAACACCACCTGCAGCCTGCTTCTATTGTGCACAGTACATACCTCCAACACCACCTGCAGGCTGCTTCTATTGTGCACAGTACATAGCTCCAACACCACCTGCAGCCTGCTTCTATTGTGCACAGTACATAGCTCCAACATTACCTGCAGCCTGCTTCTATTGTGTACAGTACATAGCTCCAACACCACCTGCAGCCTGCTTCTATTGTGCACAGTACATAGCTCCAACACCACCTGCAGCCTGCTTCTATTGTGCAAAGTACATAGCTCCAACACTACCAGCAGCCTGCTTCTATTGTGCACAGTACATAGCTCCAACACGACCAGCAGCCTGCTTCTATTGTGCACAGTACATAGCTCCAACACCACCTGCAGTCTGCTTTTATTGTGCACGGTACATAGCTCCAACACCACCTGCAGCCTGCTTCTATTGTGCAAAGTACATAGCTCCAACACTACCAGCAGCCTGCTTCTATTGTGCACAGTACATAGCTCCAGCACGACCTGCAGCCTGCTTCTATTGTGCACAGTACATAGCTCCAACACCAGCAGCAGCCTGCTTCTATTGTGCACAGTACATAGCTCCAACACCACCTGCAGCCTGCTTCTATTGTGCACAGTACATAGCTCCAACATTACCTGCAGCCTGCTTCTATTGTGCACAGTACATAGCTCCAACACCACCAACAGCCTGCTTCTATTGTGCACAGTACATAGCTCCAACACCACCTGCAGCCTGCTTCTATTGTGCACAGTACATAGCTCCAACACCACCAGCAGCCTGCTTCTATTGTGCACAGTACATAGCTCCAACACCACCTGCAGCCTGCTTCTATTGTGCACAGTACATAGCTCCAACACCACCTGCAGCCTGCTTCTATTGTGCACAGTACATAGCTCCAACACCACCAACAGCCTGCTTCTATTGTGCACAGTACATAGCTCCAACACCACCTGCAACCTGCTTCTATTGTGCACAGTACATAGCTCCAACATTAAGTGCAGCCTGCTTCTATTGTGTACAGTACATAGCTCCAACACCACCAGCAGCCTGCTTCTATTGTGCACAGTACATAGCTCCAACACCACCTGCAGCCTGCTTCTATTGTGCACAGTTCATAGCTCCAACACCACCTGCAGCCTGCTTCTATTGTGCACAGTACATAGCTCCAACACCACCAACAGCCTGCTTCTATTGTGCACAGTACATAGCTCCAACACCACCAACAGCCTGCTTCTATTATGCACAGTACATAGCTCCAACACCACCAACAGCCTGCTTCTATTGTGCACAGTACATAGCTCCAACACCACCTGCAGCCTGCTTCTATTGTGCACAGTACATAGCACCAACACCACCAACAGCCTGCTTCTATTGTGCACGGTACATAGCTCCAACACCACCTGCAGTCTGCTTCTATTGTGCACAGTACATAGCTCCAACATTACCTGCAGCCTGCTTCCATTGTGCACAGTACATAGCTCCAACATTACCTGCAGCCTGCTTCTATTGTGCACAGTACATAGCTCCAACATTACCTGCAGCCTGCTTCCATTGTGCATAGTACATAGCTCCAACACCACCAACAGCCTGCTTCTATTGTGCACAGTACATAGCTCCAACACCACCTGCAGCCTGCTTCTATTGTGCACAGTACATAGCTCCAACATTACCTGCAGCCTGCTTCCATTGTGCATAGTACATAGCTCCAACACCACCAACAACCTGCTTCTATTGTGCACAGTACATAGCTCCAACACCACCTACAGCCTGCTTCTATTGTGCACAGTACATAGCTCCAACATTACCTGCAGCCTGCTACTATTGTGTACAGTACATAGCTCCAACACCACCAGCAGCCTGCTTCTATTGTGCACAGTACATAGCTCCAACACCACCTGCAGCCTGCTTCTATTGTGCACAGTACATAGCTCCAACACCACCTGCAGCCTGCTTCTATTGTGCATAGTACATAGCTCCAACACCACCAACAGCCTGCTTCTATTGTGCACAGTACATAGCTCCAACACCACCTGCAACCTGCTTCTATTGTGCACAGTACATAGCTCCAATATTACCTGCAGCCTGCTTCTATTGTGTACAGTACATAGCTCCAACACCACCAGCAGCCTGCTTCTATTGTGCACAGTACATAGCTCCAACACCACCTGCAGCCTGCTTCTATTGTGCACAGTACATAGCTCCAACACCACCTGCAGCCTGCTTCTATTGTGCACAGTACATAGCTCCAACACCACCTGCACCCTGCTTCTATTGTGCACAGTACATAGCTCCAACATTACCTGCAGCCTGCTTCTATTGTGTACAGTACATAGCTCCAACACCACCAGCAGCCTGCTTCTATTGTGCACAGTACATAGCTCCAACACCACCTGCAGCCTGCTTCTATTGTGCACAGTACATAGCTCCAACACCACCTGCAGCCTGCTTCTATTGTGCACAGTACATAGCTCCAACACCACCAGCAGCCTGCTTCTATTGTGCACAGTACATAGCTCCAACACCACCAACAGCCTGCTTCTATTGTGCACAGTACATAGCTCCAACACCACCTGCAGCCTGCTTCTATTGTGCACAGTACATAGCACCAACACCACCAACAGCCTGCTTCTATTGTGCACGGTACATAGCTCCAACACCACCTGCAGTCTGCTTCTATTGTGCATAGTACATAGCTCCAACATTACCTGCAGCCTGCTTCCATTGTGCACAGTACATAGCTCCAACATTACCAGCAGCCTGCTTCTATTGTGCACAGTACATAGCTCCAACATTACCTGCAGCCTGCTTCCATTGTGCATAGTACATAGCTCCAACACCACCAACAGCCTGCTTCTATTGTGCACAGTACATAGCTCCAACACCACCTGCAGCCTGCTTCTATTGTGCACAGTACATAGCTCCAACATTACCTGCAGCCTGCTTCTATTGTGTACAGGACATAGCTCCAACACCACCAGCAGCCTGCTTCTATTGTGCACAGGACATAGCTCCAACACCACCTGCAGCCTGCTTCTATTGTGCACAGTACATAGCTCCAACACCACCAACAGCCTGCTTCTATTGTACACAGTACATAGCTCCAACACCACCAACAGCCTGCTTCTATTGTGCACAGTACATAGCTCCAACACCACCTGCAGCCTGCTTCTATTGTGCACAGTACATAGCTCCAACACCACCTGCAGTCTGCTTCTATTGTGCACAGTACATAGCTCCAACATTACCTGCAGCCTGCTTCCATTGTGCACAGTACATAGCTCCAACATTACCTGCAGCCTGCTTCCATTGTGCACAGTACATAGCTCCAACATTACCTCCAGCCTGCTTCCATTGTGCATAGTACATAGCTCCAACACCACCAACAGTCTGCTTCTATTGTGCACAGTACATAGCTCCAACACCACCTGCAGCCTGCTTCTATTGTGCACAGTACATAGCTCCAACATTACCTGCAGCCTGCTTCTATTGTGTACAGTACATATCTCCAACACCACCAGCAGCCTGCTTCTATTGTGCACAGTACATAGCTCCAACACCACCTGCAGCCTGCTTCTATTGTGCACAGTACATAGCTCCAACACCACCTGCAGCCTGCTTCTATTGTGCACAGTACATAGCTCCAACACCACCAACAGCCTGCTTCTATTGTGCACAGTACATAGCTCCAACACCACCTGCAACCTGCTTCTATTGTGCACAGTACATAGCTCCAATATTACCTGCAGCCTGCTTCTATTGTGCACAGTACATAGCTCCAACATTACCTGCAGCCTGCTTCTATTGTGTACAGTACATAGCTCCAACACCACCAGCAGCCTGCTTCTATTGTGCACAGTACATAGCTCCAACACCACCTGCAGCCTGCTTCTATTGTGCACAGTACATAGCTCCAACACCACCTGCAGCCTGCTTCTATTGTGCACAGTACATAGCACCAACACCACCAACAGCCTGCTTCTATTGTGCACGGTACATAGCTCCAACACCACCTGCAGTCTGCTTCTATTGTGCACAGTACATAGCTCGAACATTACCTGCAGCCTGCTTCCATTGTGCACAGTACATAGCTCCAACACCACCTGCAGCCTGCTTCTATTGTGCACGTTACATAGCTCCAACACCACCAGCAGCCTGCTTTTTTTGTGCACGGTACATAGCTCCAACACCACCTGCAGCCTGCTTCTATTGTGCACAGTACATAGCTCCAACACCACCTGCAGCCTGCTTCTATTGTGCACAGTACATAGCTCCAACACTACCAGCAGCCTGCTTCTATTGTGCACAGTACATAGCTCCAACACCACCAACAGCCTGCTTCTATTGTGCACAGTACATAGCTCCAACACCACCTGCAGCCTGCTTCTATTGTGCACAGTACATAGCTCCAACAGCACCAACAGCCTGCTTCTATTGTGCACAGTACATAGCTCCAACACCACCAACAGCCTGGTTCTATTGTGCACAGTACATAGCTCCAACACGACCTGCAGCCTGCTTCTATTGTGCACAGTACATAGCTCCAACACCACCTGCAGCCTGCTTCTATTGTGCACAGTACATAGCACCAACACCACCAACAGCCTGCTTCTATTGTGCACGGTACATAGCTCCAACACCACCTGCAGTCTGCTTCTATTGTGCACAGTACATAGCTCCAACAACACCTGCAGCCTGCTTCTATTGTGCACAGTACATAGCTTCAACACCACCTGCAGCCTGCTTCTATTGTGCACAGTACATAGTTCCAACACCACCTGCAGCCTGCTTCTATTGTGCACAGTACCTATGTAGTTCCAACATTACCTGCAACCTGCTTCTATTGTTCACAGCACACAGGACCTGATTCAGAGCCGCTCACAAAAAGCGAACGCTCACTCTGAATCAGTGCGGCCGCATGTTTTTTTAATTCCGGCCTCCTGGCCGCTCGCATAGCTGTGGGTGACCACCCACAACTTTTGCGAGCGGCCAGGTGATGGTCGCGATGGTTGCGACAATCGTGTTTGCGTCGAGAACCTTGTGGTAGGGTCTCGTTCCCGCAAGCCCCAGTGAGCTTCTGGCTCTAATAGAGCCGGAAGCTCACCCCTGGCATCACTCGTGATGTCAGTGGGGCCGCCCCCAAATGGCAGGCATTCTATCGGGAACGCCTCTGTTTGGCAAGCTACCCCCCCGACCTTCTTACCTCCTTTTGGATGCTCGCTCGCTAGCTTTGGGCCACGCGCAGTGCGCAAGCCACACGTGCGCACTGCCTAATAATCGACCTGCTTGTGAGCGCATAGCGCTTGCGAGTGAGTCTGAATCAGGCCCACAGTTCCAACATTAGCTACCGTATGCTTTCCTTGTGCTTGATTCAGAGCCACTCGCTAGATGCGGTCGCTTGCACGATGTGTATGCAAATTGTGTAGGCAGTGTAATCGCACAGCAATGCATTAGCACACACAGTATTTGTTAGAGAGCTATCACATAGTGTATGCAGACACCCACCAGCCTGTTTTAAGACGCCCACTTGTGCACGTCATGTCCAGGAAGTGTATGCAACCATCGGTACATCGGGTAACATCGGATGCTATCGCAATGCTTGAGGTGCACCATACCCTTCCGCAAGCACTACGAGCACTTCAGTGTAAAAACAAGTCATCATAGTGTACTATGATGCTGTCTTATAATTATGCACACCTCTAAACCACCATTGAGATGCTCAGGAACGCCTGTGTTTGCACCTCCACTCCCCCGTTTTTAATGGCCAGCCCCTGTTACCACCTACAAATAGTTTCCCCTGTCACTCTCTCTGCCGGGCTGTCTATGCGCAGCGAGCGAATGCATTGTGAACTTAAGGTATGCATATGTTCACTGCGATGCATACACATCCCCACAATGCATACCATCGGCAGCAGCGAGAGTATGCATCTTAGCGAGCGGGTCTGAATGAGCTCCTCAGTTCCAGCAGCCTGCTTGCATTTGTACACAGCACTCAATTCTTACACCACCAGCAGCCTACCGCCCCTGTGCTAAACAGACTAAGAGGGTGATTCAGCTGTGGATGGAATTGCAAAGCTGCACGCAGGCACCTTTGCAATTCCATCCTTGCTAATATGCAAATGCAGCAGGAAGTGTATGACACCCCCTGCTGCATTTGCGATCCCAGCACTACGACCAAGGTCGCAGGCTGGGATCACCATCACGACCAACGGGTGAGGCTTACTCAGGCTGGTTGGCTTGGGATGCCAGGAAACTGCATCCGTAGATGCAGCTCCTGGCCTTGCCACTCCTGGAAAATGGGGCCGATACACCCCCGTTTCTGGGAAAGCTGTCCGTCTCCACCCCCGCACAGTCCCTTCAATCAGGCAGAGGTATAGAAGTGTCTGCATGCAATCACGCAGGGGCTATTCTGCACATTCGCACAACGAGTCCTAGGCACACGCAGATTCCCAATAATCATGCAATACTGAATCAGGCCCTAAGTCCAGCAATCCAACGGTCTGACTCAGTCGTGCTACTGTACCTGCCCCCGACTCCTATTTATATTTAGTCTTCCAGATTTTCCCTATTGCTATCTAGGTTTATTCTGATACTTGTATGTTAGTAGAAGCATTTTATATTGGAAAATTCTAGAAAGAATATCAGTCTAGCTCAGTGGTTCCCAAACTTTCTCAATTCGAGGCACACTTAGGGTCTCCTTAATTTTTTCAAGGCACCCCTAAGCCAAAATAATTACCGATCAGTCCCATTTATTAAGTAGTTGGGTCAATCCTTGTGGTGGCTCCAGAGGTGGGGCTGCAGCGCAGTTCAAAATTCAAATAGGGGAGCCACACTAACTGCCATTTCACACACTGCCAACGCGGCCGGGATTCACTGGCAGTTGGTGTGGCTCCCCTATTTGAATTTTGGACTGCGCTGCGGAAAAACCATCCACACTTCTGGGGGACTATTCGAAAAATCTTGAGTCTCCTGCACATTCCATGAGAGTAGGTAAGTATGTGCAAGCTGCAGTGTACAAAAGAGATTGTAGGGGTGTAAATCTGTTTCGGGGAAGACCAGTAAGGAGACTATTGCAAAGCTGAGTGCATTCATTCAAGTTTTGTAGTGTCTTGTGTGAGATATGGGCGTATTCTAGAAAATGTTCCTTAGATTTACAATTTGTAACAGGATTTGGATACAAAGTACAGTATAGTGCTATGGTTACTTGTCAGTCCCGCCACTGGACCTCCCTGCTTATGTGCCATCTGAGGATTGTGCTATGGTTACTTGTCAGTCCCGCCACTGGACCTCCCTGCTTATGTGCCATCTGAGGATAGTGCTATGGTTACTTGTCAGTCCCGCCACTGGACCTCCCTGCTTATGTGCCATCTGAGGATAGTGCTATGGTTACTTGTCAGTCCCGCCACTGGACCTCCCTGCTTATGTGCCATCTGAGGATAGTGCTATGGTTACTTGTCAGTCCCGCCACTGGACCTCCCTGCTTATGTGCCATCTGAGGATGGTGCTATGGTTACTTGTCAGTCCCGCCATTGGACCTCCCCGCACTTGTGCCATCTGAGGATAGTGCTATGGTTACTTGTCAGTCCCGCCACTGGACCTCCCTGCTTATGTGCCATCTGAGGATGGTGCTATGGTTACTTGTCAGTCCCGCCATTGGACCTCCAAGCACTTGTGCCATCTGAGGATAGTGCTATGGTTACTTGTCAGTCCCACCATTGGACCTCCCCGCTCTTGTGCCATCTGAGGATAGTGCTATGGTTACTTGTCAGTCCCGCCACTGGACCTACCTGCATATGTGCCATCTGAGGATGGTCAGTCCCGCCACTGGACCTCCCCGCACTTGTGCCATCCGCTCGCAATGAGATGTTATAGTTTTTCAAGATCTTTTGCATGTGCTACGTGGCTACACAGGAACCATTACATACTGCATCAGCACTAGGCTGACAGGTGATACAGGCAGGAGAGAGATCACTGCAGAGGAGAGTTACCATAACACTTTTACTACATTTAGCATAAAGATATCTTGTACTAGTCACAGTTACGTAAAGGCATTCTTTAAAGTGTCTTTAAGCAAGGTTAAGTTTTAAAATTCCTTTATCAGGCTGTTAGGACCTCTAGTATAGATTTCACAAGTGATATAATATTTATGCTTGTCAGGACAATATGAGCAATATGAAAATACATAATGTCACTCCAATAATGTAAAAAGCAAACATAGCTGAGTGTACTTGTAAAACATGATAAATAGATATGTTTGTGCTACAACGTTATAGTACAATTCCACCATTTCTCATTGTTCTTTTGTAAACTAAGCTGTGAAAAATTGCATTGAGACACAATGAGTAATGCTGGGCATACACTATACAATTACCTGTCCAATCTGGATGGTTAGAATGAAAACCTGGTAATGTATGGGAGCAAATGACAATCGTCCATATGATTTTAAACACTGGAAAACAGACAAAAATGGCCGTTCAGACAAATTGGTTAAAAAACACACAAATGTAACCAATTTGAACAATTGTTTTTTGTCTGTTTTCCAGTGTTTAAGACCATATGATCAACTGTCATTTGCTCCCATACATTACCAGATTTTCATTCCAACCAGCCAGATTGGACAGATATCTGACAGATACTTGTATAGTGGATGCCCAGCATTAGAAGGAAACCTGACTAATGTATATCTGCTATTCTCTCCTGAAGTATCATAGAGGCGCACAGTGGAGAGCTTAGGATTTATGTTGGTCTTTCTGGTTTCCAATGTGATTTAGGGCCCTATTTACAACAATCCGCATTTAAAATGCGGTTGTAGTGTCATATTTTTGCCTAAATTTGCATTGCGAATTTAGGAAATATCACAGGGATTCCTTGCAGGGACAGAGCTTGCGATACAGCTCTGTCTCTGCAAATACCGTCCGCACTCTTCTCAATTTATTTTTGGGATAAAAAAAAAACAGTGAGAAGGTGCGCGCACATGCACCGACCGGCTCACCATACCCCCCCCGCGACTGCGACTCCCCCGTGACCCCACCTCACCTTCACTTACCTCTGGTGATCGGTGCTCCGGTGATGTCCTTTGGGGCTCTGGTCAGCTGGTCTACCGGCTCCTGCACTGTGACCTCAGTCAGCTGTTTTATGCAGCAGCTGACCAGGGTCCTAGTGCAGGAGCCAGGACACCAGCTGACTGGAGCCACAGAGAACATCACCCATCTCCCAGGACAGCACCCAGCACAGCACCCTTCATCTAGCACCCCTCTCCCAGCACAACAAAACACAGCAGAGCACCCATTACCCCTCACCCAGCAGAGCACCCCTCTCCTAGCACAGCACCCATCACCTGGCTGACTGGCTGGCAGTGCATTGCGTCTGGTCTGGTCTGGCAGGTCCACCCAGAGGTGCTCTTTGTGGGGGTGGCTAGCACTAGCAGGCTGCAGGCAGAGGATTCATTGTAGGCGCTCTATCTGCTGAACTCTGCAAAGGCCCATGGGAGAAGGTGCTGCTGCGGCTGGGCATGCGCAGCAGCCCTCCTCCAGAAGCCATTTTTGTTGTTACCCGCTGCCCCCACTGGCTGTCTCTGCTCCCCGGCCTGTTTGAGCTTCTCAATCGGAGCTGAGAGCTCCGATCGCAGTAGCCTCTGGTAAGATAGCCGCGTCTGCCAGGGCAGAAAGTCTCCCAGCCACTCGCATCCAGCAGGTCCCCACGGCGTGCCCTAAACCTCCACTAATGCTGGCTCTAGGCATGCCTCTATGCATTTCAAATGAGCTAGGCATATATTCTGTATTACCTACCTCATGGACACAAACTATTTGTCAGGGGTCATTTAACCTGATACACATCACAAATGAAGAAGTGCAAGTCAGCACATGATGGATTGTAAACTTAGGGCCTGATTCAGACCCGGTCGCAAGCGTTGAGTGCTCGCAACCGGGCGATGTTTGCCCACTGAGCATGCGAACGACGGTGCCGGCTCCATCGTGCGCATGCGCGAGACCCGGCTAGCAACAGGTGCTCCGTCGCTCCGGGTCTCGCACCAAAGGGGGCGAGCTGTTGATGGTGATTGACAGCTTGCCCCGTTTGGTAGGTGGGCAGGGGGGGTGGCTGGCCAAACAGAGGCGTTCCCGAAGGAACGCCTGCCGTTTGGGGGCGGCCCCACTGACATCACCGGTGATGTCAGTGGGAGAGTTTCCGGCTCTATTAGAGCCATAAGCTCTCTGGGGCTTGCAGCCATGAGACCCTACCACAAGGGTCTCGTCGCAAGCCCGATGGTCACGATGGTCTTGACCATTGCGACCATCATCCTGGCCGCTCGCTATAGCTATGGTTGGCAACCAACAGCTGTGCAAGCGGCCAGGAGGCCGCAAAAAAAAAAAATGCCCAGATTCAGAGCGAGCGCTCTTTCAGAGCGTCCGTCTCTGAATCAGGGTCTCAGTTCCTATCTAGATGAGGAAGCTTAAAGAATTTTGCTGGTACCTAATACTTGCAAGTGGTGCAACTGACATTTCTTGACTCCTGTTTCTTTTTGATTCTTTTTATATGTATCTGTTTTATGTATAATTTTTTTAATGTATATTTTTTATGTATATTTTCTGTATATTTTGTATTGTTCATTTGTGCATGTTACTGTATGTTTAGCCAAAGCTGCTCCTTCATGATATATGTTTCATTATATGTACTGATTCACCTAACTGTGATGGGCTACATTCTGTGCAGGTACTGTACATGATTTCTGGCTGTCATCTTTGCTGGGGAGCCTTTTCCTGTCGGACCGCAAGCTAAGCGGTTGTTTGACAACGTATGCAGGCGGGATCCGGAAGTGTGTCTCCCATTGACGTCTGCTACACGCGGCTGTATGTGGCTTGCGGCTGTTACATGTACCTTGGGTATTTATTGTGGGTAAGTGTTCATTTTATGTTGTCTGTATTAAAGTGTGTCCTGACCAAAAGGCAGGTGCCCTGAAACGTTGAAGTGCATAATACACTTTTATTCTTACATCATGTACCGTGCCTCTGAGTGCCTGTCTTTTCTATTGGAGCTGTTTATGCTATCCTGACAAGGACACCGAGGCCAGGTGTGATTATTCTACTGGAGTGCCATCAGTTTTGGGAAAATATATATATATATATATAACCTGTAATACCTCTCATGTAGTCTATCAGATAGTCTGTCCCTGCGGCCTCTCATATGTGGGCAAAACACAATGTAAGTTTAAGGAACGTATGGCTACCCATCGCTCCACGATCAGAGCTGCTCTTGCAAGTGGCTCCAGCGATCAACCAGTAGCTCGCAATTTAGGAACCTAAAATATTGCACGATCGATCAGATCCCACCATTAACTAGGGGGGGTGATAGGGATCGATTACCGTTACGCTGTGAGGCACGGTGGATACACCGCCTGGATGTAATTTCCCCTAGGGGTCTTAATGAATCCTTAAGTTTGTCTCATTTTTAACTCTTTCTGTATTGAACCACCCTCGCATTATCCATAATTTAATCCACTGTTTCCCTTCTATGGCACTGAACAAATCTGCTCAATCTCCATTCCGCTCGAGCCTCCAATTACCGTTTACAACCAAGCGCTCAGATCCAGTTATTTGTCTGCTGGTCCACTCTGTGTGCACTTTAACTGCCCCCCTTGAACAATTCACCAGTGCAGACATTTTGCTAATGCTCATACTGATGCTTCCTCTCAGTGATTTGTGTTTGGGTGCTAAATAATGATCTCCTACCAGTAAATAGGTTCCAAACGTAAGGGGAGCTTTAATAGTCAGCATAAAGAAATCGGGGAAAAAAACCTCTCCCTTTAGTCAGGGCATTACCACACTTCTTAGTCTTAGCCCCTTTCAGTCAAGTGGGCAGCTAAGCTCCCTACCACTCTGTCTATCTGCAACCTCTCTGCTACCTCATCCTGGGCTCTGTGCTCTCTCTCTGAGGCCTCTAAGTTCACCTGCCTCCTGCAGGACTATATGGGCCCCCTCTCAGGCCTAATGCATGGCATACAATGACCTTTCCTGGGCTGGCCATAGGTGGGGCCACATTGCTGTCCAGTCTTGAGGCCCCAGCATATTACCTGTGGTACAGTGGGGGTTTCTCTACACATGTAAGTAGCCCGTCTGAGCTCCATAAAGATTTGAACTAACTCCAGGTTGCTAAGACTCTCATCTATAGATTACAAAAATTCTTTGAAAATGAATTTGAATCTTTTAATACACTGTATTATCTTATGACATGCCCTCTCCTTGACGCTCTACTGTAAATCATGGCCATTAATGGACAAGAGCATACATCATCTTCAGATTGAGACATCTCGGAGCAATCACTTAGGGAATATCCAAGGAAATGCTGCAGGTGAGACGTTTTATGGCAGAGATAGAATGCAGTAATGAATTCTTTACCAGTCTAATAAATCAAAAATCGCAAATCAAAACCTCTTGCTCATTAATTTATTGATAGTGCAAATCGCTGGTGGTGTAGAAGATTTTCCCATAATTTGTGTAGTGTATGTAATCTCCTCCCTATGTCTCTGGTATTCGCAATAAATTGTAAAAGTTCATCTGCAGAGGAAGGAATTTGTGGGGTCAGGATATCTAACTCTCCTCTTTCATTTTAGTTACTTTTAAGCAAATGCCAAAGCATCTGTTTTTTTGTTTAATAATGATAATTAAATAGCATTTTAAGATATAGCAATGGGTAACACTTACTGTATTTATTTCACCTACATTTTTTTTAAACACATCTAGGACAGTGGATTAAGAAATGCAACAAATACAAAACATAACAGCATCAACATATTCCCTCCTAAATACACACAAACTATGAAACACTATCATAACCACGTCACAATAGAAAAACATGGAGTTGAAGGTATAAAGGATGTCTTTTTATGTTAGTTTTTATATAGTCTCTTAATTTATATAGTGGAACCATGAATCCCTTATTTGTGGGAGCCCCACCACACACTAGACATTCAACATCCTGGGGTAAATTTACTAAAGTGAGAGTTTTTAGAAGTGGAGATGTTGCCCATAACAACCAATCAGATTCTAGCTTTTATCTTCTAGAAGGTGCTAGTTAAATGTTAAGTAGAATCTGATTGGTTGATATGGGCAACATCTCCACTTCTAAAAACTCTCACTTTAGTAAATATACCCCCTGACTTTAAAGCTTGCAATATTGTCCAGGTATGATGATCTGATCGAATGCACACGAGGCCTATTTCAGATGTGTACGCAATGCCGATATTTACGCAGATTGAGTGATTGTCAGCCACTGCACGAGTGTAAGCCGCACTGCACACACGCAGCAATTGATTTGTGATTATGCTCACACAGAGGATACACTCGCAAAGTGAGTGACAGGTAGTCAGTGTTCGGAGGAGGTAACTAGGGGTGGTTAGAAGAACGCCTGGTGTGTCGGAACATTTCAACACTGTTTTCTGGGTGTGCATAAATTAGCCACTGCGTCCTTGCTCACAGCAGGTGAGCCCTCTGCATGTCTGGAGACCCGCTGTGTCTGTGACAGGTTAGACTTAATAGACTATTTATTAAGCAGTGTTAGGAGACAGAGTGAAAAGTGATAAGAAAGTGATAAGGTGCCAGCCAATCAGTTCCCAACTGTCACCTCACAGGCTGTGTTTGAAAAATTACAGTTGGGAGCTGATTGGCTCTCATCTTATCACTTTCTTATCACTTTTCACTCTGTCTCCTAACACTGCTTAGTAAATAGTCCCCTTAATCAGAAGGCTGATGGCCGCATGATCTCCTTTTGATGTTTATGATGTTTTTTGTGCATGAGCGGTAGATCTGAGATGCTTTCAGTGGGCGTCTCTAAAGGGTTGGGTATGGGATCCCAGCGATCGGGATGGCGGTGGTCAGATTAACAGCAGCGGCATCCTGACAATCAGAATCCCGACATGATAAGGTAAGCATGCTAACCCTATCCCCTAACCCTCCCCCCAAAGCCTAACCCTCCCCCTGCAGCCTTATTCTAACCCTTCCCCTAGTGCCCAACCCTAACCCCTAAGGCTCCCCCTAACCCTAATACTTAGCGCAGGTGGGATTCTGATGCCGGGATACCAACTGCTGTTGGTATTCCGGCGCTGGTATTGTGACCGCCGACATCCCGACCTTCTGGATACCAACTACTTCTTTCTAAGCACTGGACAGCGAGTGTGTCATTAGCATATTGTCGCAATTGCGATCCGTGAGAGATCGCAGCTGCAATGGCATTTGCGTGCGGCTCTGAATCAGGCCTGCAGTATTGAGCCATGGCATCCGGTGTAAGTGACGGGTTGACTGTGCAAAAGTGTCTGTGAACAGGCAAAGTCATGAGAAACTGAAACAATGAACCTTGATTCATATATACAGTCAGGTCCATAAATATTAGGACATTGACAGAATTTTCAGATTTTGGCCTCTATTCACCACCACATTGGTTTTGAAATGAAACAAACAAGATGTGCTTTAACTGCAGACTTTCAGATTTAATTTGAGGGTAATTACATCCAAATCGGGTGAACGGTGTAGGAATTACAACAGTTTCAATATGTGCCTCCCACTTTTTAAGGGGCCAAAAGTAATGGGCCTATCAACTCAAAAGCTATTTCATGGACAGGTGTGGGCTATTCCCTCATTATTTCATTATCAATTAAGCAGGTAAAAGGTCTGGAGTTGATTCTAGGTGTGACATTTGCATTTGGAATCAGTTGCTGTCAACTCTCAATATGAGATCCTAAGAGCTGTCACTATCAGTGAAGCAAGCCATCATTAGGCTGAAAAATCAAAACAAACCAATCAGAGAGATAGCAAAAACATTAGGTGTGGCCAAATCAACTGTTTGGAACATTCTTAAAAAGAAAGAATGCACCGGAGAGCTCAGCAACACCAAAAGACCCGGAAGACCACGGAAAACAACTGTGGTGGATGACAAAATAATTATTTCCCTGGTGAAGAAAAACCCCTTCACAACAGTTTCCCAAATCAAGAACACTCTCCAGGAGGTAGATATATATGTGTCAAAGTCAACAATCAAGAGAAGACTTCACAAGAGTGAACATAGAGGGTTCACCACAAGATGTAAACCATTGGTGAGCCACAAAAACAGGAAGACCAGATTAGAGTTTGCCAAACAACATCTAAAAAAGCCATTACAGTTCTGGAACAACATCCTATGGACAGATGAGACAAAGATCAACTTGTACCAGAGTGATGGGAAGAGAAGAGTATGGAGAAGGAAAGGAACTGCTCATGATCCAAAACATACTACCTCATCATTGAAGCATGGTGGTGGTAGTGTCATGGCGTGGGCATGTATGGCTGCCAATGGAACTGGTTCCCTTGTATTTATTGATGATGTGACTGCTGACAAAAGCAGCAGAATGAATTCTGAAGTGTTTCGGGCAATATTATATGCTCATATTCAGTCAAATGCTTCAGAACTCATTGGACGGCGCTTCACAGTGCAGATGGACAATGACCTGAAGCATACTGCAAAAGCAACCAAAGAGTTTTTTAAGGCTAAAAAGTGGAATGTTATGCAATTGCCAAGTCAATCCCCTGACCTGAATCCGATTGAGCATGCATTTCACTTGATGAAGACAAAACTGAAGGGAAATTGCCCCAAGAACAAGCAGGAACTGAAGACATTTGCAGTAGAGGCCTGGCAGAGCATCACCAGGGATGAAACCCAGCGTCTGGTGATGTCTATGCGTTCCAGACTTCAGGCTGTAATTGCCTGCAAAGGATTTGCAACAAAGTATTAAAAAGTGAAAGTTAGATTTAGGATTGTTTAGTTTGTCCCATTACTTTTGGCCCCTTAAAAAGTGGGAGGCATATATAGAAACCGTTGTAATTCCTACACCGTTCACCTGATTTGGATGTAATTACCCTCAAATTTATTTATTTATTATCAGTTATTTATATAGCGCACACATATTCCGCAGCGCTTTACAGAGCATATCTTACCATTCACATCAGTCCCTGCCCCAGTGGAGCTTACAATCTATATTCTCTACCACATGCTTGCAAACATATACACTATGGTAAATTTTGAGGGAAGCCAATTAACCTACCAGTATATTTTTGGAAAATCTGAAAGTCTGCAGTTAAATCACATCTTGTTTGTTTCATTTCAAAGCCATTGTGGTGGTGAATAGAGGCCAAAATATGAAAATTCTGTCAATGTCCCAATATTTATGCACCTGACTGTATATGCTATATATACATACAGTATATATGTATATATAGGTGTGTACATATATATATATATATATATACACACATATACTATTTGACATGTTATTGATAAACACATACATATATAGATATATATATATATATATATATATATACACAGTATATACATATATTTATTATTTATTTATTTTATTTATTACCAGTTATTTATATAGCGCACACATATTCCGCAGCGCTTTACAGAGAATATCTTACAATTCACGTCAGTCCCTGCCCCAGCTGAGCTTACAATATATATTCCCTATCACATGCGCACACACATACACACTAGGGTAATTTTTTTGTGGGGAGCCAATTAACCTACCAGTATATTTTTGGAGTTTTGGAGGAAACCGGAGCAAACCCACGCAAGCACAGGGAGAATATACAAACTCCGCACAGGTAGGGCCGTGGTGGGAATCGAACCTTTGACCTCAGTGCTGTGAGGCAGTAATGCTAACCATTACACCGTCTGTGCTGCCTATATATATATATATATATATATATATACATATATATATACATATATATATATATATATATATCTATATATATATATATATATATATATATATATTGTGACACAGTCAGATTAGGGTTCCCTCTCCTGGGTAGAGGTCTCCTTCCTTACACACACACACAGCAGCAGGGAAGCAGCACACCAGTCTGGATGCGAGTACAAGCTGGTCGGCGCCAGTCTTTATTGTATAATGTCAGAAATAACATAAAGAAAACATAAACATAAATCCTAGCCCTGTCGGGGCACTAACTTCACAGGTGGTTCCCTCACTACCAGAACCTGGCAGGGCCTAATGCCCTCACCAGCAACAAAGGCACAGCACAACACTCACAGTTAGGTTTTCAAGTGTCTCTGAGCAAACTCCCTGCCTGCTCTCCCAGGTGAGACACTCAGCCCTAAACACACAAGGCTTATATTGGCCACTCTCAGGTGGGAACCCTAACAAGCCTGTTACCAGGCTGCGAGAACCAAAACCTGGAGTGGCCGTGGGTGGAGCCCTCCCTCTCCTCTCACCCACAACCCCCAGGTCCCAAACCGGCTTTTCAAAAAGCTGAGACTCAAGCCTGCTACATTGCAGACTTTCTGCTGGGGGTTTAGAACACATAAGACAGGAATCTGGGACAAATTTACCTGCCACAGACCACTTTACCCGTGATCCTATCACATATCCCCCCCCTTTGTTTCGACCTGTGGGGCGGAACAACTGAAGCCCCCTAACAATGAACGCATGACAACGCGTCTGCATTGGCCAGCTGGCTTCCTGGCCTGTGTTCCACTGCAAATTTAAAAGTTTGTAACGCCAAGAACCATCCCGTAATTCTCGCATTACTGTCCTTATTTTCGGACATCCACTTCAAAGGGGCATGGTCAGTGATCAATTTGAACTTTCTTCCAACCAAGTAGTACCTGAGAGCCTCTAACGCCCACTGTATGGCCAACGCCTCCTTCTCCACTGTGGCATAGTTTCTCTCATGTTCGTTCAACTTTCTGCTAAGATAGAAAATAGGGTGTTCCTCACCCTCCTTGTTCTGGGACAGGACCGCTCCTATACCTACTTCTGATGCATCAGTTTTTACTATGAATTCCCTTTCAAAATTAGGAGTCATCAGGACTGGTTGGGAACACAACGCTACTTTCAACTCCTGAAAAGCTTTCTCTGCCTCAGGACTCCATTCTACCATGACTTTTTGTTTGCCTTTGGTCAGGTCAGTCAGTGGGACTGCCATGGTGGCAAAGCTGGGTATAAACCTCCTGTAGTACCCCATAATTCCCAAGAAGGCTCTCACCTGCTTCTTATTCAGAGGCCGTGGCCAGTTTTGTATGGCATCAACTTTATTGAGCTGAGGCTTTATCAGGCCTCTGCCAATGGTGTATCCCAGATATTTTACTTCCTCCATGCCTAGACAACACTTTTTTGGGTTGGCTGTCAAACCTGCCTTATAGATGGAGTCCAACACTGGTTGTACCCTGGGTAAGCGAGACTGCCAATCAGGACTATGAATGACCACGTCATCCAGATAAGCAGCCGCATACTGTCTATGGGGCCTTAGAATCCTGTCCATCATTCTTTGGAAGGTAGCAGGTGCCCTATGTAGCCCGAAGGGCAACATCTTGTACTGAAACAAGCCCTCTGGCGCTGAAAAAGCTGTCTTTTGTTTGGCGCTCTCGGTTAACGGTACTTGCCAATACCCTTTGGTTAGGTCAAGAGTGGTTAAATACCTTGCCGTCCCTAGTCTCTCAATCAGTTCATCCACTCTTGGCATTGGGTAGGCATCGAATTTTGAAACACTGTTCAACTTTCGGAAGTCATTGCAGAAACGCACACTCCCGTCGGGCTTTGGAATCAACACAATGGGACTTGACCATTCACTATGTGATTCTTCAATAACCCCTAACTCTAGCATATTTTTTATTTCTTTCGACATTGATTCTCTTTGTGCTTCTGGTAACCTATAGGGCTTTAGATTAACTTTAACCCCTGGGTCAGTGATGATGTCATGTTTAATGACCGAGGTTTTCCCAGGTACGTCAGAGAACAGCACCCTATTTCTGATCAGAAACTCCTTGACCTCCTTGCCGACAGGGTTTTTGCCACTGTCACTTCGGGAACTAAGGGCCCTGGATTTACTGGAGGGGCTCGGACGGCCGACGGTACCGTTCTATCTTTCCAGGGCTTTAACAGATTTATATGGTATATCTGTTCCGGCTTTCTTTTCCCCGGCTGGTAAACTTTGTAATTGACCTGCCCCACTCTTTCTAAGATTTCAAAGGGCCCTTGCCATTTAGCCAGAAGTTTATTTTCCACAGTGGGAACCAATACTAACACTCTGTCCTCAGGAGCAAACCTGTGTAACCGAGCATTGCGGTTGTATACCCTCTGCTGTGCCTGTTGAGCCTGTTCCAGGTGCTCTCTCACTATCGGCACTACCGCAGCAATTCTCTCCTGCATTTGAGAAACATACTCAATCACCGTTTTGTAAGGACTAGACTGCCCCTCCCATGTCTCTTTGGCAATGTCTAGTAACCCCCTTGGGTGTCTCCCATACAACAAGTCGAAGGGTGAAAACCCGGTGGAGGACTGGGGAACTTCTCTTATGGCCAACAATAAATACGGCAATAAGTAATCCCTACCATCCTTGTCGACCACTTTCCTAAGCATGTGTTTTAACGTCTTGTTAAACCTCTCGATCAGCCCATCGGTTTGGGGGTGATAAACCGAAGTTCTTAACTGTTCGATTTTGAACAGGCGGCATAACTCTTTCATGACTTTTGACATAAACGGTGTACCCTGGTCAGTTAGTATCTCCTTAGGTATACCCAGCCTGCTAAAGACATGAACTAGCTCTCTGGCAATGGTCTTGGTTGACGTATTGCGCAACGGGATCGCTTCCGGGTACCTGGTAGCATAATCCATTATGACCAGAATATACTGGTGTCCCCTGACAGACTTCATTAAGGGTCCAACCAAATCCATCGCTATTCTTTCAAACGGCACCTCTATAATAGGCAATGGAACTAGTGGACCCTTAAAATGTGGCCTGGGAGCATGATACTGACACTCAGGGCAGGATGCGCAAAAGTCAGATACCTCTTTATGAAGCCCGGGCCAGAAAAATCTCTGCATTATTTGCTCAGTGGTTTTCTCTACCCCTAGATGGCCTGCCGTTATATGACCATGGGCCAGATCCAACACTGTTCTTCTGTAGGCTTTGGGAACTATTAGTTGTTCCACAACATCTTCCCTCTTCTTAGTCACCTGATATAACAAATCCTGCCACATTGCCATGTGGGGATAGGACAAAGGACTATCAGGGTCTACGGGTTTACCATCAACTACTTTTACATTCTCCCTGGCTTTTACCAAAGTAGGGTCATTCAACTGCTCCACAGCAAAGACCTCTCTTCTGACCTCTAAATCAGGCAGACGATCACCTGGCCCAACAACACTTCCCACCTCAATGGGAGGCACATCAGTTGGCGGGCCACCGTCACGCTCCGCATTCTCTAGTTCGCCAATCATAGTAGAAAAAGGGAATAACTCTGACTCAGAAGAAACTCCCTCCTCCACTACATCGACAACCTTCTCAAATGAATCGGGGTTGTTCACCTCTGGAACAAAACGGCTTTCCCACAACTTCCAGAAGTGAGCAAAGTCTCTCCCCAATATTGCATCGTACATCAGACCATGCACCAAACCTACAGAAACTATAGCAGAACCACATGGTGTCTCGATATTCACCTCGGCAGTAACATAATTTCGAGTCTCCCCATGTTTGCAGGTCACACCAACAGTTTTCCCCTCACGCCGCAAGGGGTTCACCAGCTCAGCTTTTATAAGTGTCACCAAGCTACCAGAGTCTAACAGTGCCTCTACTCGGTTGCCATCTACAGTGAGTACACACATGTGCTTATCAGTCTCAGCCTGCCGGCCAGCCGTACAGGCTATCTGTGCAAAGAAAGACCCCCTGCGGTAGACATGAGCAGTATCACATTGCATAGGTTCAGTTGTAAGTGAACAATTAGCGGCAATATGGCCGAAGCCACCACATCGGAAACACTGAGTCATATTAATGTCTAGTCGTTTACGGGGCAAGAACCTTCCCGGCCTGGCAGGCCTGTCTCCAGGTTCTACGCCCTCAGTCTTATGTACATTCCACCGCCCAGCACCCTTCTCCCCTGGAACAGTCTTACCAGTGTCTGTGGGAGTTCGCCGGTGCGCCATCGGGGCTCGGTGGGGCATACTCATCAGCTCCTCAGCCGCCACGTACCTCTCCACCAGCTGGACCAACTGGTCCACGGACTTAGGGTCTGCATGGCTCTCCCACTTGCGCAGAGTCACAGGTAATGATCACAGGTACCGGTCCATCACGACCCTTTCCACGATCTGTGGTCCCGTCAGCGTCTCGGGCTGTAGCCATTTTGAGGACAGATGGACGAGGTCATGCATCTGTGAACGTGGAGGCTTATCCATATGGAACTCCCAGCGGTGGACCCGTTGGGCACGAACAAAGGTAGTGACTCCCAAGCGAGTTAGGATCTCCTGTTTTAGTTATTTATAGTCCTTGGCATCAGCCAGGCATAAGTCGAAATAGGCCTTTTGTGGCTCCCCCGACAGAAAAGGTGCCACCAGACTTGCCCACTGCTCCTTGGGCCAACTCTCCCTTTCGGCCCTTCTTTCAAATGCGGTGAGGTAGGCCTCCACATCATCGCTCGAAGTCATCTTTTGGAGGAAGTGACTGGCTCGTATGGAGTGAGTGGTGGTGGGAGGACCAGTAGTAACATCTCTGGGCTGGGCGACCAGGTGCTGTACCACCTCTTTTATGGCCTGGCAGTTTTCCGCTAAGGCCCGGCTGTTTTCTGCTAAGGCCTGGCGGGTTTCCTCGACGGCGACCTGTTGTTGCCTCTGGGCTGTCTCCAAGGCCAACAGTTGCACCCTGGTGGATTCCTGCTGAACTTTGTTTGTCTCCTGCTGAGCTGCTGTAGCTTTGAGCAAGGCCTTAATAATGTCCTCCATTTTGTCCTGGGCTGTAGGTTGGAAGCTGAACCTTGCCTCTCTGAGCATTGGCTGACGCCTCCTCTATGGGACTCCAAGGACACAGTGTTATTTCCACACTCACCAATTGGGTGTCTGTCCCTTTAATTTTTAAACGGAAAGTTTTCCTCTCGCTGCAACTTCAGTGTGGGTGGGTTGCCCGCATTCTCTACCATATTGTGACACAGTCAGATTAGGGGTCCCTCTCCTGGGTAGAGGTCTCCTTCCTTACACACACACACACAGCAGCAGGGAAGCAGCACACTAGTCTGGATGCGAGTACAAGCTGGTCGGCGCCAGTCTTTATTGTATAATGTCAGAAATAACATAAAGAAAACATAAACATAAATCCTAGCCCTGTCGGGACACTAACTTCACAGGTGGTTCCCTCACTACCAGAACCTGGCAGGGCCTAATGCCCTCACCAGCAACAAAGGCACAGCACAACACTCACAGTTAGGTTTTCAATTGTCTCTGAGCAAACTCCCTGCCTGCTCTCCCAGGTGAGACACTCAGCCCTAAACACACAAGGCTTATATTGGCCACTCTCAGGTGGGAACTCTAACAAGCCTGTTACCAGGCTGCGAGAACCAAAACCTGGAGTGGCCGTGGGTGGAGCCCTCCCTCTCCTCTCACCCACAACCCCCAGGTCCCAAACTGGCTTTTCAAAAAGCCGAGACTCAAGCCTGCTACACTGCAGACTTTCTCCTGGGGGTTTAGAACACATAAGACAGGAATCTGGGACAAATGTACCTGCCACAGACCACTTTACCAGTGATCCTATCACAATATATATATATATATATATATATATTAGGGGTGTGCACTAGTCACTTTTTGTGTTTTGGTTTTGGATCTGGATCTTTCTTCGTGTTTTGGATCTGTATTGGTTTTGCCAAAACCACCCTTCCGTGTTTTGGGTTCTGGGTTTTGTGTTTTGGATCTGGATTTTTTCTTAAAAAATAAAAAAAAACGCTAAAATCACATAAAATGGGCCTTTTTTTGTTCCTACGCTATTAATAACCCCAATAACATTAATTTCCACTCATTTCCACTCTATTCTGAACACCTCACACCTCACAATATTGTTTTTAGGCCAAAAGGTTGCCCCGAGGTAGCTGGATGACTATGCTAAGCGACACAAGCGGGCGGCACAAACACGTGGCCCATCTAGGAGTGGCACTGCAGTGGCAGACAGGAAGCCAATCAGCGTTATGGTTCCCATTTGCATGTAGCACGAACCCGGGAGATCCATGCTACATGCATCTGTGTGATTGGCACAGAGCAATGACAGGTCCGTGAGACCCATCTGTGCTGCTGTGGTAAAAAAAAAAAAAAAACCTGTGTAAAAAAAGAAAAAAATGGCGTGAACCCCCCCAAAAAAGAGCAACCAGCCCCGGGCATTAGTAACCCAGTGCTGGGTGTGCTTAAATACAGGGGACAAACGACGTAGGGGTCCTCTGTACTTAAGCACACCCAGCACCGGGCTAGTCAGAACCAGCGCTGGTTGCCAAAATACGGTGGACAAACGATGTAGGGGTCCCCCGTATTCTGCGCAACCAGCTCTGGGCTCTGATCCGGTCCTGGTTCTGGAAATACAGGGGAAAAAAATTAGTAGGGTTCCCCTGTATGTTCCAGAACCAGCACTGGACTTTTTCTAGCGGGGGGCTGATGCCACAACCAAGGGAGCCCTTTCACCGGGCCCCCCAGCCGCAGCATCAGCCGTGACCGCTAGTCAGCCCAGGCCGGGGATCCCTGGAGAGCTGGGGTCCCCCCCAATAAAGGGGTCACCCTCTCCAGGGCACCCCAGGCTGATAGCCCGGGGCTATCCCTTCCACCCCTGGTAGCGGTGGGTGGCGGGTTGATTGTGTGGTGTGGTGTAAATAAAGAATATCAAACATTGTCTTTACAAGTAGAACTGCAAGTCCCAGCTAGCCTGCCCCGCATGCTGGTACTTGGAGAACCACAAGTACCAGCATGCAGGGCATTAAGGGCCCACTAGTACCTGTAGTTCACCTGTAAAAAAAATGTTTAAAAAAACACAGGACACACACACCGTGACAGTATAAGTTTATTAAACATATATACACACACACACATGTACACATACTCACCTATGTAACCTGTAGCATCGGTCCACTTGTCCGGTAAAGTATCCCTAGGGGACCTGTGAAAAAAAACATACTCACCATCTCCTATGCGAGGTTCTGTCCTCTTCGTTCCAAAGTAGGCATCCCCGGACTTGGCAAAAAAAAAAACGAAAACGCGATCCACGAACTTAGTACCGTTCTATAGAACGGTACTTCCCGAATGAGAGGTTAGCGGCGGGGTATCACCATGGAAACCCCGCTGCTAAGCGTTCATTGGCTGAGAGAGGTCATCTCCCATCTCTCAGCCAATGAACGGCTCCCTCCATTGTAGTCAATGGTGGGAACCGCAGGGTAAACTTTAATAACCTTGCGGCTCCCACCATTGACTACAATGGAGGGAGCCGTTCATTGGCTGAGAGACGGGAGATGACCTCTCAGCCAATGAACGCTTAGCAGCGGGGTTTCCATGGTGATACCCCGCCGCTAAGCTCTCATTCGGGAAGTACCGTTCTATAGAACGGTACTAAGTTCGTGGATCGCGTTTTCGTTTTTTTTTTTTGCCAAGTCCGGGGATGCCTACTTTGGAACGAAGAGGACAGAACCTCGCATAGGAGATGGTGAGTATGTTTTTTTTCACAGGTCCCCTATGGATACTTTATCGGACAAGTGGACCGATGCTACAGGGTTACATAGGTGAGTATGTGTACATGTGTGTGTGTGTGTATGTATGTTTAATAAACTTATACTGTCACGGTGTGTGTGTCCTGTGTTTTTTTTAAACATTTTTTTACAGGTGAACTACAGGTACTAGTGGGCCCTTAATGCCCTGCATGCTGGTACTTGTGGTTCTCCAAGTACCAGTATGCGGGGCAGGCTTGCTGGGACTTGCAGTTCTACTTGTAAAGACAATGTTTGATATTCTTTATTTACACCACACCACACAATCAACCCGCCACCCACCGCCACCAGGGGTGGCGGGGATAGCCCCGGGCTATTAGCCTGGGCCTGGGGTGTCCTGGAGAGGGTGACCCTTTATTGGGGGGGTCCCCAGCTCTCCAGGGATCCCCGGCCTGGGCTGACTATCGGTCAGGGCTGATGCTGCGGCTGGGGGGCCCGGTGAAAGGGCTCCCCTGGCTGTGGCATCAGCCCGCCGCTAGAAAAAGTCCAGTGCTGGTTCTGGAACATACAGGGGAACCCTACTAATTTTTTTCACCTGTATTTCCAGAACCAGGACCGGATCAGAGTCCAGAGCTGGTTGCGCAGAATACAGGGGAACCCTACGTCGTTTGTCCCCCGTATTTTGGCCACCAGCGCTGGTTCTGACTAGCCCGGTGCTGGTTGTGCTTAAGTACAGGGGACCCCTACGTCGTTTGTCCCCTGTATTTAAGCACACCCAGCACTGGGTCACTAATGCCTGGGGCTGGTTGCTCTTTCTTTGGGGGAGGCACGCCATTTTTTTCTTTTTTTACACAGGTTTTTTTTTTTTTACCACAGCAGCACAGACGGGTCTCACGGACCCGTCAGTGCTCTGTGTCAATGACACAGATGCAAGTAGCATGGATCTCCTGGTCCTTGCGTGCATCTGTGTCATTGAAATACACAGCAGCACAGACGGGTCTCACTGACCCATCTGTGCTCTGTGTCACTGTCAATCACACAGATGCATGTAGCACGGATCTCACGAGTCCGTGCTACATGCGAATGAGCACCATAATGCTGATTGGCTGAGAGCCATGACAGACGGCTCTGTCAGCCAATCAGCACTTTGCCCATTAAAGGCAAAGGCATTTTTTTAAAAATGGCCGCTCGAGGCAAAACCTCGAGATCCGAAAGCAGATCTCGAGGTTTTGCCTCGGGAGAGGGATCCGGGGCAGACAGGGAGATCCGAGCTTGGGCTCGGATCGCCCCGGATCCCCGAAGTTCGGGTGGGTTCGGTTCTCAGGGAACCGAACCCGCTCATCCCTAATATATATATGTATATATAGCTACATATACTGTGTGTATATAAAACAGCTGATTGGCTGGCACTCCTACCTGCCTGTCAGCTGCTTGGTGGGGGGAAGGCTGCTGACGAAAGAGCCACTGAGAATCTTCAGTATGCTGCAGCCTCGGCTTCTAACAGTCAAACTCTTGCGAGACGTCACGTCATCATCTCGCGAGACTTTGACTGTCAGAGCCGAGGCATAGAGAAGAATCTCAGTGGCTCTGACTGCGATGCTCCTCGGAGGACTCTGTTTAGGGAACAGCTGAGCCGCCCGACGAGGTTCAAACCGGAGACAGCTAAATGCTGCTTTCCGATTTAATGTTTGCAGATGTGGCATGTCTGGGGACAGTGTGTGGGGGCCCCCTATGTGTGGGGGCCCCGGGACGACCGCTCCTAACGCCCCACCTATAATCCGGCCCTACTTAAACTGCATATACAATTGGCCATAGTAATTTTATCTTAGGACATTGGGATTTAGCAATATTTTTTTTTTTTTAGTAAATAATAAAAATCTACAAAGGTGAATAGGAAAATCAAACATATCTCAGACTAATGCGTTGAGTTATTATGAGCATTCCAGACTCCATTCCATTGCTGCAATGTGTATCTGTTGTATTGTGCTGGTTATTATGCTTTATGTACCTTCTGTATGACTGATTTCACAATTGTACTATGAATTCTGATGGATAATAAATGCACCTAGGGTAATATTTAACAAGCAATTTCATTTTCATATTATACTTTCACTTGTATGCATTGCTTGGTAAACACAACCTTACACGATCATAATTACCCTTGTACATGTTTGTGCCTGGCTAACAGTTTGAGTTTTACTTGATAACAAGTTGAATAAATGGACTTTTGGCCTGATTGAGACCCGGACGCAAGAGGCATTCATTCTCTATTGACCAATCTTCTGTTTACTGCACCGGAGCTACTGTGCGCATGTGCTGCGATGCTGCTGTGGCTCCGGTCGCAATGGGGGGAAAGCTGCAGGTACTGTACACTTCTTAACAGCTGTGGCAAGGACAGGATAGACCTGACATAGTGGTAAAATTGCAGGTTGTCATATCCAGGCCAGGGTTGGTGTGTGTAAGTTTGAGTCTGGAAAGGCAGCTGATTACAGACACCTGTGTGAGGCTGGGAAAAGAGCTGCAGAGACACTGGGGAACTGATCCTGATGGTGAAATAGTCGCCCAGGTTATAGGCCTGGGGGTGACTAGTGTTAGGGATCCTGGACTTGTGAGTCCACTAAAAGAACTGTATTGCTGTTTGGAAGATTCTGTGTAACAGCCTGTAACATCTTGTCTGTGAATACTGCACTGTCCTGTATACCTGCCTGTGGTGAGGAAATAAAGCTTCTGTTGGATTTTACCCGGTCTATGTGATTCTTGTCACACAGCGTATTTCTTGGTTACACGCTAGTCTCCATGGCACATAATTGCATGAATGAGTCCTCACTGAACTTTCCTCCCCAGTTCCGACTCCGAGGGTAGCAGGTATTCATTTCCCCCAAGGCCAGTCTCGTTGCAGTGTGGGGCCCTCATTCTCAGTTGCATGCTTCTACGGACACTTTTTTCCATTTGGCCATGGCTGACCTGCTTGCTACCTTATGCCGATGTGAATATCTGCCGTCTATGCCGAGTAGCCTTTCATCTGCATGTGGGAACAGAGCCGCCAACTGTTTTTATGTCTGCAGTCACAGTCGTCCTCATTACTATAGGGACACATGCTGTGTGCAAAAGATCCATCAGAAGCAGACGCCCCACCTTGATCCACACACGCCAAATGAGCTCAGAAGTCAGAGAACACGTTCAAGTCCCTTCTACGAGCCAGATCTGTTCCGTGTGTCCGTACAGTAACTGCCCAGTAGCTGCCCAGAAACGCCCATTTCAAGCAGAGAAATCCATCTGTGTGCATATTTATAGTACTGTACATGCGGAGACTGTGATAGGTTTCTGCTGAGTATGCACAGTTTGATGATATCTGTGGAATACATGTTCATTTGGATTGCACATGTATTCAGAATCAAGCCGTATATCCATCCACACCAATCCTTATAATAGGTTTTACACCACTACCCCTGTCACATATTATTCCTGCCATCTTCACTTGTCACACATTAATACTCTTTATACCATATCATACCCCCAAAGCCCTCTCCTTATTATACAATATACCATACTTGCCTACTCTCCCAGAATGCCCTGGAGGCTCCTGGAAATCAGGTGCCGCTCCTGGTCGCCTGCAACAGATGGCAAGTCTTCCAGACTGGCTGCCACCCCCAGAGGGCAGCCAGAAAGTTGGCAAGTATAAATATGCCCCCAAACCCCTACCCTTGTTATATATTATGCACCCCAACCCTCCCTTTGTCACATTTTTCTTTCTCATCCCCCCATTTGCCACACATTTTGCCCCCCCAACTCTCTCTTTTTCACACATTTTACCCCCCAATCCTTCCTTTATCACATATTTTGCCCCCAACACTCCCTTTTTCACACATTTTGCCCCAACCCTCTCTTTGTCACACATTTTACCCACCCCAGAAAGTATGAATATATGAATATACCCCCACACCCTTCTCCTTTTTATATATTATGCCTCTCCAACCTTCCCTTTGTCACACATTTTGCCCTCCCAACCATCCCTTTGTCACACATTTTTCACCCCAAGTCTTCCTTTTTCACACTTTTGCCACCCAACCCCCCTGATGTCACACATTTTGCCCCCCAACCCTACCTTTGCCACCCAACCCTCCATTTGTCACACATGCCCCTCCAACCCTCCATTTGTCACACATTTTGCCCCCCAACCCTCTCGTTGTCACACAGTTTGTCCCTCAACCCTCTCTTTGACAAACATATTTCTTCCCCAATCCTCCATTTGTCACACTTTTTCCTTCCCCAGCCATCCATTTGTCTCACATTTTGACCACCCAACCCTCCCTTTGCCACACATTTTGCCACTCCCACCTCTCCCTTTGTCACAAAGTTTGCCCACACAACCCTACATTTCTCACATTTTGTCCCTCCAACTCTCCCTTTGTCACACATTTTGCCCTTCCAACCCTCCCTTTGTCACACATTTTGCCTCCCCAACAGCCTTTGTTGCACGTTTTGCTTCCCTAACCCAACCCTCCCTTTGTCATACATTTAGGCCCCCAACCATCAAATTGTCACACATTTTACCCCCCAACCCTCCCTTTGTCACATATTTTGCAGCCCCAAGCCTCCCTATGTCACACATTTTGCCCCCCCAACCCTCCCTTTGTCACACATTTTGCAGCCCCAAGCCTCCCTATGTCACACATTTTGCCCCCCCAACCCTTCTTTTGTCACACATTTTGCCCCCAACCCAGTTTTTGTCACACATTTTGCCCCCCAACCCTCCCTTTGTCACACATTTTGCCCACCCAACCCTCCTTTTCTCACACATTTTGCCCACCCAACCCTCCTTTTGTCACACATTTTGCCCCCAACCCTTCTTTTGTCACACATTTTGATCCCCAACCCTCCCTTTGTCACACATTTTGCCCACCCAACCCTCCTTTTCTCACACATTTTGCCCACCCAACCCTCCTTTTGTCACACATTTTGCCCCCAACCCTTCTTTTGTCACACATTTTGCCCCCCAACCCTCCCTTTGTCACACATTTTGCCCACCCAACCCTCCTTTTGTCACACATTTTGCCCCCCAACGCTCCCTTTGTCACACATTTTGCCCGCCAACCCTCCATTTGTCACACATTTTGCCCCCCAATTCTCCCGTTGTCACAAATTTTGCCCCCCAACCCTCCATTTGTCACACATTCCCCCCCCCCCCAATCCTCCTATGTTACACAGTTTATATGCTCCTCTCCTTCAGAGATGGGTATAGCTGAGCAGAGCCAGGTGCCTGTCCTGGCCAGGCATCCAGGGACTGCAGAGCATTTACACCTCAGCCAATAAGAATCTATCTGATTCTTATTGATTACTGCTGTCACACGTGACAGCCGTTGGGGACAGCCACAGCTTCAGTGCAGCAAACCAATAAGAATCCACCCACCTCTTATTGGCTGCTGCTGACTGATGCTGGACAACCACCGTGTTCTACTGGTCGATCATGACCAACACTTTGGACACCCCTGCCTGACAGTATGAGTGTAGTCACTGCTGCAGAAGTCTTTTTTTTAAACCGTCTTCAGTCACCATAATATACTATGGGATGTAGTGAATATGCCGGCGGATGGGATGCCGGCCCTCGATATTCCAATGCCGGAATCCTGCCATTCAGCAAAATGCCAACACCGCTATCCTGAATGTGATCAGGATACCTGCATCAGCATCCCTACTGCCGGAATCCTGAACGTAGGATCTGGGAATGTATTTGCGTTAGCCTGGGGAAGGGGGAGTTAGGTTTAGGGACCCATGGGGGGAAATTATGGTTAGGCCCCCTCGGGTGGTGTTAGTATTAGGCTGCAGGACATAGGTATAGGGTGCGGGAAGGGGGTTAGGGTTAGGCACCACTAGGGGGAAGTTAGGGCTAGGCACCCCCCAGGGAGGTTAGGGTTAAGCACCACAAAGGGAGGGTTAGGGGGGTGTCGAGATTATGCACCATCAGACTTGCAGCATTGGGATTTGAACCGGTGGCTAATCAGTCACTGGTATTGCATACCCAACCCTATGGTTTGCAGTCAGGAAGCCGACGGTCGAAATGCCGACCGCCGGCTTCCTGACTGTGCAATCCCGACAGGGGACTAATGATAGGCGTCGAAATCCTGACGCCTATCATTATCCCTATGCCGGGAGCCCGACGTCCGGCATACCGAACAAAGGTAAGCCAGGAGGCGGGCATGGACAGCCATGGGGGGGGGAGAATTAGGTTAGGGGCTCCCGGGGTGAACTTAGGGTTAAGCACCCCCCCAGGAGAGTTAGGCTAGAGGAAGGGGGGTTAGGGTTAGGCACCCCCGGGGGGAGGTTAGGGATAGGCACCCCGCCGGGAGGGTTAGGTTTAGGATGCGGGGATGGGGGGTTAGATTTAGGCACTTACGGGGGGGGTTAGGGTTAGGCACTAGTGGGGGAGGTTAGGGTGAAGCACCACTAAGGGAGGGTTAGGGTTAGGGGCGGAAGAGGGTTAGTTATACTTACCTTAATTACCTGTCGGGATCTTCACTGCTGCCGGTCTTCCAGAGTTGGGACATAGGTCCGGCGTTCATTCATACCGATTCACCCTATACTATATGTGTTCACCATCCATAAGCAATGCAATGACTTAATGGTGTCCCCGCCAAGGGTCAGGAAGCAGATCAGTTTTTGCACATCTGGATAAACAATATAGAGAAACAGTTCTAAACTGCACTAAATGTAGCATTAATAATTTATTACACAGTGAAGGTTGAAAAGTGTCTTATGGATATTGATGCAGTACAATATTACTTTGGAGTAATTCACATTTAAATTGAATAAAACATTAGACATGGGGGGTGATGCTGTGACTAGAGGAGATTTGGCTTATTTCTAATCTTGAAACTTTATTACCTGTTTCATATGCACTTTATATTATTTTTACTACATAGAACATGATCCTTTGCAGATTCCTTTTCAAAAGTGCCGTGCACTCTGGCAAGTCCTCTCAATCCCTAAAATGTTTTTTAAAGATTTGCTAGGTAGACAAAGAATTTCTATTCTTCCTCTGCTGTCCACTGTACTTGTCAACACAGAGTTTCTGTCCTATGCCGTTAATGAGCGGTAAGCTGTAAGACGTTAAGCATGTTTGTACTTGTTATGACCCCCATGAATGCTTGTAAAACACTTTCACAATCTCCCTTTATGTAACGTAATGCACGACATTTCAACACGAATACGTGTAGGGTGAAGTTAAAATGCAATTATACCTTGGTGAGCTACAGCTCTAATGCCGTGTGGAAATTCTAAAAACAATATTCCATTGTCTCCTCTACATAATGACCCCCAGTGGAGAAGGTTGTTTCCAACCTGTAAATCATTTTTATTTGCGAATGTGGAGACATATTCCAGTACCTTTTTGTCTTCAAACCGAGGACAGGAAATTTGGATACAATGAAATTCAGGAGGCCGCTAAAAAGCATGTTAAATATTTTATTCTGTTTAAAGTTGTGTGAGCAGCAGACTCCATTTTCATTATGCAAAGCTGAATTAAACTATACCATTCTGAAATGATGCCATTTACTTAGACAAGATGGAGGCAGCCAATAATTGTATCAGTTGATGGGCTGCATTCATATGAAGGTGACTGATTTAGACAGCAAAATGGCCCCCTCTGCAGTGGGCAGGGGTGATTTAAGAGAAGGGGGCCTGTGTGCTGACTATTTCATGTGGGGCCCCTCATTTCTTTGGTGCAGTATTATGCCAGTGACTACTGCGCATGCACAGGTCTCCAGTAACATGGCACCCGCGCCACGGTCCAGGAGACACCTCTGCTGCGCATATGCAGATCTCTTGGAAAATGGCCACCATTCCATTTTCCCTGTGTCTTGAAGCTGCTACACCAGCACTGATGTGGGTCTAGAGAGAGGTAAGTATTAAACATGGATGCATGGTGTGTGGTAAGTGCCCTCCTGGACTCAGGGGCCCGTGTGCACCACACACCTTGCACCCATTATATATACGCCAATTGACATCGCTTAGGTTAGAATCAGTAGGGAATAAAGTGAACAACATAAATAATAGCAGTTTAAATAGAAAACTAATTTAAATAAAACTAATAATATTGCCCAATTTACTGTAATATAATTAACAAATGATAAATGCTTTCTTAATAAAATTAAACAATAATTTCCCACCTAATACATTAATAAATAATATATCCCCATAAGATATTTAATAATATTATCTGCCTCATTATTCAATACATCATCCGTGCCCTCATTACAAGTGTATTGTGACTCCTCACCTTCTGATTGGCAAGATTGCTCAAACATCACGCTTTTTGAGCTATCTAATCTGTCCCAACCACCTAGGTTTTTATCCGTGATTTTAGCGGTGGTACCCCGGCAAATTGGAGCCTGATACATTTGGTAGTTTTTATTTGATTCAATACCTAGCATTAAAAAATCGGGACGTCGATGTATTTAGTGATGTCATCTAAATTGGTGGTTTAAGGATGGGTTTATAGTGGTTTTGACTAAGTAAATCGGGGGGTTTAAAAACCGCTGGGAAACCATAAAAAACATCGGTTTTGCAAGACCAACTCTAAGTAAATGTGTCCTTATTTTAAAAAAATGCTTATAATACCCAAATAACAGTCTGGGTCACATATAGATGGCAAACCAATGTTGTTGACATTGTGAATGATCAATTATTGCTTTACTTATTACAGTTTAGTACAGAACGTGCAATCTGCAGAAATGATTAATGCAAACAATAGAGGATATTCTTCATATGTAAAATACCCTTGACTGATGGGCATATTATTTTATGATTCTCTTATTATTGGAAGTACTAAAGGATATTATTATGATATTGATTGTTTTATTGCATAACATGTGGTTGAACTTGAATTTCTATTTAAGTATATTAAGCGATAATATTTATTAGACGTAACAAGGGCTGATCATGTTTATTTTATCATGCTAATTCTTTTTATTCATTAGTTTTACTATGTTGGGATTGAAGTTGGGTAGGACATTAAAATTAGGTTGTTTAAAAAAAATAAAATTAATATGGTCAAGCACTGCATTAAATTAGCCCCATACAATAACTAAACTGTTTAAACATTAATTGTACCATTGATTTTGAATAATAACTACTTGCTATGCCTCAAAATAGATCACAGTATTTCATATCACAAACGACTGTAATCTAAGTGTGTGATAAGAAATACCATTACCAAGAGAACATTTTTTACAATTATAAATTGTACAGCAAAGTGAAATCAGCATTAAAAAAATCCACAAAACCCAATTTCATTAAAGCGATGGGTTGTCCACGGGGGTGGATCAAAAGAGGGGAGGGTCTGTGTGCAGCCTCCGTGCAGGCCTCCCTCCTCTCTTGACGGTAAATTTCCTCAGTAGACTCTGTCACTGTGCTAGAGTATACTTTACATGTGCAAGTCTCCAGGAAAATGGCACAGTAGCCATTTCCCGATGATTTCTGTAGTGCACTTGTGCAGATCTCCAGAAACATTGCGTCTGTGCTTTGTTTCTAGTGATATCCATAGATCTGGAAACATGGCGCTTGCACAATATTTCCAGTGGTATCTGTGGCTCTGACAGAGAGGTAATTATTGTGAATAATAATAATAATGTTATTTATATAGCACTTTTCTCCTAAGAGGACACAAAGGCCCTCATTCAGAGCCACTCGCAAACAGCAGTACGCTCGTTGCGTTCCGATGTTGACTAACCGCGCATGCGTCGGTGTAACACTGCGCATGTGCGTACGACAGATTGCGAGTTTTTTTGGTCTCGTTCGTCAAATAGCGTACAGGAAGTGACCTGTCAAATGTGATTGACAGAACAGGGCGTTTTTGGGTGTTGACGGGGGTGGAGATGGAAAAACGCAGGCGTGGCGAGGCGTTTTTGGGGCGTACATACATTAGCAGATGCGAGCGTAAAATGTGTTCGGACCGACTCATACGTCACTGGATGATCCTCTTTCCCTTCAAAATGCTCGCACAGCTTAGGGTCAGGATTACTCGACCACATTGGCGATGGCCTTCTCCTCCGTCCCGGGACTCCACGATGTTGTTGCGATTAATCGCGGGTGGTCAGAAAAGCAATTAGTGTTGGATTGAAAACCGGCTTGGTATGTGTTTTGAAATCAGTTTTTGGGGATAGCACAAAAGCGTACGCAGGTGGAAATCATAGCTGCTAATGTCAGGATGACACAATCAATTTGCGTACATTTGTGGGGGTTTATTTTGGCCTCAATTTGGTGGTTAGGGCCTATTGTAACAATAATGTCATCATGTTTTAATTTTCTCACCTTTTTATTTTTGCCTGTTGAATTTGCCTCATTATGTGATTTTTTAAACGTTCCTTAAAGAGCCCTTTTTTTTTTAAAATTGTTGGTTTTTTTTGGCAAGTTTTTGCCTTTTGGGCCAGGATTAAATGTAACCCATTTGTACAATAATGTCACAATACAATGTCAGATTTTTGGCGTAAATTTATTGGTCAAACAAAAACTAAAATAATAAAAAATTTGGGGACATCTTTTTTTGGCAAAGATCATTTCCAAAATCAAACAAATTGGCCCAACATAACTGTAGACATAAACGTACAACAAAAAATTAAAAACATTTCACAAGAAAGGAGAGGGAAGTTTTGACCAGAAAGGAATATGAGCCAAGCACAGAAGGAGTGTGGGAAAAGTCGCCATTGCTGTCACCGTTTTTTCACCCGTTTGGATGGGGGAGGGAGGGCGCCAGACCGGGTCCGGGATGTCATCGGGCTGGCCTGTCCAGAGGCAGATGTTGTGGCCTCTGGACTAGGCACAGGGCTAGGCACATTTGGAGGATTGGCTGATGTTGTGCCAGAGGTGGAGGATCCTGATGTTCCGGCAGGAAGGGAGGTCGGCTCCACCATGTGCTGGCGAACGAGCTGCTCCAGGGCATTGGCGATGCGGATGTTGGCCCTGGTATTTTCCGCCAGGGCCTGACCAATGGTCACGTTGGCCACAGCATTTTGCTCCAGGGCCTCAGCCACCCGTAGCAGACTGGCGTCCATCCTCTGCAGAATCTCCGTATGGAAATCCGATTTGAAATTGAGTTCTGTGAGGAGGGCCACTGCCTGCAAGGGGGATTGCCCTGGACTGGCTTCTGCAGGATCCTCAGCCGGATGTACTGGTTCCTCCCCTGCAGAGCCAGCAGAAATTCGGCGGCCAAGGCTCCCCTCTGGAGCAGACTCATCCGCCTGTTTCTCTGTTAGGAAAAATGAGAGAAGACTCACATTAGAATCTACATATTGGCCCACTAACATTTCAGAGTTGGTGACATCAAAAGATTTACCTGGGACAACATGAGGAGCCGCAAAGTCTGGCATGTCCGTATCCATGTTGGACACGCCAAACACCTCCACAGGCTGCACACACCCCTGTGCCAGCTCTTCTAAATCCGTCAACTCCAATGACACAGGGGTGGGACCCCCACCTGTCTCCCTCGCATGCCTAGCCCTGTCCGCGAGTTTTTGCTTTAGGCGATATTTGAAGTCGGCCCATCTGTGGGAAAAAATGGAAGCCATTATCCTTTTGTTTAAAATGGTGTTTGTTTTTAGGGGGGGCAAGTGTTTACTTACCGCCGTTTGACATCCCGGGCTAGACGGACATAATCACCCACCCTATTGACAGCAACGGCTACCTCTTCCCACATTCTCCACTTCTGGCTTATACTCATATTCCTGTCAGCCTGTGGCAGGATGTCCACACACTTCTGAATCAAAACCTCCATCTCCTTTCTTGTGAAATGTGGCTGCCTTTTTTTTTTGGCAGCTTTGGCCGGAATACTGGGCCCAGCAGCCTCTTCCATGTCAGCCTCCTCACCTATTTGTGTAAATATTCAGATTTCTCAAATTCACAACTTGCCCAATCTTATGTTTCAAATTAATCATTGATACAAAATGCATGAAAGACTTACCGCCTGACTCTTGGCCATTGTTTCCCTGGTCTGTAGCCATGTCTGAGGTCCAAACAAGAAATACACCAGAATTTAAATGTGTTTTGGTGACGTATTTATGCATGCGTCCTTATTTTGCGGCCGCATCATTGATTGTGCGTTCCTATGATCCCTCCTTAATTTGTGCGGGAAACGAAACACTATTTATGGCTTGGTGTGTCTCGAGTCGAGGTGGCGTTTTTGGATTGTTGGAGGTTACCTTGGTTGGAGTTTCTTGTTTGCGGATAAAGGAGTTGGCGTTTGGAGTTTATTTTGTTTGCTAGATTTGCGTTTTTATTTTCCGTTCTCTTTTTTGGTATATTTTTTTTTGGCCTCGTTTCTTGATTTGGTAAGTTTTGTGAAGTCTAACTTTGGTTCAATTGGTGTCTCATTGTGTTTCTTCTTGTTTTGAATTTTTGGATCCATAATTCATATCTTTTAGCTTTTTTTTAATTTCTGACCCAAAGACCTTTTGATTTGGAATCTTATATATTTGCTCAAGGTAAGTCCATTTTTTATCTTGTATTTGCGAACTAATTAGCGAATTTTTACTACTTACTATTGTGACTTGTATTTGCAAACTAATTAGCGCATTTTTCTCAGTTTGTTTATTAACTTGTATTTGCGAACTAATTAGCGCATTTTTAAATGCTTATTAATCCTGTTAAATTTTTGGTGGTTGCCCATTGGCTTTTTTGGCTTACATTCCAACCCATTTTGATGTACTGTGTGCAATGTCATTTTGCTCTTTGGCCAAATGTGTGTTTCGCATATTTTAAGTTTTGTCTATCACAAAATTTAGAAACATAAATGCACACACTAAAATTTTTCAAATTATTTTTTGGATTAATTTCAGTTTGGCCGTATCATGACAATACCCCGGCATGTAAGCAGCAATGGATGGTATCATCAAGCTAAGTTGTTCTTAATTTTCTTTTGGGGTGGGTCCAAAGCCTTACATTCCAATCTTGCCATTTCAGGTTGATCTTGGGCGGATTGTTCTGGCCATGCTCCCGGAAGCCGACCAACCTCAATCTCGTCCCAGGCGTAGGCATCGTAGGCGTGCAAGGCCCCAGATATTTCGAACACGTGTCACCCTTTTTGGAATGCCCGATGATGAGGTTTTAAGATGCTACCGTCTTCCTCCCAAAATCATCATAGACACTCTCTCATTAATAGAGAGTGATCTTGAGCGGCAAATTGACAGTCCAACAGCAATACCACCACTTACGCAATTTATGGCGGTGTTACATTTCTGTGCCTCAGGATCGTTTCAAACAACGGTGGGAATAGTGGCGGGCATCTCACAATCCTCCTTTTCCAGGATCCTGAGGGCAGTGATGGAGGCACTTTTCAAGCACCTCCATCATTTTATTAAAATGCCTTTGGATATGGGTGCCCTTAGTGTGGCCAAGGCCAATTTTTACCAAATAGCTGGATTCCCACACATCATAGGGGTTGTGGATGGTACTCACATACCACTTCAGCCTCCAGCATGGCTGGAGGCAATATTTCGCAACCGAAAACACTATCACTCCCTGAATGTAATGGTGGTATGTGATGCCTCCCTCCAGATCCTGTCCCTGAATGCAAAATTACCAGGAAGTGCACATGACTCCTTCGTCATCCGGCAATCAGGGATATGGCACAAATTAACCAACCTACAAGCTGGTGATGCGTGGCTTCTGGGTAAGTGTAGACCTTTAGTACATAACAATGTTAAGCTTGATACACAGTGATCCTGATGTTGTCTATTCTTTTTCACAGGAGACAGTGGATACCCTTGCATGCCCTGGCTGCTCACTCCTTATTTGGCTCCCACACCAGGTCCACAAAGTGAGTTTAATACCGCACTTACAGCCACCAGGCAAGTGGTGGAGCACTGTATCGGCCTTTTAAAAGGCCGATTCAGATGCCTCCACCACTCTGGTGGCGAGCTCATGTATTTGCCGGATATGGTTTCGAAAATTGTGGTCCTGTGTGGGATCTTTCACAACATCGCCATAAGGAGTGGTGTTCCAATGCAGCCAGAGGATGCCTTACCTGAGGATGGCCCCCCCGAGGTTGGTCGGAGGTCAGTATGTGGGGGGGCCATACGCGATGATGTGGTGGCCCGATATTTTAGGTAATTATTGACCAAACAACAGTGTGTATACCCAATGTGTTATGGTTTTTTAGCGTTCATCTTTTTTTATATTAATTCTTGCACCATCTTCTGTTTATTTGCATAATCTTTGGCACTCCCACGATGACTACTTCCTGCTACCCTTCAAAAACCTTTATGTGGAAACTTCGGGAATATATTCTGACACCAATATTGCAACGCCATATTTTTGAAATCATGTGGGCATGGACCTTCGTCAACAAGTTCTTGATTTGTTGTGTGTTTGTTTCGTGTTTTTGGTATATGGTGTATTTCTGATTATCACTGTGTGTTTTGTTTGTGAGTGACCACTTTGTATTTTGATTTCTATTTGGAGAGTGTAATTTGTTTCCTTTTTGGGCACGTTAGAAGCAAGTGTAAACAAACTCCCAAACGTTAATTTTACCTAAGGGGTAACCCAGTAATGAAGCAAGTGGAGCTAAAATGTAATATGTTTTCGGGGTACTAACCAACACACCAAGGAATCCTGTACAATCAGTTGCCTTCGTAAGATTGTCCTAAGCAGTTTGGCCACCAAATAGGAACCTGAAAAATGGTGTAAACTATCATGTTGACCACCACAAAAAAGGAAAATGACATTGGTACTGGGAGGTGTTTCTTGTGCCTGTTTGCATTGAAAATACAACACACAATCTGTAGTGAGATTCTGTGGCAATCCTTGCTTGAAGAGTCTACTTATGTCAGTGTAAAGAATCTTGGATTTACTCCAAACGCATGAGACAGAGCTTGATTTAAAACTGATTTATTATGAAACAATTTGAAAAAAAAAATAAAAATATACTAATTCCTAAGGAGGACCAACAGATGGTCAAGGCCCTGCAGAAGCCCGGTGACCTGCTCCCGCATACGGCCCACACAATGAATTATTTGTTCCCGACGCCTCTGTTCCTCTGTGGGTGACAAAAGTTTGGGGATTAATAAATCGATAATGAAGCAACATTCTAAAAAAACACAAAACAAGCAAACCAAAACTTAAAAGCTTGTGGGCAAAAAAAACATTACACGGATAAAACCCAGCACCCCAAAATGTCGTAGGCCAAAAATACAAGGGCCGTAAAAAAATGCACACAGGTGTGATATGTGTATGGTGACATCAGCAGGAACAGGTAAAGACAACCCCCAAAAATACCCTAAGGCGACAGAAAGCCAACAAAAATGGGGACGACACATGATTACATACAAACATTTTGTGGTGGCCAAAAGAAAATTTAAAAACATACCGTTCTCCAAAACGCCAGAGCCAGAAGCCACTCCCTGGACCATCTCGGAGGTGGCTACATTCCCCAAACCTAGGGGCAGGGTGTTTGCGGAATCCTGGGAGGGGGTATTTGGAGGAGGGACGGATGGAGGAGAGGGGGAATTGGGCTGGAGGGGAAGTAGACCTGAAATCTCGGCCACAGGGTCTGGGGAGGAGGGGGTAATTGAGGAATTGGGGGTTGGAGAGAGGGGCCGGGACCGGCGTCTTGTCTGGCGATGCCGCCGTAGTCTTTACTGTGCCCCTAAAAAATTAAAAAAATATTGTGGTTAGTTTCAACAGGAATCCAAAAAAAACACACAAAAAAAAACAATGACTAAATAGGACAGACATGAAAACATGTACATGCAGATATGACTACAATGACTCAATAGGACAGACATGAAAACATGCACATGCAGATATGACTACAATGACTCAATAGGACAGACATGAAAACATGCACATGCAGATATGACTACAATGACTCAATAGGACAGACATGAAAACATGCACATGCAGATATGACTACAATGACTCAATAGGACAGACATGAAAACATGCACATGCAGATATGACTACAATGACTCAATAGGACAGACATGAAAACATGCACATGCAGATATGACTACAATGACTCAATAGGACAGACATGAAAACATGCACATGCAGATATGACTACAATGACTCAATAGGACAGACATGAAAACATGCACATGCAGATATGACTACAATGACTCAATAGGACAGACATGAAAACATGCACACGCAGTTAGGGCCCACAAGATAAACTTGAAAACCACAGTCCAGAACACTTACTTTCCGCAATCTGCATGCGAAAGCATGCCGGCAAGCGGGGCGTCCGCCGGTGCAGGTCCGACCACCTGCGCTCCAGCTGGCCAATATGTCGGCGTGAGCCGAAGGAGCGCAGGCGTCGACGTACCTCCGCATATGCGGAACGCTTTCGCCTATTGGAGATGGGTGGAGGCTGACTGGTGATCCGCCTGTCCATCACCTCCGTCAGCACCAGCAGTTCGCGCCTGGTGAATGCGGCGGATCTCATGATGGCAATGGTGTTTTTTTGGCAAAATATTTTTAATAAAGCACCCCAAAAAAATTTGATTGGCTAATGTATTTGGGAAATTAACAGGACAAATTCTATTGGTTAGTGTATGAGTCATGTGTTCGACAGGGCCACAAATCTCTTGAGAGTTATGATAGGCTTGATGCAGTGACATGCGTAAGCAAATTTAAATAAAGAAATGAACCACAGAAAAATTGTGGGGAGACAAACAAATAGAACAATTGGTTAATTGGGGCTAACATGTCTTTTGAACAATAAAAGCGAAGGTTTCAGCCGTACGTATTCTGCGAGCAAATACAAACACGGACAAGATTAAAGTTTAAAACAATTAAGCTAATTGATACATTGATTGACATGATACGATTGAGGGAGGTAGGCAGAAAAAACGAGCAGGTCATCGGAATCTGACAGTCCCACTTCCGGTCTGTACTTGTGCGTGCGTTCCCTTCAAGCCATTTCGGGGATGTACGCTCGCTATTTGGCACGCTCGTTAGTTAGAGGCGGGGTCGCCTGAGTTTGGGGCGGATTTTTAGCTGCGTACGAAAATACGAGCGAGTGCTTGAATTTAAATATTTTTTTACGTACGCCGAACGTACGTACGCCCACTTGCGAGTGTGTCTGAATCAGGGCCAAAGAGCTTTACATTTGCCTTTACAACACAAAATAGAAAACAAACTTAACAAAGGACATTAGTGAAATGCTTGGGTGAAAAGTCTTGAGTCTATGGGGGAGATGTATCATCGGCGACATCGCCGATGCGGTACATCCCCCCCGACTTCGCGTACATACAGCGGTTAATTACTGCGGTATGTACCAAGAATATCGCAAAGAACAGCTCTCTCGGTGAGAGCTTTCCTTTGCGATGCTGCCGGGCAGAGGGACTTCCGGGTTTAACACCCAGAAGTGCTTCTGCGCATGCGCGGAAGGACGCGGGCCGTGGGGGCTCATGGGAGGGATCCGTTCGGATCCCTCCCAGCCCCGAGCGTTGCGCTAAGAAGCCCATATGCTTCTATTGGGTAACGCCACCTAAAGGCGTTACCTAGCAACGCGCTGCATTCTGCTGCTTAATACATACGGGGAATGCGGTAAAACCCCCAAAAACTGCATCTTTGGGGGTTTTACCGAATTTTTGCCAATGATACATCTCCCCCTATTTTTGAAGGATTCTAGAGTGGAGGCTTCTCGAACGGTGAGAGGAAGTGAGTTCCTTTGAGTCAGAGCCACAAAGCTGAAAGCTCAACACCCAAATTAAATCCGGGAGATTCTAGGTACTGTTGATAAACCTTCATAAACCGATCACAGTAATCGAGTGGGACAGTAAGGAAGGGATCAGAAGCTGCTTTAAGTACCTTGGGCACCACTGGTCATGTAGAGCGTTGAAAGTCAGTAAGCCAATCTTGAAAATTAATTGCCATCTTACAGGCAGGCAGTGAAGGGAGCAGAGCAGAGGTTCACAAACTAGGTGCCACGGGGCACTTGTAGGGAAGCCATGGGTTGGTGGTCCAGGACCAAATCAAATTTATTACAGTCAATGTGATAGGCAAAACCAGTGTTGGTGGTTGCCAATCAAATTAATATGCTGTGGGCATACCCGGGGCTCCAGGTACTGCTGGGCTTGGCCCCAGTCCCTCTCTCCAGTGAATAGACACAATGTACATGTGAACGGCATCTATTCACAGCTTGCTCTGCTAAGCAGAGCAACGAGTGAGAGGGGGCAGGGCCGTCTCTACCTATAGGCTAAATGGGCAGTTGCCTAAGGGTCCCAAGATTCCAAGGGCCCGTGGCCAATAGCACCCCTACCCCCATCGCATAGCTGCCACTGCTGATAGTCCTGCATGAGGCAGAGGCGGGTACCGGTTCAGGGGGGAACTAGCGGTGGTGCAGCCGGTGCATTGCACCAGGGCCCGCTGTGGTGCAGGGGCCCATAGCCGCCGCTGCACTCCGCTAGTGTCCCCCGGGCCCCAAGTGTAGGGCAGACCACAGTGAGTAGTCTGCCCTACACAGTTTATAAACACACAGCCGCCAGCGGGGTTGCAACTGGGGGCACTGTATGGGGAGGGTGGCCACTACTGGAGGCACTGTATGGGGAGGACCACTACTGGGGGCAATGCATAGGGGGGATTACTACTGGGGGCACTGTAAAGGGGGGACTACTACTGTGAGCACTGTAAAGGGGGGATTACTACTGGGGGCAATGCATAGGGGGGATTACTACTGAGGCCACTGCATAGGGGGGACTACTACTGAGGCAACTGCATAGGGGAGACTACTACTGGGGGCACTGCATAGGGGGGACTACTACTGGGGGCAATGAATAGGGGGACTACTACTGGGGGCACTGCATAGGGAGATTACTACTGGGGACAATGCATAGGGGGGACTACTGCTGGGGGCACTGCATACAGGGAACCACTTTTCTGGGCACTGTATAAGGGGCACTACTGGGGGCACTGCATAGAAAATTTGTTGTACTGTACATGTTCAGACTGTGACTTGTGTTTTTTTTCCTGTAAATGACTTCTGTTTTTCTGCCGATAGTCAACATCCCACCCCCTCCCCCTGCACAGCCTCCATCCCATCCCCAGCAGAGGATTGTTTAATAGGTGCCCCAGTGCATTGCTTTGCCCAGGGGCCTGCACTGCTGTCAAGACAGCCCTGAGAGGGGGCTTCCAAATCCCACACTGAGGGGGGAGCTCTATCTCACAAGACAAGGTACAGGGCAGGTGCTAGGTTTCTCAGCATCCAGCGCCATCCTGTGCTGCACTGTCGCCCCTTCTCTCCCCCGTTTCCCCCCCTAAGCTTATACCAATAATGCTAATGGGTGGTTGGAGGGCAGGGTTTTCCAGAGCCGGCCAGGTTGTGGTTCTTGCGCCCTTGTTCAGACACACTGACAGAACATGTCTCGTGCTGGTCCTGACAAGGTTGGCCTTATCTCTCGATGCTAAAAGATCCTTCACAGGCTGCTTTGCTTGTTATGACAGGTGCCAGGGGGCTGCTTGTCATAAAAGTGCGAAACAACTTGCAGGGCCGATTCCTGACCAAATAATACTCAGGGAGAAAAATCCCATTGAAGTCCACCTTAAAAAATTAAAATCTATACACTTTTTTGTATGTACGAAATAAAAATACACCTTACCTATATGGTAGTTTCTCTGTAATGGGGAACCTCTGCAGAAATTGATCCTCCTTGGCTGACAGTGTCTTCAGCCAGTATTTGATATCCATGTAAGAAGTCACGTGGTCCAGAAGATGCCTATATTTGTGTAGAAATATATCCAATGTCATCATCATTCAACAGAGGTTCGACCAGACTCATGCTGCCTGTGTCACATCCTGCCCCCTGGGTATCTCCAGCCACCTGCCCCCTGGGTCTCTCCAGCCTCATCCCTCTTTGTGTCTCACCAGCACCATCCCCTGCATTTCTCCAACACCATCCCCCATGGCTCTTAAATGTCTCCCCTCTGTGTCTCGCCAGCCTCACCCCTTACGTCACTCAATTACCATCACCCTTCCCTGTGTCCCTCCATGTCCACCATCATTCCCTGTGTCCCTCCAGTGCCACCATCCTCCCCTATCTCCCTCCAGCACAACCATCCTGCCCTGTCTCCCTCCAAAACCACAATCCTGCCCTGTCTCCCTCCAGCACCACCATCATGCCCTGTCTCCATCCAGCACCACCATTCTGCCCTGTCTCCCTCCAGTGCCACCATCCTGCTCTGTCTCCATCCAGAACCACCATCCTGCCCTGTCTCCCTCCAGGGCCACCTTCCTGCCCTGTCTTCTCCAGTGCCACCATCCTGCCCTGTCTACATCCGGTGCCACCATCTTGCCCTGTCTCTGTCCAGAGCCACCATCCTGCCCTGTCTACATCCAGTGCCACCATCCTGCCCTGTCACCATCCAGTGCCACCATCCTGCTCTAATGACCATATATATATATATATATATAAAAATATATATGTGTATATATATATATATATATATATATATATATACAGTCAGGTGCATAAATATTGGGACATTGACAGAATTTTCATATTTTGTCCTCTATTCACCACCACAATGGCTTTGAAATGAAACAAACAAGATGTGCTTTAACTGCAGACTTTCAGATTTAATTTGAGGGTAATTACATGCAAAGCAGGTGAATGGTATAGGAATTACAACGGTTTCTATATGTGCCTCCCACTTTTTAAGGGGCCAAATGTAATGGGACAAACTAAACAATCCTAAATCTAACTTTCACTTTTTAATACTTTGTTGCAAATCCTTTGCAGGCAATTACAGCCTGAAGTCTGGAACGCATAGACATCACCAGACGCTGGGTTTCATCCCTGGTGATGCTCTGCCAGGCCTCTACTGCAAATATCTTCAGTTCCTGCTTGTTCTTGGGGCATTTTCCCTTCAGTTTTGTCTTCATAAAGTGAAATGCATGCTCAATCGGATTCAGGTCAGGGGATTGACTTGGCCATTGCATAACATTCCACTTTTTAGCCTTAAAAAACTCTTTGGTTGCTTTTGCAGTATGCTTTGGGTCATTGTCCATCTGCACTGTGAAGCGCCGTCCAATGAGTTCTGAAGCATTTAACTGAATATGAGCATATAATATTGCCCGAAACACTTCAGAATTCATTCTGCTGCTTTTGTCAATGTCACATCATCAATAAATACAAGGGAACCAGTTCCATTGGCAGCCATACATGCCCATGCCATGACACTACCACCACCATGCTTCACTGATGAGGTAGTATGTTTTGGCTCATGAGCAGTTCCTTTCCTTCTCCATACTCTTCTCTTCCCATCACTCTGGTACAAGTTGATCTTTGTCTCATCTGTCCATATGATGTTGTTCCAGAACTGTAATGGCTTTTTTAGATGTTGTTTGGCAAACTCTAATGTGGTCTTCCTGTTTTTGTGGCTCACATCTTGTGGTGAAACCTCTATATTCACTCTTGTGAAGTCTTCTCTTGATTGTTGACTTTGACACATATACACCTACCTCCTGGAGAGTGTTCTTGATTTGGCCAACTGTTGTGAAGGGGTTTTTCTTCACCAGGGAAATAATTCTTCTGTCATCCACCACAGTTGTTTTCCGTGGTCTTCCGGGTCTTTTGGTGTTGCTGAGCCCTCCGGTGCGTTCTCTCTTTTTAAGAATGTTCCAAACAGTTGATTTGGCCACACCTAATGTTTTTGCTATCTCTCTGATGGGTTTGTTTTGATTTTTCAGCCTAATGATGGCTTGCTTCACTGATAGTGACAGCTCTTTGGATCTCATATTGAGAGTCGACAGCAACTGATTCCAAATGCAAATGTCACACCTAGAATCAACTCCAGATCTTTTACCTGCCTAATTGATAATGAAATAACGAGGGAATAGCCTACACCTGTCCATGAAATAGCTTTTGAGTTGATTGTCCCATTACTTTTGGCCCCTTAAAAAGTGGGAGGCACATATAGAAACTGTTGTAATTCCTACACCGTTCACCTGATTTGGATGTAATTACCCTCAAATTAAATCTGAAAGTCTGCAGTTAAAGCACATCTTGTTTGTTTCATTTCAAAGCCATTGTGGTGGTGAATAGAGGCCAAAATAGGAAAATTCTGTCAATATCCCAATATTTGTGCACCTGACTGTATATATACAGTATATATATATATATATATTTATATATTTATATACATATAGATCCAATGTGGCGGCACTCTGCTTAATGCAGAGTGCCGCCGCATAGGATCTGTATTTGGACTGACTTGTGTCAGACCTGTCTGGAGGGCACCTGGACCTTTTTATGCATGATTATTGGGAGTGCCACCCCTGGATCTCTCTCTCTCTCTCTCCCTCTCCCTCTCTGTCTCTCTCTCTCTCTCTCTCTCTCTCTATATATATATATATATATATAAATATATATATACAATGCTGGTCCTCCAAAAAAATCCAAGGTCCACGCACGGCACTACTATAGAAAAACTCTGTTTATATCATATAGAAATATGAATTGTTAATGAATACATGTTACAACTGATCCAGCATGTGAGCAACGTTTCAGGATCCCTCCGGACCCCGTCCTCAGGCTGCTGTAATAAACGCAATGTTCAAAAAAAAAAAAAAAAGGACAGTGACACTGTCCTTTTTTTTTTTTGTTGAACATTGCGTTTATTACAGCAGCCTGAGGACGGGGTCCGGAGGGATCCTGAAACGTTGCTCACATGCTGGATCAGTTGTAACATGTATTCATTAACAAATCATATTTCTATATGATATAAACAGACTTTTTCTATAGTAGTGCCGTGCGTGGACCTTGGATTTTTTTGGAGGACCAGCATTGTATACAGTACAGCAAGGGCACACTAGAAGCTGAATCGTAGCTAATGAGTGCCGGATTATTGAGATACTATATATATATATATATATATATATATATATATATATATATATATATGTCCAAATTACTTCTTAACTCATAGGACCTGACATTAGTCTTCACCAAAGAACTTGGCAGGCACTTCAGAATTCAGCACAGTAAACACTGAGCAGACATGCCAGTCCTGACCCTGAAGAAACATTAAGCACTTCCTACCATTACAATTCATTGTTCAATACGTTTTCTTTCAAAACGAACCACTCCAAGTGACAGGAGTCATTAATGTTCAAACTATTTTATTCACTTACTCTGTTATCCAGTTAAATGCGTATTCACTAAAAGTACATAGTTTAAACTTAACAGCCTATTCCGAACTATTTTCTCCACCTATTCTGTATTTGGTTTACCCTACGTCATCTCCACTTAGAACTATTTTGTCAGGGACCATTTTATAAAATACATATATCACTCTTGGGTGTGCAGTCGCACTGATATACACATGCCTTGGGTAGTTGGACACTCTCGGCCTCCAGCCTCATCCATCACAACATATACCAATGAGTGTGTATATCAGAGCAGGACCACACACCCAAGAGTGCTATATCTATTATATTTATCAGCAAGTGCATGTCTTGGAATACAAAATTCACAGGAGCTGTTAATTGCTTTTTTTTTTTGTTGTAAAAGAACCATCGCACTATCTGGCTATTTCCTTGATTGGGATTACTCCAGGTATTGCAAGCGGCACTTAATCTTACCTGAATATTTGTTGAGGAAATGTATGTGTACAGAAGGTGAGCCATTATTTGTACAATTTAAATAGACTGAGATTGCCGATAACAAGTTAGTGGTTTATTTTGACTGAAGATTGGGTAAAATGCTGGACTTTGACTCCCTGGAGATCAGAAGTCACATTAATATAGAAGGTGAACACATAGGAAACTCAGCATTATAAAAGTAACAAGACTGGACCCAGCGGTAAACAAAGTTACTTTGTGATAAACTGCTTCTCTGTTTTTCAAATGTGGCCTTAATCCCTGGTATTATCATGGAACTTCAAAGTCACCATAGAAAAAACATATTGACACATTGTTATACACATGGCAAAGTCATAAATCAGTTGAAGTTATCATTTCAGATAGTGTAATACAAATACATTGTATATAAACACGTTTTTCAAATGCTGAATGTTGAACATTCCATGCTTGTTATAAGTAGAAGAAAATAAATATTTTGGACACTTTCCATAAAGTTCATTTATTCAACTGCTGGGGAAAGAAATGTTGGTAAACAGCGACTAAATAGAACATGATCTGAAGAAATCCATTTGAATGTCAAAAATATAAAATGCACTACATCATTCTATAGGGGGTACAGTGTTGCAACGCTCTTGCTTTGTTCATTTAAATCTTTAATCAACAATGCTCTGACAAATGAGGCACTGCCGGCAGCTTGCTAGTTATGCCTCCCCGCTGTCTGCAAACCTCGATTCCTCCACAATGCACCTATCTAGCTCTACAGACCTTTGTGCCCCCATGCTTTTGCACTGTCAAGTGGCTATTCTGCAGCTTGTAAAGGATCTTAAATGCATCCAGATGGCAGCCTTGCGTTGTATCCCTAAGGAGCGAAAATAGCCATACTGACTGCTCACATAAAGGCTGATTCTGAATTAGGAGCAAAGTGGCTGTGTTTGCATGATGCCGTGGAAGAATGATCTACTACCTTGTGTTAATGCAATTTTCCATAGGGCTAATGCGAGGATCCACGCAGCTACAAGCAGAAAGCCGTTACACCCACTGTTTCTCATCCACGACTGCAACCGTCATCATTAGCACAGCATAGCACAGAACTCAAGCAACACACCCAAGACACTCGTATGACACACCCACAACACACCAACTACACTTCAACGACACTTCCACAACATAACCATGACACTCCCACAACACACCAATGACACTCCCACAACACACAGTATACTCCCACGACACTCCCGGAGCACAGCCATGACACTACCACAACTCACCAACTACACTCCCATGACACACCCACTACACTCCTACAACACACCCATGACACTAACACAACACACCCACAACACACCCACTACACTCCTATGACACACCCACTACACTCCAACAATGCACCCATGACACTCCCAGGATACACCCATGACATTCCCACAACTCACCCACTACACTCCCACAACACACCTATGACACTCCCATGACACTCCCACAACACTCACAGGATACACCCATGACTCTCTGACAACACACTAACTACACTCCCACAAAACTTCAACAACATTCCCATGACACTCCCACAACATACCCACGACACTCCCACAGCACACCCACGACACACCCACTACACTCCCATGACACTCCCACAACACACGCAGTCCACTCACATGACACTCCCAGAGCACAACCATGACACTACCACAACTCACCAACTACACTCCCATGACACATCCACAACACACCCATGACACTCCCACAACACACCAACTACACACCCACGACACTGCTACAATGCACCCACTACACTCCCACAACACACCGATGACACTACCACAACACACCCAATACACTCCCAGGATACACCCACAACACTCCTACAACACACACACAACACTACCACAACACACCCACTACATTCCCACAACACTCCAAAAAACACACCTACTACACTCCCACAATATTCCCACAACACGCCCATGACAATCCCACAGCACACCAACTACACTCCCATGACACTACCAAAACTCACCAACTACACTCCCACGACATATCCACATAACACCCACTACAATCTTACGACATTTCCACAACACATCTACTACACTCCCATGACACATCCACAATACACACACTACACTCCCACGACACTCCCACAACACACACACTACACTCCTATGACACTCCCACAACACACTCACTACACTCCCACAACACACCCACTATACTTCCAGGACACTCTCACAACACTCCTAGGATACACCAACAACACTCCCACAACACACACAACACTACCACAGCACACCCACTACACTCCCACAACACACCCACTACACTCCTACGATGCTCCCACAACACACACACTACACTCAATGACACTACACTCCCAAACTCCCATGACACGCCCACAACACTCCCACAGCACAACCATGACACTCCAACAACACTCCCATGAAACTCCCACAACATACCATGACGCTTTCACAACACACCCACTACACTCCCACGACACTACCACAACTCACCAACTACACTCCCACGACACATCCACAACACACCCATGACATTCCCACAACACACCCACTGCACTCCCAGGATACACCCACAACACTCCTACAACACACCCACTATACACACACAACACTACCAAAGCCACATCCACTACAATCCCACTACACTCCTATGATGCTCCAACAACACACGCTACACTCCCATGACGCTCCCACAACACTCCCACAGCACAACACAGACACTCCCTCAACACTCTCACACAACTCACCAACTGCACTCCCACAACACATCCACTACACTCCCATGACAGTCCCACAACACACCCATGACACTCTCTCAACACACCCAGTACATTCCTACGACATTCCCACAACACACTCACTACGCTCCCATGACACTTCCACAACACACCCATGACACTCCCACAATACTCCCACTACACTCCCACAACACACCCATTACACTCCCACAACACACACACTACACTCCCTGTATACACCCATGGAACTCCCACAGTACACCTCCTACACTCCCATGACACTCCCACAACACACCAATGACACTCCCACAACACTCCCACAGCACACCAACTACACTCCCACGACACACCATGACACTCCCACAACACACCAACTACACTCCCACAACACACCATGACACTCCCGCAACAACCTCATTGCACTCCCAGGATACACTCATGACATTCCCACAACATGCCCACAACACTCCCACAACACACCCACTACACTGCCAGGATACACCTACGACACTTCTACAACACACCTTCTGCACACACAGCACTACCACAGCACACTCACAACAATCCAACAACACACCAACAACACTCCCACAACACTCCCATTACTCTCCTATGATGATCACACAACACACACACTACACTCCCATGACATACCCACAGCACAACCATGACACTCCACAACTCACCAACTACACTCCCACGACAAATCCACAACACACCGACTACACTTCCATGATACTCCCACAACACACCCATGACACTCCCACAACACATCCATTACACTCTTACGACACTCTCACAACACACACACTACCCTCCCACAACACACACACTACACTCCCACGACACACCATGACACTCCCACAACACACTCATTGCACTCCCAGGATACACCCATGACATTCCCACAACATGCCCACAACACTCCCACAACACACCCACTACACTGCCAGGATACACCTACGACACTCCTACAACACACCTTCTGCACACACAACACTACCACAGCACACTCACAACAATCCGACAACACACCAACAACACTCCCACAACACTCCCATTACACTCCTATGATGATCCCACAACACACACACTACACTCCCATGACATACCCACAGCACAACCATGACACTTCACAACTCACCAACTACACTCCCACGACACATCCACAACACACCGACTACACTTTCACAATACTCCCACAACACACCCATGACACTCCCACAACACATCCATTACACTCTTACGACACTCTCACAACACACACACTACCCTCCCACAACACTACACTCTCTGCATACACCCATGGAACTCCCACACTACACCTCCTACACTCCCATGACACTCCCACAACACACCAATGACACTCCCACAATACTCCCACAGCACACCAACTACACTCCCAAGACACACCATGACACTTCCACAATACACCAACTACACTCCCACAATACAAGACAGAACAGTTCCATGTGGCCGCATTGTTGCCACCTAGTTCCCTCTGCAAAATACAGATTCTGCCAAGGTCCGTCTGACTAGCAAAAATGCATAGATTCTCTTCTATATGCTAAATTTTACTATTTGCATCCTTGAAAGAGATCTGTCTGACTCAGAATCAGCTACATAAAGAAATACCTGAGAAGCTCACAATAAATAAATCTTATGAAAACCATTGCACAGGTAATGGTAAATAAAATCCTGTAACCCTTAGCAACCAACCAGTTTCTCGCTGTCAGTTCTCTAGTACAGATTTAAAAAAAGCAAGCACTTGATTGGATGATATGGCATTGTTTAGCATTGATTTGTGCAACAGTTTTCAGCACTGTCCTCCGTGTTGGTCTTGGATAAAGTTGCAGGATGCCATGTGTACTTCCATAAATTCAAGTCACCTGAAGGTAAAAAAATGCCCTTTAACTTTACATGGTTAAAACATGTGAATTAAATATAAATATTGAAATTGTCAAAGTTGCAGTAAAGGAAAAAATATGGATTAGCTAGTACAATAAATTACTGTAACGTAAATTCAGGTTTTCACTTAAATTTATAGCTGAGGTTGATTACATTAATGCTTACATTCTGGAACATACATTTTTCTACAAAGGGGAGGACTAGTATCTGTCCCGTAAATACAATAGTGCAAACTACCTACGTTTTAATGTAAATATATTCATCCGTATTTTTAAAAGATATCGAATGGTCATCTTTAAAATCATTTATGCATTCATATATCCCAGGAGAGTCCAAGAATGTATTTTTTATTGGAGTTAATAAGTCTGTGGAATAAGTCTGTGGAATAACAATTACAGATGACAGAGAACAGAACTTTTTGTAATGGTTATTATTATTAAAAAAATGAAAGAAGAGAACGTGAATATAGAAAAAGAAGAGACCGGGAAAAGAGATAACCTTAAGTTAAGGCACCGAAGGAGACTTGCAGGTACAGTATAATCTGCATTAACCACAGCAGTGTTCAATGTTTAATTGTGTTTATCACAGAGGTGTGTATGTGCTGTGCATTATTTTATGTTCTCTATCTGAATAAACTTTGAGGGCTGTAATTGCCATCTCTTATTTATTTATTTATTTATTAACAGTTTCTTATATAGCGCAGCATATTCCGTTGCGCTTTACAATTGGAAAGATTTATAGAACAAAACAGGGTAATAACAGACAGACATAGAGGTAAGAGGGCCCTGCTTGCAAGCTTACAATCTATAGGGAAATAGGCATTGATACACAAGGATAGGTGCTATATATTGCAATTTGGTCCAGTCAGAATGCAGAGTTTCTTAGTCGGCTGCATGATCCAGTCACACAGGAATGTCAGCCAAATGTCAGGAGTATGTGAAAGAAAGACAATATGTGAGGTTATGTGTGGACTGCGAGATGGGATGTAATAAGACATGGAAGCTATGAAGGTTATGTGGTCAGTTCTGGAATCTGATAAGCTTGTCTGAAGAGGTGAGTTTTCAGGGAACGCTTGAAGGATTGAAGACTAGAGGTAAGTCTTATTGTGCGTGGTAAGGCATTCCATAGAGTTGGTGCAGCTCGAAGAAAGTCCTGTAATTGTAAATGGGAGCAAGTAATGTGTGGGGATGAGAGACGCAGATCTTTACCTAGACTCATTGCAAAGCCCCAAATCAGATCACACACTACCTCAATCATTTCATAAAAGACATCCAGTAGATGAGGACATAAAAAAAATCATACAAGAGTAACAAGCAAAGTGAGAAAAATTAGGAAATTCGATCAGTGGACAACTGGACGTACAGCTTGAATACTATGCTGAAACAGATCCCTGAATTTGTCATTTTAGTGAAGACAATATATGTAGTCACCAGAGCCTAGGAAATTAGTTGGAATCTTAGCTTGACATTGAAAAGAAAGATACTGTATTATTTTGTCAAGGCAACAAACAACATCATCATAGTCAAAGCTCCATGAGAAGTAGAGAGGCTTGATTTACCTAAACCCTCCTGATGAAGTCCCTGTAAGACAAAACGCGTTGGATTATATGCTGCTTCTACCATCTGCTGGTTCCTGTTAAAGACGCCCTATCTGGGTCAGTCAGATAAGTTTGTCTTTATATTTCTTCATGTACGCGTTTTTATCCCTCTGTTATTGCGCAAATAAAATTACTTTTAAACAGTATTGTACTATTGTTTGCTACCTTCTTCATTACATATGTTAACACTGGAGATGACCATATTGCAGAATCCAGACCTTTGGTGTCCTACCAAAAAGATAACACAGATAAGCACATGTATGCATAGCCCTAGTATGAGCACACCTATATTTATATTCCATTATTACGTTTGCTATTCAATTGTATTTTCTAAAATACTACACTTGGTGGCTGATTTAGAGTTAGTACGAGCGATTGTTTGACATTGTTTGACATTGCGTATGCGAATAAGCCACACTGCAAACACGCTGTGATTGTCTTGTGATTCCGGACGCAAAGAGGATCCATTCGCAAAGTGAGTGACAGGTAGTTAGCATTTGGGGGAGGTAATGGTAGGTCGTCAATTTCATGTACGGTAATATAGTAGTGGGAGGCTGCAACTCTTCTTTGTGTTAGAACACTTAATTTATCATCACATCTACTGTATTTTAAGAACACCGTCTCAATGCATGGCGTTATGTTATTTTTAAACCATTACCAAAGTGTTAAAGACTTTCATTTCTAATTTGGAATCTGGGAGCCCACATGTGAATTCTTCTCTTTCTCTTTTCTGTTGAGGACAGGAGCAGAAGGGATGAACTGTTTGTCACTATCGCTCAGCACACACAGACACACAAGTTGCACAAAACTGTGATGCAAAGGGAGGTACTGTATGCAGAGTATGTGGGTGTTCTAAGCTCTCTCATATCAGTCCTGTAATCTGACCATCCCTTTTACAGGCAGCTCTGCTGAGGTGCTGTCTGTGGTGCTGGAATAGCCATTCACCGTCTCTTTCAGTGCTCAATTACAAAAATAGACTCTATGAACATTGTTAAATGCAATCTAGTACATTCCTTTAGACTGGACATTGGGACAGGTACAGAAGTGTGCATAGTTATGTTTTCAAAGCATGTTTTCCTGCATTTGCTCTCTGACTTTATCTGTTTGCACTTAAGTTACAGTCCCCATCTACTTGCATTATATGATTTACGGGCCTATTCATCATGACATAATTATCACTAGTGATAATTATGTTTTAAACTCGCTGCAAGTTTAAAATACTCTTGGAGGCAAAAGAATTTCTTCCAAAAAGCTGCTCTTTTTGCAGAGTCAGCTTTTCTGAAAAGTGATACTTTTCCCCCTACAGGTGAGGTATCCATAAGGATTTCCTCACTGCATCTGCCCCCCCACTCTGTTCCCTGGTGTCTTTTACCCCCATGGTCTCCGCTGTCTAATCCAGCCCCCCTCCTACCCAACATCCTCTGCTTTGGTGTCCAATACCGCCGCCTCCTCCGCAGTCACCGCGGGTGTCTGATCCGGGTCCCTCCCACCCCCCTTCTGCGCCGGTGCCCAATCTGGACCCCTGTGTCATCGCAGGTGTCTGATCTGTATCCCCCGTCATCGCATCCTCTCCCCGCTCCCTCTCATCTGTCTGTTTTCTGCTGGTGCCCCAGGGCTCTCATCTGTGTGCGGTGCCCCTGGGCTCTCAGCTCCCAGAGCTCTGCAGGGCAGACACAGCAGGGAGGAATCTTACTAAATCCCTCTGCTGGCTGCAGTGGCTGGGCTGACATGTAAATCTTCACAGGCTGCCGTGTAAACAGCAGCCTGTGAAGATTATCAGGGGCTGTACGCCATCTCAGGGTGGCACACAGTTTCTCAGTCAAGTTCGGAAAAAAAGCATTTTTGGAACTTGATGAATTTCACAATTTCTGCATCCCCATACAAATACACTATATGGTGATTTTGGATATTATCGAGGCACATTTGTAACCAAGAGATATCTGTGATATCTCCTGCGTTACATGGATGATGAATCGGTCTGACACTTGATGGAGGTCAGTCCACATGATGAACAACTTAAACAGGATTAGTTTATTAACCAGGTAGAACACAGGATGTAGGTGAACATAGGGTTAATACAGTAGATATGAAATGCAGGAATACAGGGTTAACACAGGTGGTGCGTGGTGTGCTAAAGCACAGATCTGTACATACACGCAGTGGTGGCAGCGGAGAAAATGCTATAACTAGCGTAGTGACACAGTGGTACTTGCAGCTCTCTCTCTTGTGTAATATATATACTGTCTTTCTGCAGGAGACACTCAGGGGTGCATCCTTCCATGATAGAGGATGGAGCTGGAAGCAGGAGTGTAGTGAAGGTGGAGCAACTGGAGCTAGTGCTCCAGGCACTGGCTGGGGTGGAGGGTGCCGTTTGGCAGGGATGGGCCATATTATCCCTGGGCAAGGCAGACAGACTATGCCGGGTGACAGCCAGAGGGTGTACCGCACCGTGCAGTGACATGTGAGCACTACTCTAGAAGGAGGGGGAGTGTGAGGGTGTGGGTGGAGTTAGAGCTGCGGGTGCCAATAGCATCAGAGTGTAGGAGGGAAGCTGGCTGCCGGTCCACAGCAATAGTGGAAGCGCTTCTGGTGCTGAGATGCAGGCTGACCCGACCCGTGCCATGCAGAGGGAGAGGAGTGAGGCACTGGCCTGCCAAAGATCAGTGGTGGGAGAACCTGCATGTGCTGCCAATGCATCACAGACCAGGGGAGGGGACACTGAAGAGCCTGAGGCTGCTGATGCAATACTAAAGGTAAGCACAGCAGGGGTGTATCTAGGGGTCCACGTGCCCCTGGCAAACCAAGAGATTGGCACCACCCCCCTTCATATTTTCAGAATAATTACACCCTGTGAAGGGTACACTGGGTGCAGCCGTACAGTCCCTGCTCTGGTTCACTTCCCTGTCTGTGTTATTCAGCTCCCCCTCCTCCCCATTGTCCCCATTTCTTCCCACCTGTGTGATTGAGCTTTCCCTCCTCATCTGTGTTATTGTGTCTCCCCTCTTCTTTCAATCTGTGTTATTGTGCTATCCCCGCTTCCTCATCTGTGTTATTGTGCTACTCCCGCTTCCTCATCTGTGTTATTGTGCTACCCCTGCTTCCTCATCTGTGTTATTGTGCTACCCCTGCTTCCTCATCTGTGTTAGTGTCACTGTCCCCCCTTCTTTTCATCTGTGTTGTTGTGCTCCCCCCTTCCTCATCTGTGTTATTGTGCTCCCCCTCCTCCTCATCTGTGTTATTGTGCACACTCCCCTTCTCCCCATCTATGTTATTGTGCACACTCCCCTTCTCCCCATCTATGTTATTGTGCATACTCCCCTTCTCCCCATCTGTGTTATTGTGAACACTCCCCTTCTCCCCATCTATGTTATTGTGCACACTCCCCTTCTCCCCATCTGTGTTATTGTGCACACTCCCCTTCTCCCCATCTATGTTATTGTGCACACTCCCCTTCTCCCCATCTATATTATTGTGCACACTCCCCTTCTCCCCATCTATGTTATTGTGCACACTCCCCTTCTCCCCATCTATGTTATTGTGCACACTCCCCTTCTCCCCATCTATGTTATTGTGCACACTCCCCTTCTCCCCATCTGTGTTATTGTGAACACTCCCCTTCTCCCCATCTATGTTATTGTGCACACTCCCCTTCTCCCCATCTGTGTTATTGTGCACACTCCCCTTCTCCCCATCTGTGTTATTGTGCACACTCCCCTTCTCCCCATCTATGTTATTGTGCACACTCCCCTTCTCCCCATCTATGTTATTGTGCACACTCCCCTTCTCCCCATCTATGTTATTGTGCACACTCCCCTTCTCCCCATCTGTGTTACTGTGCTCCCCCTAAACATCATCTGTGTTCTTGTGCTCCCCCCTTCCTCCTCCTCATCTGTCTGTTCTGCTCTCACCCCTCCTCCTCCCCATCTTTGTCTGGTTTACTGCATCCAACCCGCCCCTCTTCCCCATCGGGCTTTCTCCATTCCCCCTCATATCCCTCGTACCCCACCCGCTTCACTTACCTCTTCTCTGCTCCTCCTTCTCTGTCAGGGCACCTCCGCAGGTCTTTGTAAGGCTGGGGTGATGGTTACAGCTACATCCTGAGTGACTGGCGGGGCAGCCGGGCAGACAGGCAACGCGGAATGCGTGACCTGTGATATCACGCCACCATGGTAACTTTGATTTTTTTCAATTCAACTTAGCCTCAAATGCTAGAAACCAAGGCCCACTTTATCAACATTCAGTTCAGGGAGGGCGCGCCATAGTGTAGACATGCTCCGGGTGCCATGGCTACACGCTACTCCTCTGGCTGGAAGACTCACGGACAAACAGTAGCGCATCTCAGCTAGTCAGATTAGAGGTCATTCTGTCCTTATGGCTCAGAGGAGACAGCCCAAGAGGCACTCTCCTTTCACATACCCCCTTGCTCAAGGCTGTCTCTGGTTACATAACAATATAAAACATTCTACATTTTGGATGTCTCTCCTGTAACCAAAAACACAGGATTATATACTGTATATATCAAAACATAGTATAACACATTAATATTTAAAATGCATTCCAGTCAACATTTTTGCAGAAAGGCATTTAGTACATGTGACTTCTGACCATTGGTCAACATATCTAGCTACATGCAGTATTTCATGCTGACTAAAGTGCTATCTACCAGCTCTCTGATGAAATGGTGCATTATGGGAATATGCTTAGACCAACCATGATTTTTGGTGCTGGAAGATGTCAAATGCATCTTTGTTGTCACATGCAATGCCTACAATGTAATTTGGACTAAGAAGACCTATCACACAAAATTTCCTTCAGCCACAATGTCTCGGCTGTTTCTGTGAGAGCCATATAATCTGCTTCAGTGGAAAACAAGCTGTTTCCTGCTAGCGCTGGTGATGGCTGTGTCTGCTAATGTAAACAGGTATCCAGTGTAGGAACACCTACTGTCCTAATCTGAGCCTCAATTGGAATCACAGAAGGCTTGTAACTTCAAACTTCCTTGTTTTGAAAACTTTAGTTTAAGGAGCTTGTACTCTCAAAGCATCTGAGGATACATTTTACAGCAGTCCTATGCTCCTTTCCCAGGGTTGAATGCAACGTGTGCAAAAATTTGCATACTGTACATTAACGTTTCAAAGTCACTTTGATAAGTAACTCAGCTCATTTCCTTTATCTCTGCAAAATCCACCTTGTCTTTAGTTGAGTCTGTCTCGTGAAACAGTTCGTCTTTGTATTTTACAAGCTTTTGGCTGTCACTGTTGTATACTTGCGGCATCCTTGTAGTTTCGTTTTTAAGCATCATGAAGTAACAGTTAGCCCTAATTGACTACACCTTCATTGGTCCACACACATCTGTGTGTGTTAATTCCACTGTGTGTGTGTTAATTCCACTTTAGCTCTGGAATCTGACATTTGAAAAGGGCAACATGTTTGCTTACTCTTTATGCAACTTTCACACTCTTTTTGGGTACTTAATGGACTAACCATCACTATGCCTTCTAGAGGTTTCTGTATGTTGTCATTCCCTAGGTGACCAAGCCTCCTGTGCCACAGCTCCATGGACTGGTTATATTCTGAATCCACCACTGCACAATACTCCTCACTGTCTAGGATGTCAAATTTTTGGCACCAGATGCTGTTGCAATTACAGTCCATCTTTTATTGTAAACAACACACTGTCCCTCTCAAAATTGGACCTTGTATAGCTTGTTCTCAAGTACACTGTTTGCAATCAGATTGGTTCCTAGATCTGGCACAAACAGTACATGTTCAATGTCTGTGACAATTGTTTTATCCTTGATCCTCAAGCATACAGTAATTGTAATTTCGTGGCATTTAGGACTTTATCTCCTATTTCCCTGATATTTACAAGATCACATGACTTTAATGACTTGAACCAACTCTCATTACAGTGAAGTGCCTTGTGGCTCCTGAGTTCATGTACCAGCAATATTTGTGACAACCATCTATTACATTTACTGCTGACTCATATTTTTTGTCATGCTTACATGACAACACACCACTCGATTGACTTTTTGTACATTCTGAGGCCTTATGTCTCATCTTGTGACATTGGAAACACTTGCACTCTGCCGTAAGATTTTGCAGCATCGCCATTGGATGCCCACCGGTGTCAGTTGCTGAGTTATAGACAGAATCCTAGCTACATATTCATTCATGTTCTTGCACACACTTACAGTAGCTTAGTGCTGTACAAAGGGCACCTCAGGTTGACTGTTCTCATTAAGCCTTTGTCTTCATATAATGTCTGGAAAGCCACTGACATTTTGTTTGCTGTCATCCCCTGTGAATGATAAAGTACACGTGCTGCTCTACAGCTAAACCTTTGGTCCCCATGGCTTTATCGACATCATCCAGGTTGGGGTTGTCCCTAAATTTGCTTGTGGCCTTCCACAATTTTTTCCACTTTAACTGCATCTGCATGGCGAATTTCCAAGTATAGTAGTTCTCTGTGCCTGGTAACATTTTCAAAGCCCATACTAGCACTTGCACTACAGATTTTCACCCTTAGCATGAGGAAGTGTTTTGTTGGGAAGAGTAAACGCATGGATGGAAAAAGGTATACCAGTGTGTGCCTCATTTTACAGAGCAGGATTATTGCAATGAGATAAAAAAGCAAAGAGGGTGACTTTTCAGGGACTTACCTCGCATTTTCAATATGTGAAAGTATTTCAGTTCTTCATGAGCTCAGAACTGCCTGGGTTCAGGCCTTGTCCTACAATTTTAATGAGGCAGATCTTATACACGTGCTCCTGGGTCTAGGGGGGCCTGCACCTCACACCCTGCACCCATAGTATTTTATTTATACTTCCTTTCCGATGTCCCATGGAGTAGTGCTACAGAAAAGGCCTGGAAAATGGGCACAGTGGCCATTTTCCTGGCATTTTGTGCATGAGCAGTAGGAAATTACAGGGAAAATGGGTGATGCTCCATTTCCCCGGTAACCTGGCAATGCTCAGTAGACTCTGGCAATGCTCACTCTAGTGCTCGGAGATTACCGCTGCTGTCAGTTTTATGACAGCAGCCAGGGAGAGAGGAGGGGGCCCCAAACTGGGAGTGAACATGGGCCCACTCCTCTCTTAATACACCCCTGCATGCAGTCTATTCTTCAGTTGCACAACCAGGGTTGTAGCAAGGGCAATGCAACTGGTGTTGTCACCCTGGGCGGAATGCAGCACAGCCAGCCTCCTTCCACAGCCTGTAATGGAGTCCACCTGCTGCCTGGCACAAACAGAGCTGACCTCAGGGGATCTGAGGGGATCTGCCAGCGCCAGAGATTATCGTGATTCACAGACAGCTGATGCAGTTCATGGCCGTAATTGTTGGCGCTGTTGGACAATTGGAGGAGAAGCACACACAGGGTAAACAAACTTGTAGGCTCTCTACTCCTCTTGCAGAGGTTCCCTGGGCACTTGCACCACCCATGTGTTCCCGCCCCATCACCTCTACTTCCATTGTTCTCTGCAGGCCTTAGTTCTGTTTCCTACATTTATTGAATCAGATTGCTCAGTCAGCCCACCCGCCCACCTGCCTTTACTTCCCCTTTCACACAGCTCATCTCTGACTACATTTTACCATACATTTTTCTCTATGCCAGCTCTCTCCCTGCCCATTTGTGTCACTGCCCACCCCCTGCACATGTGTGACTATGCCCACTCCCTGGCATGTGTGACTGCCTCACCTGCTAATGTGTGACTCACCCTACCTGCCCATGTGTGACTCTGCCCATGCGTATGCTTGAGCCTTCCCCCTGCCCATGCACAACTCTACCCCCTGCCTTTGCTCGACACTGCACTCCTGCCAGTGCATGACTCTGCCCACCCTCTGACCATGTGTGGCTTTACCCCTTGCCCATACATGACTCTGTATACCTGCCCATGTACACCTCTGCCCCCTGCCCATATGTGACTCTGTCCTCCTGCCAACGCATGCCTCTGTCCCCTTCCATTGTGTGTCGCTACGTGACTGCACTGTCTGTGCACAACTCTGCCCTCCAGCCAGTGCGTGATTCTGTCATCCTGCCAATGCATGCCTCTGTCCCCTTTCAGTGTGTGTTGCTACGTGACTCTAATCCCCCTGTCTGCGCACAACTCTGCACTCCTGCCACTGCGTGATTCTGACCTCCTGCCAATGTATGCCTCTGTCCCCTTTCAGTGCGTGTTGCTACATGACTAATCCCCCTGTCTGCACACAACTCTGCCCTCCTGCCAGTGCTTGATTCAGTCCATCTCGACCCTGCCCATGTGTGACCCTGCCTCCCTGCCCATGTCTGCCCACCTCCCTACCTTGTTTAGGAGTAGGGTGGGTTAGAGAAAATGGTAGCAAATCACTAATATCAAGAATAAGGAGGGGCTCATTGCTCCCTGTCATCCTGGGCACTAAAAGGTCTAATTACAGCTTTGTGCACAATTACAGGTAGCTGCCTCCCAAAAGAACATCTCCATCATCTCATTAAAATACTGCTGTAAACATTGCAGTGATCTGATTGGCTTTATATTGTTACATCCTCACAAACTTCAAAACTAACCACACATGGACATACAGATAGCGAAAATAATTACAAAACGGTGATTACATACTAGCCAAGTGCATTTTTAAACAGTGTAATCAGCTACTGGAACTGAGGCCCTGATTCAGAGCTGGACGCTCTGACAGAGCGCTCGCTCTGAATCAGGGCTGGCCCTCTGAATTTTAGAGCGGCCTCCTGGCCGCTCGCATAGCTGTGGGTGACCACCCACAGCTATAGCAAGCGGCCAAAAGATGGTCGCGATGGTCAAGACCATCGCGACCATCGGGCTTGCGACAAGACCCTTGTGGTAGGGTCTCATCTGCCGCAAGCCCTGGAGATGTTTTTGGCTCTATCAGAGCCGAAAGCACTCTCACTGACATCATTTGTGATGTCAGTGGGGCCGGCCCCAGATGGTAGGCGTTCCCATGGGAACGCCTCCGTCTGGGCAGCAACGCCCCCAGCACACCCACCAAAGGGGGTGTGCTGTCACTCAACATCGACAGCATGCCCCCTTTGTAGCGAGACCCATAGCGATGGCTTGCCCGTCGCTATGCGGGTCTCGCGCATGCGCACGACGGAGCCGGCTCCCTCGTGCGCATGCGCACTTGGCCAACATCGGTCTGAATCAGGCCCTGAGTACTGACTTACTGTGACTGCGGTGTGGACGTTATGTAGCTCTTTGCTGAAGGCCAGTATTGGTGTGGAGGAAAGCAGACAGCAGAATGCTCCTTACTTGTCATCTATTTTACAGATATTGTTTTGTGTGACTGCATACAATAGGCCTGATTCCGAGTTGTATGCAAACCCGATGGTTTACATAAAACTCCTGTTTGTCAATCTGCGCATGTGCAGATCTGTGACTGCGATGACGGTCGCAGTGCCCCCCAAGGCGCAGCATGGTTGACACACTGTGGACGTTTGAAGGCTGGGAAGGGGCCAGCATTACAAAAAAAGGGGGGGGCATATCAGCACTGTATTCTGGGTGTGTCGGGGCCAGTGGCTGCATCCTTGGATGCAGCTTCTCTGGCCCTGGCATCAGGAAAACACCGGCCACCCTGAGTAACATGAGAGTTATTCAGATGACCGATGTTCACACAGATAATCCAATGCTGCATGTTTGGATGCGGTAAAGGATTATAAAAGCATGCAGTGGGCGTCTTCCAACTACAGACACCTCCTGCTGTCCAAATACACCGCTGTTGTGTGACCTTCGCACAATTCTGAATCAGACCCAGTAACAGTGGTGTAACTAGGGTATTTGAAGCCTAGGGCAAGCTAAAAAAACAGAGCCCCGCCCCCCAAATATGTAGGCGCTCCTAAAAAGTGGGCGTGGTAACATTCCACAGGGGTGCGGCCCCTGGAAAATGATCAACATGACAAACCACCATTTCTCATCATTCTGGGAACATTCCTTTCCATTCCATATGCACTTTAATACCCCCAGTAGTAGTGCCCCTTTTGCAATGCCCTCTGTAGTAGTGCCCCTTATGCAATGTCCCCAGTTGTAGTGCCCCTCTTGCAATGCCCACTGTAGAAGTGCTCCTTATGCAATGTCCCCAGTAGCAGTGCCCCTTATGCAGTGCCCCTGTAGTAATGCCCCTCATACAGTGCCCCAGTAGTGCCCCTTATACAGTGCCCCCTTATACTGTGCCCTCCGTAATGCACCCTTATACATTGCCCCCAGTAGTGCCCCTTATGCAGTGCCCCTAGTAGTGCCACTTATACAGTGCCCCTTATGCAGTGCCCCTTATACAGTGCCCCAAGTAGTGGTCCCTCTTATACAGTGCCCCCAGTAGTGGTCCCCCCTATGCAGTGCTCCAAGTAGTGCCCCTTATATGGTGCCCCCAGTAGTAGTCCCTCCTATGCAATGCCCCCAGTAGTTGCCCCTCTTATGCAGTGACAGTGCCCCTTACATATATATAACAAAGACGCACACAAAAAATCCCCACAACACTTACCTGAATCCCCGCTCCTGCTCCAGCCGGTGTCCACTCCTCCTTCCTCCCGGCCCGCTCTGCACTATGAGAGAGATATCATGACGTCTCTCCCATCACCCACTGAGTGAGCTCCAGCCTGGCTCCGGCAGTGGGCGCAGCAGCCAATGAGTCTCATTGGCTGCCAAAACAAACACACCGCTGCCAGAGTAGTACGAGTGTATTACCAGGCACCAGCAGCGGAGTTTGTTACCACACAAGTTACTACACTGACTTAAAACCAGTGTCCTGGACCGCGGCTGGCAGCGCCCCTTTCCCCCCCAATGGCGCCCAGAGTGAGTCAAGCAGGGCGCTACTGGTCCACTTGCCCTGCTTGACCCCCCCCCCTAGATATGCCACTGCCCAATAATCATTAGCGGATTTGTAATCTACCATATTGCTTTTAGTAGATTTGGCAAAAATGGCATTGAGTGAACTTGTTACACCTGCCCTGTTTATCTAGTCCCACAGATTCTAACTGATGCTTTTTTTGTCACCTGAATGAACCTTGGCCAGGTTCAAACCTTACAAATGATTAGCTATCTTACTATACCAAATCCCAGCTCACAGATGTGACCTGCTGCCCAGCTAATCTCCTGCAAACATCCATGTCACATAATGGTTAAATGGCTGGCTTTTTACTAGTCTTTTCACTTCACTATGACTTTAGTCTTTCTAAGCGATAGCAATGTAAAGAAGGATTAACCTAGAGGAAAATGTATCTTAAGTTTAATTTTCACAAATATTTTCACAATTTTTTTTTTTTTAAACAATTTTATAATTGCATTTGTAATGCCTGGTTATTTTACACACACACAAAGAATACCTACAGTATCTATCCGTGTGCACTAAGTGCACATTACACTGGGTATTAGAAATTGGTGAAACGTACAAATCAATGCCCTGCTATGTCCTATGGTGGTCCTTGTGGCTTGGCCACCTTTCGGAAGAAGAACCGTCACCAGGATTCCTGATGTGGTCTCAATGTTACTTCTGCGCTTATACTATTGTAAACTAATAGGTTGAGATAAAGGGGCTGATTCTGTACTGCAAGCAGCAGCGTCTAATGGTGACCGCCTGTCTGTGAGTTTATGCCAATGGCCTACAACCTCCTTCCCTTGTGTACATGAATGTGGCCGAATGTGCAAGGCCTGACAAGCCCACTTTTAATGCTTGTGCACTCTGTGATACCGATCAGTGCATCCACCATCGGTCACACCATCGGAAATGGCACCAGCCCAATGGCAAGTGCAGTTTCTCCGTCTGACTCCTATGCCTGCGGCTGTGCATCTGTGAATGCAGAGCTTGCATTAACATGCCCGTGAAACTCCCATAATATGCACAATGAACGGTGCATTTTGTGTGCACTAGTAGTCACCTTCCAGTCACCGCCCGAGAACGCCCCCTTTCTGATACCCTCAGTTGATTGCAACAGCAACTTTGTGCATAAACCCTGTGTAATGCATATGCCGTAGGAGTTTTCAAAAATTTCTATCCATGCGTAGTTGCAAATAATCGCTCAACTACCTGAAGCATTGCGTGTGAATTGCGTGCGCCTCTGATCCAGAATGTGTTACTAATCTGTCCAGCTAACAGGATGCTTTCTGATAAGAAATCATTGTTGTAGCTCATTCCTGTTAAGAACAGGTACCTTCTGCTCAAGGCACCCTCTGCTGGAATCCTAATGAACTGTACGTTAAATTTATTTTTTATCGTCAATTACTCCTATTATTATTTTAGATTGAAAACCAGAGCCAGTAGTGTGAGTAGTGATTTACATATTACTATTAGAGATGTGCGCAGACCACCATATTTTGGTTTTGGCCAAACCACCCTCAAATGTTATGATTTCGGTTTTGGCAAAACCACTCTCAAATGTTATGGTTTAGGCAAAACCACCCTGAAGTGTTTTGGTTCAGATTCAGTTTTGGTTTTATTTAAAATTGATCAAAATAGCTAAAATCATGTAATTTGGACCTGTTTACATGCAATCCAAACCCCAGATTCATTTTTTAAATCCGAGTTCCCAACTTACAGCAGACCCAAGCTGGGACTCGGTTCTACTCGAAACCCCAAAAGTGATCCGAGCCGGCCCTAGGCATAGGCATTCTAAGCAAATGCCTAGGGCAACTGGAATGCTCCAGCTCCCCCACCCCAGCCACTGCCGCGATCAGAACTCAGCACTTGTGTACATTGTGCCTCTTTATAATGAGTCCTTAGAGTGTATTTGGTCCCCTAGGACCTTTTTTCGAAGTGCCCCTTCTGATTGTTGTTCTGTTTCTGTGATTTCTGGTCAGCGGACATCTAATTCCGATCCGCGGCAGGAGTGGTCCTGTCCTTTTTTGTTTGGTGAGCATTTTAGTCCATTTATGAGGATATTGGATTATGACTTAATGTCTCTTGGGAGCCAGGTAGAGCTCCTCAAAATCCGAGTGAGTAAAAAAGTATGTGTTATTAACATGGAAACTCCAAACTCAAAATTTTAGTACAAGATACAAAAACATACACTTGATGAATGCTTACTAAACCCCAATCAACCCTTTCTCAGCATGGAGCATTTCAATATTACTTAGACAGCAATTGCTCTTTTAATTGGCAAAGTACTTGCAACTTATGAATGGAAGCATTCAGTGCAGAAAAGAGAAGATAACATCTGCAAAGTATCTCTGCACAGACCTTGTTCCATCTTTTTCTCACATTAAGGGTGAGATGTATCAACCCATGGAGAGAGATAAAGTAGAGTGACTAACTGTCATTTTATTGGTGGCTTTGGACATATTGTTCCACTTTATCACTCTCCAATACTTGATACGTTTCCCCCTAAATGTCATGCAGTCGTGTTTTAACTATACTGTGAGGAGATATTTTTGGATAATTATACCCTCTTGGATATTGGTAGCCTAGCCTATGATGGCCAAATTGCAGTGTTAACAGGTCTTCATTTTTTGATTTATTTTTCATGAATCTCTTCTGCTTCTGGGAGTGTGATAGCTGGTTTGTTCGGATACACTTATCTACCTACACAATAAGGTGTAAATTTACTACAGTGAGAGGTTTTAGAAGTGAGTTTAAAAAGTGATGTTGCCCATAGCAACCAATCAGATTCTAGCTATTATCTTCCAGAAGGTGCTAGTTAAATGTTAAGTAGAATCTGATTGGTTGCTATGCCTTCCCCATCTGTTTCCCTTCCTACCCCATCTGTTTCACCCCTGTTTGTCTATCTCTCCCCCTTAGAATATAAGCTCCTATGAGCAGGGCCCTCTACCCTCTAGTGCTTCTCCTTACTCTACCTTCATCTACTTCTTACTCTCTGCCAGGGCACCTAACACTTGGTTGCTTTGCATTGTTGCTTATCTGGGTGCTATGGTCACAAATGTATATTATCCATGTCCTGTAATGTATTGTATTGTATTGTACTGTACTGTAAGTCACTGTAAATCAATCTATTTGTTTATGTACTTTGTAAAGCGCTGCAGAACACTTGTGGCGCCATATAAATAAACGATAATAATAATAATAATAATAATAATGGGCAACATCACTTTTAAACTCACTTCTAAAAACTCTCACTTTAGTAAATTTACCCCTAAGACTATGATATACTTACCTACTTTTCAAAACCCACTTTATTTGCATCACTAAAGCCCTTTTCCCGGTGACACAATCTGCATCATCGCACAGTGTCTGTGTGTGTGTGTGTGTGGGGGGGGAGAGACCATGGCGACATTATTTGTATTATCAGTCCTCACCCACATCAGCCCAACTCACCTACTTCATAAGAAAAAGAAACAGGTTCCAGTACTGTCCCTGGAGGTCAACTTCTTAATACCATACTTGCCTACTCTACCGGAACCTGCAGGAGGCTTCTGATTTTTCAGGTAGCCCTCTGCACCCCTGAAAGAGTAGGCACTTCTCCCACATCCTATAAATAAAATATATATAAACAAACTCCCAAGGCACAAACTATACTTATGCTGCCTTCTATAAATGTGAATGCAACCTTACCTTCATAAACAAATCATGCACTATGAAATTTAAAGAAAACCGGTGCTCAGTAGAAGTCCATCTCAATCTTATAATCACACATAAATATAGTGATACTTAAATTTCCAAAACGGAATGAGATATGGTTTGGTCCAGACTGTAACGCTGAAACGTCTTCCTGATGTCCTCTGGTTGGTGGTTATAGAAGTTGACTCATATCACAGACGTTAGAAAAAGAAAACATAAAACACATCATGGTATAGTACGTCTATAACTGCTCATGGAAAAACACCACCTATAAGTGTGGGATCCAACTACTGTAGGTGACAAAAGAACACAGCGTACCCAACTCACAGGAAAACATTGAGGAAGCCACATACTGTATAAAGGTTTCTTTATGTAGGGAATGGAACTTTATAATTCATCAGACAGACATGTAATCCTCCTTTCTGGGTTTCTTTTATGGAGTAGATTTTTTTAAAAACTCCCTTGTATTCAAATCCAGAAGAGTGATATGAATGAAGCCAGTAGCCCAAATGTTATCATTCACATCTCCCTGCGGCATCCGGGTTCCCCCAGGTAGATCATGTGCTATGTATTATGCCCACTTCTTAGTGAAGTGGGCAGAATAGGGAGAATTTTACCGTCAATCCGAGGTCCGCGCATAGGGGACCTATTTAAATATGTGCGATTCGCAGGATTTCCCAGTGAGGGGCTGAGGCCTATTGACACAAATAATCCGTCCCTGTCCCCATCACTGCCCACTTGTTCTTTTTCAGTTACTTCCGGTCCATGGCTGGAGTGGTCCTTTTCTATTTGGTGAGCATATTAGCCCATTTAGTGTCTCTTTGTGTGTGCAGTGTATATTATGAGAACCATTTTTGGTCCTATATTGTTTTCACTGTCCTTTGTGAGTTTTTTTGACTACCATTGGCATCACTGATGTCACTTCCTGTTTTGGTAATCACATGATTAGTTTTAGTATAAATAAGGGAGCCCGGGAGGCAATACTAATGCTATCTGTGCCCTGGTAATATATTTACCCTATGTTGTTTAATATTTCGCCTTCCTGACAAAGATTCTCATTGAATTGGCTAGGGCCGGCTGTACGATCCGGCACTCGATTCGACTCAGAACCCCTAAAGTGATCCGAGCCGGGACTCAGTTCTACTCAGAACCCCAAAAGTGATCCGGACCGGGACTCGAATTGACTCGGAACCCGAAAGTTCAGGAAAACCAATCCGCTAATCTCTAGTTACTATAAGGTACCAGATTCTTCAACAATACACTGTTACTCGTATATACTGTACAATATAATACACTGATATATGTTCACACAACAAGGTCACTTCCATTACCAGATTCTTCTTTAATACACTTCCTAATTCTGAACAGTAAAAATAAATTTAGTACACACGTTATAAAACAAATTATACACTGTAACATCTGCAATATAATAAAATGTGAAAATAGACAAGAGAAACCTGTATATGGTATCTCACGTTTGTATTTATTATTATTTTTACTGACCATAAATATGCACAGTTTATGTGTTTGGTGCTTTGCTCTTGGACCTTATTAATATTTTTTAATTCAAATAAAACAGTCTTTCTCAATGAACAAATATTTCAGTTTTTTCTATAGTATAGTGAGAATTTGTGCAATAACTATAAGTATTGTATAATATAAAGAATGCGTTTAGACAAGCTGGAGTCAAGAGCAGCTATAGGCTAAATGCAATCTAACCAAACTACTGTGTTTTCAAAGAGAGAGAGACATAATATCTAGGCATTTATTATACACCAATAAAATGTTTGCAAGAAAACCTGGCACAAGTAACAATTTAGCTATAAGCCTGTTCATTTAAAGCCATATGATATAAAAACAATGATAAATTACTTTTTAACCTGGATACTAAAAAGAAAAGTCATTGTGGACATATGAAGTATTACTTTAAAATTCTGAGACAGGGAGAAATTCCAAAAATGTAGAGTACAAAGTGACTTGTTTAGAGTAAGCTCCATCTAGCCCTGTTATCATTGCTGTTCCTATGACAACAGTTTATGAAATGTGGTTTATGATACATTCTTGAACAGCCTCCAGATTTCAGATTTGGAAAGTGAGTTTGATCATGGAAATGGCATACCTGAAGTAGGACGGGTAATGCACATTACGCCTGCTATCACTATTGCATTGCTGCATTTTCTTCCGAATGAAATTAATTGATGTCACTGACCTTTAATAGTGCATACACGTTATATATAAATTACTATATGTGCTTTCACACCCTGTGGACATTTATGGCTGATGCTAGTCAAAGGTTGCTACACAGTGGCGTAACTACAGCCCCCACAGACCCCGCAGTGGCTTGGGGGCGCGAGGGCTTGTGAGGCGAGGTGGCCGCAGATTCCATGCGGACTAGCCGTCCGCAAGGAATCTGCAGAAAACGGCCCTCCAAAAATGGCCGCCGCCTAGGAAGAGACAGATGCTAGAGGTCCTACTGGACCTCTAGCATCTGTTAGTCACACAGGCAGGGTGGTAGTGCGGACCGCACATAAGTGCCGTCTGCACTATACTAGTATAACAAACACACAGCCGCTGGCGCCGGCAGCTGTGTGTTTGTTTTAGCAGCCGATGAGTCAGACAGACTCGTCGGCTGCTTGTCTTGCGCCCACAGTTGCTGCTATTTCCTAGTTGGAGAAAGGACCTCTGTGACGTATCCACCATGTGACTGCTGCAGGAGGCTTGACCGCTCCTGCGTTACCATTCACTAGGACATAGAGGGGGAATAAATATTTGCGTGAGCCACCGTGCCCGAAGCGTGGCGAGCGCAGCGAGCCCACGAGGTTACACTTTTGGTCCCCCGTTAGCATCCCCGCCCCTCCCCCTTTCAGGCCGGGTCACGTGGGTGTGACGTCAAAGGTCTATCTGCGCTGTATAGTCTAGTCCTAACCTTGCGCCCACTGCCGGAGCCGGGCTCTTCCGGCTCCCGCAGTGGGTGATGATGGAAGAGATGTCATGACGTCTCTCCCATCATGCAGAGCAGGCCTGCCCGGGAGGACGCCAGACGGAGGAGCCGATGCCGGAGCGTTGATCAAGGTAAGTGGATTTTGTGTGTCTGTCTGTCTGGCATGGGGGGGTTGTTTACTACTACTGGGGGTATTGCTGAGGGGGGTTGTTTACTACTATTACTACTGGGGCATTGCTGGGGGAGTTGTTTGCTACTACTACTGGGGGCATTGCTGGGAGGGGGGACTACTACTGGGGGCATTGCTGGGGGGGTTGTTTACTACTACTACTACTACTACTGGGGGCATTGCTGGGGGGGTTGTTTACTACTACTACTACTGGGGGCATTGCTGGGGGGGGATGTTTACTACTATTACTACTGGGGGCATTGCTGGGAGGGGGGACTACTACTGGGGGCATTGATGGGGGGTTATTTACTACTACTGGGGGCATTGCTGGGAGGGGGGACTACTACTGGGGGCATTGATGGGGGGTTATTTACTACTACTGGGGGCATTGCAGGGGTGAAACTACTACTGGGGACATTGCTGGTGGGGGGACTACTACTGGGGCATTGCTGGTGGGGACTACTACTGGAGGCACTGGTGGGACTACTACTGGGGGCACTGCACTGGTGGGACCACTACTGGGGGTACTGCACTGGTGGGACCACTACTACTGAGGGCATTGCTGGGGGAGGACTACTACTACTGGGGGCACTGCTGAGGGGTTAGTACTGGGGTCACTATTTAAGGGGTCTACTACTGAGGGCATTATATAAGGGGCACTGCATAGGGGGATGACTACTTGGGACACTGCATAGGGGGACCACTTCTGGGGGCACTGTATAAGGGCACTACTGTATACTGTGAACTGTCTAGGGGGGGTGGGAGCAAATTTTTTACTTTTGCACTGGGGGCCAAATTGCGTATAAATGGTCCTGTATTTATTTTACCAAAATGCCGAGGGGGGGTTATATGGGAGGGGGCAACAGAAAAAATATTGGCAGGGGGGAGCAAAATTTATAGTTACGCCACTGTTGCTACATTTAAGTTGGACATAGTGATTCCTGCCTGATATATGTGTGTAAGCTAAGTATAACATTTATTAAAAATAGTCATACAGCATCAAAAATTAACACATACTGTAGGTATTAAATCATATTGACCAAAAAATAATAATACATTAAAACATAAGAAAAATATTAACTCTTTTACTGCTTGAGGAAGCAGCCAGGAGCCGTGAAAAGCATCCAGTTTTACCTATAAGTGAGAAACATTTTATCTTATTTTATGCTTTTATTGAATTTCAATTTTTGGTCTATATTATTTTATGCCTACATATTGTTTTTTGAAGCTGTATTTTTTTGTTTTAAATGTTATACTTAGCTGCGTACTGACTGCCTGTTCTAGTTAAAACTGTTTTTATTATATTAACACATTAGTCCAGGACAGAACAGTAATATATTATAAAAATGGCATTTATAAATAAAAAATAAATTTTTAATTAAATAATTAAATTATACATTTTTATTCCTGTTATAAACATCTGGTTATTTATTCTGATGTTACCAGTTCTACTTTTTTAATCTGTGAAGTGCTTGTAGTTCCTCCTAGAAATACTCTCTATGTGCTCTCCCTATATGGGTAAGAAAATGTCTAGTTACAGCTCTGTGTCATAGACGCATCCTTTATGTGTACCTTCCCAGTGCTGGAGAGTCCTTTTGCATTACAATTTGTTCCCTATGGGTTGGGGTATCCCTTATATCTCCTTAGGCTGCAGGTACAGGGGACCCTTTGGCACCGCCCATACCCCCTGAACCTAAATGAACTGTGCCATGAAGTGACAAGATGCTACCTGTTTTCCTATACAAAACAGAGATGCATTGCTCTTATTGGATAGAGCACTGGATCAATGATTTGCATTGGTTAATAGTGTTGAGATGCATACATACTGTAGGGGTCAGTTCAGTTAGGTGCAAGTTGTGTTCTGCAAGCCTCACAGCAGGCTCACCGCAATTAACTTTTACGATTCAATTCCAAACTTGCATTGATTTGTCAAAGAAAGTTGGGGGGGGGGAGGGAGGGGTTATGCTCATCCCCCTGAGCAGTTAAAAAGGTAGGGATGTTTATTTTGACGAAAAAACATTGGGACAGTGCAGAACCTCCGGTACACATTTCCCAATGGATAATCATGGAGGGGTAACCAATATAGACATGTCAGTTTTCAAGTGATTTTCTCCAAAATGCTCAATAATGGGTTAAATGATGTGGGACAGGTACATGGAGGTGTAAATGATGTGGGACAGGTATATGGAGGTGTAAATGATGTGGGACAGGTATGTGGAGGTGTAAGTGATGTGGGACAGATATGTGGAGGTGTAAATGATGTGGGACAGATATGTGGAGGTGTAAATGATGAGGGACAGGTATGTGGAGGTGTAAATGATGTGGGACAGGTATGTGGAGGTGTAAATGATGTGGGACAGGTATGTGGAGGTGTAAATGATGTGGGACAGGTATGTGGAGTTGTAAATGACATGGGACAGGTAGGTGGAGGTGCAAATGATGTGGGACAGGTATCTGGAGGTGTAAATAATGGGTGGCAGGTAAGTGGAGGTGTAAATGGTGTGGGACAGGTAGGTGGAGATGTAATTGATGTGGGACAGGTAGGTTGAGGTATAAATTATGTGGGACAGGTATGTGGAGGTGTAAATAATGGAGGGGCAGGTAAGTGGAGGTGTAAATGGTGTGGGACAGGTAGGTGGAGGTGTAAATGATGTGGGACAGATATGTGGAGGTGTAAATGATGAGGGACAGGTATGTGGAGGTGTAAATGATGTGGGACAGGTATGTGGAGGTGTAAATTATGTGGGACAGGTATGTGGAGGTGTAAATGATGTGGGGCAGGTATGTGGAGGTGTAAATTATGTGGGACAGGTATGTGGAGTTGTAAATGATGTGGGACAGGAAGGTGGAGGTGCAAATGATGTGGGACAGGTATGTGGAGGTGTAAATAATGGGGGGCAGGTAAGTGGAGGTGTAAATGGTGTGGGACAGGTAGGTGGAGATGTAATTGATGTGGGACAGGTAGGTTGAGGTATAAATTATGTGGGACAGGTATGTGGAGGTGTAAATAATGGAGGGGCAGGTAAGTGAAGGTGTAAATGGTGTGGGACAGGTAGGTGGAGGTGTAAATGATGTGGGACAGGTATGTGGAGGTGTAAATAATGGAGAGGCAGGTAAGTGGAGGTGTAAATGGTGTGGGACAGGTATGTGGAGGTGTAAATAATGGAGAGTCAGGTATGTGGAGGTGTAAATGGTGTGGGACAGGTATGTGGAGGTGTAAATAATGGAGAGGCAGGTAGGTGGAGGTGTAAATGATGTGGGACAGGTATGTGGAGGTGTACATAATGGAGAGGCAGGTTAGTGGAGGTGTAAATGGTGTGGGACAGGTATGTGGAGGTGTAAATGATGTGGGACAGGTATGTGGAGGTGTAAATGATGGAGGGGCAGAAAAGTGGAGGTATAAATGGTGTGGGACAGGTAGGTGGAGGTGTAAAGGATGTGGGACAGGTATGTGGAGGTGTTGTACTGAAGAGGTATTTTCGAGTTTGCAGATGAAAGGTAAAAGTGTTTTTTACAACTTTTTACAAACTTGTATAAAAACACTGAACAACTACTATACAGATATTTTTCTGTAGTCAAAATGCTGGACAGTTTAAAATTATATGAAAAACTCTTTTTCAAGCATTAATAAAAAGTGCAAAAATCAGCCATTTAGCACATTGTAAGAACATCCAGTACTTTCCATATGGTCACTAACAGCCTTCTATATGGTTCTGCTATCTCAGTTGTTACTTTTTTGGGACCCAGGATAGTTTCCCACTTTTTCATGCACTTCTTGAGGGTCACTTTTTGTAGAAAATTCACACAACCTCACCGCAACTGCAGCGAAATGGCATTTCTGATTGAATCTCACATTTCCCGGGGCTCATGCATTCATTGTTTGTGAGTTTCATGAAACAAACTCTCTTTCACAATCCCACTCCCCCTAGAGTGAGATTCAGTTAAGTGAGGAAGCTGCTGGGATCCGTTGCAGTGGAGTCCATGCATTAACTTCAGAAGGCAGATTCTGTTCTCCCTATGGTGGTGTGAGCTGAATCTGCCTACCATAACTGGCAGATGTGTACTCAATGCGAGCTGCCCCTTAGATGAGTGTCCTTAATGTTTGTTTTAGTTATGAGTGTATTTTCCGCAATATTAATCAATCAATGTCTCAACAATCTTGACATAAATGAAGTTTAGTCATGTAGCATAAAGGGTTCATATATGAATAGCGAATAAGAATATTTTTCTCATGCTCCCGCCAATCAAAGGAAATCTGCTGATGGTCTCTTTTTTCATTAACAATGCAAAAATACACAGTTGGAGTAGTCAGCACAGAGTACATGAGTGACAAGGTAAAATACATACAAGTGAGTATAGATAGAATCAAAGCTCCACAGGTTAGGAGCACAAGTAATAAAAAAAACAACAACATTTTAATAAGACTATACGTAAACTAGACAAGCTGCCGTATGGTCAAAGAAAAAACAAGCCTATAAGCAGTGAAAAGTGTTGAAGGTGTTGGGCAAGTAAGACAAAGGAAGAGTAAGGGGGACTATAAAAGAAAGGGGGACTGGAGGCCAGAGGCGTCACTGGGATTGGTGACACCTGGGCGTGGCTGCCCCCCCCCCCCCGGACCCCAATAGCGACGCCACTGCTGGAGTCCGAGTCTGTGATCTTGACAGATAAGGGAATGAAGGGATATAGAACAATAGAACATACAGTAAGAGGCAGACAATGAGATTATGGTATATTAATGTTGAAAAGCAAAGGTCTGTAAAGCCCGGTGGTTGTTGAGGATATATTTATGGGATTTTCTATGGAGATAGTGGGACATTATTTATTTCTTATTTAAAAATATTTGTTTGCTCTTTTATACTTAGACGCCAGTAATCATCATCAAGTTGTAACAACCTTAAACCTTAAGGGGTAAATTTACTAAGAATCGAGTTTGGTTGTGTTTGCAAACTCATGCAAGTTTAGCTTTTTTTTCAAGCTTGCAAATTTACTAAGACCAAACAGGTGCGAGTTTTCAAGTGACTTTTGTCTTTTCACTGTTAAAACTCATGCGAGTTTGCAAACTTAACTAAACTCACCATTGGCCAAACTAAGACGTACTTTACATAGAAAAGGTGAAACTTGCAAATTTACTAAGAATCAAGTTTACAATCTCAGGTGAGTTTGTAGCAAACTCGCTGTTAAGTTTTAAACACTCACCTCCTGAGCTGCGAGTTTGGCAGAAACATAGATAGATCAGTGTGATTTGTGTATGTTTCTGGCTGAATACCTAATTTTTTTTTACAGGTTCAATACACAAGCAGCCTTCACATATTTCATTTGATATGTGCAGGCTTCGAGAAAGTAATCTCATCTAAACTCTCATCTAAACTCTCATCTAAACTCACATCAAAACACACAATTTTTGGGAAAAAAACTCACTTTGGTTCACCATCGGAAAACTCACTTTCAGCTAAACTCACTTCTTAGTAAATTCGCGAGTTTTAAAAGGGAAAACTCTCCCAGGTTTTGGTGAAGCAAAGTGAGTTTAAAAAACACAACCAAGCACAACCTACCTGATTCTTAGTAAATTTACCCCCAACAGTGTATCTTAATGCAACTTTAGGATTTTTTTAAAAAAACAATGGCCCTCATTCAGAGCCGTACGCTCTGAGCAGAGCGCACGCTCTGAATGAGGGCCGGGCTCCATTTTCATGGAGCGTCCTCCTGGACGCTCGTATAGCTGTGGGTCACCACCCACAGGCTATACGAGCGTGCTTTTTGATGGCCGCGATGGTCGAGACCATCGCGACCATCGAAATTGCGAGCCGGAGCCTGCAGTTGAGGTTTTCAACCGCAAGCTCCGGAGTGATTTTGGCTCTATCAGAGCCAAAATCACTCCCACTGACATCACTAGTGATGTCAGTGGGCCGGCTTCTGACACGCCCCCGGCACGCCCACCAAAGGGGGCGTGCTGTCAATCAACATTGACAGCACGCCCCCTTTGATCGGACACAACGAGCGAAGGACTTTCCTTCGCTCGTCGCGTCTGGCGCATGCGCACGACGGAGCTCCCTCTGTCGTGCGCATGCTCAGTGCATAACATCGACCCACTTGCGAGCGGACAGCCGCTCGCGAGTGGGTCTGAATCAGGCCCAATGTTTTTTTTATTGAAGAAGAGCAATGTGCAAAAATGAATAGCAGTCATCAAAAACAGCATACATAAAATGTTACTGGGATAAAGGAACAAAACTGAGGCAATAGGCAGCTCTAAGAACCCAAACTACGTGTAACATATATAGAGAGGTACTGCATTATAAACACAAAATAATTAAATAAATAAATGGAAATAAAAAAAAAAATAGAAGAGAAAGAACATCGGACTACATCCAAGTCTCAACTTTTTTGTAATAGAAGAATAAAAAGGCAAGAAAAAGGAGGAAAAATAAAGAGAACAGAAGATTCAGGAGAGTCCAGGACTGGGGATATATTGCATTTGAAACCATGCTTTATGGAATTTGGCTACTGTGTTGTTCTGCAGGCTGGTGATATATTCCATTGAAGTGAATAAATAAATTTTAGCTAGAAGAGCAGTCAACGGGGGAGGAGTCTGGCTTTTCCAATGTTTTGCTATTAAGGATTTTTGAGTATTATAGATATGAATGAGCAATTTATCTTGAGATATCTAATGTCTTGAACAGGAGCATCTAACAGTGACACATCAGGGTCCAAAGGTACCGCAGATCCAAGAGTGCAACTAATCAGAGACCAGACATGGCTCCAGAAAGGTTGTAGAGCAGAGCACACCCACCACGTATGGAGAAACGTGCCCTCCTACCCATAGGGGCTCCAATAGGAGCTAGGTGTCACAAGAAATATAACATGGAGTTTGCTTGGCACTAGGTATCATCGGTTATATACCTTGTAACATGTTTCTCTGACTGCAACGCTAATGGATGCTTTAGCAATGCATGTTCTAATGTGTTATCCCAATGGTATCCATGGACAATGAAATATTGGCCTCCAAGGCCAATTCATAATGTTCGTGGGGGTGAGGATCAGGAGAAAAGATAGAGTTATATATAACTGATATATTGCCTTTCCGGACAACCGAGTACAGACATAGTAATTCGAATGGGGATGGTAAACTTAAGGTATGGGGTTTAATCCGTGAGTGAAGAAAGTTGATAATCTGAAGGTACTGTATTGATAGTGACATGAGGAGGGGAGGTCGAAATGTGTATGAAAATCAGCAATTGAAGAGGGGTCAAATTTCCCCTTTACATGATTGAAGCGTTCAATTCCTTTGTTTCCCCACAAAGGATGGTCCCACAGTGGAGTAAGAAGAGAGGGGTAGGAGGAAAGGTCATGGGCAGCTTGAAGCCTGATCCACACTTGCATAGTCAATTTAATTTTAATTGTCAGAAGGACTGGCCTGCAGGACTTAGGGAGCCGCCAGATAATTGTGTCAACTCTTCCTCCACGAAGAAAGGAGTTTTCAATGTCTACCCACCATTTAATACCCGAAACAGAATGACAAGACACAATATGGATGAGTTGACAAGCCAAATAATATGATTGGAGGATAGGAAGTCTTAAACCCCTCGAGGTTGTATATTTAACCAAAATAGACTTTGAAGGCAGGGTTTACTTTGTAGCCCGAAAAGGTGCCTTAGGAGGATAATTCCTTTTGAAGATTGGGGAGGGACACCAAGGGACTAGAGGGTAGAAGGAGAATATTGTCAGCGAATAAAGAAAGTTCATATTGCCTCTACTCCCCCCCCCCACAATGTTTGTATTGGTTCTAATACAGGCTGCAGGCAAAAATCAGTGGTAAACAAGTGCACTCTTACCTAGTGCCATTACTTAGATTGAATCATGAGGAGCACAGGCTGTTCATCATGATTGAGGATGAGAGGTGAGAATAAAGGACCTGAATTGCTTTTAGAAAGTTACCCCAAAAGCCAAAAGAGGACAGTGTTAAAAATATAAAAGGTCAGGAAATATAATTGAATGCTTTTTTTTTTAGCATCCAAGGCTAGGATAGTTGAGGGAGTTTTAGTAGAATGAATGTGATGGATTAAGCCAATGGTGCGTCTCGTGTTGTCCAAGGCCTGTAAATAGGGAATAAACTAGACCAATCAGAGAGACCAGTACTCCATTCAGTCTGTTAGCCAAAATTTTAGCAAATAGTTTAAGGTCAGTGTTCAGCAATGAAATGGTCTGTAATTGGCACAGAGAGAAGAATCCTTGCCTGGCTTTGACAGGACTATTATCTAGGAGGTGGTGAAACCAAGGTGGAACTGGTCACAATGCAAAATTGTGTTAAACAACTGGTCCAAATGGGGTGACAACTGTTGGGTAAAATTTTTATAATACACCATCAGAATCCTGATGAGATTTAAGTTTTTGAGATTTAAGTGTTGCTTCTAGTTCCTCTTTGGAAATATCAAAGACGGAGAGAAACCATATCGATTGTTGGCAGGCTACAAGCTCCAAATACTGTTGAATTTTCCTAGTATGCGTGGAAGGATCAGGAGGGGATTCTAAACTATGTAATGCCTTGTAGAAATGGGTAAACAAATTATTCATTTGTTTCGGGTTGTAGGTTCGGTGCCCTTTGGCATCTCTGATGTGATAAATGGCTCTTGAGGCTCATTTGGGTTGGAGGTTTTTATTAATCAAAAGGGTGTGAGCTTTATTACTTTTGTCAAATTTTTTTTTGATTGGCCCAGCTTGTTTTGTTCAATACATTCAGCCAAAAGAGACTGCATGTCATTCTGATTATGAGACAACTAGGCAAGAAATTTTTTGGAGTGCATGTGCTTATGTTCCCTGTCTAAGCTAGCAAGACTAGCATTCAGAGAAGCAATGTGCTGATTTTGCTCCTTCTTACGGCGGGAAGCATATCGAATGATATTCCCTTAAATAACCACCTTTTGGGTCTCCCAGTCCGTAGACTTACTAAACTCCTCTTGGACGTTAATACTTAATAGTATAATAATGCTAAAATTTTCATTTTAATCAAGTCTTGGAATTGGAGAATTATAAGTAAAATCTTATTCAGTTTCCAAGAAGGCTGACCTACAGTTGCCTTGAAAAGCCCAAAAGAGACCTCAAAAATGGAAAAGTCAGACCAGGTGTTCGGAGGACAGGGAAGTGGCACACAATCTATGACAAGGATGCACACAACATAAGAACAGATCTATATGAGAGGGTTAAAGTAAAAGGTACAGTATAGTCACAGACATTAGGTTTTAGGGATCTCCACACATCAAACAGACCATCCTCTGCCATATGTTTATGAAGAAGAACCCATCATGGGTCCAATACATGGGGACCACTCCGATTTGTCCAAATGTTGGAGGAAGATGGTATTAAAGTCCCTCCTACCAAAATCTTCCCCTGTTGAAAGTGGTAAAGCTAATGGAAGAATTTGTGAAAAAACAGCAATTACCCGGTATATGGGTCATATAGGTTAGCCAGGATGATCTTCTCATGTCATATCTTACCCTTCAAGATGAGATATCTGCCTTCATCATCACATTTGGAATCCAGAATCTAGAATGGAGTGGAACCCTGAAGGAGAATAGCCACCCCATTACTTTTTGAAATGTGGTTGGAGTAATATACCATAGGGAAACTTTTAGAGGACAGTGTGGGGGAGAAACCCTTTTTTCAAAGGAGTTTCCTGCAAAACAATCATGACCCCATGCAGTTTTTTAAGGGTCAGAAAAAGATGGGAGCATTTTTGGGGAGTGTTCAAACCCTTGGCATTAATTGTAGTATTTTAAGTTTTTTATAGTTGGATCAGTTTTACTAAGGGATATATTTATCACAACTTTCTAAAAGGAAAAATTGAGGTGTTACCTATAGCAATCAATCAGGTTATTGGTATCATTTATTTCAGTACCTTCTAGAAAGTGAATGACTATAATCTGAATGATTGTTATGGGTGTCACCTCCAATATACTTTATATATCGAAACCTCAATCTGCTGGCTCTAGACAGTTCCTGGCAGGGACAGACAGCCAACTCAAGATTAGAAGAGGGTAGAAGAGGGATTAGGTATTTCCAGTTGCAAGGTAGTTGATATCTTATGGTGAAGGCCATGTCAGAGATTGGTATGTTTGTAGGTTCAGCAACCTGTTTAATAGGATCACAAAGTAGGAGCTGTAGAGGAGTAAGTGAGTAAGTGGAATGGGAAATCCAGTGATGATGGTTAAGAGAACAAATTAGTTCCTAAAGGAAGAAGCTTCAAACAGATTCACCACACATGGACGAATGTGCCCACCTGGTCGCACTCTCTCCAACACAGGTCAGTAATATCAGGATACATTTGGAGGAGGCAGTGTGGAACCCAGAACCACCTGGAGAGGACTTGCCAAGTGTCAGCCTCTTAAGTAAAGCCAAGGTCAGAATCCCAGGCTACTGTAGTTTGTGCACATAAAGAGATAGAATCTCTGGAGTACAGAAAGGATATGGATCCCTTATTGTCACGCTATACAGTACTGTCCCAATTATGAGGGTCATCGCAGAGGGGTTGAAATGAGAAATGACGGAACAAAGTATTGAATTTGGAGGTACATTATTGAAAGAATCTATTATTAGGCAGATTTAGCTTTTTCTGAATTTCCACAAAGGATTGGGGGCCAAAATTGTCAATGATGTGGTGGAATCTATGGATTCTAACAGTGCACCACTGACCTGATTCAGATATGTGCGAGATGCCGATATTTACACAGTTGAGCAATTATCTGCACATACGTCACACTCGCACTGTGGACGCGCCAAGTTACCTTGCTGTGAGAATTTCTTTGCAAAGTGATTGACATTCAGGGACCATTTGGGGGCAATTACAGGTAGTGGTGGCAAAACTGCAGGTGTGTCACAATGATTTTTGGGGAGCGTGTCAGCCTACAACTGCGTGTAATAAATTCTGAGCAATCTTGTAAAGTAATGGGGTGTAGTTAGTTCTGCGTAATGGTTCATACATGTTACTGATAATGATGTTCAGGTATTTCAGAGAATCGGGCTTCCAATGGAAGAAGCTATTGAAGCTGGTTTGGGATTTGGGAGGGCAGGACATCAGACTTATGGGGCATACACACTAGACAATATGCCCCATGAGCGATATCGTTAGTGTTTTGCCTTGATCTCCTGGGCTTTCCCGGGCAAACGACATTGATCATACACACTGCACTCCCCCAAACATGCAGTTCCTGATGATATTGTCAGATTGACCTGCATGTTGGATGACAACAGACCTCGTGGATGACCTGAGGGAGCACGCATCATCCATTGTTTTGAGCATACACACTGGACAATATGAACAATATGAACAATAATGATATCATTATAATCCATATCGTTCACTTTTATCATCCAGTGTGTATGCCCCTTTACTGTGATTAATTTTATTCCAAGTTGTTCACTCACCTCCCTCCAGAACATCTTTGAGGAACACTCCAATGCTGGCAGCATTGGAGTGTTTCTCAAAGATGTTCTGGAGGGAGGTGAGTGAATTCATAAGGGTCAGGTGCACATTGTAAGAGTAGTGAGATGTTTTATATTGGGAATTGTTGACATTAATGCCAGAGATATTATTACTATTATTATTATTATTATTAGTATTATTATTATTATAAAGTACATAAACAAATAGGTGACCAGCGACTTACAGCACAATACAATGCTGGACAGGGACATGGATAATAAACATTGCTACATTAGCAACCATAACACCCATATAAGCAGCAGAGCATAAGCAACCAAATGTTAGGTGCCCTAGTGGGGAGTAAGAAGTAGATGAAAGTACAGTAAGGAGAAGCACACAAGGTTAGAGGGCCCTGCTTGTAAGAGATTACATTCTAAAGGGGAAGGGCAGACAAACAGGTGTGACACAGATGGGATAGACAGGGAGGAACGAGCATGTAGCAGCAAGTTAGGATGAGAGCTGGAAGGCTTTGATGAAGTCTAGGGGTATGATTCTCGCTTTGGGTGCGAGAGGTCCTGGGTTCAGATCCTGGATGAGCCCCCATCTGATAAGGAAGAATTCTTAGACCGTCAGTTTGTGATAAAGCAGAAATAGGTTTTATTAAAGCAATACCTCCACTATTCTGCACAGAGTAATGTGGAGGTTAGCACATGGAGTATCAGTCAGATCCCTCTGGCAATATACCAGCAAATAAGGGATTTTATTCACACCAGTGGCATAAATTACGAAATCATTAACAAGAGGGTGTTTACATGTATATTGCAATCAAGATATTGGATTGGTTGATGCACAGGGAAAGGGTTGTGACAATATACAATAATGCATGTAACTGGGTTGGGTTTCTTAGTGAATGAGTAATTAATATCAGATGATGAATCTGTGATCTTTGACATCTTATGCTCTGGTCATCATGACATCTTGGATGAAATCTTCTCGAAAGGTTGGGGTTATCTCTTCAAGCAAATATAAAAATAGGCTCAAATGTATCATGCCACAGTCTGACAGGCGTCCAACTTCACATATCACGTAGTCCACAGTAAAAGACAGTTTTATTACTTATTTTCTGATTATAAAAGACATTTTAACCCATATCCATCCGAATCACTGTAAAAGCTACAAACACATATATAAATATAAACCTTAATAATTCTTTTATTTCAGGCAATACTGACTCCATTTTTATTTAACATCGACAGGGTCTTGAGAGCCCGTTTGAAGGATTGTAGAGAGGTGGAGAGTCTGATGGGGAGAGGGAGAGAGTTCCAGATGTAGGGACCAGTACAGGCAAAATCTTGGAGTATGGGAGTGGGAGGAAGTAATCAGTTGGCATGAAAGGCGGTGTGCATTTGTTGAACAAAGAGGGCAGACAGGAGAGTGAAGGGAGATGAGGTCAGAGATGTAAATGGGAAAGGAATGGGGTGAGGGCTTTTTAAGCAAGGGTGAGAAAATGGCATTGGCTTCTGAAAGGTAAGGGGAGCCAGTGGAGGGCTTGTGGATAGGGAAGGCAGATGTAGAGCATTTGAAGAGGAAGATGAGCTGAGCTGCAGAACAGACTGGAAAGGAGAGAGATGGGAGTTGGGGAGGCGAGATAGGAGGAGGTTACAGTAGTACAATCTGTAGATGACAGTGAATGTATAAGGGTTTTAGTAGCATCCTGGGTGAGAAAGAGTCCGATCTTGGAAATGATAGGACTGCGAGAGGTTCTGGCTATGTGGTTTGAAGGAGAGGGAGGAGTCCAGGTATAACTCCAAGACAGTGCACTTTGGGGCTATAGGAGATAGTTGTGCCATCAATTAATAAAGAAATAGTGGGAAGTGAGGTTATGTGGGATGGTGGGAAGATGATCAGCTCAGTCTTTTGGTGCATACACACGGTCCAACTTGCTTGATCATCAAAATCGTTGAATGATTTTTTCTACTTTAAAAATTAACGATATCGTTGAATGATTTCATCAACGACCATGAACGATTTCATGAATGATGAACAATATTTAAATGTATTTAAATGATGATATCAACCAAGTTGGCCTGCATGTATGGTCGACCTCAGATATCGTTATCGTCCATATGGCTACGTGCATTGTTGGTCGTTCAATGCAAAAAAGTCAATGATAACGATATAATGATAAACGATATAGTTCATACTGTCCTGCAAAGTTGGACCATGTGTATGCACCATAAGACATATTAAGTTTAAGAAATTGCTCGGATATCCAAATTACACATAATCTAGGTGGCCAAGGGCTCTATAACCAGGGAGAAAATGTCACAAGTCACCAGCACACCTTGTTTCATATCCGTGCTCTGTTTGTTTCTCCTCCTTCGCGTCGCCAGCCACACACCCAGACTTCTGCTCTTGTGCAACGTACATGCTGTACTGGGCTGACAACTTCTGTAGCTAGGAGACTGATACACTGGATTACTACATGTGATGCTGGATGATGTGTCCTCCTCACCTGGGTATTACCATTAATCACCTGTCCTGTTACTCTATTGGTTCAATTCCTTTCATAAGCCTGCTGGTTCATTGCCGGCTTGCCGGTTATAGCGTGTCTGTACATGTCCTACCGGTTCTTGCTCACCTGTGCCTGTTCTGCCACTACCTCATGGAATCTCAGTCCTCTCATTCCTCCATCTAGAGTTCTGATTTATTGTAATCTACTGAGTGCTCTGGGTCATGCTGTGCCAGCAGCCTACCGCTCCTGAAGCCATCAGTTACCAGCTCGGCTCTCAAGCTGCATCCCGGCTGCCATAGCTGCACTTCGGCCTGCAAGGCCGCATCTCAGTCTGAATACTCACTGGCTCATTAGTCACATCTCAGCCCTCAAGGCTGCATCTCAGCCTGACTACTCACAGGCTCATTAGCTGCATCTCGGCCCTCAAGGCCGCATCTCAGCCTGAATACTCATCGGCTCATTAGCGGCATCTTGGCCCTCAAGTGCACATCTCAGCCAGAATACTCACCGGCCCATTAGTCGCTTCTCGGCCCTCAAGGCCACAGCTCAGAATCTGCACTGACATCGGCACTCAAGCCACACCTCAACTGCCAAAACCGCTCTTCGACCCTCAAGGTCGCATCCTGTCCCTCAAGGCTACATACTGGCTACCTTTGTCTATCTATAAAGATGCTCACCCTGTCAGTGTCCATCAGTTGCATAACATCCTGTGGCTTTAGGATAACCATGTAAGCCTTTAGTATCCCAAGTATAAGACCAGGGTGCTGTCTAATACTGGTGAATGCGTTGCGTTGTGTTCAGGTGGTTGCTATTGACAGACGACCTCGCTTGAATCGATCTAGTAGTCTTGTATGGTGATTCCTAAGAGACCGTAACAGAAAAATGAGAAAGGAGAGGGAACAAACCTGCCTAGTGCTGTTAAAAACACGAAAGGGACCCGAGAGTTGAACATCAGTGAGGATGGTGATGGAAGGATTAAAGTAAAGAGTTGTAATAGCTTGGAGAAATATACTGGTGAAACTGGATTTGAGCAATGTTTGAATCATAAATGAATGACCACAAGACCTGGTTAAAGGCTTTCTCTGTATCCATCGTAATAGGCAAGAGGGCAAATGTTTGTTAATATAATGAACAAGATCAATGGTGCATGAGGTGCTATCAACTGCCTACCTGCAAGAGAAAAAGGTGACCTGGTCTGGATGAATCAAGTCAGGGAGGATAGATTTAAGACAATTAGTGAGAATTTTGTCAAAGAGCTTTATTAAGCAATGATATAGGATAGACATTACAGCACTCTGATATATCTGCAGATGATGGTTGCTCGCACACACTGAACAACCATAATTTGTGTTCTGTGTGTTGGAGGGGGATGGGTCCCTCTTGCCGGGGGCGGGTCGTGCCCCCCTCCCCGCAGCTGCCGCTACAAGTGTCCGGGCAGTCGGCTAACCACCCGTACACACAACACGATGCCCCAAAATATCTACAGATATATTGGGCATTGGCTGTGCAGCAAAGCCAACGCGATATGTCGTTCACAGACATATCGCTGGTAAGCACTGGCAGATGGACACTTGATATATTGACCGATGAACTCATCAGCTTATATATCCGACAGTGTGTACCCAGCTTTATTGTTGCTCTAGTGATATCTGGATGAAAGTACTGTGTGAAATGTATCTTTAAGGAAAAGCAGCAGAACGGATTTATATGTCATAGTAGGATGATAAGGTAGTCATCTGGGTTTCTGCATTTTTAGTGCATTGTGCATTTCTTCACCAGAATGAGGCGATCTACTGTACATGGCGCAGACTACAGGAGGAGAGATAATCCACAGCATCAGTGAAAATGACATTTAATGTGGAGGCAAGCTTAGAGATATAGTATAAATCTTCATAATAGGATTTGAAGATGACATTAATTTTAGCAGAATTGTATTGCCGAGTGCCTGTTTTTATCATTGATCATCATCATTTTTTCACCCATAATTTGGCACTGCCTTGCTACTCTCCTCATAATAACATTAGTTGGGCCAACATTAGATTTTTCAATATGTTTGGAAAGTCTGTTACATAGTTCCCATCACTGGAGGGCTGCAGTGAGATGGCAAGTTTAAATGTTTGCTCCCTATTGCAGAAAGAGTAAAAACCTGATTTGGACCTGAACAATCACCTTATGCGCCTCCCACACCAAAGAATAGCAGGAAGCATCCAAAACATTTATAGAAAAAGTCAATTCTTTTCTTGAAATTGTGGATCTCCAGATAGGCTTAGCAACAGGAGACTTGAGAAGACTGAACAATGAGGAGACTATGTAATGGTGAGACCATAAATTGTTTTCTATCGTAGAGTTGGCAAGGTTATAGAATGTCTAATCTGGAGTATGATTGGTGTGGGCAAGAATAGATAGTGTAATTCTGTGAGAAAGGATTAACAGCTTGTCAGTCCCATTTCTGGATATGTTGAATCAGGCATTTGGAGATGGCATGAGAAACCTATTTAGTGAGGAGGAGGGAGGAGGGTTTGGTTTAGGCTAAGTGATGGGGGGGTTAGGTTTAAACTGAGGAGAGGGAGGTGTCAATATTTTATCCCAGTCAGGATGCTGAGTGCCGGCATCCTGTACCCAACACATTCTAAAGTGGGTCTCCTGGAGAATAGCCACATCAGCCTTCAGGCCACAGAGAAAATGATAGAGATAGGATCTCTTCTGTGGATAGTATCATTTACAATAGCCACTGTCACACGCATTATGAAGAAACCAAGCACAAAATAAAGTGCAAAATAAAGTTCCCTCAATAAGAGAATTAAGAAAGGGGAGGGGGAATGACTGCAAACAGTGGAAGGGGAGAAAAAAGAGGTAAAAGAGGGGAGGGAGTGGGACTCACTAGGAGCAAGGATATTTAAAACTTTTAATTGATATTAGAATAATGTTTGTAATTCATTAAGTGTTCTATTCTTTTGGTAATTTGTCCCAAAGGGGCTATAATGTACCTGTCCCTGTGTTCGCATTGCTCTTGACATTGTGTCCTTTCTTAACCTTCTTCATTCATTTGTGAGTCTGGATAGATTAATTGTATATAGTTACTGTACTTCTGCATAGGTGGACTTAATATACTTATCCCTGGATGTGCACATTTTAAATACTTGCTGTAGGCTATGTGATGTTGGATGCTAGATTTTACAGAAAAAATCCTCTAGAAGAGGTAGGCAATGTCTGTTACTCCAGCTCATGTAGAACTACACATTTTAGCATGCCCTGCTACAGTTGTAGCATGTCCTAAGAACAAAAGTGCAGGGCATGCTGGGATGTGTAGTTCAACAGCATCTTGCATACCGCACATTGCCGACCCCTGCTCTAGAACCAGGTTAAAAGTGGTCTTTGCCTTTAGCAGCATTCTTTCCCATAGAGGAAAACATGCTTACCAGTACTCCAGTACTTCCTGTGCACATATTAGTAGGGCTTTATAATTACATTAAAGCTTTTTTCCTACACCTACATCTCATTATTATGTTTAACTAGCTGAAGTACCCGGCCTTCCCTTGGTTTAAATCTTCAAGTTATTATGTTTTATTATGTGATGTCATCCAAATCCATCCAGTGGAAGGCCCAGGCACACTCCGCTGTGAGGTCCAATCAGGACCCCAGCTACTCCAATAGACATTCCAGACCAGTTGCCACCCCTCTGTGAAGTTTTCATCCAATCCATCCAGTGGAAGGCCCAGAACAAGTTCTTGCCAGCATCCCCGGCTCAAATTTCTGCCCAGCGTACACAAATGGGAGGTCTGACCGGGACCTCAACCCCCCTAGTATGCTTTCTGGGAGCCAATGTTACCACTCTGTGAAGTTTTGGCCAAATCCATCCAGTGGAAGGCTCAGAACAGGCTCCACAGGTCAAAGTTCTGCCCAGTGTACAACAATGGGGGGTCCAACTGGGACCCTAACCCCTTAAAACCTGTCCAGGATCCAACTGGACCACCTCGCATTGGTTTCATCCCAATCGGTGCAGGGGTGTCCTAATGCGTAACTGGACAGACAGACAGACAGACAAGCAGACCAATGAATTTTATATATAAGATAGCCCATTCTCAATCAGTTCTAGAAAAGATCACAGCCCTTTTTAAAAGTTCCAAACTAGAACCAAGAATTTCAGAGGGTTCTGACAATAATAAAGTTCTGAGTTTTCTTGCTTTGCATTTTCACAAATGGCCTTTCATGTCTCCAGAAACATCATGAATCACTTTGTATAGACTTTGACAACAACCCTTTATGTTCTCACAGATAATTCAATTCCTATAGCTTTGTAACTTGTTAGCATTATCTTTTTTGGATTTTGCAGAATGTAAAGTACAGTATTAAATAAAGTGTGAATTTTCCCTACAATTCTGTTCCGTCTGTGCTTTCTGCATTGTATTCAACACCTGGAATGTATTAAGACCTTAATGGCAGTTACATATTTCCATTCTTTTATAGGGACAAAAATAAATTTTCTTGCATAGTGTAAGGATGATGGACAAAACTGCAGTAGCAGACAGTTGTGCTGGGAAATGATGTGAGGACAGTAATGTAAACCCATTGCTGTTAGATTGTTTATCACTGTTTTCAGTTGCATTCATTATAAGAAAATGTCATTTTTTTTACATGCACATTTTGTTCTTCATGTAAATAAACACTTTTACTCTGACTTTTGCACAATTAATCCCAGTTCATTTGTTTCGTATTTTCACATTTTAGAACAATATTTTTGCGTAAGTGAAAACGTATGTATGGGGTTATCAGTGGCGGTTTAGGAGAGGGGGGCAGTGTGCAGCCTCTGTGCAGACCCCCTTCGCTCCAGCAGCACAGTAGACTCTAGCTTTGGCTCCGGGAAATTGGCGCCAGGCCCGGATTTCCCACAAGGCAACCTAGGCGCTCGCCTAGGGCCCCACGAGTCGCAAGGGGCCTGTGGATGGGCCCCTTTTGACTCGCGGGGCCCTAGACGGGCCCCTTTTCCCCAAGAAATCTGGCCGGTCAAAATGCTCCCAGAGGAGCACTGTACAAGTACCGCGTGACATCAAGATGTCACGAGGACCTGCTTATAGAGTCCTGCTGCGGCACCACTGTCTGCATTGTCACAGAGTGACTGCGCATAAGAGGGAGGACGAGGGTCACCGGGTCCTCCGACCAGCCCCATCCAGGTCCAGCCCACCCCCAGCACAGCAGCCTCTGCCACTGACTGCCAGGCTTGCAGCTTGCCACCAGCAGCACACACTGGTGGCACCCAGCAAGGAGCAGAGGGACAGGCCAAGGCAGAGTCTGGCTGAGTGAGACAGTGACCAAGGATCCAGATCTCAGGGAATCACAGCAGCCAGGCAGGGAGGGTCCAGTACTGTGCTATTCTCACCTACTCTAATATAGATTGAATTATGTAGGATTTATTTTTTATGGTAGATGGGGTCTGGGAAGTGGACAGGACTTCCTTATATTACATGCATATAGTAATATACATTATGATGATCATGATATTATTAGTACATCAATCCAGTATGATGCTATTTTCATGTTAGGTACTTGCAGCAATATACTATACTATAATGCAGACCTGTCCACTCCCCGCTTACCATTACAAAAATAAATCCTATAGTGTACTTTTAAAAAAAAAAAGGGGGGGTAGGAGCTGTAATCGTGATGACTCATCCCCATCATTGTACTCAGCTGAGCAGTGTCAAACAATACTGGGCATGGCCACACCACAACCACTGCAGATGCCACCTCGCAGCTACCTTCTAATTAGGGGTGAGCGGGTTCGGATTTCTGAAATCCGAACCCCCCCGAGCCCCCCTGATCCGAGTCCGATCCGAGTCAGGCTCGACTTTTCCCGCCTGACTTGGATCTGAAATCGAGGCAAAACGTCATCATCCCGCCTTCCGAGTCTCGCAGGTTTTGGATCCTATATAAGGTACCCGCGTCGGCGCCATTTTCTCACTCGGCTGTGGACAGTGAAGAGGGAGGGTGGGAGTTAGGGCTGTGTAGTGTAGTGTAGTGCTGCTGTTGTCCACTACTTCAAAGTCCATAGGGGCTGGCTGTGTTGTGCTGTGCTGCTGTTGTTAATAGGGGCTGTGTCCACTACTTCAAAGTCCATAGGGGCTGGCTGGACTGTGTTGTGCAGTCAGTTCTCCATAGGGGCTGTGTCCACTCCAAAGTCCTGTGCAGTGTCCCAGTCCTAAAGGGGTGCTGTAGTGTTGTCCAGGGGGTGCTCTGTCCATCAGGGGTGCTCCCCCAAGTGCTAAAAAAATAATATATTTTCTGTGTTTGTGAATTGTGTGCGCAGTAGCCGCACGTGCATCAACAAAGTAGTGCCAAGCGTGCGCCTGTGTCATAAGTAAAGGGCCGGCTGGCTTGACCGTTAAAGGGTGCTGTAACCCCCGAAAGTACACTCCAATCCAAACCAAAAAAAAACTATTTTCTGTGTTTGTGAATTGTGCGCGCAGTAGCCGCACGTGCATCAACAAAGTAGTGCCAAGCGTGCGCCTGTGTCATAAGTAAAGGGCCGGCTGGCTTGACCGTTAAGGGTGCTGTAACCCCCAAAAGTACACTCCAGTCCAAACCAAAAAAAAAATTATTTTCTGTGTTTGTGAATTGTGTGCGCAGTAGCCGCACGTGCATCAACAAAGTAGTTCCAAGCGTGCGCCTGTGTCATAAGTAAAGGGCCGGCTGGCTTGACCGTTAAGGGTGCTGTAACCCCCGAAAGTACACTCCAGTCCAAACCAAAAAAAAAATTATTTTCTGTGTTTGTGAATTGTGTGCACAGTAGCCGCTCGTGCATCAACAAAGTAGTGCCAAGCGTGCGCCTGTGTCATAAGTAAAGGGCCGGCTGGCTTGACCGTTAAAGGGTGCTGTAACCCCCAAAGTACACTCCAGTCCAAACCAAAAAAAAAATTATTTTCTGTGTTTGTGAATTGTGTGCGCAGTAGCCGCACGTGCATCAACAAAGTAGTGCCAAGCGTGCGCCTGTGTCATAAGTAAAGGGCCGGCTGGCTTGACCGTTAAAGGGTGCTGTAACCCCCGAAAGTACACTCCAGTCCAAACCAAAAAAAAAATTATTTTCTGTGTTTGTGAATTGTGTGCGCAGTAGCCGCACGTGCATCAACAAAGTAGTGCCAAGCGTGCGCCTGTGTCATAAGTAAAGGGCCGGCTGGCTTGACCGTTAAAGGGTGCTGTAACCCCCGAAAGTACACTCCAGTCCAAACCAAAAAAAAAATTATTTTCTGTGTTTGTGAATTGTGTGCGCAGTAGCAGCACGTGCATCAACAAAAGCAGTGCCAAGCGTGCGCCTGTGTCATAAGTAAAGGGCCGGCTGGCTTGCCCTTTAAAGGGTGCTGTAACCCCCGAAAGTACACTCCAGTCCAAACCAAAAAAAAATTATTTTCTGTGTTTGTGAATTGTGTGCGCAGTAGCCGCACGTGCATCAACAAAGTAGTGCCAAGCGTGCGCCTGTGTCATAAGTAAAGGGCCGGCTGGCTTGACCGTTAAAGGGTGCTGTAACCCCCAAAGTACACTCCAGTCCAAACCAAAAAAAAAATGATTTTCTGTGTTTGTGAATTGTGTGCGCAGTAGCCGCACGTGCATCAACAATAGTGCCAAGCGTGCGCCTGTATCATAAGTAAAGGGCCGGCTGGCTTGACCGTTAAAGGGTGCTGTAACCCCTGAAGGTACACTCCAATCCAAACCAAAAAAAAATTATTTTCTGTGTTTGTGAATTGTGTCGCAGTAGCCGCACGTGCATCAACAAAGTAGTGCCAAGCATGCGCCTGTGTCATAAGTAAAGGGCCGGCTGGCTTGACCGTTAAAGGGTGCTGTAACCCCCGAAAGTACACTCCAGTCCAAACCAAAAAAAATATTATTTTCTGTTTGTGAATTGTGTGCGCAGTAGCCGCACGTGCATCAACAAAGTAGTGCCAAGCGTGCGCCTGTGTCATAAGTAAAGGGCCGGCTGGCTTGACCGTTAAAGGGTGCTGTAACCCCCAAAGTACACTCCAGTCCAAACCAAAAAAAAATTATTTTCTGTGTTTGTGAATTGTGTGCGCAGTAGCCGCACGTGCATCAACAAAGTAGTGCCAAGCGTGCACCTGTGTCATAAGTAAAGGGCCGGCTGGCTTGACCGTTAAAGGGTGCTGTAACCCCCGAAAGTACACTCCAGTCCAAACCAAAAAAAAAATTATTTTCTGTGTTTGTGAATTGTGTGCGCAGTAGCCGCACGTGCATCAACAAAGTAGTGCCAAGCGTGCGCCTGTGTCATAAGTAAAGGGCTGGCTTGACCGTTAAAGGGTGCTGTAACCCCCGAAAGTACACTCCAGTCCAAACCAAAAAAAAAATTATTTTCTGTGTTTGTGAATTGTGTGCGCAGTAGCCGCACGTGCATCAACAAAGCAGTGCCAAGCGTGCACCTGTGTCATAAGTAAAGGGCCTGCTGGCTTGACCGTTAAAGGGTGCTGTAACCCCCGAAAGTACACTCCAGTCCAAACCAAAAAAAAATTATTTTCTGTGTTTGTGAATTGTGTGCGCAGTAGCCGCACGTGCATCAACAAAGTAGTGCCAAGCGTGCGCCTGTGTCATAAGTAAAGGGCCGGCTGGCTTGACCGTTAAAGGGTGCTGTAACCCCCAAAGTACACTCCAGTCCAAACCAAAAAAAAAATTATTTTCTGTGTTTGTGAATTGTGTGCGCAGTAGCCGCACGTGCATCAACAAAGTAGTGCCAAGCGTGCGCCTGTGTCATAAGTAAAGGGCCGGCTGGCTTGACCGTTAAAGGGTGCTGTAACCCCCGAAAGTACACTCCAATCCAAACCAAAAAAAAATTATTTTCTGTGTTTGTGAATTGTGTCGCAGTAGCCGCACGTGCATCAACAAAGTAGTGCCAAGCATGCGCCTGTGTCATAAGTAAAGGGCCGGCTGGCTTGACCGTTAAAGGGTGCTGTAACCCCCGAAAGTACACTCCAGTCCAAACCAAAAAAAAATTTATTTTCTGTGTTTGTGAATTGTGTGCGCAGTAGCACGCACGTGCATCAACAAAGTAGTGCAAAGCGTGCGCCTGTGTCATAAGTAAAGGGCCGGCTGGCTTGACCGTTAAAGGGTGCTGTAACCCCAAAAGTACACTCCAGTCCAAACCAAAAAAAATAATATTTTCTGTATTTGTGACTTGTGTGCACTGTGGCTGCACGTGCATCAACAAAAGAGCAGCGCCAAGCGTGCACCTGTGTCCCATAAGTAAAGAGCCGGCTGGCTCATTTCTTAAAGGGTGGTGTAACCCACAAAGTGCACTACTCTCCAGCAAAAAGAAAAAAATATTTTCTGTGTTTGTGTGCGCTTTAGCTGCACGTATATATATCAATATAACATAAATGGAGGACCAAACTTTCTCCGATAAAAATAAAATAGGGAAAGATCAAGAACCACTTCCTCCTAGTGCTGTTTCTGCTGCTGGGAGTTGTTCATCATCCCAGAGAGGAAGTAGGAACATCACTACTTTTACTAAACAATTGACCCTCCAACAGTCCCTAGCGATGAGGATGAAGTACGACAGCAGTCATCCTGAAGCAAAACGTATAACTGAGGCCTTGACTGCTATGTTGGTGTTAGACGTGCGTCCGGTATCCGCCATTAGTGCAGTGGGATTTAGACAATTGATGGAGGTAGTGTGTCCCCGGTTCCAAATCCCATCTAGATTCCACCTGCATCCTCAAAGCAGCAGCGACAAGCGTGCGTCTGTCTGTTAAAGGATGGTGTAACCCTCAAAGTGCGCTCCACAAACAATAAAAATATTCTTCTTCTTTTTTGTGTCTTTGTGAATTGTGTGGGCTGTAGCCGCACTTGCATCCTCAAAGCAGCAGCGACAAGCGTGCGTCTGTCTGTTAAAGGGTGGTGTAACCCTCAAAGTGCGCTCCACAAACAATAAAAATATTCTTCTTTTTTTTTCTGTCTTTGTGAAATGTGTGGGCTGTAGCCGCACCTGCATCCTTAAAGCAGCAGCGACAAGCGTGCGTCTATCTGTTAAAGGGTGGTGACAACCTCAAAGTGTGCTACACAAACAATAAAAATATTGTTCTTTTTTTTTCTGTCTTTGTGAATTGTGTGGGCTGTAGCCGCACTTGCATCCTCAAAGCAGCAGTGACAAGCGTGCGTCTGTCAGTTAAAGGGTGGTGTAACTCTCAAAGTGCTCCAAAAAATAAAAAACTATTCTTTAAATGTGTTTGTGACTTGTGTGCGATGTAGCCGCACGTGCATCAACATAGTAGCAGCGCCAAGCGTGCGCCTGTGTCATAAGTCAAGGGCTGGTTTGGACATCTGGTCCGGACTGAAGGACGTGCCAACAATTTCTGACAAGTCTACTGTCACTGCATATGATACTGTCCTCAAAGCAGCAGCGACAAGCGTGCATCTGTCTGTTAAAGGGTGGTGACACCCTCAAAGTGTGCTACACAAACAATAAAAATATTGTTATTTTTTTTTCTGTCTTTGTGAAATGTGTGGGCTGTAGCCGCACCTGAATCCTTAAAGCAGCAGCGACAAGCGTGTGTCTGTCGGTTAAAGGGTGGTGACACCTTCAAAGTGTGCTACACAAACAATAAAAATATTGTTTTTTTTTTTTCTGTCTTTGTGAAATGTGTGGGCTGTAGCCGCACCTGCATCCTTAAAGCAGCAGCGACAAGCGTGCGTCTGTCTGTTAAAGGGTGGTGACACCCTCAAAGTGTGCTACACAAACAATAAAAATATTGTTCTTTTTTTTTCTGTCTTTGTGAATTGTGTGGGCTGTAGCCGCACTTGCATCCTCAAAGCAGCAGCGACAAGCGTGCGTCTGTCTGTTAAAGGGTGGTGTAACTCTCAAAGTGCTCCAAAAAATAAAAAACTATTTTTTTAATGTGTTTGTGACTTGTGTGTGATATAGCCACACTTGCATCCTCAAAGCAGCAGCAACAAGCGTGCGTCTGTCTGTTAAAGGGTGGTGACACCCTCAAAGTGTGCTACACAAACAATAAAAATATTGTTCTTTTTTTTTCTGTCTTTGTGAATTGTGTGGGCTGTAGCTGCACTTGCATCCTCAAAGCAACAGCGACAAGCGTGCGTCTGTCTGTTAAAGGGTGGTGTAACTCTCAAAGTGCTCCAAAAAATAAAAAACTATTTTTTTAATGTGTTTGTGACTTGTGTACGATGTAGCCACACTTGCATCCTCAAAGCAGAAGCGACAAGCGTGCGTCTGTCTGTTAAAGGGTGGTGTAACTCTCAAAGTGCTCCAAAAAATAAAAAACAATTTTTTTAATGTGTTTGTGACTTGTGTGCGATGTAGCCACACTTGCATCCTCAAAGCAGCAGCGACAAGCGTGCGTCTGTCTGTTAAAGGGTGGTGACACCCTCAAAGTGTGCTACACAAACAATAAAAATATTCTTCTTCTTTTTTCTGTCTTTGTGAATTGTGTGGGCTGTAGCCGCACTTGCATCCTCAAAGCAGCAGCGACAAGCGTGCGTCTGTCTGTTAAAGGGTGGTGACACTCTCAAATTGTGCTACACAAGCAATAAAAATATTCTTCTTTTTTTTCTGTCTTTGTGAATTGTGTGGGCTGTAGCTGCACTTGCATCCTCAAAGCAGCAGCGACAAGCACGCGTCTGTCTGTTAAAGGGTGGTGACACCCTCAAAGTGTGCTACACAAACAATAAATATATTCTTCTTCTTTTTTGTGTCTTTGTGAATTGTGTGGGCTGTAGCCGCACTTGCATCCTCAAAGCAGCAGCGACAAGCGTGCGTCTGTCTGTTAAAGGGTGGTGACACCCTCAAAGTGTGCTACACAAGCAATAAAAATATTCTTCTTTTTTTTTCTGTCTTTGTGAATTGTGTGGGCTGTAGCTGCACTTGCATCCTCAAAGCAGCAGCGACAAGCATGCGTCTGTCTGTTAAAGGGTGGTGACACCCTCAAAGTGTGCTACACAAACAATAAATATATTCTTCTTCTTTTTTGTGTCTTTGTGAATTGTGTGGGCTGTAGCCGCACTTGCATCCTCAAAGCAGCAGCGACAAGCGTGCGTCTGTCTGTTAAAGGGTGGTGTAACCCTCAAAGTGCACTCCACAAACAATAAAAATATTCTTCTTTTTTTTTCTGTCTTTGTGAATTGTGTGGGCTGTAGCCGCACTTGCATCCTCAAAGCAGCAGCGACAAGCGTGCATCTGTCTGTTAAAGGATTACATCGGTGACAGCATCCAAGTAGGCATGTCAGACAGTCTGTACCTGTACTGGCAGGAAAAAGAAGCAATTTGAAGGTCCCTGTACAAACTGGCTCTATTTTACCTGAGTTGCCCCCCCTCCAGTGTGTACTCCGAAAGAGTGTTTAGTGCAGCCGGGAACCTTGTCAGCGAAAGGCGTAGGAGGTTGCTTCCACAAAATGTGGAGAAGATGATGTTCATAAAATGAATTATCAACTCTTCCAGGGAGACCAGCCTCCAGAACGTACAGAGGGACCTGTGGTTGTGGATTCCAGCGGGGATGAATTAATACTCTGTGAGGATGAGGATGTACACAACACTGAAGAGGGTGAGGAATCGGTGGATGAGGACGACATCTTGCCTCCGTAGAGCCAGTTTGTGCAGGGACAGATTAATTGCCAGCTTGTTTTGTGGGGGCCCAAACGAACCAATCATTTCAGCCACAGTCATGTGGCAGACCCTGGCGCTGAAATGTTTGGTTTGTTAAAGTGTGCATGTCCTGTTTATTCAACATAAGGGTGGGTGGGAGGGCCCAAGGACAATTCCATCTTGCACCTCTTTTTTTTCTTTGCATTATGTATAGTTTGGGGCCTAGTTTTTCAAACTGCCATCCTGTCTGCCACTGCAGTGCCACTCCTAGATGGACCACGTGTTTGTGCCGCCCACTCGTATCTCTTAGCATAGTCATCCAGCTACCTCGGTGCAACCTTTTGGACATAAAAACACTATTGTGAGGTGTGAGGTGTTCAGAATAGACTGGGAATGAGTGGAAATTAAGGTTATTGTGGTTAATAATAGCATAGGAGCAGAAAAACCCACAAATTCTGTGATTTTAGCTGTTTTTATGCTTTTTTTCAAAAAAATACAGATCCAAAACACAAAACCCAGAACCCAAAACACGGAAGGGTGGTTTTGGCAAAACCAATCCAGATCCAAAACACGAAGAAAGATCCAGATCCAAAACCAAAACACAAAACACGAAAAGTGGCCGGTGCACACCCCTACTTCTAATCCTAGCATTTCTCAGGCTTATGTGATGTATTCAATGGATAATGCGGAGTATAACCTTAGGGTATTAGGTTTAGTTTGGGTTTTGGCATTAGGGATAAGGTATTAGGGTTGGTGTATCAATTTGGTTTAGGGTATTAGGGTCAGATTAGGTGTTTGAGTTGGGGTGTTAGGGATAGTGTAGGGTTTAGCAGTTAGGGTAGTAGGGTTAGAGGTTATGGTTAGGGTCAGGTTTGAGCTTAAGGTTGAGTTAGGGTGAGGATTAAGGTAGGGATGCTTTGCATGAATCAAGTATGCAAATAAAGTGCTATTGATTGTTTGCGGTAGGGGGGGCCCAAACTGGTATCTTGCCTAGGGCCCCATGAGGTCTAAATCCGGCTCTGATTGGCGCCCACACTATGTTCCCAGAGACTTTTCTATTGCACATGCGCTATTCTCCGTGGAAATGGCCGCCAACTTCTTAGCAGGTTTCAATCCAAATTTCATGAGTCAACCCCTGGTGGACCCTACTAGAAAATGCAGCCAGAAAAGCAGACTCAACTTGTGTGTACTGTACGCACTGGAATGAAAAGTAAGCTTAGACAACCCAATGCACAAGGCTTACCAACCGCCCCCTTCAATTGAAGGGACTACTCTATGTTATTGGTTGCCATGGTTAAAGTGACATTGTAACATAAATAAACTATTATATTTCCTTCAGTATGCCTTAAATTATTATTTTTGCATTTATTCACTACAAAGCTTCAGCAACCTGATTCTTAGTAATATAATTAATATTATTGTTTAGTAAAATCATCTTAATTGCCAACTTTTTAATATTCCTGTCCCAGTCATTTGCATCCGACTCAGAACCAGCACTTAATACATGCTCAGAAAATAAAGCTCGTAGCTATGGAAGACTGGACTGGTATCACCAGACCCTCCCCAATATTTTGCTATGGGGCCTAGACATGTGGCATTCCACCCCTGGGTTCCAAGTTTTCATTTTTAATCTTCCGATGTGATCATGTAACCCAAGCCTCCCAAATAACGTGAAGTAGAAGTCCAGCAAGGCCATTTATAAAAAGGTCACTAAGATATAGAATATTCAAATTGGTTGTTTATAAACTGACCAACTGTTTCAAGTGGTTAATGTTAGTTTGGTATTTCTCGATTCAACACCTTCAAAATGAATGATGTGACACATAAGAACGGGGCCTATTTAATGAGTAAATGCTGGCAGGCTGGGACTGGCAGAGTTATATATGTCTCTACTTTAGCACAACTAACAGTATCAGAATACGAAAACTAAGACAAGTATAGTGGATATATTTGAACATGTACAGTAGTCATGGATATGTCACAATGTCGACAGCAGAAGGTTGACATTGATTGTGTTGACATAATTAAAATGCGGACATCATTTATGCTGATACCAGTAAAATGTCAACATTGACAGAATGTCAACATCGCAAATGTCAACAATGTTATAATCCTGACATTTCCATTAGTGTTAGGGTTAACATTAGGGTTAGCATTAGGGTTAGTGTTAAGGTAGTGGTTCCCAAACTTGGTCCTCAAGGCACAGTTCAGTATCCAAACTTAAGCACAGGTGACTTAATTAGCATCTCAGTCAGTTTGATTACACCATCTATGCACAAGCATGGATATCCTTAAAACCTGGACTGTTAGGGAGGCAGATGTACTAAGCCTTGTAAGTGATAAAGTGGGGACTGATAAACTGTCAACCAATCAGCTCCTGTCATTTTTCAAATACAGCCTGTAATGTGAAAGTTAGGAGCTGATTGGTTGGTACTTTACCTATCTTCAAGGCTTAGTACATCTTTACCCCTAGGGTGCCTTGAGGACCGAGTTTAAGAACCCCTGTGTTAGGGTAAAGGATAGAGATAGAATTAGAGCAAAAGCATGGTGTCAACTTTACATCAGTATCAACATGAATCCCGACATGGTTAATATCGACATCATGAAAATATCCAAATTACAACTATGTCAACATTCTCATGTCTACATAACGAATTTCGACACTGTGCCTGTCGACAAAATATACCATTCCTGAAGTAATTCTGTCTTATTTGTTCACTTGTATCTACCCAGTTAATTCTCCTAAGAACTAAACTTTGCATTTACTATTAGTATAAATACTAGGGGGATATGTACGAGAGAAATAAAGTACGAACCAATCAGCTACTAACTGCCATATTACAGGCTGTGTTTGCAAAATGACAGTTAGGAGCTGATTGCTTGGTACTTTATCACCATCCACTTTATCGCTCTCCAAGGCTATTTCTACTAGACAATATATAAAACAAATACCATTATTCCTATGGAAATGATCATTATCTGATCGCAAACAGCGATAATAATAACACAGAGCTGAATTGTATCCAATATATGTTCATTTTAGAACCTTTTACTTAGAGGTCTTAGCCTTATTATTCTTTGCAAGTAAATAGTCTCTGTTCAGGAATTTAAAAGGTATTACCATGCTTTCCATTCTCAGTATTTTATTCCATTGCGTTTCCTGGCCTTGGGTTTCAATGAAACCTCAATACGAAATAGCAATAATTACACTCTTGTTTATAGGAAATTGAATGATCAAAGGTAGACTGTTTTATAGACTTTATTCGGTATGGACTTTATCTTCCAGTCTCTGAATTATATGGAAATAATGAGAAATAGCCAAGAGAAAGAATTGCACAGCCATTATGGAAAATATTGAATTTGTTGAGCAAAAAAGAAAAAAATGAAGAAACCCTCATAACATTTTCCTACTGCCTAAGAAAGAATTCAGCCATTAACTAAAAGAAAAAAAAAAAAAAGACTCCATATTCACCAGATGTTTTATAACAATTGTTATATATGAAAAAGGTAAGCTACTGTTTTGGTCAGTGTGATAGACACGTTCAGTGATTGCTTGTGCAGCAGAACTCAAATGTGTTTCCAGTGAACGACAAATCACAAAAACTCCGTCTTGATCTGAAAAATTTGATTTCCCCCCCCCCCCTTACACATTTCAAACTGGTTTAATGGGGGCAAAAGTTAAAAAAATAAAATAATGTTTTTGTTGAGCATAGGGGATGTTAGTTTAAAAAGTGACACATTATGGTTTAGTAAATGTTCTTTCCTGGGGTTTCACTGACAAAACAAAAATGGCCGATGATTGCATTAAAAGTAACTTTTTTTTCTCTAAGAGGTCAGCTAGGATACACTAGACCACCTAGGTGATAATGTAAGATAAAAATAGGAGAAGATGAATTATAGACATGTCTCACACTGATAAAAAGAAGACAACAAAAACAGCTAAAATTATCTGCTTATCTCCTCCCTAAGTTAGGTCCACATCGTCCTTTCAGTGTAATTTATTTTGTTTACAAGGAGCCCAAGTTCTGTTACAATAATGCATACTTCATGTCTGTGGGAGAATGTTCCTGAGTACAATTTGCATATCCGAAATACTTTCAGCTTAAAAAAAAGACGATTTAAAATGAAATCTGTTAAAAATGTTTGTGTGATGGTGACCCCATATTAATTTTAATATAAAAACTGGCAGTACGAGAATTACCGCATGTAATACAATGGCTGATGCAGTTGATTCAAGTAACTTTTCAATGTTTAGATATTTTTTCAATTAATCTTTTTTTAATTTTTAGGCAGGACTGTTTTATATCAGTGTGTGCTTGTCTATGTATATCTCTGTATGGTGACCACAGGAAATATAAGGAATGATTCGCATGTTCTAAAAGACATGTCCTGGTAGTCTGAAGCATCAAAAAACATTGATTAAACCCTGTTTGGTGAATGGAACGTTCTTCTGAGGGAGCTGTGTGTTCTCTTGTGGGAACAGTAAGAAAGGAGAGAGCAATAGTTTAATATCTTTGTGGTCTGTAATGGAGCTCATTAAATAAATTATGTTGAAACTCCAGGGTCTTTGTACTAAGTCTTGGTAGAGACATAAAGTGGAGAGAGCTAAAGTACCAACCAATCAGCTCCTGCCACTTTACAGACTGGATGGAGTTAAAGTGAACGGAGATAAAGTGCCAACCAATCAGCTCCTAACTGCCATGTCACAGGCTGTGTTTGAAAAATGACAGGAGCTGATTGGTTGGTACTTTATCTCTCTCTCATGCAGTTATGTGCAGTCAGGTGAGGCAGAGCCTTTCCTGTCATACTTAGGTATACTCCATGGTTTTGACTATAAAAATTAAGAGAAAAATTGAAAGAAAATATTATAAATATTTTCTTTGTATTATTCTAATAATTTTTATAGTCAAAACTCTGTAGTAAAAAATATATGGGAGGTTAGGCACTGCCTCCCCCACCTACCTTTTCCGCACATCCCTGATCAAAACTCATCACATTTCCAGCACTATATACTGCTGCAACTTTGTATAATGCCCACATGAACCCTCGGGTTCATATATGTATCTGTAAATCTGGCTCTGATACTAGCCAGTGCCTCCCCAGCAATTACCTCTACACACGTCACTGCTGTAAAGCTGGGTATACACTTAGTGATGTGTACCCAGACGGTTATCATGTGTGGCAGAAACCGGGCGGGGGTGTCGGCATAGGCAAGTGCATACACACTGCCAATGCCGGAGCAATGGAGCGAAAGCGGGGACCATACTGCATTCGGCAGCATGGCCCCCACTGACTATATCGTCCATCGAACCTGCATGCATTTCTGTTACCAATCTATTCCATGGACGCCGGAGACCACGGTGGTGAGAAGCAGAGGCTTGGCTCTCACTACCGCTGCTTCTGTCTGACACGTTTTTTTTCATTTTATTAATCCCAAAACCTCTGGATTGCTGCGACCAATCCCGGGATTAAAATCCTGGTCTTTTTAAGACTATGGCCCTCATTCAGAGCCGTTCGCTATTTGCGTTCGTTCGTTCAAAAACAAGGGGTGGCTATTCAAATGATCCGTTCGCACATTGCAGTCTGTTCACACCTCTAAGTCTGAACGAGCGAGCAAAACATACGCTCTTTTATTTCTTAAAAACGCCCCCTGGCCGCTCGCACCATACGTCATGTCCGCTATTTATTAGATTAATCGAGTACATCGAACAGGATATGAACTGCGCGCTATTCTTGTGGTTGGTTTTTTCAACCGCTATTTTGCGAGCAGTTCTGAGTTAAAAAAAACCAAGTGACGTGGTCATTGACGCTGCTATATTAATTATGCACACCCATAAAACGCCCGTTTTGACCTTTAAGCACGCCTGCGAACGGATCTCCACTCCCCGTTTTCAAGCACCTTCCCCTGTTACCACCCACATACGCCTCATTCTGTCACTCAAAATAGCAGGCACTCGCTATATTGCGTACAAATGTTTTTCGGCCGCACTGACTGGTTCGCGCATGCGTACTAAAAACCGTACGCATGCGCAGATGTGCGAACATCGCTCGGAACGAGCGTACTGCCACTAGCGAGTGGCTCTGAATGAGGGCCTAAATCCGGAAATCGGGATTTAGTCTCAAAATTAAATTAAATCCACATCCAAAAATAAAACACGTGAGGATGGTTTTGCCAAAACCAAAACTTGAAAATGAGCCAAAATCCGAAACACAGAGATATTCTTAGATCCAAATCAAAACATGACGATGGTCGTTGAGTGAAAATGAAAACAATGGGGTTAGTGCACATCACATTGAATACTGTATTGAACATTATGCAGATGTCATACAGCAGCAGTAGCTCTAAATCCCAAATTTATCCAAGGAATCCTTTCAAAACTAATATATATTAATCTATAAAGTTTGAAAGGATAAATTCAGCCAACAATTATTTATTTGTGCCCAACAAACCCCTCTACCACCCTCTCAGCTAGCAGAATTATTGGCATCCTCTGCACAATGATTAACCAATATGACAACTGGGTATATCTGATGTGTAAATGGAATTAGAAAGAAGTGGAACTGGTACATTTGTAGCGGCTGAATGTGATTGTGGATGAGGAGCTTTAGCATGTGTGTTATTTAAGTTATTAAGCATTTTTAGGAAGGGTCTCTATGTGATTGCAAGCTCATGGGCTGCTGTTTATATAGTACAATGGTGCAGATGTATGAAGCTCTGGAAAGTGATAAAGTGCAGAGTGATAACCATCCAGCCACTCAGCTCCCTACTGTCATGTTAAAGGCTGTGTTTGAAAAATGTCAGTTGAGAGCTGATTGGCTGGTCGTTTATCACTCTCCACTTTATCACTTTACAGACCTTCATACATATGCCCCAGTATGTCTAGTAGAGATGTTACCTGACCCCCATGTTTTGGTTTTGGATCTGGATTCATCTTCGTGTTTTGGTTCTGGATTTTTTTTTTAAATAATAAAAAGTTTTTAAAAACAGCTAAAATCATGTAAATTCTGCAATCCAAACCTGAAATCGGATTTAAAATCTGAATTCCGAACCGCTTGAAAGTCAGAACAGTGGCCCGGATTTATCCGGATCTCCTCAGCATCATGAATCGGAGGCTTAGCATTCCTTTCAGAATCAAAAATTAATTTATTTCTGTGTCCAAGACATCCGTGGGACGCTTCCCTGTGTTTAACTAATGCAACTGTGTGCTCACTGGGTGTGATATGTATTACCGCCGGCCGGCCGGTTCAATTCCCGACAGCGTCTGCCCGACAAAGGAGGAAATCCCGATCGTCGTAAAGGTAAGTATTTACTAACCTAACCTAATCCCCCTAACCCTCCTTAGGGGTGCCTAACCCTAACCTCCCCCCCTGTGCCTTACCCTAATCTCCCCTCTAAGTGCCTAAACCTAACCCCCCCTTCCCCGCTGCCTAACCCTAAGTCCCCCCCGGGAGCCCTAAACCTAACCTTACCCCAATGGCTGTCCCCTGCAGAGCCCGTCATCCGCTCGATCGGGATGCAGGGCACCGGTCTCCAGACATCGGGCAAATGATAGGCATGTAGATTTAGACGCCTGTCATTCATCCCTAGTCGGGATAAAGCAGTCTGGAAGCCGGCGGTCAGCATTTAGACCGTTGGGTTCCAGACTTCATCCCGTGCTCACCTGGTCAGTCTGACCAATGGCTTTTCACTGCCTCCTATGTAAACCAGTTCCTGTGAGCAAACCATTGCCTGAACAACGTGTTCCTACCCAGGATAGTTCTAGGCTCCCGTTTATCCTGTGATCGTGTTCTCTGTGACTCTATCTGCTACTTCGTGGACTCTTTATCATCTGACACTGAGTATCATCACCTGCCAGCACCGCAGCTCCCACGTGGTACACAAACCTGCCACTCTGGTCAGCCAGCAAGTTTACAACTACCGCTGTGTATCATTACCTGTCAGCACCGCAGATTCCATGCTGTTTACAGATCTGCCTTCCATCTGCCACTGTGTTCCGTTACCTGCCAATGCCACAACTCCCACACTACATACAGACCTGCTACAATCACTTTGCCTCAGTCATCAAGTATACTGCCTTACTTCTGCCTCTGTGCATTGTCACCTAACAGTGAAGCAGCTTCCATGCTGCAACTTTACTTCTCCATGCAGAGGCGGCGTGTACAGCCGCAGTCTTCATTCCATCATACCGCTGGGACAGTGCATGCAAGTTACTTATGCTGTTTATACTATTGTGCTGACAATGTATTGGTTTCCTGGTACTGTATGCTATTGCCTTTGGCTGGCACAGAGAAGAGCACAGGTTCCAGAGCTACAGTTCAGTGTGCAGTATATGGCCTGTACGCTGATGTGTCCAGTAAGCTGTATTACTTATCGAGACTCTGTTTCTGAGTACCTCACTGGTTCCAGTTCCAGGTCTTGCGTCAGAGCAGTACCAGAGTTACAGCTTTACAGCTTCCGCAAATTGTACCCTGACTACACAAGACTCCAATTCCTGACCTGAGTTCTGAGTTCCTTTCTACCAGTACTATGCTGTTCTGAGTTCCGGGGTCACCATTGTTCCTGAAGTGTATCCCTGGTCTTACTGGCCTGCACAGATCACTAGACAAGAGGTTTCCCAGTGTACCTGGTCTGTTCACTCCGGTTCCAGTCCAGTATGCTTATCACAAGTCTGTGGTTCCTACACTGTCACTACCCATGAGCCAAAGTATTATCAAGCCACTACATTTCCTATACACATCCATCATACCTAAGGGTCCCGAGCCAGATCTACATAAATCCCAGACCGTGACACTCAGGAGATTAGAACCACAACTCAGAACTGTCCGGATTCACAAAATTCGCATGGATTTGGATTTCTGGAGAACCGAACCGCACATCTCTAATGTCCAGTTATATTACAGACATACTATATAGAGAAAATAAGCTATAAAAGGTTAAAAAATATATTTTCCAATATAAAAACCATACAGAGAATGTCAATGCCCATCTGCAGCGCTACATACACGGGAAAAGACAAGACAATGTTTGCACAGTGGGCGATTTATGGCTATTTGGGAAGCCTGACCTCATATGTTTTCTGTTTACTTGTTTATTTTAGACACCACAAAGTGAGAGCTACAGTATCCTTCCAAGAATCTGACACGTAATTATGTAACAAGACCCGGATGTCACAAATAAGACTCTATTTGCATCTTTCTCATAGCATATTAATAGCCATAAATAATAATAATGCAAAACGCTGCCAATAATATCTCAGCAAACAGTCTGAATCAAGAGGGCTCTTGGAAGCTGATGTCCCCATACAACAGGACAGCACAGCATTGTACGCTCTTCACAATTTGGCCTTATAATTACTTTAGCTGCGAGATTAATCTTGGGAAATACTTGACCTGCCTGAAGAAAAAAGCTCTCGGAACCAATAAGGTTTGTCAAGAAGACTTGATAAAGAAATTTACTTTATTTTTATTAAAAATAGGTATAATACAGCAAGCCTCATTTAGACGTAATAAATGTCTTGTTTTTTCTGCTACTGTGCATGTATAAAAAGTCCTGTAAACCCATACGGTGCATATGTGCCACCTTGTGTACGCAAGGACCACTGAGGCGTACGGGATTGCTCCCATTTGAGCTGGTGGTGGAAAGCCATGGGTGTATCATGGGAGTGTCACAGGTGTGAATGGCTACATTTATCAAACACAGAGCTGCAGCCACAGACGCCATGTTTAGAGAAAGCCCAGAAGGAGACACTGCGCCGGTCATAGGGTGCCGTTCAATGTTATTCGTGATCGCAATGGAGCGGCGATGGTGGGGTGTTTGAGTCCACTGGCAAATTCAAAGCTGTCCATCAGCATTGAAAGTAGGCATCTTAGGACTGCACTGTCCGGTGCACATAGGTACACAAGGGAAGGGGTGACACTAACATTTGCACATTACCACTGCTATGACTACGCAATAATGCATTAGTGTCCAGGTTTGAATCGGGCGAAGTGTCTGTAGAGAGAGCACGGAGTGAATCTTGGACCCCAGTGCTGGCATCTCTTGGTGCCCCCCTAGACTGTACATGTAGCCATGAAAGTGCTACTTGCACCTTGCACCTTGGGGATGTGTTAGTGCCTGGTTTTGTGCAAACAGCTTTGGAAAAACCCTGTGCTACAATCGCAGCCCAGGGGTAATGTGTCTGCATGTGCCAATAGGCAGCCATTGGTCCATGCAGTCACTTTTACCCACCTATAGACCAGCTTAGATGGGTCCATGCCCTCCTCCAGAATCACCACCACTAGGCACAATTTGTACCCATCCATCATCAATGTCTCTATGTGTAGACAAAGACTAGTAACACATGGGCACTTTAAGTCCCTGTGTGTATTTTCCTCAAGAAATCCACTGTTTAGGCACACTGTGTTATAAATGTGGGTTGATATTGATACAGTCCCACAATTTGTTTTAAGAAGGGACTTGTATGAAAAATAACTTAAATCCTGGAAAGATTCTGGTGATACTCCTGTACATCCATATTGGCACTGTCAGGCTGAGTGACCAGTTCTCTCAGGGGTGACTTAAGGGTCCTATCCATTAGACGACTTTTTGAACGATCCGACCAATACCAGGAGGCTTTGGTCGGAACGTTCAGAAAGTCGTCTAATGGATAGCCGGCAAGGACCAGCGATGCGCGTGCGCGCTGAGTACTTGCCGACCCCGACTATCTGTGGAACATGCTCATCAACCTGATGACAAGCGTCAGGTTCCACATGTTCACAGATAGGAGGTCGGTCTCCTGCACTGAATGACGTTCAGTGAACTCCATTCAGTGCGGGCAGCGCACCCGGGGACCTGAAGGACTGAACACTAGACGTTCAGTTTTTCAGGTCGCCTAATGAATAGGCCCCTTTACAGCCCTGTAAATTCAACCAGAAGATGAGTTTAGATAAAAAGTATTAAAGTGTTCATCTTCCAAACAGCTGTGTGGTTATGCCAAATAACCATCCAACTGGTTATGATTGCATCATTATTGGGTATCAGACTAAATTATGACTCAAACATACAGTAGGGCGATGTCTGGCCAAATGCCCAATATTGTAGGTGACATCACAGCCTGTTTCCAGCAATGGTTTAAGGATCTGCTGCTATGTGCTGACTGCAGGCTATTGCTATACTATATGAATCAGAAGACACCTGATGAGTCATGGGAAATGTGTCTCTCCTATTGCCAACATTACAGGTTTCAATGTAAACCAGATCTATCTGCAGTTTACATAAATGAGTGCTGACGTGATTAAACTTGACTTACTTCACCTTACATCTGCAGCATGCAGTTAGGGTTGAAAGGAACTTTAAAGTGCCTATGAGTTGTTGCCAAAACACATCTCACCTGGAAGGAAGAGGCAGTGTGAATGATTGCATTTCATATCATAAAAATGTCCCTGCTATGGACATACGACTTGCACAATAGTGTGGTCGAGCATAGGGAGGTGAGGCTGCTCCTATCAGGATCACCTGTCGCAGCCGCTCCCAGCAGTGACTGTAATTGGGGGAGAGAAGCCACAACTTTCCTGATCCCCATGAGCCCGGGGTGCAGGACGACTATCTTAGAAAATTGAGGCAACAATTTAGTGGATTGCAACAATGTTCAATGAAAGAGCAAGGGCCTTATTTATGAAGCACACAGTAAGATGGGTTATGTCAAATTTAGAGATGTGCACCGGACCAATTTTGCTGGATTTGGATTTGGCTCTGATTCTGCTTCTGGTTTTGGATTTAAATTTGCCAAATCGCCGTGATTGGTTTTGGAATCGGAGTTGTTTAATAAATTGACAAATAAGTTAAAATCACATAATTTGGGCCTTTTTTTGTTCCTAGAGCATTATTTATCTCAATAACATAAATTTAATTTTGACCACTTCACAGCTCACAATATTGTCTTCACTAATATTGGCCAAAGGCTGTAGCGTGCTGGATGGTTACTAAGTGACAGAGCAGCGGAAAAAACACACAGCAGTTTATAGCACATCTATGAAACATTGCAACACAGCAGAAAAAAGTGGTGCAAGATGGAATTGCCCTTGGGACCTCCCACCTACTCTTATGTTGGATATTAAAAGGACATGCACAGTTTAACAAACAAAGCACTTCAGCGACGGGGACTGCCACTTTTGTGGCTGAAGTGCTTAGTTTGTTTAGGCCCCCACAAAACAAGCTACAATGGGCTTAAGGCAGCTAAGCTAAAAGCTATAATGTGGGAAGATTCATCATTGCCATTCTCATCATCACCCTCATCAGTGTGTACATCATCCTCACAAAATATTATTTCATCCCTGCTGGAATCCACCATTACAGGTACCAATGTATTTTTTTACATAATTGGTGGTAAAGGTCTTCCTCGTGGAATTTCAAGTTAATTTTAATGAACATCATCTTTTCCACATTTTGAGAAAGTAGTCTCCTACGCTGATCGCTGATAAGGTTCCCGGCTGTGCTGAAAACTCTTTCTGAGTACACACTGGAGGGTGGGCAGCTTAGGTTATGCAAAGGCAGTCTGTACAAGGGCCTCCAAATTGCCTTTTGTCTTTCCAGTAGTCCAAGGGACTCTGAGATATGCCTATGTGTGCAGTGTCATGAAAATAATCCTCCATTATTCTTTGGATGGTGACCTTATTGGAAGGAGTCACGATAGTGGTGTAACTAATTTTTGACAATTCTTTTAGACCCAACCAGATGTCACAAATTGACTCCTCTGCATCACCACTGGGTCTTTTGGGAAAGCCAAGTTTTTCCCTGGCAGCTGTCGGAGAAACTGAAGGGGGAATGTTGTTGTTTACCACTTGAGCTGCCAACTTGCTCGACAGGAGCTCTCTGCATCAACATATGACTTAAACCTAGGATCAAGCACGGTTGTTAAAATGTAGTGATCCAATTTCAAGATATTGGCAACCCTTGGATCCTGGCGAAGCGAACAAAGGACTTGATCTACATGTCCTACTAATATAGTGGAATCACTTTATTTAATCTCTTCCATCAATTTCCTGAGCTGATTTTCCAAAAGCCTAATGAGGGCAATCACCTGACTCAAGCTTTCAGTGTCTGAACTCACTTCACAGGTGGCTACTTTGAAGGGTTTGAGCACCTTCCACAAGATGGAAAGCATTATCCACTGTGCTAGACTAAGGAACACTCCCCCTCCTCTCCCAATATCATGGCTTGTTGTATAGCTGTGGATTAGTTTTTTGTTGTTCATCCATATGCCTAAGCAAATAAAGAGTGGAATTCCACCTGGTTACCACCTCTTGTTTCAGTTGGTGACAGGGCAGATTCAACTGTTCTTGCAGCTTCTGCAATCTCCTGCATGCTGTACAAAGAAAATGAAAGGATCTCAAATATCAATTAATAATCATCTGGCATATTTATTATTCACTAGGCTGTAGGCTTTGGCTGTAGTTAGCAGATTCATAAGTGCGGATTTCACAAGTGCAAAATAGATTTTAGGATAAATTTTGTCATTACAGCAGCGTTATTGGTTATATCCTCAGCTGATATTGATTGGATTGACCCCTCCTATCTCTGTCTTCAACAGGTAATCAGAATTTATCTGAAGTGTGCTGCAGAACATTACTCCTGATGTGCTGTTTTGTTTGAATTATACATTTAGGTAATCAGAATTTTCTATCTGAAGTCTGCTGGTGCCTTATAATATTTTATAATATATAAATTGCCATAAGTACTATCTCCAGTCTTTAGAATGAGTGTAGGCATGATTGATCTTAAGTCCTAAATGTTTGGTATGTGCTACATGTTTGTTTAAGCCATTTTATTGCTAGGTCTGTATTGGCTGTCCAGTTGGGAGGTTGTCATTAATTAGGATGCCCACTTGGCTACAGCTCTACTTAAATATCATTCACTAGGCTTTAGGCCTTGGCTGTAGTTAGCAAATTTCACAAGTGCAAAATAAATTTTAGGAAAAATGTTGGTGTTACACCGGAGTTAAACCAAAGTAAAAATGGAAGGAGAACATTTCATCATCCAAAACTAAACTACAATCAACACTGCACATGGACACTTATGGAGCATCAAGTAGGAGTTCACTAACTATTCACAACAAACACCTGCTGCCTGCATAACCAGGACATGCAACACTGAACTCCTTGTTTGATCATTGCAAAGAAATTACAACTTCACTTGCTACTATTTATGCTGCCTCTTTTTTCACAAAAAATAACTTCATATCTGTACCAATGCCAACTTACCTCTTTCACCTTGCATATACTGTCTGCCTTAACATTGCTTTTTTGTCTAGCCTCACAACTTCATACTACTAATACAGTCTTTTTTATTATTAATTTTCTAAACCCATTAGATCTTCACATATATTCCCCTCAATTAAAAAAAACAACTTTTGTTATTGAGCATATACATTTACCTACAGTGTTCTTTTGACGATATTGGATCAGAACCTCTATACACACCTTCCTATACCTTCTAATATCCTGCCTATACCTTCTAAGGATGACGCTAATTTGCATACGCAGTCACACAGTAAATAAAGACTTAGACCTGGAATCTGTGGTTCCAAAGCACAAAGTATTATTCAAGTAAAAGTACAGTCAGTTACACGCTATGATCTGTGTACAATTTAGCGCAAAGGAATTATACAGACCCAAGTACAGTATACATACGCAGTGCCTCTGGTCCAGATGTTAGGTATCAGCAAGAAACCCCTCATCCGTCAGCATTCAGCATGAAGACCAAGACCCAGTGTTTGAGCACACATGTTTATACCCCCCCAGAATAGACAGGACAATAGAGAAGTTAGTTGCTGATATCATGGGTTCCCAGGGGAGAAGCATCTGTTACAGAGCATTTAACAGGCTGGTTCAAATAGACTTACCCAGCCTCTAAGAGCTGGTGATCTCTGCCCACCCACCCCCTGCAACATCATAACAGTTAATACATTTTGTTGTTTGAAGTCTCTGCGGTCCATAACTCGAGAATGCATGATGCGATCTCCCCACCGATATTACCGGAATACTGTGGAAAAATCAGTACAAAACCAAACACAGCTTTCTTAGCATGTATAAAGCCTTAGTTATCGAATATCTTTATTTTACAGCATTTATACTAACTGAACCAACTTAAATCTTATACCTTAATGATAATGGAACCTTGTAAGTGAATATGTAATGTGTGAGTGTGCGGGGTTTGATATGAAGACGCTAGTTAACTGGGGACAGATGCATGCACATTTAGCTACTAAACAGTGTTTTTCCTATGCATTCGCTAATGGGCATCATGTTAGCAGCTCAATTGTGCTTAATGTGCGGTGTTTATGCATGAGATTCCATCTATGATGGACTTATCATATTTATATATATATATACATACATACACACACACATATCATTCCTCACTCACAGTTTCAGACTGCAATGCAAATGTGTTACCTCCAGCTGTGAAGCTGGGGCCATTTTGTCTGGGTCTGGGGCTAAAACCTGTTTAGGATTCAGACACATTCAATTGTGTAGATCAATGCCTGGGTTATATTACAATTGCCACAACTATACTTATCTGCATACAGGGATTCCCAATTTGTATGTAAAGCACTCACAGTTTCTGGTGCATTGTCTATTCTATTTACTTTTTCTCAAGAGGCTGTTCTTCTAGTTGCCCTTGGTAGATTATCAAAAACATTGCCATCTGTTCTTAGCTCGTGAGTTGTAACTTAAAGTGACGCTGGTCGCAAAATGGCGTCTTGCAGATTCTTGTTTCTAAAATGGAGTCTAGCTGCCATTCGCAAGATGGCGTCGTGCACGCTTCAATTTTAAACTGATCTTGTCTCAGCCAATTATCCAGCTTTGACACTTTCACCAGCATTTTTGCTAAATCTTTAGCACTGTCGTTCTCATACAGACACTATTCCTACTTCCAGTTTTCCTCCCCTTCTTACCTCATCCACACCATGACCATGTTTTCTTCAAATTCTCCCTTTACTCAGTGCCTACCTAATCCTTTATTCTGCCCCCTGTTCCCACCTCTATCCTTCCCCCCTAGTCTCCTCCACCTCTTCCTCCCCTTCTCTCCCCTCCTGTCTGTATTCCTCCCCTCCCCCTCCCTTCCTGTTACTCCACTTTCATTCTTTTCTCCCCCACAATGGTCTTTCTACCCCACTGCTAAGCTCTGCATCCACCCTATCACCACTCCACACCTTCATCTGCATCACACTAAACTCCCTCACTTCCTACAAATGCATGCTGCCTCTCTTGCCTACTGATTACTTCCTTCCACTCCTGCCTCCAAGATTTTGCTGTGCTGCTCCCTACCTCTGGAACTCTCTCCCTCTCCCTATCAGACTCTCCAACTCTCTACAAATCTTCAAACGGGCTCTCAAGTCTCACTACTTCAAAGCATCCCAGCTCTCATCCTAACCTGCTGCTCAATGCTTCTTCCTCACTGTCTAGTTTATCTGTGTCACCCCTGTCTGTCTCCTTCCCCTATAGAATGTAAGCTCTCACGAGCAGGGCCCTCCTCCCTCATGTGCTTCTTACCTCACTCATACGATCGTCTGCTCCAAACTCCCCACAAGGGCACTTAACACTTGGTTGCTTATGCCCTGCTGTTTTTTTGGGTGTTATGATCACTATTACAGCAATGTTTATACACTGAGTTCTTATCCTGTATTGATTTGCACTGTAAGTCGCTGTTTTTGTGATTGCTCATATGTTTATGTACTCTGTAAGGCGCTGCGGAACCCTTGTGATGCCATATAAATAAAGGATAATAAATAATAATAATAAAATACTACAAAAGATAGTAATATTTTAAAAAAGGAAAATAAAACTTCTTAATATATAAAATATCCAAAATCACAATCTTACAATATAACAACGACTGATGCCTAAACATCAAATACTTGCAACTACGTACCACTGACATGGAAATTGCTAGGCTAGAGGTTGACTGATGAAGCCACTGAGATTATAGTGGCGGTGGAGAAACTCATATCATCATCACTAAGAAATGCCAGCTGGTATTATTTCACTAACTGACATTTTCAATAAGGAAGCTGTGCATTGTCTTTATCCTCCATAGCGAGCTGCCTGAACATGTGCAAACAACCAGGAGGAAGCCATCCAGAGATTCCAAACTGCGAGTGAAATGTTGCGGTAAAGTGAAACGTTATTTTAAATTCCCTTTTCTTCCATGGCCATGATGGACTATCTAAAACCTATATGCTATTTTTTCTGTTTCTAAACAGCACTCCAAATGAGAATGGGACTTGCTACTAAGAGGGAACAATGTTTCAATTGTGCTTGTATCAATAAGCTTGCTATTTAATTAACCACGCTCCAGCTTACAAGACAGTTTGCTAACAAGTAACCACACTTCAAAACCTTAGGTTGTTCTCCAATAGTCTTCACAACACCTGCCTCATGTGCTGTTGATGTTGTTCCAAGGACTTTGAGTAGATGAGAATGTCGACAAGTACACCACAGTGAAGACCCCCAGGAAATCTCTCAGGACCTCATTAATAAAGTCGGAACACAGCTGGGGCATTGGACAAACCGAATGGCATCACCAAGTACTCGAAATGCCCCGAGTGAGTGTTGAAAGCCGCCTTCCACTCGTCCCCCTTGCGGATGTGGATGAGATTGTAGGCTCCACGCAATTTAATCTTTGAGAAGATAGTCGCCTCTCGTAATTGGTCAAATAGGTCCGAGATCAAGGGCAACGGGTAGGCATTCTTCACCATTATCTTGTTGAGTTCTTGAAAATCAATGCAAGGCCGGAGGGACCCATCTTTTTCTGAACAAAAAAGAAATCGGCCCCTACTCTAGACTTGGATGGCCAAATGAATCCCTTCTCTAGGAGCATCCTTGATGTATTCTTTCATAGCTCTACTTTCCGGGACTGACAAGGCATACAGCCTACCCTTAGGAAGTCTGGCATCAGGAAACAAGATGATGGCACAATCGAAGGGGCAATATAGAAAACCTCCACCAGATCACGGTATGGAGCAGGAATCTTAGGAGTGTCTGCTGACATGACTGTGGCAAGATGAACTATATGAGACAAACATTGATCAAAACAAGGAGAACCCCACTGGGGAATCTCCCCAGTCTGCCATTGGATAACTGGGTTGTGCTTATTTAGCCAGGGTAAGCCCAACACCATGGGAGCCATAGGACATTGGAGGAGTAGAAAAAAAAGCTCTTCTTGATGCAGTCAATTGTATAGGTGGTGTTCGAAAAGAAATAGGCACTGAAGAAAGGCTCTTTCCATAAAGACCAATGACAGCAACCGGGTTACCTAGCGGTCTAGGAGATAATCCCAAGATCTCAAAGAATGCCTGGTCCATGACATTTTCTGCATCCCCACTGTTGATTGTTGATAAAGGCAGAGACAAATACCTGGCCATCTGAAGATTTGAGGGAGGTGGGGAAGAGTACTGAATTCCTTGGAGAGATGGATGCGAGGCCTAGATGCAACTCTCCACAAACATCTAGACCTTGTCCTTTCCTGACTTGACAGGACAGTCTCGGGTCATATGTCCTTTACCCCTACAGTACAAACATAGACCCAGCATGCGCCTGCTCCATCTTTCTTCAGCAGGAAGAAGGAAGACCCCCAACTGCATTGGTTCCCCCAGTTGCACTGAAGGCACACAAAGTGAGGACAGAGGAGCTTGCTGTGGTAGATGTTTCTCCAACTTGCACTCCTGGAGACGTCAGTCTATATGAATAGACAAACCCATGAGGTCATCCAGAGTGTTCATGGTGGGGTGTTGGACTAAGACGTCCTTGATCTGGTCTGATAACCCCCATCGGAACTGACTCCATAGCACAGGATCATTCCATCCTGAGTCCACAGCCCACTTCCGGATTTTTGTGCAGTAATCTTCCACTGCCCAATTCTCATACTTCAGAGACCAAAGGCTTGCCTCGGCCAAAGCTGCCATATCTGGGTCATAATATAGTAGTCCTAAGGCAGAGAAGAAGTTGCCCACCATCTGTAGTGCAACTGAAGCCAGGGGAAGGCCAAATGCCCAAGTCTGCGGGTCCCCCTGCAGGAGTGAAATAATACTGCCAACTCGTTGAACCTTGGAGCCTGAAGAGTAAGGCCTGAGCCTGAAATAAAGTTTGCAACTTTCTTTAAAGTTTAGAAAGTCCTTGCAACTCCCAGAAAAATGGTTGGGCAAGTTAAGCTTTGGCTCGTGAACCATAGGAAGAAAGGATGCACCCTGCCTTTCCTCAACTTTAATTGAGAGTTCCTGTACTTTTTGGGTTAGTACCTTGATCTGGGCTGCCAGAACTTGTGCTGGATCTTGGCCGGATTCCATGACTTATTCAGTGATAGTCTCTCTTTTTGGGCCAGTGATAATGTTAGGAAAGTGAGGGTAATTAAGTCTGGATAGATTCTGGTGATGGCCTTGAGGGCTGATTCGCCTGGACTAGTGGTGGCCTGTGGGGTTAGTTTTAGATGCAGCCTTTGGGCTGTTTAGCAGCCTGGATGTCTGGAATGCCTTGGCTTGCTGCGGCCTGAGAGCCAAGGATGAGATGCAGCCTTTTGGACTGTGTAGCAGCCTTGAGGGCTGGAATGCCTTGGCCAGCTGCGGCCTGAGGGCTGAGGAAGAGATGCAGCCTTTGGGCTGTGTGGCAGCCTTGATGGATGGTTAGCTGCAGCCTGAGGGCTGAGGAAGAGATGTAGCCTTTGGGCTGGTGAAGCAGCCTTGAGGGCTGGTTGGCTTTGGTTAGTTGTGGCCTGGGGGCCAAAGATGAGATGCAGCCTTTGGGCTGATGAAGCAGCCTTGAGGGCTGATTGGCCTTGGCTAGTTGTGACCTGGGGGCCAATGGCGAGTTGCAGCCTTTGGGCTGGTGAAGCAGCCTTGAGGGCTGGTTAGTTTCCAATGGAGTGTGCACACTGACTTGACAAGATTTACCAATGTTGCCGGGTTGACACTGGTGGTGGTGCACAGGGTGATGCACTTTGACCTGCACCCGGGATGGTAGTGCACTCCTAACCACTGAGATAACACATGTGGCTGTGGCTGGGGTGCACTGTGCTGCCTCAATGACACAAGCAGCACACGACAGATGAAATGCAAAGAGTGCCATCTGGATGGAGAAAATGGCAGAGAAATAACACAACAGACTGGACTCCGGAACTCGACTGTAGAACAGGAGACTGACACAACCAGAAACACAAGTAGCTCTATCACTGGCAAGGAGTGGAGGGCTGGCTGGAATTTAACAGAAACAGGGCCCAACCAGAGCAAGTTTTCCTAATGACAGATTATTGAGCAACTGGGCTGTGTTCAGACAGGAGAATCAATCAGTGTGCACCTGATAGTGCACACAGATGGGTAGTAATTAGTGCAGAGGCTCAGCAGCAACCAAGACTGGAACAATATGCTGCTAACCACAGATTCTAACAGGAAGAAGGAGGGGACTTCAGCGAACGCTTGTCCGGCGTTCACCCCACACAGCATTGGCAGTGCATCAGCTTGTGACAGACAGTTGTGACAGACAGTTGCAGAACCACCACTCAGAAATTAAGGCCAAGGCCTGAGTCTTTCCTTGCCACTGCGCTTGGTGAATGTTATGTTGCCAATTTTATGTTGTTCTGCAGAAAACTTTCCCTTTGTTAGAGGTCTTTTTTTCTTTACCACTGTATATTTTTTTTTAGTTTAGATGCCCTGACTTAGACTCACCATGGCCCTCATTCAGAGTTGGTCGTAAGCGGCCGCTCGGTCGTACGCCTAACAACTGAGAAACTGAAAAAGGAAGCAATTGCACGGCCGGTCGGTCGAAACCAAAGTAAAACCCATACGTGAACAATGCACCTCCTCTAGCTAGCGAGTGATAGCAGTTAGCAATCGAGTCAATCGATGTCAGTCGTTGTCAGTCGCTGTATGTTAATTTTCTTCTGATGGTTGCGGCCGCTTGTGTTGTGTGCAAATTATACCAAAAATTAATAATAAAAGCATAGAATAAGCCATCCCCATGAAATGTATTTATTCTTATTATTCGCTAATGCAAATGCAACTGAATCAATTACATGCCAATTAGCAGTGTTATTAGGAACAACAAACGATTATTAGCTGCTTGCATTGTGTGGCACAAAATAGAAATATCAAACATAACATCAGTCACATTCGATAGTATTGATTGTACTCTGGGGCTTGAGAGAGCACATACCCAACCTCAAGCTGTATGATCAGCCTGGCCTCTAACCTGCTCACAGAGTGACGTTTTACTACTTCCGGCCTTCTATGTCAGTCGTAGCAGGAAATTTATGTATGGCCCTGAAATGCCCTGAAAACGGTGAGGAACGCCTGCGTTTTTAGACCACCACCCCCGTCAACACCCACAAATGGCCTTTCATGTCAATCAACTCTCGTAAGCCACTTCCTGCTCGTAAGCCATACGATCAACAGCATTTTGGATTGCAAGGTCTGGTACGCACATGCGCACAACTAACCGTACACATGCGTGGTTTGGAAACATCGGATGCGTATGACCGAGCTGCCGCTTACGACCGACTCTGAATGAGGTCCTATGTCCTTGAGCATCAGCTTTAGTAGATGATGTTGAAGGACTAGTATCGTTATCATGACTGGTGGCAGCAGCTGGAGTGCTAGTATTTGCTTGTTCTTCTGTAAACTGATCGTTATCCATTTTTCAATTCTCAGATCACTGCATGGAGTTATACCACTTTTACACACACGTTCTGGGGTAATACAGCATGCTGGGGTGCAGTGCATAGTGCAATAAAACAATTTTTATTCTTTAAAGCTGGCAGCTTGGCTCACACTGCATAGATTCAGACCACTGTTATGCACAGGCTCTGAGGTAATACAGTGTACTGGGGTGCAGTGCACAGTATAAATACAACAATTTTTATTTTTTGAAGCTGGCAGCTTGGCTCACACTGCATAGATTCAGACCACTTTTATGCACACACTCTGTGGTAATATAGTGTACTGGTGTGCAGTGCACAGAACAGTACAAATACAATTTTTTACTTTTATATTTATTACTTTTTAAAATTATTTTAAAGTTTTTTTGCTTGACAAATATCGAGTCACACTGTGAACACAGTGGATGGGGTTTGCAGAGTCAGTGCAGCACCACTGTGATGGAAATTAATTAGACTAATTAGACTAAGGGGACTGGACACAGCTTGCCATGTAGATGGACATAGTGACAACACAGCCCCTTAGAGATGGACACAGCCTCAGCAGTACAGCACCTTAGAGATGAACACAGCCCCAGCAGTACAGCTTCTTAGAGATGGACACAGCCCCAGCAGCTCAGCCCCCTAGAGATGGACACAGTCCAAGCAGCACAGTCCCTTAGAGATGGACACAACCCCAGCAGCACAGCCCCTTAGAGATGGACACATTCCAAGCAGCACAGCCCCTTAGAAATTGACACAGCCCCAGCAGCACAGCCCCTTAGAAATTGACACAGCCCCAGCAGCACAGTCCCTTAGAGATGGACACAGGCCCAGCAGCACAGTCCCTTAGAGATTGACACAGCCCCAGCAGCACAGCCCCTTAGAGATGGACACACAACAGTCTTTTAGTGAATCTAAAAGTGATTCAGACACCGGCAAAGATGATTTTAAGCCATCAAAGCTCCCCATTGCAAATGCGCATTAGTCTTCCAAATACAGCTCTCTTTAGTGATCGATATGGTATGTCAAATAGGGAAAATGCTGCCATTTCAACTGCAGTTTTGCAAGACTTAGGTCTCATCACTTCCAGTGATACCTCAGCAGTCATTGATCTCTCCAAAGCAAAGAAAACTTCAAAACTATCTCAGTGAGCCAATCAGAGTGCAGCCCTCACCAAGCGGCAGTTACTCAGACAGCACAGAGAAACACTCTCACACTGTCAGTGTCAGCTGTGTAACTGCTCCTCACTGCATGGCTGTAACACACTGTACTCACTTCAGTGGCCTCCCCGCCAGTGCCGGGCAAGATGGACTCTGGAGCCAGACTGTATATGTAAATATAATGTACCCTCCAGTCCCTACAACAAAGCAGCACTGCTAGCTACACTAGAGAGGACACAGTATGGATGTTGTTCTGGGCCCTTCCCCTAGCCACGCCCTGATCCAACCCCCTGCCAATTGCGCTGCAGGGTTTTTTGCGTATGTGCAACTCATATATATAGTTTTTACCTTCAAATACCTTTGATGCGATGGTTAGTTACCATCGCATCAAAAGTTTCAATGGTAGAAGTCCAGCCAGAATTTGATGGTGGGATTCCAATGTCCATCCCTACTCCCTACCTCCTAGAAAATAAGAAAATAATATTATATAAGTCAGAATACCTGAATATAGTGACAGTTGATCTCAGGAGCATGTGGCAAAGATGACATTTCATGGAAAATTGCAATATTTTGATCATTTTTTTTGAGGGGTTGCACGGACCCCCACTTAAACGTTTACCCTAATGTTTGTATCTGAGTTCAACTGAAGCATTTTCCCCTAAAAACAACTTCATTTCCAAAATATGTGCCCCAAAACTGTGCCTTCACCTGATCACAAAATATACAAATTTGTGTAAAATTTTTAAAACTTCAAGTGCCTGCTGGGGAAAGTAAAAATTATCCGACCGAGCAGGAATTCTTCACATGAGTTAGTATTATGGACCCACAACTTTTCTGCATTATTTTAATTTCAAACTCGCAATTTTACTTTTTTCTTCCTACCCTAATATGTTTTCAGATATGTAGGCTAACACATTAGCAGCTGTGCTGTTGTAGGCAACTGCCGTGTAAAATATGCTAAAGCTACAGCTGCCTGGAAATGTAATTAGATGCCCACCGGCGGCCTCACATATCCAAGCAACTGCATACAAATATGCAACGGTGGTTGCAGAGCCTTCGATAATCGACCATCTGAGTAACCCTATGGTAGCGCAAAATGGCCTCAGGAGCTGAGATGCTTCCAACATATTATCTGCATACAGGATCGCAGATGTAGGCAGATACACACCCCGAAAATATTCACGACACTCCCACGTTTTTGGCACCACACCGTTCTCTCCCACAAAACGGCCCCTGCCCATCAATCACTTTGCAAATAAATCCTCACTACAACTGTAGTCACACTTGATCGATGACCGCATGTGTGCACTGTGGCTAGAATGCATGCACAATCCACCGATAATCGCACAAAGACATGAAGACATGACTTTGGCAGAAATTGGTCAGTGATTTATTTATTTGTTATGTAGTCAATTAAAACTGTATAGTGGCAAAGAAAGGATGGCCAGAACTGAGCAAAATCCAACAATGGAAAACTAAAAACAAACAAATGCATCATGATCATACACCATCCAAGGTGCCTATATCCACAGAATATGAGGGTGTCCATTTCCCCCATCTAAAACTTGACTACCCATCGTGTGACGGAGGTGTCGCTACACTTGTAAGGGTTGTGCAATTCATAATATAATCATGGTGGTGAGTGCACCCCAAAACAATCAAAATTTGCACCTGGTCTTCTGTTCTGCCATCCTTTCCTGCCCAAAATTGGCAACAAAAATGAAACAAATATAACCAAGCAACGGGGAAGGGAGGGTGGGAAAGCTTCGCCAACTACAGAGGTCTGGGCCTATGAAACACTGCTGTAAATATCACCTACCACACCCCTAACCCTACCATAGACTGACACAACCATGTGACTGGCAGCAGGGAACACCCTCAGCCTTGTGTTTTTTAAGCCACTTCATGAATATTCTGCCTTCAGTTTTTCTTATCCAAAGGGTAAAGAATAAGATATAGGGTCAAGTGGCCATGAAGGTCACATTTATTTCTTAGCAGTTTAAAAGTCTAGAAGGGTCAGAGGATGAGCCATATTACCCCTACAGTTGTATTGCTGCTCAAACTCACAGTCATCAAATGTTGTCAGATGTTCAAGTGGCTGTCCTTACTATATTACCAAATTATTAATATTATTACCAGTTATTTATATAGCGCACACATATTCCGCAGCGCTTTACAGAGAATATTTGGCCATTCACTTCAGTCCCTGCCCCAGTGGAGCTTACAATCTAGGGTTAATTTTTGCTGGGAGCCAATTAACCTACCAGTATATTTTTGGAGTGTGGGAGGAAAACGGAGCACCCGGAGGAAACCCACGCAAGCACAGGGAGAATATACAAACTCCGCACAGTTACCAACAACGATCTACCCCACAGGTACACCAGGCTTATCCTCTGGAGGCTTGCTGACAAAACAAATGTATCATGTTTGATGGTATTCTGCAAAACTAGGGCTAAACTAATGCAAAGCAAGCTGAGATCGGAACTGGAACAAATAGAGCAACCTTACACACATGGAGCCAAAGATTGGATTTTCAACGAAACCCCTCTGAAATAAAACTTTCTATCTAGAAAATTCTTGTATGTGTTTGAATTACCCTAAATAATTCTTCACTTTGCAAATATTCTGTTATGTCTGGGCCAATTAGGAGTCTTCATTTTTCCTCTAGAGTATGACTGACATCCCATATCACACACATGTAAATATTTTCTATTATGCAGATAAATATAATCTCATTTCTAATTAGGTTGTTGTGGTGTGCATTAAACACCCAAATGTATCAACCCAAACTTAAATTTTAGCAATTATTTGTAGATTTACTTTCCCTGATGCACACAGAGATAAGAAAGATGAGACAATGCTAGATTTTCTAATAATTTATTCAACTCAGAATACCTGCACCACACAGTAGGGGACATTGCTGAGAGTCAATGGATATGTGTAGTATCGATGGGGAGTGGACCAAACAATGATTGTCCAAATCAGAAATGATCAATAATATAAAAAAAAATAGGAAAAGTGATCAGAGACACAATCACTGAATGTTTACCTGTGCAGGCTGTCGAGCATAAAACTACTACTGTGTTAGGAACATATAATCAATAAAATACATACAAACTATGCAAGACTAAAATCTAGAATACCAAATACTGAAATGTATCGCAATAATAATAAGACTCTGTCTACCTACTTAGATGTGGAAGCTCACATATAGATGATATATGAATAAACAAATTCATACAGTAGATCCAAGGTTTTGGCACCATTAAACAATTATATGCTTTGGACAACTTTTTCCCAAGCCAATTACAGACACAATAAAGATGAATGCTAATAAACTAGACTGGCCTCTAGCAACCTGCCTTCATGTCCCAAAAGTAAAATTCATGTTACAACCTGCCTTCATGTTGGGACATGAAGGCAGGTTGCTAGAGGCCAGTCTAGTTTATTAGCAGCATATGTACTCTTAGTTTCAATTGTAAGACCGGCTCACCTGTATTCTTTTTTGGTAAGAGGTCATATGAGTGCATTGACTAACCTGGACAGATCTTAAGTCTTGGAGGTATTTCCACCAAAGCATCTCTCTTGTTCTTCAGAAGTCAGCTCTGGGAAACCTTTATGCCCTACACTATAGATATAATGAGTCTTTGACCCACCTATTTTCCCATTAAACAACACACTGGCTCAGAGAGTACAAATTGAAAAACTCAAAAGGGTTTTATCAATTTAGTAAAAGGGAAAAAAAGGTTTGTAGTGCAAATAAAAAATAAGATAAATACACTTTTGGAATTTAGTATAAAAATACATGATTAGAGTATAATACAAGTATTTGAGTTGAATACCAGTCCCTTTCTTAAATACCAAACCCATCTGGATCAGTACTGAATAATTTGTAAATATAATTTATAAAACTCGCACCACTTGGAACATTTCACCAGAAATAATTCAAACTGTCTACATTTACTCTACCTTTACTTCGAGTAATAGATTCTGAAACTTCGCTACTTAAATTGATTTCCCAAAATGAGTCATCTCATTGTGGTGATTTATGGCAAAATACCCTGAGCCCTGATTCCTCAAATCCCCAATTACCTTAGCTAACCTCTGAACAGACTATTAAACCCTAATTACAAAAAGTGTAGTTCCAGTCAAACCCTCCCCTCCTTTTCACATTCAACCCACAATTCAATTAATAGTAAAGTCTTATACTTTAACTAGCATAACATTTACAATAGTCTCAATAACTTACGGACAATATTTTTTTGGTGCACTTTCAGGAGTTGTTGGACCAGGGTATATACTGAATAATAATTAACTAGCTGTACCTTCCTAGGAATAACCCTCTGCTTTAAGTAGAAATGTAGTACTCCTTAACTAATGTCCTCAGATAGATTTGTAGAATTTATCATTATATCTTGGTCTGTGATCTCTATTCTCAGCCCTCCACAAATTTACAAATGGAGGAGTTTGCACCTCACTAAAAGTCTCAGGTAGCTTTCAGGGAGGCATGTACTATGAGCCTCTTTCACTGGTTGGTATGTGTACTGCAAAGCAGATAACAGTGACTCAGGCGAGGCATACACTATTATCCTGTTACACTAGTTTGCACTTGCGACTGCTGAGTGGAGTAATTTGCCCCAATGAAATTATCTACATTATTTCGGTGTGGCATACACTGTGACCCTTATACACTTATTTACACTTCTGACTGCACAGTGGAGTGATGGGCCTCAATTAAAGTCTCTATGTGACTCAGATGCAACATACACATTAGGGAAGATGTATCAAGGAGAAGTTGCATAAAACAACCAATCAGTTTTTACATGTCTTTTCATAGACTGTGCAAAATAGATGACAGAAACTGAATGGTTGTTCTGGGCAACATCTCCACTTTATCTCTCTCCAAGGCTTGACACATCTCCCCCTATGAGCCTTTACACCGGTTTGTGTGTACTGAAATATGAGGGATTCACACAGATACCTGTAACCTCATGAGTCCTCTTACAAGTGGCTTAGATTCGCAAATTTGTGTGACGCTGCTGCTGACTGGAGGTGTGACCCATCTGGAACACCCTGGCTGTTCTTGTCTCAGAGACCATATGTGTATGTTTTACTTCTATAGACCTATGTGATAGTAACTACAATTAAAATAGAAAAAAAACTACAATACAGTATAATATTGCATTACCGTTGATGACATGTAACAAAAACCACCCTTGTGAAGAATACAAAAAGTGACAATTGTGTCTTTAAAATTTGCTTGTAGAATATCCCACCACAAGTGGCCATGTGTAAATTAAATACTCCTACTTGAGGATGTACAATTAGGAGCCTATATGATTAATCTTTGTCTTTATGTGAGGTTATTCCATATTGATAATGTACATGCAAGATAAAATGAAAAAGAATCTTGTGCAACACTGCATTTTAATACATTTAATGAAGACAGTAAATTGCACTTACACATTAGGTATAAAATGATTGCATCATAGAAATTGTTTCTTTAAAATTGGATCTTCTACCAGAGAAAGAGGTTTAGAGGTGCCTCAATATAGTCAAGATTCATTCCTGGGACTCCAGGAAAAAAACTCCAAATTCTCACCCCCTGCTTCCAATGTAATATTACTGTCACCCAACAGTCCTTTGACGCGTTTCAATATTTAATATATTTTTTAAAAAGCTGTCTGGTCTCAGAGACACCTGGTGAGTTTCTGTAGACTGGTCCTTCAACTCTCTCTGTGTCACGTTTGACTCAGGGAGAACCCCTGCTGAGGGGATGAAAGCTGAGGTCCCAGATTGAAAGAGATTTCGGAGGCGTGGGGCCTGTATATATGATCTCCTCATCCACGAATATCGGACATTGGTGAAACCTGACTGAAGGCGTGGAGTCTAACCAGCTGGGAGGTGTTCACCAGTGACCCCTCCAAGCGGGATATGGATTTAAGCTGCACCCAGCAGTCAGGACGCGGCCCTTCAGTCAGGTATCTGATACCCACGGGAATAGAGACTATACAACAATGGCCCAAGAAATGTACTTCAGAAGAAGTATGGCTGCACAAGAAGTAGTATAATATTTGCACACAGGCAAATTGTTTTGACGCACAGTTGCACCCAGAGGTGGCACTTATAATTGTACACAGGTAATGTGCTCTTGATGCACTGCTGCACCAAAAGGTGGCATTTGTATGGCACACAGGCAAGATGTTCGGTCGCACTGTTGGACGAGGGGGTGGCACTTGTATAGGACACAGGCAAGATGTTCGGATGCACTGTTGCACAAGGAGTTAGCACTTGTATAGCACACAGGTAAGATGTTCAGATGCACTGTTGCACAAGGAGTTGACATTGTAGACTCGAGGAGAACTCAAAGGAACCTGGAACGAAGTAACTGCAAGTATTCACAAGGTAACGAACAACATTGCTCAGGCAACTTCCTGCTGTCTGGAGACTGACTTTATACCCTGCGGTAGCAGATCATTGGGTAAAGGGTAGTCAGGTGATGCAGACTGTCATGGCTGTGTCCATGATGGCAACCACAGTAACCAAGGCACGGCACAGCTCATGGATGTCCACATGGCTCTATGTATAATGCTCAGCGCATCACTCGCTGCCGTACCTGATGTCTGACCGCCCTGGGGATCAGTGGAAGCTGCTGCTGGGGTGAGTAACGGCTGATCCTAGGCCGCAACCTGACACTCTGCTGGCCATCCCAACTGGAGACTTGAGGAGAACTCAAAGGGAACCTGGAACGAAGTAACTGCAAGTATTTACAAGGTAACGACAATTGCTCAGGCAACTTCCTGCTGTCCGGAGACTGACTTTATACCCAGAGGCAGCAGATCATTGGTGGACAGCGTCAGCTGACCACTGCCATGCTACCATTGGGTAAAGTGTAGGCAGGTGATGCAGACTGTCATGGCTGCGTCCATGATGGCAACCGCAGTAACCAAGGCATGGCACAGCTCATGGATGTCCACATGGCTGGGGATCAGGGGAAGCCGGTGGTGGGGTGAGTAACGGCTGATCCTAGGCCGCGACCTGACACTCTGCTGGCCATCCCGAGGCCACCGGCACGTTGACAGAACTGCCTCTGAATGGCTGCAGTTTCCATGCGTCCCATGGATTTTAGCGGAAACAGACGGATTTTCACAATAACATAATGTACTAAGCTGACATCGGCTAGATGGAAGGCAGATGGCTTTACACAGTACAGTAACCACAGAAACATAACCTATACTTTTCTATTTTCAGAGCTAACCAGACACCCCACTGTAGGTCAGTGGTACTGCCTACATTTTTTCTAGAGTCACTTTTAGGAACAAGTAAGTGGACTGCATCCCAACTTAATTACGACTACGAGTATATTTAATTATTTATGATATACTATTTAATACTAATATATACACAATATATATATATATATATATATATATACATATATATATATATATATACATATATATATATATATATATATTAGGGGTGAGCGGGTTCGGTTTTACTCGGTGTTACTCGGATCTTTTTATTGGCTATCGCCGAACACGTGTTTTGGTTAGCGAATGAAATCGAGCCGAAATTGCGGTAAAGTGGCGATAAGAACCGAGTAAAACCGAGTAAAACCGAACCCGCTCACCCCTAATATATATATATATATACAGTATATATATATATATATATATACAAAAACTGGCCTCCTCATATTTCTCGTATTGCCCCTTCATATTTCTCTCATTGACAGCTCCATGGGGTAGATTTACTAAATCTTCTAAAAGAGACAGAAGGAGGTGTTGCCAATAGCAATCAATCAGATTCTGTCTATTATTTCTCTATTGCATTTTAGAAAATGATAGACATAAACTTATTGGTTGCTATGGGCAACCCCATCACTTGTCTGTTTTTGAAGCTTTATTAAATCTACCCCCATATCTCTCTAATTTACAACCATATCTCTTGCATTGTCCAATCATAGCTCTCTCTTTGCCACCCTTATATTTTTTTAATTGCCGTTCATGTTAGGCCTCTCATTCCCCATTCTTTTGGCACTCTTATTGCCCACACCATAGCTGTCTGATTGCCCTTCTAAACTCACTCAGACAGGAAGAGAATACTTCAACTCTGAGCACAGGATTGTGGGTAAACTGATGTCCCCATTGTGACATAACGTCACACTTGCCGACAATCAGCTCCCTCCTTCCGGGAGGGAGCTGATTGTCAGCTAACAGTGGGGGGCGTGTCCGGACATTTGTGTCACATTGGGGCAGAGCCAGAGGCGGGGCCACATGATCATGTCATCGTGGCCCCGCCCCCTCTTCTATATGCTGTTATTTTCGATGACGCGATTCAGCTCGAATCGCGTCACTGGCTCCCCCCGCTGCGGGGGTTTCTAGTTTATTCTGGGGGGAGGTCGGGAGGGTTGGTGGCTTCCGGGAGGCTTGCCTGCCTTTCCGGGGGGCCGGGAGTGGCACCCGAAAATAGGAGAGGCTCCCAGCTATAACGGGAGGGTAGGCAAGCCTGCATAATGTTTTTAAGATATTTGAGCCCTATCTGTAACCTAATCCTAACCACTGCCTAAACCCTATAGCTAGACTTAACATTAAGATCTGTATTCAATTTGAGGCGAAAAGTCAGTTTCCGCGATACTTTTCGCCGATGACGTCATTTTCGCCTGTTTTGAGTTTCCTCCGTATTCAATTTGGAAGACTTCTCGCCTAGGCGGAAAGTCAATGCAATGTAATAGGCAAAAAAGTTTCGTCTATGAATAGCAGGCGGAAAAAAGTGCAGAATTGCGGTTTTGGGGTACAACATTGCGGGAATCCCCGTGCAGCCTTAAGACAGTCCCCTAAAGGTAAACTGCGTCAAAAAAAGTTTAAAATAATCGGGACACCCCAAAAAAATTATGTTTTATTTTGGGGGTAAAAAATTTTAAAAAAAGGGGAACAAAGTGCCAAACTATCTAAATTAATTCAGGTCGGGTCCCCATGTATGCGGCAGGTGTTTTCTTCATTGCGGGGACAAGCGGCAGGTGCAATTTTGTAAAATTTTTAAAAATAACTTTAGGGATTTAAAAAAATGCTTACCCCCATTTTCATGTACCTCAAATTTGATAGGAATAGTTATTTTCCCCCCCAAAATTATCTAAGTGCTATTCTTTACCACTTCTTCATAGCCGCAAAATTGCACCTTGCGCGGCTATTACAAACCCCGACTTCCTTGTCCCCCATGTCTGGACATCTTTAGGGGGGTCCCAGGCATATTTCCCAAAAATTCACGTTTGTTTTCGTAAATGGGGTGAAAGGTCATTTAAAAAAAACAGGGATAATATTTCAATTACCTATAGCAGGTGAAAAAAAGTGCAGATTTGGGGTTTGGGGTGCAGGCTTAAAAAAAATAGCCTTGCACCCTTGGGAATGCCCCCTTAAAACGAACTGTGCCAAAAAAAAAAAAATCGGGACACCCGAAAAAAATCATTTAAAATTTTGCGGTGAAAAAAAAAGGTGAAAACAAAATACAAAACTAACTAAATTAATTCTGGTGGGGTCCCCAAGTATGTGGCAGGTGTTTTTTTCATTGCGCAGAGAAGCAGCAGGTGTATTTTTGAAGAATTTAAAAAATTACCTTTAGGAACTTAAAAATATGCTTACCCCCATTTTCATGTACCCCAAATTTGAAGGGACCACTTTTAAAAACGAAAAAAAAAAACCTAAGTGCTCTTCTGCATCACTTCTCCAATGTTGGGAAAAATAACCACCTGCCGCATCTATTTAAAAAGCCGACTTTCTTCTGCAGGCAAAACCAAGGGTACCCATATTGATCCCCGATGTCTGGACATCTTTAGGGAGGGTCCTACAATTCCCGTATTTTTTTGCTGATCCGAGTTACGCCTGTTCCCGATTTCGCCTACTTTGGAATTGAGTACGGGGAATAGCGGGCACGCGCGCGATACTTTTCCACCTGGAAAACAGGCGACGGAGGCGAAAAGTACAGCAGGCAAAAAGTCTGGACTTTTCGCCTCAAATTGAATACGGGCTTTAGGGGTAATTTACTAAAGTGAGAGTTTTCAGAAGTGGAGATGTTGCCCATTGCAACCAATCAGATTCTACTTAACATTTAACTAGCACCGTCTAGAAGATAATAGCTAGAATCTGATTGGTTGCTATGGGCAACATCTCCACTTCTGAAAACTCTCACTTTAGTAAATTATCCCTTACTGTCAACATTGTGCCTGTTGATATTCACAATGTCGACATAATGACTGGGTGCCTATGGCAGCAATCCGAGACAATATACTTAGGCTACTCTGCATTCTCCACATCCACCAAACTTGCCACTTCAGCACGATTACGAAATTGTAATCGTGCAGTCGTTTGTCAGTCTGTGATGAGCCTACACTGAACGAGCAGTCGTTCAGTGAAGGCACAATCAGTCATCTGCAAACATGCTGAACCTGACGTTATCATCAGGTTGACCAGCATGTTTGCACGATGATAGATGTCTAAAAGACCAATTTTTTAAACAATCTGCTAACGATTTTCAAACGATTATCAAACGATCGAACGATATCGATATCGTTATCGTTTAATCGCTCATTTTAATCGTCTAGTGGATAGGCACTAGTGGATAATCGTCTAGTGGATAGTGAAGTGCAGATGGAGTTGATGCCATCTTGGCATATAAATTCCTATATACACTGATAGAAAAATGCAAAAATGGATTGATGTCCTGATAAAATAGCATTTATGCCACTGAAAGTATTTTTTCGTTCCACTTATTTTCTTAGAGTAAATTTTCCCTTTAAGTTGTCAGACTCATGCAAGACTTCCCCAGCAAAGAGCTTATTGGGCTGAATGGAGAAAGTGACTGTAATCTTTATGCCTAAAAATGAAGAGGCCCTGTGCTTATGAGTGCATTGTTTAGGTGACAAGAGTAAGGGAATGCCAGATGACTGCCAGCTCAGTGAGACACAAGCATCTCTGTATTGCAGCTTGTTAGTGGCTTGTTTTGATGATCATTAAGAAAGATTTGTTTTCGCCTCGTAGTTTTATACCATGCGGACATTTCAATACTTTATCTAATGCACTGCTTTGGCATAATGGCATATCATTGTGTTTTTGCTAAATTAAATGCCATTATAAACAGAAGAGGATGTTTTGACTGGTTTGGGCGCTTACACTCAATAAACATTACACTGTTTAGTCTGAAAATATGAAATCTCTCCAAGTAAGTATTTAAAGTGGGTTAATTTTGCCCTAGATAAATGATGCACATTTAGCATTAATAATGGGGAGATGTATCCAAGCATCAAAAGAAATAAAGTGGAGCGGTTGCCTATATTAATCAATCGGCTTCCAACTGTCATTTTATAGCCTGTGCTAGATAAATGACAGCTTGAATCTGATTGGTTTCTACAGTATAGGCAACTTCACTTTATCTCTCTCAAAGTTTTGATACATCTTCTGTTAAAGGAGATGGATAATCCCCATTGAATCTCATTTGATGTATCTCAAAATCATCGGTTACATCCACCACGTCATGCAGTATTCCCGATACACCATGCAGCCACTGAGCTTTCCAGATAATCAAGTGAAAAAGAGCAAATTGGCTGGTGGCAATCTTTACCCAGAGGCCAGAACTTGGTGGGCCCCATATCAACATTTTGAAGGAGTCCCCTCCACAATGCTTCTTGAGATACACCTCTCCACAGTGGTCGTTTAATTTATGCTTCATAGTAGAGCCCTAGTTAATTTTATACCTCCTTGTAGTGTCCTAGTTAATTTTCTGAACCATAGTAGTGCCCTGGTTTATATTATTTCCCATAGTAGTGCCCTAGTACATTTTATGCACCATAGTAGTGTCCTAATTCATTTGATGACCAATAATAGTGCCCTAGTTCAGATTATACCACACAGCACCCCAAATTCACACATTGTCTCCAGTACATATTATGCCACATTTTAGTGGCTCCAGTTCATATTGTGCCACATTGTAGTGCTCCCAGTTTATATTATGTCACATTGTAGTGACTCCAGTTCATATTGTGCCACATTGTAGTGTTTCCAGTTTATATTATGTCACATTGTAATGACTACAGTTCATATTATGCCACAATGTAGTACCCCATGTCAGATTATCCCATACTAAAGTGCTTCCAGTTCATATTGTGCCACTTTATAGTGTCCCAAATCTTATTCTGTTACATTACAATGCCCTCCGGTTCATATTATGCCACATTACAGTACCCCCAGTACATTATATCATCCACTACGCAGACCTCCCTTATCAGTATAAAATCCACTACATACACCACATTTACTGTACATTATAACTTCCACTACACACCACTCGCTGAAAATGAAATGTCATCCCACTAAGCAGCCTTATTCTACATAGAAGTCTGGTAAAATATTATATCCCATTGACCTCTCATGTTATCTCACCTTAAGTAACAGGACGCAGGACGTTGGTGTTTACTTACCGGGTCTGGCATCACTGTACTCTGTGATCCATGGTAGGGCAGCGGGTGGGAGGTGCCGGCACCTGCTGAGTCCCGCTGATCATCCGATACTACGGGCTCACCAGCACTGTCTTCCTCCTCCTGGCTGTAGCATGCTACTTCCTGGTCACTGCACAGGCGGCTCCCATAGGGCCGTGTGCACCATTCTGTGCAGGACTTAAAGGGCCAGGCGAGCCAAAATAAAAAATGTATTAAGCGTCCTATGGAGACTCCTCCTATAAAAGGAAGTCACTGGGAGTATTTCCTGCCAGAGAATAGGCTCCCAAACCATACTCCAGCACTCCAGTGATACCTACTGCTCATTCCTGACCTTGGCTTGTTTTTGACCTCATTCCATCTCCTCCCTGGTACTGCGCTTGATATCTGGTATACCTGTTTATGTCTGGTCCCTGGTACCATCTTGTCCATATGGATCTGACCCGGCTTGTCAACTACATCATACTCTGCTCCAATCCAGAGTTAACCAGCACCTGTACTGAGGAACCAAGTCTGGGGCTGCTACCTGTGTTTCGGATGCAGCTAAGTCCTTGTCGGGGGTCCCTGGTGAATACCGCCGGCACATTAGACTTCGCACCTCAGTATTGGGACTCACCAATTCTGAAGTATGGGCCAAGCATCCACTATTCACCCGTGAGTTTGTGACAGAATACTCTGGCCACCCATGGATGATGCTGGTAGTCCCTCGCCACGAGAGTTGCTGGAAAATCTCCTTTCCAGAGCGAAGAAGGAAATGCGTGATCAGGCCCAGATCATGCAGTGCCTACAAACACTGATGCAGCAAATCAGTGCCAACCAGTCACCTCTTGTACAGTTAGCGCCATCTCATGTGTCTGTTTCAGCTAATGGAGCTTCCGTACCACTACGGATTCCGAGTCCTTCGAAATGTGACGGAAATCCCAAAGGTTGACGGGGATTCTTTAATTAGTTTTCTATCCAGTTTGAGATCCAAGCTGCAAAATTTATTTCCTAAAAAACTAAGGTGGCCTACGTCATCTCCCTGCTGTCCGGACAGGCCCTAGCTTGGGCTTCCCCGCTGTGGGAAAGAAATTATCCACTGGTTAATGACACTGCTAAATTTCTGGAAGCCTTCAGGAAGGTTTTTGATGAACCTGGTCGAGTATTTTCTGCAGAAGCAAGTATCCTGCAATTGAGACAAGGCAACCAGTCCACAGGCCAGTATGCAGTGCAGTTCAGAACCGTTGCTTCTGAGTTAGGGTAGAATAATGAAGCCCTGATAGCTGCATTTATGCAAGGGCTTTCGGAGCAAATTAAAGATGTGCTGGCTTCCAGAGAGCTACCAAAATCCCTGGACGATCAAATATCCTTATGTATCTGGGTAGTCCTTCGTCATAGGGAAAGAACATGAGACAGAGAACAGTCACGGTGCTTCAGTTTCAAGCTCGCTCCTCGTTTCACGGCTCCTGTTGATCCTCCTGAAGAGTCCATGTACTGTAGATCAGAAAGTCACATCTTCCTGCCACATAGAGGGAAAGAAGATTTAAGAACAAGCTGTGTCTGACCAAGGCTATTCCCCGTGACCTGTTTATGTCTGATCCCTGGAACCGCCTTGTCCATTTGGTTCTGACCCGGCTTGTCGGCTACATTTGTGCGCCTTCATTGTACTCCGCTCCAATCCAGAGTTCACCAGCACCTGTACTAGGGAACCAAGTCTGATGGCCGCAACCTGTGTGTTGGACTCCAAACCTTGCATGGGTCCCTGCTGAATACACTGTACTCGGTGCAAAAGACACGCCTCCCAGTAGGCTTATCTTCACTTCCATCTAGTTTAGGGAAGGATGGGGGTTGTATGTGCTGTAACACATAATCTACCATGGCCATTGCACAGATGCAAGTCTGTCCTGGCTAAATAACTTGGTCAGCATGTAAATGGAAGGGTAAGGATGCCAGGCTGCTCTAAACCCAGACAAGACAATGAGGGCTGCCATCACATCACTTTCTCAGATGCTCAGGGCTTTTGAGACATATGGCTTGCCCAAGTGATGCTGAGTGGGCATGGCTAAATACAGAAGGCGTGGGCAACCCCACGAAAACAGCAATGGAAATAACATGCACTGAACAGCTTTTTGGATAATATTTCTATAGTAAATGTATTGAAAGCATAGTGAATCTATTTTGTTTACATCTGTGCTATTTAAATAATAAGGAAATAATATGTAATGAAATGTACTATTAATCTAACAAGCAAAATGTATTACTATGCCATGATAATACACACCATTGGTTTTAAGTTTCCATAGGGTTATTGACTTTTTATTTGTAGTCCTTGTGCCCATTTGTGTTGTAGATAGAAACACTACAGTACCTTCATACAGACGCATTTTGTTGTAGCACTTAGAGAATCAATCAAAACAGTGGCGGACAGTAATGATTTTTATCAAATTAAAATGTATTCATTAGAATGAGCCATTACATTATTGAGGTGTGGGGGGGGGAGTCATTGGGGTAAATTTACTAAAGTGAGAGTTATTAGAAATGGAGATGTTGCCCATAAAAAACAATCAGATTCTAGCTATTATCTTCTAGAAGGCGCTAGTTAAATGTTAAGTAAATTTGATTGGTTGCTGTGGGTAACATCTCCACTTCTAAAAACTCTCACTTTAGTAAATATATCCCATTGTCTGTAGCAGCTTGGTACAGACAATGGGATATATTTACTAAAGTGAGAGCTTGGTACATACCTGCTCAACCTTAGTGACCATCTAAGACTGTACATAACAACAGTTGATTGGTGAAGTTTGTTCAGATGTGTCCACATACATCTTACTTCCATAGTCTGTGTGCGACTGCGGTGTATCTGCATGCAAAACACTACAGTGTCAGCGGCTGAGACACTGTAACGTAGAGTTTCACATGCATATACACACGCATATCATTTTAATCAGCAGAAGCTGCTTGTGCATACTAATTGCATCACTTTGCAAATAAGACGCATTTGAAGGTAAAAAAGTTGCACAAAAAGTCTCTTGGCACTACCGAGTCACACCATGGCATGGCGCGACTAGAAGGGCTGTTTAATGTGCAAGGAAATAAGATGTATTTAGACACATCTGTAGTTTACAAGACTGAGGATATATACAGTATTTCCTCTCAAAGGGAAAGATGCACTAAGCTCTGGAAAGTGACAATTTGAAGAGTGATAATCTACCAACCAATCAGCTCCTAACTGTCATTTTTGAAACACAGCCTGTAACTTGACAGCTGAGTGGCTGGTAGTTTATCACTCTTCAATTTATCACTTTTCAGAGCTTAGTACATCTCCCCCTAACTATCCTCTTCACTTGTAATTTGCTCATCCTCTTTGTTTGACATGGTCACGTACATCATGCTAACAGGTGTGCAATGTATTGTTTGCACTTTGGAGCTATAATATGAAGCTTCTTATAGATGCTCAGCAGTGTTTGCAGTTTGTACAAATAGGATCTGATGCAGTTGGACATAATTGCTTGTGCATTGCATGCACAAAACTAAAAGCGTATATATATTTACCTGAACGCATCTGTGCAGCCAGGCCACCCATTATCATATGGTCTCATGGCCATTAACAGTATCTGTGCACACCTGCACCAGCCTTAGGCCTGGTGCAAAAGATTGGTCTTGAAACAGGTGTGACTACACATTACAGAACTCCCACTCCCACTGAACGGAATGGGATTGAAATACCGGCGGCTGTTTAGCGGATGCTCGACATGATGAAGATCCCGACTGGAGCAGGTAAGTACCCTATCTCTCCCCTATACCCCCCCTAACCCTCCCTTAGTGATCCCAAACCCTAACCTCCCCTCCTAGTGCCTAACCATAACCTACCCCCGGGGGTGCCTTACCATAACCCCCTCTTACCACTCCCTAAACCTAACCCTCCTGGGGGGTACCTAACCCTAATCTCTCTCTGGGGGTACCTAACCCTAACCCTCCTGTCTAGGGGTGCCTAACCCTAATCTCCCCCCCCCAAACCTAACCTTAACCCCGCTAAACTCCCTAATCCTAATTCTCCACCCCCCACGGCAAACGCTAAGGATCTGTGTAGTCAGTGCTATCGCAGTCCCGATTGCAGTGGAATGTTCGCACAAGCGCGCTTCGATGCATATGTCTGATTGCATGCGGGTTTCAGCATAAGCCTGGGGTGCTCAGAAGAGGAGGGACCCCTTTATTGGGGAGGTCTCCACCTCCCCTGAGATCCACGGCTTGGGATGACTAGCTTGGCGTGCCAATTCTTTGGCCGGGGTGACCCGGTGAAAGGGTCTCCTGGCTGTGGCATTACACCCTGGCTAGGTTTGAGTCCGGTGCTGGTTTTAAAAATAGGGGAAACTCCACGCCATTTCTTTCCATATTTTTAAAACCACCACTGGCCTAGCGCTGGTTCCTAAAATACGAGGCAGCCCTAAACGTGTGTATGTGTGTGTCCCTGTATTTTTAGAACCAGGACTGGCTTCTGAGGTCGGGGCTGGTTATGCTTTGGGGGGGGGATGTAATTTTTTTTAAAAAATTAACTATTTATTTAACAAAAAAGGCTGAAAGATACACGGATCACACTGATCTGTGCATGTTCCTGCTAGGCACATTGCTCAGGAGGGGGTCTATTTGTAAGTTCTGTTTTTACACCGTGTTTGGTTTTATTACACCCATGATTCAAATTTTTGGTAAATTCCTGTGTTGCATTCTTGTTTATGGAAAGTACTGCCGTGTTCAGACAATGGTGTATTTATTTCTAGTTATATTTTCAGATGCATTTTAACTGCAAAATCGTCCATGTAATGACTTTTTCTGAATTGTTGCTCTTTGGTGCAGGGTTGTTGCTCTTTTACTCCTTTAAACTCCCTTTTGTTTTCAGTGTGTTCAGAGGAGACATTAACTATAGGGTTCAATAATCTCTATGCAGCTGTTTGTGTCACAAGCAGAATCCCACATGGTCAGTATGTCCTGAACACACCACTTGACAAGTGGGTGCAAATATATAGTATGCTCTAGTATGAATTGAATATATAGACTAAATGAGTCCTAATAGATTATTTTAAAAAACCAGCAGCAAACAGAATTTATAACTTTGCTTCAAAAGCCACTCACTCATTGTCCTTAGTACTGCATAGAACCCAAGTTCCATAAATCTCACTCTTTGTATATAGAAAATCACCATAACCCATCAAAATTTTACCTTTGGCACATTACATCCTGGAAAATAAATTAAATGAAATCAAACTATTTCCAACTTTATTTACACATTATAACCCTTAACGGGATCTGGTCAATATCCCGACCTCGGGGATTGAGGCGGTCGGAATGTCGGCGCTGGAATCCTGACACCTGTCAGAATCCTGGAGTCGGCATCCCGTCCACTGGAATCCTGAAGGTAAGTAGCAGGATTAGGGGGAGAGTTAGCGTTAGGGTTAGGGGTTAGGGGTTATGGTTTGGCACTTAGGGGGGTAGGTTAGGTTTAAGGTGCGGCAAGGGAGAGTTTTGGTTTAGACAGTAGGGGGGAGGGTAGGTTCAGGCACCGGGGAGGGTTAGGGTTAGGGTAGGGAGAAGGGGAGGGTTAGGATACCTACCACACATGGGGCGCAGGTGTCCAGGGGTGGGGGTGCAATCACTCCCCCCTCCTGCATATAATGCAGGGAAAGAGAGAACTGACTACTGCTGCAGCAGCCTCTCTCTCTGTAGCCCAGCACTCAGCGTGACAGCAGCGTGTGTGCTGGGCTGGGGATAGAGGCTGCTGCAGCAGTCTCTCTCCCTGTATGAACTTAACAGAGGCAGCGGGGGGTGCGCCACAGGAACCAGGCCCAGTCAACTAGCCCGGGCCCGAGTTAATAGTTCCCACTCCCCCCCCTTTCGGCGTCTCTGACGATGTGTACACAGCCAGGGGAGTATAGAGCCACGCGGGCCCCTGTTAAAGAGGGGGAGTGGTCTAATCGCGGGAGGCGTGGCCACGCCCCCTTGGGAGGGAAAAACCAACAACATTGTTTTGCAGCGCCGTGAAGCGGCGCTGTGCGCCGGGAAGGGGGCGCTGTGAGCCCCTCAGCCCGGCGCAAAGCCAGAGGGGGGCGCGATCAGTGTGATCGCTCCTCCCTACAGGCATAGGAGATTGCTGTGGCTGCTGCTTAGCAGCCGCAAGCAATCTCCCACTGCAGCCCAGCACACAGGGAGAGGGAGGGAGGAGGGAGGAAGTGAGGGGAGGGCGGCGCCGGACCTGGGTCCTCGCCGGGCCCCTCTGGAAGCCCGGACCCGAGTAAACTGTACCCGCTCCCGCCCCTCTCGGCGCCCCTGTACACAGCAGATTGGGGCCCCTAACGATGCCTACCCAGCACATTCTGCAGCATATCGCAGTACAGACCAGCTTTCGGGAACACGTATCATCAGCGACATAGTGGGTACTCACTGCCCGATGTGGACGATATGTTGTCTGATCCGTTGGATCGGAGGACATATCGTCTAGTGCAGGGGTCAGGGAAGTTTTTTACCTTTTACCCCAAAATATATTTAGATACGCTGACGTTACCCCCTTGATTTGAAAAGAAGGAAATCATATAGTAGTGCCCCCATATAATGCCTCTGTAGTAGTGCCCCCATATAATGCCCCTGTAGTAGTGCCCCCATATAATGCCCCTGTAGTAGAGTAGAGAATTCCAGCCTCCAGCTAACGCAGCGCTGCAGGGAAGGAGCAGGGCGCCCGCTGGTAATAACATCTCAGCCGGCGTCCGGCTTAGAGCCTCCCTGCGGCACAGCCGGGCATGCATATGAATCTTTATAGAATGATTCATAAGCATGCCCGGCTGTCCATCCATTGCCCCCAGGAATTTCATTTTTACCTCATGTGGGGTAATTTACCCCTGTTCCCTGACCACTGGTCTAGTGTGTACCCAGCTTTAGAGTAATCATTACCTTGCTCAGGTACAACCAATAACCTTCCACCTCAAACACCAGGCTAATTGGCCACCACCTGACATCAATGGTAGTGGTTATGATTACTTCAGAATAAAACAGGATTCTACTACTACTTTTGTAATGTATGGTAATGCAAAAAATTCAAGATAGTACAAAAAGTGCTTTCAAAGGGACTCTAGGATAAAGTAGAGGAATGGCAATGTAAAGATTTCAAAGGCTTTTAATCTCCCTCTGGGTACCATTCAAAGCATATGGCATTCACTTGATTCCGATGAGTTGGTCCCCTTTTTTAAAGCGGCAATAATTAAAAGGCAGAACCAGGGTTGTATTGTCTTTAAAATGATTGCTATTCTAAAAAAAAAATACGCAAGCTCGCCGCAATCAATTGAGACAAAGATAGAACTTTTTGGATTGAACACCAAATGCTATGTTTGGCGAAACACAGCATAATTACCAACCAAAACACACCATACCTACATGTACTATGACGCATGGTGATGGCAACATTATGTTGTAGGACTGCTTCTCTCCAGCAGAGACTGGGCAAATTGGTCAGGATTGAAAGGAAACTGGATGCTGCAAAGTACCCCCACATTTTTTAGGAAAACCTGTGGCCCTTTGCTAGACAGCTGAGGATGGGCAGCATGATAACAACGACCATAGACATATCACCAAGAAAACAACACAGTGGCTTAAGGATAGGAAGGTGAATGTCCTTGAGTGGCCAAGTCAGAGCCTTATATCCGATAGAATGACTATAGATGGACATGAAGAGAGCAGTCCATTGCTGCTCACCACAAAATTTGAATGAACTTGAACAATTCTGCCATTAAGAAATGGGCAAATATTCCCCAATCTAGGTGTTCAAAGCTGATAGAGACATATAACAGACTGATGGCTGTAACTGCAGGAGAAGGTGGCTCTACAAAGTATTACACTACATCTGGGGACTGATCACTTTTCCAACCGTGTTCTACTAGCTTTTAATTTTTTATTGATTTTCAGAATTGTTGCCTTTGATTATTTAGTTGAATATTGTAAGGGAAAATTGTAAATAAAGATGGAAGAAGTTTGACTTAACTAAATTTGTTTTCCAGGGATTACCGTGACAAAAGGTAAAGATTTTGACAGGGTATGATGAGTTTCTATAGGCACAATATTCGCCAAGATTCTCCAGTCAGAGTCAGAACTGTTGGCAGGTATATAAAAATATCCTGCCTTTATATGGATTTAATAACTGAAAACAAATAAAGGCCGTCTCATGGCTGTGTTATGGGAGTGTCACAGTCTTGTGAGTAAATGGGGCTGCGTTCCAAAATGCAGAGCTGTAGCCAGAGAGGCCATGTTTTGCTGGAGTTCAGAAAAAGACATTGCTCCAACTGTAGACTGGTGTATGTGCCAATGGTAAACGCGATGGTGCACTGATGGTGGAGATTTTGAAACCATCGGCGGAGTTGCACCATCCACAGGCATTTAAAGTGGGCATCTCAGGGCTTGCACAATCCCGCGCACACCAGTACACAAGCGGGAGGCTGAAACTACCGCGTGCATATTACCGCCACTGAGACTCTACAAAAAAATTGCAACCGCGGCTGCAACTCCGTCCACCTCTATCTTAGGCCCTCTATGTGCACTTTTATTCTTAAACCAAGTACTCTGTAACTGTACTCATTTCACCTCAAAAACTCGCAATGTGGATGGCGTACAAAATGAAGTCTTGCATCTCTAATTAATAATAACAGACACAACGAAGCGCGCACAAATTAATCATGTTTTTTTAATGAAAATTTGATCTGGATAAACATGCATGATATCTTTTTGTGGTGTTACATTTGCATCAATTGTTGTTACATTTTGTTTTTTTTTTTCTCTTAACTCTAGGCTGACAGCCAGTATGTGATGATAATTATTGTGACCGTCCAATGAACCTCTATTGAAGGCTCTATTCATAGCTATTCCTGCATGTAGCCCCTGATAATTTCTCTATGAGAAATAATGAGAAAATTAGGAAGGAATGTACGTGAAAAACTTGCGATTAATAGAGCATCACATTGAGAACACATGAGAGCAGCACTGAAATATCTGGAAGAATAAGCCACTGCCATTTCCACAATACGGCCCTGTAGTCTAAAGTGGAATTACGTGCTTCCCTAGAGAATGGATGTTTAGGAAAAATATACGTTGGTGATTTTCGGTGGAAATAATGTGTATACTCCTGTACTGGGAAAAACTGGAAAAGAATGTTTGCACTAATTATTTATGTGGTTTATGACTAGGAGCAGTGGGATCCCTGTCTGATAATCCACTTGATAAGTAAAACGTTGATCATGTCTGGGCTAATGGAAAAATTGGTCAGAAAAGAGAAATATGCAGGTTATTTCAATAATGCTAATATTATGTATGGCCTTTCAAACTCATGTTTCATTTTCCAGATGATTTAGAAGGCATCTGTTACACAACTAGGAATATTGTCTGTGGTCTACAAATACATTCTTGGAATGTTGTTCATTTCGCAAAGTCTACCATTTGGGGTTTTGTTATTCCGTAGGTGAGGCCTCACCTAATATGAAGAGGCTCATACTCTAAGAACAGACTAATAACATCCTGACATTTCTGGCATTGGGCCTGATTCAGAGATGTACGCTGCCCCCAAGATTAGCACACATCTCCGATGGTGAGTGTTCTGCTTATGTACAGGACCCATTCTGAGCATGTGCAGAACAGATCCAGCGATCTTGCTCACAGGATCCCCCAAGCTGCAGCATGATTGACTTGTAGGCATATCTCCCGCATCCCGCCCACTTCCTAGTGACGTGGGAAGGATGGGGAGATTTTACCTGGAATTTTCAGGTCCATAGGGAAGGGGCATGGCTAAATGGTGCAAATTGTGTAATGGGGCTTAATGACGTCTATTGTCTGGCCCCGCCCCCCGAAGAGGAGAGCTGCAGGACCCTTCCTGCTGCTCCCGGAAAGCTGCCCAGGAATGTCAGTAAGTATACATTACACACTACCCATAACACAATAATAGTATATAGAAAATGTTACTATTTGTATTGCAGGCGGCATTGAGCTATTTTAGTTGAGCGCCCAGAGGGAAGGTGAGAGCGGGTACTAATTACCCAGACCTGGACCTTTTGGAGGGGCCTGTCGGAGGCCCGGGTCTGATGCCTCCCCTCTCCCTCTTACCTGTCAGCAGCCCAGCGCATGCTGCTGTGTGCTGGACTGCAGTGGGACCAGGAGACTTCTGCCGCTGAGCAGCAGCAGCTGTCTCCTCTACTCTGCCTGTGGTCGCGCCCTCCCGGATTTGTGCCTGGCTGAGGGTTTCACAGTGTCCCCTCCTCTGCACTGCAAATAGGGATTTTTCTTTTTTTTTTATAAGGGGACATGGCCACGTCTCCACGATCAGGCCACGCCCTGATAGTTAAGGGGTTTGGGGCCTAGTTCACGTGGCCATTCTGCGTGACCAAAGGCTCAGGTGGGTGTCTCAATACATAACTCGGTGTCTGCAACAATTGCATATATTCACACATCTACTGCCTACACAGATGCAGCAATGGACACATTAGTCTACACGTCTGGGTCGCTCCCTGTGTACGCTGTTCTTTACCACGTTTCATTTTTGGTTGCAACTAATCATCAGGTCTTTACAAGGAAAATAATAAGCTATAAACAATGTAGTATTCTCTGCCTGATTATAAAGATCCTGCCACCTGGTAACTGATTAGCATATAACTATTTTTGATGATGGATAGAAGAAACCGCATTCATCATAACTGTGCTGTACTTCTTTCATGTGGCCATTGACAAAACCGGGATGTAGTTAGGAGGTCTACAGCCACTATGTGTACAGTGGCTATGTAGACATCAGAATTCTGACAGCAGTATCCAGACACGGTTAAAGCATTTTAATACTGCTTTTCCACCTAAGTCCAGGGTCTGACCTGAGATTTGGAACACCACAAGTCCAACATGGGTCAGACCCTGGACATACCCCTTTTCCACTACGGCGATGATCCTGGTTCTTCCTGTATCAGCGCCATTCACACCGCACATGGGTGCAGCGGAACACTTCTCATGGCACTTGGAGATGACAACATCTCCAAGCGCTGAGAAACCAGGAAGTCCCCATGCTGTAACTCGGGTCGTTCCCGTGTAAAACCCTGCAAGTTACCTGGGTTAGATTACTGGGTCACTCGACCCGGGAATCCAACCCTGGCACCTTTTACACCCAGAAGCAACCTGGATCAACACTGCAATAACCAGGGCTTTAGCTCTGGTAGAAAAAGGGGTATAACTGTGCTGACATTATAGCTTTAAACATGTTGCTGGCACTCGATACTCTATGAATGAATGCCACAACACTGGCAAAAATGTTTGCTGTAATAATTAATAATCAGTGGCAGCACTGGGGTTGGTAACACCCTGTGTGGCCAGAAAACCCCCTGGGAGGGGCTTGGCCTCATGGCACAACCCTGGTTTAACCAGGCATGCCAAACTGCCCCCAGAGACTCTTCCTGCACTGTCGACTCCCCCTCAGTGACCGAGAGCTGGATGCTGAACTGTGATGTTAGTGTGCAGCGCCCAGCTCCCTGTTACTAAGGAGGGTGACACCCAGTGCGCAGGGCCGTAGAGAGCCCAGCCGGGCCCAGGTAAAGGGGCGTGGCCTAATCGTGGGAGGCATGGCCACGCCCCCCTTGAAAAAAAAAACAGTTTTGCAGTGCCACGTGGTGGCTCTGTGCGTTGGGAATGGGGGTGCTGTAACCCCCGCAGCCTGGCGCTAAGCGGGGGGTGGGAATGCGATCAGTGTGATCACTCCCCCCCACAGCCATAGGAGACTGCTCTGGCTGCTGCAGCAGCCGTGAGCAGTCTCGCACTGCAGCCCAGCACAAGCTGTGTGCTGAGCTGCTGTGAGGGAGGGGGGGGGGGGCGACGCCGGGCCCCTCTAGCAATCCCGGGCCCAGGTAAACTGTACCCGCTCGGCGCCCATGCCAGTGCAGTCGGCGCTCCCCGCACCCCAGTAGTGATGCTATTGGTAATAATGCAGGTGACAAAGGAAAGGAACCACTTATAGTAAGTGAATGAGGAACACAAAGTACATGGAGAGAAGGTGTTTCCACATACAGCAGGTGTCGTACCCAAGTTCATAAAACATTTTTTTAAAAATGCTGGTCAGGATCAGGGCACCAATATGCTGCTAACATGACCACAGGTAGTTGGGGGACATTTAGACAAGAGCTATAGTTATATTTTGAACAATGGCTAAGAGGCATTGGTATGGAAGACCTAGGGGAATGTACAATCAACAAGGGAGAACTTTGTGTGAAATGTCATACTCCTTGATCGTAATGTTTGTTCATTGATTTGACACGTAAAACACATTCAAACTAGGGGTGTGCACCGGCCACTTTTCGTGTTTTGTGTTTTGGTTTTGGATCTGGATCTTTCTTCGTGTTTTGGATCTGGATTGGTTTTGCCAAAACCACCCTTCCGTGTTTTGGGTTCTGGGTTTTGTGTTTTGGATCTGTATTTTTTTTTTAAAAGGCATAAAAACAGCTAAAATCACAGAATTTGTTGGTTTCTCTGCTCCTATGCTATTATTAACCTCAATAACCTTAATTTCCACTCATTTCCAGTCTATTCTGAACACCTCACACCTCACAATAGTGTTTTCATGTCCAAAAGGTTGCACCGAGGTAGCTGGATGACTATGCTAAGCGACACGAGTGGGCGGCACAAACACGTGACCCATCTAGGAGTGACACTGCAGTGGCAGACAGGATGGCAGTTAGAAAAACTAGGCCCCAAACTGTACATAATGCAAAGAAAAAAAAGAAGTGCAAGATGGAATTGTCCTTGGGCCCTCCCACCCACCCTTATGTTGTATAAACAGGACATGCACACTTTAACAAATCAATCATTTCAGCGCCAGGGTCTGCCACACAACTGTGGCTGAAATGATTGGTTCGTTTGGGCCCCCACAAAACAAGCTGGCAATTAATGTGTCCCTGCACAAACTGGCTCTACGGAGGCAAGATGTCATCCTCATCCTCCTCATCCACCGATTCCTCACCCTCTTCAGTGTGTACATCCTCATCCTCACAAAGTATTAACTCGTCCCCACTTGAATCCACCACCACAGGTCCCTCTCTACCTTCTGGAGGCTGGTCTCCCTGGAAGAGCTGATAATTCATTTTGATGAACATCATCTTCTCCACATTCTGTGGAAGCAACCTCCTACGCCTTTCGCTGACAAGGTTCCCGGCTGCACTAAACACTCTTTCGGAGTACACACTGGAGGGGGGGCAACTCAGGTAAAATAGAGCCAGCTTGTACAGGGGCCTCCAAATTGCCTCTTTTTCCTGCCAGTACAGGTATGGACTGTCTGACATGCCTACTTGGATGATGTCACCGATGTAATCCTCCACCATTCTGTCAATGGTGACAGTATCATATGCAGTGACAGTAGACATGTCAGAAATTGTTGCCAGGTCCTTCAGTCCGGACCAGATGTCCAAACTTGGTCCTGCCTGCCCTGCATCACCGGCAGCGGGTTGCTTAGGATACCTAAGTTTTTTCCTGGCAGCCCCAGTTGCGGGAGAAAATGAAGAAGGAGCCGTTGACGTGTCACGTTCCGCTTCAGCTGACAGTGTGTTCACCAGCAGGTCTTTGCACCTCTGCAGGCTTGTGTCGGCCGGAAAGAGAGACACCACATAGGCTTTAAACCTAGGATCAAGCACGGTGGCCAAAATGTAGTGGTCTGATTTCAACAGATTGACCACCCTGGAATCCTGGCAAAGCGAATGAAGGGCTTCATCCACAAGTCCCACATGCCGAGCGGAATCGCTCCGTCTTAGCTCCTCCTTCACTTTCTCCAGCTGCTTCTGCAAAAGCCTGATGAGGGGAATGACCTGACTCAAGCTGGCTGTGTCTGAACTGACTTCACGTGTGGCAAGTTCGAAGGGCTGGAGAACCTTGCACAACACGGAAATCATTCTCCACTGCGCTTGAGTCAGGTGCATACCCCCTCCTTTGCCTATGTCATAGGTGGATGTATAGGCTTGTATGGCCTTTTGCTGCTCCTCCATCCTCTGAAGCATATAGAGGGTTGAGTTCCACCGCGTCACAACCTCTTGCTTCAGGTGATGGCGGGGCAGGTTCAAGAGTGTTTGCTGGTGCTCCAGTCTTCGGCACGCAGTCGCTGATTGGCAAAAGTGGCCAGAAATTTTTCGGGCCACCCAAAGCATCTCCTGCACGCCCCTGTCGCTTTTCAGAAAATTCTGCACCACCAAGTTTATTGTGTGAGCAAAACATGGGACGTGCTGGAATTTGCCCAGATGTAATGCCCGCACAATATTGGTGGCGTTGTCAGATATCACAAATCCCCAGGAGAGTCTAAGTGGGGTAAGCCACTGGGCGATGATTTCCCTCAGTTTCTCTAAGAGGTTGTCGGCGGTGTGCCTCTTACTGAAACCGGTGATACACAGCGTAGCCTGCCTTGTAACGAGCTGGCGTTTCTGAGATGCTGCTACTGGTGACGCTGCTGCTGTTGCTGCGTAAGGTGATACATCTACCCAGTGGGCTGTCACAGTCATATAGTCCTTAGTCTGCCCTGTTCCACTTGTCCACATGTCCGTGGTTAAGTGGACATTGTGTACAACGGCATTTTTCAGGACACTGAGGACACTTTTTCTGACGTTTCTGTACAGTCTCGGTTTCGCCTGCCTAGTGAAGTGGAATCTAGACGGGATTTGGAACTGGGGACACACTACCTCCATCAATTGTCTAAATCCCACTGCACTAATGGCGGATACCGGACGCACACGTCTAACACCAACATAGCAGTCAAGGCCTCAGTTATACGTTTTGCTTCAGGATGACTGCTGTCGTACTTCATCCTCCTCGCTAAGGACTGTTGGAGGGTCAATTGTTTAGTAAAAGTAGTGGTGTTCCTACTTCCTCTCTGGGATGATGAACGACTCCCAGCAGCAGCAACAGCAGCAGCGGCAGCAGTAGGCGTAGCAATGCAGGATCCTCCAGAGGAATCCCGGATAGGAGAGTCAGTCATGCCAGTGACATGGCCTGCAGGACTACTTCCGATCCTGACTAAGGAGGAAATTGACGAGGAGGGAGTTGACGGTGTGGTTTGCAGGCGCTTGGATACAACAGGACAACGGGATTTAGGTGTCCCTGGACTGCTTACGGTCTTAGCCAAAGTTTCTGAACTTGACAGTAACTTTTTATGAACGCGCTGCAGGTGCCGTATAAGGGAGGATGTTCCTAGGTGGTTGACGTCCCTACCCCTACTTATTTCACCTTTACATATGGTACATATGGCAAGACAGTTGTTGTCCGGATTTGGATAGAAATATTGCCAGACCAAAGAGGTGGAATGTTTGGTCTTCTGCCCAGGCATGACCGTGATGGGCTTTTTCATCCCACGGACAACAACTGTCTCCCCCGGAGCCTGATTTAAACAAACCACATCACCATCAGAATCCTCCTCGCCAACTTCCTCCTCAGCGCCAGCTACACCAGTATCCTCATCCTGTTGTACTTCAGCAGTGACATCTTCAATTTGCATATCAGCAAGTGGACTGTGGGTGCTCCTTTCAGCACTTGCAGGGGGCGTGCAAATGGTGGAAAGAGCCACCTCTTCCCGTCCAGTGCTGGGAAGGTCAGGCATCGCAACCACCACCACACTTGGACTCTCCTTGGGGATTTGTGATATCTTCTTAGAAAGCACAGTTCTTCGCTGTGCTTTTGCCAGCTTAACTCTTTTGATTTTTTTAGTGGGAGGAGGGCTTCCATCGTCATGTGAAGCTGAACCACTAGTCATGAACATACTAGGGATCGACCTTAGCCGTTCCTTGCCACTCCGTGTCGTAAATGGCATATTGGCAAGTTTACGTTTCTCTTCAGCTGATTTAAATGTCTTTTTCAAGGTCATTTTCCTGAACTTTGCCATTTGGGATTGTATGTGCCCTCTACTATGACATTGGGCATCGGCCTTGGCAGACGACGTTGATGGCATGTTATCGTCTATGTCATGACTAGTGGCAGCAGCTTCAGCACTAGGAGGAAGTGGTTCTTGATCTTTCTCTATTTTATTTTTATCGGAGAAAGTTTGGTCCTCCATTTATGTTATACCGATTTGATATATACGTGCGGCTAAACACAGAAAATAATTTTTTTTTTGGTTTGGACTGGAGTGTACTTTGTGGGTTACAGCACCCTTTAACGGTCAAGCCAGCCGGCCCTTTACTTATGACACAGGCGCACTCTTGGCACTACTTTGTTGATGCACGTGCGGCTACTGCGCACACAATTCACAAACACAGAAAATAAATTTTTTTTGGTTTGGACTGGAGTGTACTTTCGGGGGTTACAGCACCCTTAACGGTCAAGCCAGCCGGCCCTTTACTTATGACACAGGCGCACGCTTGGCACTACTTTGTTGATGCACGTGCGGCTACTGCGCACACAATTCACAAACACAGAAAATAAATTTTTTTTGGTTTGGACTGGAGTGTACTTTCGGGGGTTACAGCACCCTTTAACGGTCAAGCCAGCCGGCCCTTTACTTATGACACAGGCGCACGCTTGGCACTACTTTGTTGATGCACGTGCGGCTACTGCGCACACAATTCACAAACACAGAAAATAATTTTTTTTTTGGTTTGGACTGGAGTGTACTTTGGGGGTTACAGCACCCTTTAACGGTCAAGCCAGCCGGCCCTTTACTTATGACACAGGCGCACGCTTGGCACTACTTTGTTGATGCACGTGCGGCTACTGCGCACACAATTCACAAACACAGAAAATAATTTTTTTTTGGTTTGGACTGGAGTGTACTTTCGGGGGTTACAGCACCCTTTAACAGTCAAGCCAGCCGGCCCTTTACTTATGACACAGGCGCACGCTTGGCACTACTTTGTTGATGCACGTGCGGCTACTGCGCACACAATTCACAAACACAGAAAATAATTTTTTTTTTGGTTTGGACTGGAGTGTACTTTCGGGGGTTACAGCACCCTTTAACGGTCAAGCCAGCCGGCCCTTTACTTATGACACAGGCGCACGCTTGGCACTACTTTGTTGATGCACGTGCGGCTACTGCGCACACAATTCACAAACACAGAAAATAATTTTTTTTTTGGTTTGGACTGGAGTGTACTTTCGGGGGTTACAGCACCCTTAACGGTCAAGCCAGCCGGCCCTTTACTTATGACACAGGTGCACGCTTGGCACTACTTTGTTGATGCACGTGCGGCTACTGCGCACACAATTCACAAACACAGAAAATAATTTTTTTTTTGGTTTGGACTGGAGTGTACTTTCGGGGGTTACAGCACCCTTAACGGTCAAGCCAGCCGGCCCTTTACTTATGACACAGGCGCACGCTTGGCACTACTTTGTTGATGCACGTGCGGCTACTGCGCACACAATTCACAAACACAGAAAATAATTTTTTTTTTGGTTTGGACTGGAGTGTACTTTCGGGGGTTACAGCACCCTTAACGATCAAGCCAGCCGGCCCTTTACTTATGACACAGGCGCACGCTTGGCACTACTTTGTTGATGCACGTGCGGCTACTGCGCACACAATTCACAAACACAGAAAATAATTTTTTTTTGGTTTGGACTGGAGTGTACTTTCGGGGGTTACAGCACCCTTTAACGGTCAAGCCAGCCGGCCCTTTACTTATGACACAGGCGCACGCTTGGCACTACTTTGTTGATGCACGTGCGGCTACTGCGCACACAATTCACAAACACAGAAAATATATTATTTTTTTAGCACTTGGGGGGAGCACCCCTGATGGACAGAGCACCCCCTGGACAACACTACAGCACTCCTTTAGGACTGGGACACTGCACAGGACTTTGGAGTGGACACAGCCCCTATGGAGAACTGACTGCACAACACAGTCCAGCCAGCCCCTATGGACTTTGAAGTAGTGGACACAGCCCCTATTAACAACAGCAGCACAGCACAACACAGCCAGCCCCTATGGACTTTGAAGTAGTGGACAACAGCAGCACTACACTACACTACACTACACAGCCCTAACTCCCACCCTCCCTCTTCACTGTCCACAGCCGAGTGAGAAAATGGCGCCGACGCGGGTACCTTATATAGGATCCAAAACCCGCGAGACTCGGAAGGCGGGATGATGACGTTTTGCCTCGATTTCAGATCCGAGTCAGGCGGGAAAAGTCGAGCCTGACTCGGATCGGACTCGGATCGGGGGGGCTCGGGGGGGTTCGGATTTCAGAAATCCGAACCCGCTCACCCCTAATTCAAACAGCATCACACTATCAGGCCACTGCAAATATCTATGTAGAACAGTAGAACATGAACATACATCATTAGCCAATCATTCTATGGAGCTGATTGATCTTTAAAACGAAGCATGTAAAAATATCTTATTGACACCTCTATGCTGAATCGGAGGCACCGCAAGATGCATCCAGCTGAGCACAAGTAGCATATGCACTAGGTTTATGTCAGGCGTACAACTGATATGCTTACAAACATCCAGGTTAGAGGCAATAAAAACATTTTTCTTTGTTACACTTGTTTAATATTGAATAAATGCATTTTCTATAACATTTAATTTAAATAAAAACTATAATAAAGCTGATATAAGTTCAAGTGTAATACAAATGACATATGCACTTTGCAGAAAGTGCAGATGTTTCTAAGACAAAACCAGGTTGCCGCTTTAAAGCACATGGCTAAATCGCGGAAACATCAGCACTTTCAACAAAGCGGAGGTTGTTACTTTTGGCACATACTCTTCCTCCTCGAGTACCAATTAAAATAGCAAAAGAATTCTAAAATGTGCCCATGCAACCATATAATATAGGCATGATCAATGATAACAGCACTATCAGCTTCAGAGGGCAATCCACAATCATCCAATCAACTGTGACTAGCTAGCAACACAGTCATCATCAGTATCACAGGTTTAGTTTTGTATCAGCCCTCGGGCATCTACAAAAGCTATACTTCCTGAAAGGCACATTTGCATCTCTATGCTATCTTACTGGAATTTACACAAACACATTCTTACGAGAGGCGTCACAATGGGTGCGGCACCTCGAAACCCATTGCGCTCACCAATGCGTGCACACGTGGAAATTGGCATGGCCTCATGCACACAAGGCCACGCACCATGAATTGTGCCATCTTGGGGGCATGGCCGCATGTTATCTCCCCCCCACCTGTTCACATCGTGCCGGGGGCTTTCCCAGTGCTCCGGGAGCTACTGGGAGGCCCCGATCCTCTCCAGACACAGGGGGTGTGGAATCACTGCTGCTCACCACTCTGCGACACCATCCGAGGGGGTGACACCAAAATAGCAAAGCAGCTGGGATGGTGTCACCTGTTGCGGACCACACACCCTGCACCCCCCCTAGTGACGCCACTGGTTCTTACTGTACCTTTAGCAAGGTGAGGGTGAAAATGGCATAACAAAATTGGACATTAAGGTGCAATTTCAATTAGCTTTAATGCAGCCTTTGGGACTTATGGACGGAGAAACCTATACATTCCAGTACTCAACACAGAATCTATGGGTTAGCGCTTGGTACCATGTGTGGAAAATGCAGAATATTTGAATAGCTCATGGCATTAAAGTTTAAACCCAGAGCTTTACCCACACAATAAACACAGCTGGTAATTGATTCTGCCCCTAAGTAGGATTCATTTGAATTGTCAGCATGTAGGTGATGCTAAGACTGGGCTGTGAGCAGCAACAAAGAGATAGGAAGCGAAAGCTCTTTTTTTAAAAAAAAAAAAAAGTAAAAAAGAAATTTCTAATGTGAGCTATTCTGGGGGGTCCTGTCTTCTGAGAAATCTGCATTACATCTAAACAGAATCTGGCTTAACATTTGTACTTAAATCACATACTTTTGACTCACTGCATACTTCTAAAGAAAACATTAAAAATACTTCCAAGGTTCATCTCTCAATTTGACTTAAAACATTACTACAACGATATATTTTCACTCAGAACTATCCGTTATACCCCAGGGCAGTTACAGCTTATGGAATCAGCGTTGAGTGTATATGACAATAGTGTAGATACACAATCATTTATGGTGTCAAAGGAATTTAAAAGGCGCTTTTGAAAGAATATACTGATCCACGGAATATATATACAGAATGAAGCTTTCAAGCTATTTTGGGAATTTGTATATAATTGCGCAACGTTTAGAGCATATAGGATGCAATCATTCAAAAATTTGTACAAATGTATATACATACTTGTGTTGTGGTATTCATGTAGACATGCATTCTTCCTTAAAATGCCGTTCAAATTCTTTAGCTTTAATATATATTGTATTGTCAATTTCTTTGCAATTTAATGCCTTAGTTCTCAGCCTTTTTAAATGCTTGTACCCCTTTATTTTTTATACAATGAAAAAGCATCCATCACAACCTCAATGAACAATTTGCCATAAAATATAACTAAAGCTGCATACAAAAAAAAAAATGAAAAAGCACCCATCCACCCCATTCCATACTTGCGTATTTCAGGGTGATTACAGTGGGGCAAAGAATGTGCTGGGGGTCAGCAGATTAAAATCTATATACCTGGCTGGTTGTATAACACCTTCTGATAGGTTCCTGTGTATATAGTGAGCTGCTGGGACACACCATGTGTAATGTGTTAATTGGCAAGGGAAGGGGGAGTCAAATGTCCTTGTCTGTCAGGCTCAAGGTTATTGAGTCTGTCCCCAGCATTTTGGGGTTTTGTGTTCCATGTCCTCTCTACAGCAATTAGACAGATTTTAAATGATCAGTAGCTCAGTTGAGCCTCATGCCTTCTCCGTCAGCCCAGGACAGGATACTTCAGCCCCTATTTACCACAATCCGCATTTAAAATGCGATTGTAATGTAATATTTTTAGGAAAGATCAATTGGATATACTAACACCGGCATGCTGGGACAGAGCTTGCGATAAAGCTCTGTCCCTGTGAGTTATCTTCGCACACATGGTATATTTCGCGAAAAATACTGTGATTAGGTGTCTGCTCATGCGCTGCCGCCGACTACTATGACCCACCCACCCGCGACCTCCCCTCCCTTAGCCGACACTTACCTTGGTGATTGTGAGCTCTCTCCTCCGGTCAGCTGGTCTCTGGGCTCCTGGTCTGTGACCCCGGTCAGCTGACCATGCTGTAAACTAAGATGCCGGTTTACAGCACAGCTGACCAGGGTCTCAGTGCAGGAGACTGGACGACCAGCTGACCAGAGAAGAGAAAGCTCCCCGATACCAGTCAGTGGACCCCCGGCTGCAGGTAAGTGTTTCAGATTTTTATTTTTGAAAACTATTTTTTTTTAAAAGTAATCAGCTTGTGGTCTAGTTAGATCACACATCTGATTACAGGGGGCCGGCTCCCAGCTCTGCTCTGCCTGTCAGGGAACCAGGGGGTAACCCTGCTTAATGTCATTTCCAAGTGGCGTTTTAATAGCAGGGCTCCCACCTGGTATTTTTTTTACAATTCCCCCTTAGTAAATTTCAAGCAGATCGCATTTCCCATTACAAGTATGGGATATGTGATCTGCTTGCTAAGAAATGCAAATGAAAGGGCTTCACAAAAACTGCTCCAAAAGCCCTTTAATACTTTTCAGCGTAATTAATAACACTCGTTTTCACATTATTTTAGTAAAAAAAAAAAATATTGATAAATAGAGCCCTTAGGCTTAGGACACGCAGTCCGTCTGGCTCACCACTCACCTCAACCTACCATCTTCTCCTGTTTTTCCCTTTGCCTCTGCTCCCTGGCATCAGTTCCTACTCTTCCCTCCCGCCTTGCTTCTATCCTCCTGTTTTACACAGTTCCTTTCCTCATAACTCTGCAGTGCCGGCCCCTCGGGTTGTTAACACACTGTGCAGGTCAGGTCCATATAAGGGTGATAAAGAAAAGAGAAACACTCAGCGCATATAGCTCCTAGATAAGTCAGATTATAAATGGATAAATCATATAAATGGTAAATTACTATAGTTAATAACCAAATATGAATAAATAAATAATAAATCCACGGATACTATACAAATTAATAAGTTGACCACATCAATACTACCTCCAATTTAACTGTATTAATAATAGCAATGTGATAGATGTTGAATAGAATATAATAAACAAATTCAATCGATAAATAAAGATACAAATAAATCACTGAGAATGAGTATTCTAAAAAGAATCAATGTTTATTGATGAATATTAATAAACCATTGTGGTATAACAATAAAAGGACTAGAATAATTTCTAAAAGACTAATACCGGTATACAACATATAATGACAAACAGACAGTACATATAAACATATACACAACTGGTGACACTATGTATGTACTCAGCAGAGTGATACACTATGAGCGTATTACTCATCTGCATTTATTGTGAGTCCTGGGCTGACTGGGCACAGTGTAACTGGTGTTACTCCAGGTAAAGGATAAAGGTCGGTGCTGCAAAGAAAATCCTGGCACAAATCCAATATGGACAGATAATAGAGTCTAGTGCACCTCAAATAAGTGGGTGATTACATTGGTCTTGCGAGCGCTCGCGAGCGGGTCTGAATCAGGCCCACTGTACCTATTTGCTTCTACTAAAGTAGGAGTGCACCACAGCATACTGTTTCTTTTCCAGAGTGCCAAACTTCACGTGTAAAAAAAGCCGTGACTTACCGATAACCTACATCTCCAACTCATTTAGCCAACTGAAGCCAAGTCACTTTTGTCGCATCATAGGCATTGTATAACACAGTGCGGTTGTTGCGTGCTGAACAGCGATCCGTTCCACTCTCGGCACGCAAACCCCTGCACATGTGACCAGTGTGTGTTAACCAATGGGCGCTTCAAAAGAGAGTTGCTATGCAACACGATAAATACACAATCTCGGTACAGAAGCAGGGATAAGGGCTCAAAAAACCTGTATAATCCAGGCAGATATCTCAGACTATTTCGTCCAGGGGGTAAAATAAAATAGGGATTGGCCATAGGGACACACAACCCCATCTCCAATTATTGTGTTAAAGTACAAGCATAACACCTCTAACTATACCAGATATATTATATACTGTGTGTGTATATATATATATATATATATATATATATATATATACACATACACACACACACATACACATGCAAAGCTATAGGACCCAGTGCCTTTCATTAGTTAAATTTTATGTAGTAAGAAAGAAAAAAAATGTCAATCCTGTCTTACTTTTTTCTTTTATGATGCTGTGACACAATGCCTCAGCCACAGCCGCCCTCAGCTTCACTGCGGCATGTTCCACCCTCTCTGTCTCCATATGTGGCTGTGTGTGTGTGGCGTGCCCGGCGCCCGCCCCCTCCTTCAATGTCCCGGCTTCTTCCCTGCAGCCTGCGCGCCATGTAGTCACTGAGAGCCGCAGGCTGCAACTTGTCATCTCATTGGTCCACCGCCGGCCCGGCAACCTAGCACTGCTCTGCGGCGCCGGCGGGGACTCTTATTGATGTCTTAGACAGCGGCTGCTACAGCACTGGCTGCGCCTGCGCTGTGGATCGCGGGAACCAGTCTGATCAGTGGTGGGTGGCAGGGGGCCCTCTCCGAGAGGGGGGCCCGGGGGTACATGCCCCCAGTGCCCCCCCCTTAATCCGGCCCTGTGTATGTATGTATGTTGGTATGTGATTCTCTCATAAAACACTTTGTATTGAAAATGTAGTCAGTGGCCTCTCAAGTTCTTCTATAAACATGTGAAATCACTGTGACTTTTGATATAAATGTGGAGCACCATTAAAGTGTATATATATATATATAAATATATATATATATATATATATATACAAGGGCTGATAGAGTATTGAGACTGCCTCTGTTTTTCTCCCCCATAGGTAGCCGTGGCAACGCTATGCTGGTTATTGTGAAGCTCATACATCAGTGTGTCTGAATTTTGTTTTAAACTTGAAAAAAGTGGAAGTGTTTCCATACACTGGACAGTTGTTTGGATTCCGGATCATAATGACGAATCCACGATTCGTCACTTGTCACAATCGATGTCAGGAAATCGGGTATCCTCTCCAACATTCGAACGGTGTTCTTGCATGATTCAACTCATTGTCGCATCTGCTCTTCTGTGAGATTTCTGGGTACCCACCTGGCACACACAAGATGCATTTTCAGTCCTTTTGTCACAATATGCTGAACCCGTTAGAATGAGATGCCATGTGAAGCCGAAAGTTCACGGAAAGTTAACCTTCTGTCATTTTGAAACATCTCTGCAGCTTTGGCAATGTTGATATCTGTAACCGGGGTGGATGGACACCCGGAATGCGCTTCGTAGGTCACTCGCGTATTACCCTCTTTGAAGTGCTTCCACCACCAAAATACTGCAGCACGGCTAATTGTTTCTCCACCGTATGCTTGCGGTAACATTCCATGAGCTTCATTTCTGCTTTTTCCAAGTTTAACACAGAATTCAATCACACATATATCATGTAATCTCACAGACACGTCTTCCTCATCCGCCATGATGAAACATATACGAAGATCTTCCACTGACCAAACAAAGAAGACTACAGCTTTCCAACCGCAGGTTCAGACACATTGACCTATGAGACAGAGGCAGTCTCATTACTTTTCAATCAGCCCTTGTATACATAAATATAGAGGCGTCTCTTTGTGCAATATTTCCAGATGAACACCAATGTGAGCAGAATATATATTAAGATGATCACCAGTTGCTCCCGTACAAAAAGTTAATTATAAAGAGCTTATCTGAATCTGCACTTTTTTAGGGATCTCTAGTTCTTCCCACTTCCTTCTGAAATATCTGCAATACTGAAGAAAAGATGAAAAGCTAATATCATAGCACACCTCATATTACATACAATTAAATAAGTTATGCCAATTTATAACATACAATGTATAAAAAACAATAAGGCTTCTCTGATAGCACACCAAGCAGTGGATAACAGAATCTGTTGTCATCAGTCTGAACCAAACAACCAGTCTGACAACAACAGATCTGTTTGGTACCCCTGGTTTAGAGCCACTGCCATTTTTTTCCATAAAACTGCTTAATTTTTATTTTATTTACTTTATGAAATAAAATGGTAGTAAATCTTACAGCTACTGTTGTATTTCTTTTGAGCATTTTCTTTATTTAAATCTACAGTCCTACAGTAGGTACTAAGCAATATGGAACTCCAATAGGCCATGAAGTCACACATATTTAGAGTTATGTATTCATATATTGTTAATTAGAGATGATCGGTTCTGTTTTGACTCTGTTTTTTTTCCAATTTATTGCAAGTTCGGATCTAAAAACGTCATCATATTGGCTATCCAAAATACGTGAGAGCCGGATAACCAATAAGCAGGGGCGTAGCGTGTAGCCATGGCACCTGGAGCAAATGTGTGCTACTTTGCCTCCCCCACCCAGTTGTCTAGCATGTAGGGGCAAATTAAAGGGAAATAAACATTAGTGCTCCTTCTTGGCATGTGGCGTCAGAGCAGCCAGGCGTGACCTCACCAGACTCACCGCTCAGGCTCCTCCCAGTCACGGGTGCTGCGACCCAGGCTCTCAGCAGCAGCAGCAGCACCAGGCTCAGGCTTTCCCTCAGCAGCATGGACACAGCTGCCATGTTCTCTCCTCCGTGCGAACCAGGGAGGCTGACTTCAGGGCCAGGGTGATAGGTAGGACCCAATACAAAGGTGGAAAAGATAAGAAGCTGAGGGTGAGGATGGGAGGGGAGAGGAGGAGACAGTTCCCTCCCATCATCACCCCCAGCTTCTGTCTTTTGCTCAGTCCCAGACCTGGATTAAGACCCCACAGGGTCCTACGCAAAATATCGCCTCAGGCTCCATATTAAAGTAGATATAAATACATATTATATACATTTGTCATACAGCTCTCGCTCCTCACTCATATCTCACCCCAAACACATATATAGCTTTCCCCCTCACTCAGATCTCCCCCCTCTCACATATCCCCCACACACACCACTCTTTCCCCTCACTCAGCTCTCCTCCCCTCACACAATGCTCACCCTCACTCAGACTCCCACACACACAGCGCTCCCCCATCACACATATCTCCTGCTCACTGGGAACCCGCCCCCCCACAGCTCTTCCCCTACTCTCACTCAGACTCCCAACACGCACACACACAGTCAACCACCCCCTCACACACAGCTTTCCCCTTTCACTGAGATCCCCACACACTCACTCCCCCTCATTTAGATACCCCCCATTTCACACACACAAACGCAGATCTCACCCTCCTCAGACCAACCCTCACACACACTCATACACACACAGCTCTTCCCCTTAATATAGCTCCCCTCCCTTCACATACACAGATATCCCACCTTACCTTTCTCCTCCCCCCTCTTGACTGTTGCAGGGCGCCGGAGAGCAGCCATCTGATCAGGTAGGGGGAAGGGGGGGGGGTCTCCTGCTGCCAAGCATAGCCTTAAGCACATAAACAGATCAGTGCCTCCATACTAGGAGCGTGGTGTGGGCTGAGCCACAAACGCTGCTCCGCCCACACCATGCCACCTGTCTGGAGGCACTGATCTCTTTATGTGCATTAGGGCGGCTCAGCTCAGCAGCAAGTGATCCACACCCCAGTCGGATGGCTGCTCTCCAGCGCCCTGGCTAGAGCAGGTGCCTGAAGCAGGAGCTCCACTGGAACCACCCTCACTACACCCATGCCAATACGATAAAGTTTTCAGATCCGAACGTAACCAAGTCAAAACCAAACAGCTCATCTCTTTTGTAAATAGGAAGTAACTTAAAAATAGAACCCCAGCCGCTGTTTGACTATGTCTATCTTTATATTTCTTTAATTATTGAACACCTTACATCTTCTTACACTGATGAGCTCAAATAAGGAGGCAAAAGTATATATTTGTCTGTATAGATTTAATCCTTTCTCAGCATTGGCCTGTTTCATGCTTAAGAATTAAAGAGTATTACATGATTGCTATACTTCCCATAAATGGCTTCTCTTAGGCAGCAGATTCCATTCTCTCCAATCCATTACAACATTTCAGGGATTCTGAGCTAAATAGTAACATTTTGGACTGTATCAGGCAACTCGGAACAGCTAAGTGTATTTGTATTCTCAGCAGAGAATTCTGTATAAATATTGGCCATATAAAATATATAAAGAAACTGTGCAACAAATAAATTGTGAAATTATTATTTTAAATGCATTTTATAACGTTCACACATTATCAACAGATCTTTAACACTATATAATATAATGCAGCCAGCATGTGTGGGCTTTGTGGGAGGGAGAGATGGGTCACGTCTACATAGTAGTAGGAGTACAGACTGAGGTATTAGGCATTTTGTGAGTCAAAACATCTGATTGTAGAGTGCCTCATTGTGTGTCTGTACCTTATACAACTGAACTTCCCATTACAAGCTATTTTATATAGTGCAGAAGGAGATGAGGAGATAGATCATTTCATACATTTTAGGTATTTAGAATTTTAGTTACGTCGAAACTTCGGAATTTTTGTACAATCTGTTATTTTTATCCACTGATGACTTGAATGATTCAACATGTTTGATAAAAAGGGCTCGAAATATCAAGTTTTAATCTGGTCATATCTCTAACTCTCTGCAAAAAACATCAATTGAACAATTAAATGAACTAATTTAAATAGATGTTTTCTGTTTATTGTACTATATTATAAGGTAACCCTATAATTGGTATTATTATTATTATTATTATTATTATTATTATTATTATTATTATTATTATTATAAGAATATTGTTATTCCTAAAATAATAATAATATTGGTAGTTTTTTTTGCAAAGATTTCTCAGACTAGGAAATGGCTAATACTAAAAAATGTAAATACATATAGAGGACTGGTGCCGGGTTCTCCAGGTCCCCATTTCCCAGGGTCCGCACAGGCACCATAGTGTGTCAGAGGTGCCAATGCAGTCACCCACCCTGAGTGGCCATCCTTCCATGCCACGGAGGTAACTTGTACTTTGTTAAAAACAAACTACCCACAAGCTGTCCATGGATTAATGTAACATACATAACATGTCTAACTTTCACTCCAACAATTATCCAGAAAATATCTTTAAAAAAAAAGTAACGCCAAAACGTTGCTGTAGCCTTCAGATTTAACAGATTTAGATCAGCTGTATTATTAAATCAGTGACTATTCCAAATGTTATTTTGATTATGATTGCATCCAATAAGTAAATAACCTTGAGGTCAACAGTTAATGTAAACTTGATGGTTCAGTTCACCCTATCATTCACGCTTTAATTGCTAGCATATACCATAATGCTCTGTGCTTATACCACTGTTGCTATCGAAGTAACATAACACGATGATGAATAGCTATTTTAGACTGTAATCAAAATGTTCTAAAGTGAAAATAGGCGTAATTGTAATCAGACACAAAATTGAGAATAGGGTTTTTTTCTTGTCCATTTCTTTGTTGTCTTTATGTTTATAGTCAATATCCTCTCATATGCATTATAAGTCGGTAAACATCTATTTATAGTATATGCAATATGTCAGTAAATGTGTATTTGTTTGTAAATCCTGTTTTTATGGCTACAGCTCACCGCAATGTTTTGAAACATACTGTACAAAAAGTAGATAAAGACTAAAGAGTCTATGGGGGTCATTCAGACCCGGTCGTTAGCGCCGATGCGCTCGGACCGGGTCGATGGCCCCCCACAGAGCATGCGCACGACGGTGCCGGCGCCGTCGTGCGCATGCATGAGACCCGCTACGACCGACAGCACCGGTCGTAGCGGGTCTCGATCTAAAGGGGGCGAGCTGTCGATGTTGATTGACAGCTCGCCCCGTTTGGAAGGTGGGCCGGGGGGGTGGCAGCCCAAACGGGGGCGTTCCCATGGGAACGCCTACCATTTGGGGGTGGCCCCACTGACATCACTAGTGATGTCAGTGGAGAGCTTCCGGCCCAGACAGACCCGAAAGCTCTCCGGGGCTTACGACAAGGGAGACCCTACCCTAGGGTCTCGTCGTAAGCCCCGATGGTCGCGATGGTCTTGACCATCGCAACCATCACCTTAGGCGGTCGTAAGGCTGTGGGTGTTAACCCACAGCCTTATCACTGCAAAGGAGGACGTCTCTGTATGAGGTCCTATGTACTAAGTCTTGGAGAGAGATAAGGTGGATAGTGATTTAGACCGACCAATCAGCTCCTAACTGTAATTTTTTAAATACAGTGAGAGTTAGGAGCTGATTGGTTGGTTCTTTATCTCCAGCCACTTTATCGCTCTCCAAGGCTTAGTACATAGACCCTTAAGAACTAGACACTCAACATTGACAGCACGCCCCCTTTGGTACGAGACCCGGAGCAACGGTTTGCTCATCGCTATCCGGGTCTCATGCATGGGCACGATGGAGCCGGCTCTGTTGTGCGCATGCGCCACCATCGACCCGCTTGCGAGCGCATTGCGCTCACGAGCGGGTCTGAATCAGGCCCCAAGTTCCAGTTCTGATCTCATGCTGGTTCGGAACTTGGATTTAAAAACCAAACTCAGTGTCACGGCTGCCGACACTTGAGATCCCTGGAGGGAGGCAGGCCTACTAGGCACAATAAACTGGGGTAGTCTTAGGAATGACCTTGCCATGAAACTTAGTAGCACAGGATAAAAGTAAAATAGAATTTATTCACAAAAGAATTATAATCAGCAAGGTCTCATATAAAGTCTCAAACAGCACAGAGATTCATATATGCAATAATAAGTATAGGAGAGAATCCCCAAATATATATGCAGTCTTTAGCATGTAAGAACTAACGTGGTAGAGAACCCAGAGTCCAGTATGAAGCTAACACCTCAGGATGACATTGAGGACCTTGGCCAGGGTAGAACCCAGTAGTAATGGAAATCTGGAGCAGAGCGAGCCCTGCAGAATAATATAGTTCCGGGACAGGGCCAAGACCTGCGGTTCAGTGAGAGATGAAGGAAACTTGAGCCTTGTGGTATAATGAGGATGGAGCAGGGTTAAACCCTGTAAGGTGATGAAATTCCAGAACAGCGTTGAGCCCTGTATCGTGGCTAGAGTACGGATTGGGGTTGAGCCCCGTGATGCGGAGAAGATTGTAGCAGGGTTGAGCCCTGTAATGACGCTAGGGATCGGGGCGGGGTTGAGCCCTGTGATGTGTAGAAGATTGTAGCAGGGTTAAGCCCTGTGGAGCGGCTAGGGTTCAGAGTGGGGTTGAGCCCCGTGATGCGGAGAAGATTGTAGCAGGGTTGAGCCCTGTACTGTAGTTAGGGTTCGGAGCGGGGTTGAGCCACGTGATGCGGAGATAACACTGTAACACTGTAACGGTGCAGTTGATAACTGTAACAAGGATGAGTTCAATATCCACAGGAACGGAAAGACAACAGGTAAAGTGCAGCAAAATGATGAAAGCACAATGATGGAGTAAAAAGCAATACTTAGACAATAGGAATGCTGGGCTCTGTAGTGCAGCAAATAACTGGCATTAGAAGTTCATCTGAAACATAACAAAGTCCACAGCATGTTTTCTATCAGCAATGGTTTTATAATTATGAGAGGCTTTCCTAAGACACTTATGTACCTGTCTCCAAATTCCAGAAAAATATTGGAGGGTAGCTTTAGCTACTGGGACATCCACAGTAGGAATTTACTGAAGCTCATGAGCTCGAGGATGTCGACCAGTATTGTCAAAAAAGGACTTACACCTCTAGCAGATGAATAATGAAAGTTATGAGCAAACTCAGCCCAAGGCAAAAAATCCATCCAATCATCTTGGGAAGAAGAAATGTACATTCTTAAGAAGGTCTCCAACTCCTGGTTCACTCTTTCAGTTTATACAGTACATTTGACTGAGGATGATGTGCAGAAGAAAACTGTAATTTAATTTGCAATGATGAACATAAAGCCCTCCAAAACCGAGCAACAAACTGGACACCCCGATCAGACAATATCTCAGAAGGAAGTCCATGAAGACAAAATATCTCTTTGATAAATATTTGTGCTAATTTCGGGGCTGATGGAATTCGAGCCAAAGGACAAAAATGAGCCATCTTGGTAAAACGATCCACCACTACCCAAATAACTGTACACCCCCTAGACTCAGGAAGATCTGTAATGAAATTGATGGAACGATGGGTCCATGGCTGGGTGGGAATGGGTAGTGGATGAAGAGGACCAACTGGAGACTGCCGGGAGGACTTATGTTGTACACACTTAAAACAAGAATGTATAAACTCTTGGACATCTTTTTTCATGGAAGAAAATACTAACATTGCAAAAAAGAGTACATTTTACGAACTCCAGGATATCCAGAGAAACGAGAATTATGAGCCCAGGAAAGAAGTTTACCTCGTAACTCAGGCTTCCACAAATATCTTCCCAGGAGGAGGATCAGGAGAGATGGAAATTGAAGATAAGGCCAGAGGGTTTATTATAGGGTACTTTGATCCTCATTTTATTCTTTCTCTTCCAACATTGAGCGTGAGAGAGCAAGCAAAATTCATACCATTGCACACAAGTTCCAAATGGCCACTAATGTGGTGATTTCAACAAGAACACTGTGTAGGGAGGCCCATGAACTTGCATCAAAAGTTTTTATCAGGGCGACAATGCCACCTGTCATGTTTCCAGAGCAATGCTGGACTGATATATAGAAAATTCTGGCTAGCTCAGAGTCCAGATCTTAATCCCATTGAGAACCTTTGGGACGAATTTGGGCAACGGGTGTGTTCTTTGTAGCTTTATATACTTTTCAGAGTTTATACTATTTTGAGATGTAAATGCAGCCTATTGGCAGTGCCTATTCTAAACTACAGATTAGGTTACAGATTAGGTTAATCAACACCATCTGATTCCAGTCAAGAGAAATGTAATCTTCAGAGAATTGGTGGTGGACGGTTGCTTGTGTGTAAGTTGTGCTCTTGTGCATATAGAATTTTAAAAGAATGTTGTAATGTCAATAAAAGGATAGTTTAGCAGAATAATGAAGATGCTTTGAGCGGTGTACCTTGTGCAATTTGTAACTTCATAATAGCATATTTTAGTGAGAAAACAAAGATAAAAATTGAATACTTATTTTTCATTGCTGACTGTGGCCAGCTAGGAACCATGCTGACATGATGTTGGGCCTATTTTTTAATTTTATGTGGAGGACTGGATCTGTAGCTCCATCTTCCCCATTGTTAATCTGGTCCTGCAGGTATACAATACTTAATACCCTGACTTACATGGACCTATGCTAGATAACTGATACTGAATACTTCAAATAAAGTCAGTAATGTAGTCTCAAAAGGGCCAGCTCCCATAGGATTACATTATCTAACAAACAGAAAAGTATGCTCTGCTGGAATACCTTGCAGTTGCCATGCATGGTACAGTACACACTCTGAAACATAAAGGTGAGAATCATTTATTTTGAAAATACGGCACCACTGTCACTAAATAACCTTTTCCTCCTCAACTACTGTATGTCTTAACTTAATCATGAGAGATAGAGGACACAGGGATGGGGTTTGCATTACAAAGGGATGGGGTTTGTATTACATGTGGCAATTTTGCATGGAACTTTTTATTACATACTGTATATTTGTGTGACTGTAGAGAAAACACACTTCCCTGTGAAGAGAAGAGGACATGGTGTGGGTTCCATTAAAACTATAAAACAAGACCTGAGGACAGCCTGCTGAGAGGTGGTGAAAAATGTATGTCCTTTTGAAAAATATAAATGACTATTCGGGTCTTCGAACAGCTAGGAATGCCACTCTCCATCCTTTTATCCAATTGTAATACGACTCAGAATAACCTATAGACAGTGATTGTTTTCCCACTAGGCACCATTTGCTGGGGCAGCACAGCAGGCCCCCTGTATCAGAGCCTTGTCTGCCACTGCCCCAGCCCTTAAAGCAGCAGCTGCAATGTCCAGTAGTGCCAGACTGCCCGCCACAATAGATAAGCCTGCGGTGCACCCGGCTGTCCTTTGCTGCTCCCCTCCTTCTCCTCCTCTGGCAATCAGCAGTGGGTGGAGATTAAGGAGTCTATCATGACTTCTTATCCCTGAGTCAGTGAAGAAGATGAGCATTTACTTAAGTCGCAAGAGTAGCACCTGCTTTCCGACCTGCCTGAGTGAGCCCAATGCAGAATAGAAGATGATGGTTTAAGAGATAATAAGATACAAGCGGAGCAACATGTGATCAAGAAACAAGATGAGGTGAGGCAAGTGAGTGGGCAAGGACACATTTGTTACTCATTTATTTGCAGAGAAAGGGGCATATCCAATTAGCCACGGGGTAAACCCCATGGCTAATTGGATATGCCCCAAAGGGTAGCAAAAATTATGTGATAACACATAAGACAGCTAGCCCATTTAATATTCCAAACTCATATTACAATGACGACTGTTCCACCTATAAAGATATTCGAGCATCTGGAGTTTTCTAGTCCCTTCAATAATTAAAAAAAATAAATTGGGGGAGGCAATAATGTTATGCCTAGGGACAGCCCAACCCCTAAATTCACCCCTGCATGTAGATGGATCCATGGCATGCTCAGATTAAACACACACAATATCCAGACTTGCATTGAACTCTGCAGCAGCCTCTTGCTCTTCACGAATGCCACCATCTTGTCCTTTGATATTTTGTTCTTGGCTGGAAAGAGGTGTCTTCCAAGAACAGCTTAGAAGAGTTAGCGTTGGACCAGCTTTTGTCTCTCCACGTTGAAAGGCATTTGCAAATGACATTCTGTATATAAAAAAGTTTGAATTTCTTAGCCTAATAGTCATTTGAAAATACTATGTGCTGACATCCCATTTAACTTTTTATTTCAAATGTTAAATATTTAATTTCATATTTTAGTTGTTTTTTTTCCTGTTAGGTTATTTAATGGAACTATCGAAATTGATCACTTAATTGTAAATTAATGAGAGAATGATCAAAATGAACATTAAATAATTATTTTAGTATTATTTGGCATTACTGCTCAAATTCAGCCAAGTTAAAATGAAATACTGCCCCATTGTTTACATTACACATTTTTGTGTGAACTTAGAATTGGAAGAGGATATGGAAATTGAGTGAGTTCACAATGGAAATATGTTTGGATGTTGGATAAATGGATACAATTTGGAAGAAGAAATATTGGCACAAAAATTACATGAGAGGTTTTATTATTTTTTTTTCAAGTTTCTACACCAGGAAAGAGGTCAGTGGGGTCAGCCATTTTTCTTTCCCTTTATTATGTCAATTAAATTTTTTTTAAATATTTTTTTTCCATGATAACTATAATGATTAGTGAATATCCCCTTCCCTATACAGTAAAAAAAAAAATCGTTATCATTTAATCATTAGCATTGACATCACCGCTCCATAGCCTAACATATATGTGGTGCAAAGAAAAAGGTCACTACAGTAGGTGCTGGAAAACGGGCGACCACTAACTGAATATTATACTAATACTACTCAATAAGTTTAGTATAGTAGTTTATACAGTAAATTGTAGTTATGGTAATACAAATGACCACTTTTCTGTGCTAACCATATGTTTCATAGAGGTTAGTTAAACATTATAGCCTATAATACATAGAAACAGTTTGATAATCTTGATATATATATTTTTTCTTTTTATGTTAAACACTTTTTGTTAATTAATTTCTTGCGTCTTTTCTCTTTTTATGAGCAAAGTAAAGAAGGAATATAATACAATTCCATAGAAGTCAAAGTGCAAATTGATTCACAGATGTTTTATATATATATATATATATATATATATATATATATATACTTGTACAATAGTCCGGCACTCACAACAATCCAAGTCAGTATATGCTCAGGTGCCTCCTACTGAAGAAGAATATGCAGAACTAAAAATAGTGGCACTCTGAGACTTAACAGCAGTTAGAAGAAGGACATCGTTTATTCCAAAGTCAGGAACATCGACCAACGTTTCGGGGCCACAGCGCCCCTTTGTCAAGGTAAGTGAACCTTACCTTGACAAAGGGGCGCTGTGGCCCCGAAACTTTGGTCGATGTTCCTGACTTTGGAATAAACAATGTCCTTCTTCTAACTGCTGTTAAGTCTCAGAGTGCCACTATTTTTCGTTCTGCATATATATATATATATATATATTTATTATAATATATATATTATATATGTATATATATTATATACATTTATATATATATATATATATATATATATATGATACATAGATGATATATATGAAAAGAATATTACAATGTGATACAATGTGTGGTGCCAGATATGTTTATAAGGGTGGAAAACATGTGGTAAGAATTCCACCTTAGCAAAAATACTAGAAACAATTGTAAATTTTGGACTATTTAAGGGCAGAATAAATAAATGTGACTGTGCTATACATATGTAATATTTGCAACTTGAATATGGCATTGTGTTTACATGCCAGATACGTTAGAATGAAAAAATGCATAATGCAACCACATGTGAAAATGCATATGAGCACTAAGGGGCCAATGCAATGAACTGCGAGAACTTTCAGCCTCAGGGGGTGTGAGCAGAGATAATCTACTGTAATGGGCAACTTGTCGGCCAATTGAAACTGCTGTAATGGGCAATCCCGGGTATTTAAATCGGTTCTGATTCAGAGTTGTACGTTATAAGTATTGCTGCTGCGTCTTTGGATGCAGCAACAATTCTAAAATATGCTAATGCAGCAGGAGTTGTCTAAAGACAAAAAAGATGCCTCCTGCTAGCACCAGAGATCCGAGCGTGCAATAGTCACAGCCATTGGTCATCTTACAAAAGATGACCGATGGCTGCCCCCGTTTTGTAAAATTTTCATCCTTCGGGTTTTCCCCTATGTCCGTATGTATTCACACACATGCTATTAGTTCAACTGTTCACTGCTATATGAAAGCAATCCAGAACACAAGCTTTAAAGAGATCTTCCCATTCATTTTGATGACGTTTCCAGCATACAGTATGCAATACATGTAAAAAACCTATGGAAACAAATGGATTTAAAGAATAAGAAAGCTGTATACAGTATGTAAAACAAAATAAATAAAAACAGACAGCACAGACCCACAATAGCCCCACAATAGAAAGCTTCAGCATGACAGCAGTGCCAGGTAAAGGTCCACATGGGCCTGGAGCTGAAATCTATGAACAGCCTACTGTGTGCCACTGCACGGGGTGTGACCAACGCCATGGGGAAGTTACTAGTGAGGTGTGATCAGTGTCGTGTAGGTGTGGTCTGCACAGGGGGTATATTAATGTAAAAATCTTTAAACAGCACTAGAGCTACAAGTGCCAGCATGGGTGCCCCTGCATGCTAGCACTTGTGGCACTGCAAGTGCCAGCATGCCCAGACAACCGTTGGTGCCTGTAGTCCCACTGTAAAGAAAATATTAAAATAGTGACATGATAAGCACAAAATGTGTTTAACCCTTTATTAAACACACTCACACTTCATACTTACCTATTCTTGGATGTGCTTGGTCGCCTTGTACATGTGGTAGTCCAGGGGTCTTGGTAAAACAATACAACGCAGTGACTCAAACCAGAACAGACATGCTGTTTACTGGGTACAGCGCTAACCCCGATATGACAATTCCCATGTGGCTCACTGCAATAGTATTCAATATGGAAGCGTTGATTGCCTGAGAGTCGGATGCTCTCTGCCAATCAACGCTTCCGTATTTAATAATATGGTATCAGACTGGGTTCAGAGGTCCGGGGCTAGGTATGCTCTAGGGGGGACCCCATGCACATTTTTCTTTATTATTAACTCTTTATTTACACTCGCACACCAAAGCCTGTACAGATCATACTGATCTGTGCAGTGTTTCGGACAAACACGCCTGCCACGGGCAGGGCTATTGATTTCTTCTACAGTGATGTGATTTTGGTGCGATTTTGATCATGTTTGACAACACAATTCTTTGTAAATCTGTGATTTCTATTCATGTCTATTTAAACCATATGATGTTTGGTCCTATGGGGTAATGCAGTCTGCTGCAGTCTAAAGTCGTGTTTAACATGTGAGTTTGCCTTTAGTAAATTTCCGATTTTCCAAATTGGATATTGCAGAAACAGCCCCAATCATCCAAAAACTAATCTTAGTAAATTTACCCCTTAAAGTGCAAAGGGTTTAAAGATGTGGAGCAGACCTGCTATAGTGAGAGAGAGAGAAAAGAGAGTCCTGGGAACTCGCTATTGTGATCAAATGAATTTCTAGAGGGAAAAAAAACTACTGTATTAACAATGGTGTGAAGCTTCATTTATATCAATGGCCTATTCCTTTCAACAGAGTTTCTACATTTATCACTCAAGTACTGTATGTTGAAATTAACAGGCCAATGGAATTAATATATCATTGGAATAAATGGGAAAATCACAGCAAAATGCTGGTGTGACTGTTCTTGTTAACCCCTAGTGGTTATGCACAAATAGAAATGATTGCAATGTTTAATGTGCGGTGACTCTCTTGACATGGACAGAAATGAAGAAAGCAGGATCCAAAAATACCCAATGGTTTGGGTACTGAGGGGGTCATTCAGACCCGCTCGCGAGCAGCAGTACGCTCGCAAGCGGGTCGATGTTCCCCACTGCGCATGCACACGACGGAGGGAGCTCCGTTGTGCGCATGCGCGAGACCCGGCGAGCGACGGGCTCACCATCGCTCCTGGTCTCGCACCAAAGGGGACATGCTGTCGATGTTGATTGACAGCACGCCCCCTTTGGTGGGCGTGCCTGCCAGACGGAGGCGTTCCCATGGGAACGCCTACTGTCTGAGGCCGGCCCCACTGACATCACTAGGGATGTCAGTGGGAGTGATTTTGGCTCTGATAGAGCCAAAATCACTCCAGGGCTTGCGGCAGCGGCCAGGGGGCCGCTCCATTTTCAGGGAGGAGGGCCCTGATTCAGAGCGAGTGCTCTGGTCAGAGCGTTCAGCTCTGAATCAGGCCCTGAGCATTTGCAGATCTCCTTCTGAGAGACAGAGTGGGGGTGGCGTCAGGCAGTGGCATCACAAGCAGGGTACAGGCCGCACCCTGGTGTCACCCGACGAGGGGTGACACCAAAGTGCCGACTCCTCCTCAGTGACAGGAGCTGGGTGCTGCATGGTAGCATTACATGCAACACTCGGCTCCCAACACAGTGAGGGAGCCGGCACTGCACACAGGCTGGTCCCCGGGGGCAGTCCATATCTCCTGACCCCCAGAGTGACTAAAACAGGTGTTTGGGCAACACCCCTAACTGCGAGGACACGCCCCCATCCCGTGATGTCACGTCTCCGTTTTTACCAAGCCGCACACAGTACTGTCCTCTCTGGGGTCCAAAGACCAGCTATCACCATAGTGAGTGACGCCACTAGCATAAGGCAGCGTCCCAGAAAACGGGAGCATTTATGGGTGTACTGAGCCAGTGGCTGCCTCCTTGTACACAGCTTCACTGGCTTCAGCTGTGTGAAAACACCGGCCATAATGAGTAACCTTTGGATGCCCAATGTCCACGTATAATGATGCTGCATATTCGGGCGCAGCTGCGGATCACATAAGATGGCAAGAGGCTTCTACTTACACAAGGCGCCTCCTGTAGCATTAGTATATTTTATCTAGAGATGAGCGGGTTTGGTTCTCAGAGAACCGAGCCCACCCGAATTTTGCAGATCCAAGTCGGATCCAAGCAGGCTCGGAGTTTCCCGCCTGACTCGGATCTCGAAACCGAGGCAAAACCATAGAGTCGGAAATCTCATGGTTCGCGAGCTTATGTCTCTATGATCAATGTAGTATATAGAGACCACGCGGCGGACATCATTTCTCTCCGGGTGTGGAGACTGAACAGGGAGGGTGGGTAGTGTAGGGCTGGGAGAGTGGTGCTGTCTCCTGTGTCCTGGGCTGGTGCACTGCTTATCTATTCCGGGCTGCTGCTGCTGAGTGCTCATCCATTCTGGGCTGGTGCTCTGCTGTCTGCCGTGCCCATCTGGGCTGGTGCTGAATACATCTTGGCTGATGCTGCATCCATCTGGGCCCAAGTTCTGGACTCCCCCCAAATATAGATATTTTAAAAAATAAAAGTGTAATATTTTTTTGTGCGTGTTAGGCTTAACCGCACAAGATACAGCCAGCAATGCAAGTTGCAACCTAGTGCTGCCCGACTCCAGTCGTGATCAATCTGTGCTCTGGGCCCAAGTTCTGGAGCTGAAAAAAAAAAATCAATTGTCTTTTTTTCTAATAATTGTCTGTGTGCCTGTGCATGTTAGGCTTAGCCGCACAAGATCTAGCAATTCGGCAACACAACCTAGTGCTGCCCGACCCCAGTCATGATCAATCTGTGCTCTGGGCTCAAGCTCTGGAGCTGAAAAAAAAAAAAAATCAATTGTCTTTTTTTTCTAATAATTGTCTGTGTGTCTGTGCATGTTAGGCTTAGCCGCACAAGATCTAGCAAGTCGGCAATGCAACTTAGTGCTGCCCAACTCCAGTCGTGACCAATCTGTGCTCTGGGCCCAAGTTCTTGAGGATGAAAAAATTTAAATCAATTGTCTTTTATTTTATCTTTTACTGTGTGTGTGCGTGTATCCAGCCAGCAACGTAAGTTGCAACCTAGTGCTGCCCCACTCAAATCGTGATCAATCACTGCTCTGGGCCCAAGTTCTTGAGCATAAAAAAATTTTAAATCAATAAGTTTTTTTTGAGCTTTTTCTGTCTGTGTGTGTGTGCGTGTTAGGTTTAACCGCACAAGATCCAGCCAACAATGCAAGTTGCAACCTAGTGCTGTCCCACTCCATTCGTGATCAATTGGTGCTCTGGGCCCAAGTTCTTGACCTCAAATTTTTTTTAAATCAATTGTCTTTTTTTTAATGTTTTACTGTCTGTGCATGTGTGCGTGCGTGTTAGGCTTAACCACAGAAGATCCAGCCAGCAACACAAGTTGCAACCTAGTGCTGCCCCACTCCAGTCATGATCAATCGGTACTCTGGGCCCAAGTTCTTGAGCATAAAAAAATTAAAATCAATTGTCTTTATTTTTATCTTTTACTGTCTGTCTGTGCATGCGTGCATGTTAAGCTTAGCCGCACAAGATCTAGCAAATCGGCAGCGCAACCTAATGCTGCCTGACTCCAGTTGTAATCAATCTGTGTTCTGGGCCCAAGTTCTGGAGCTGGAAAAAAATAAAAATCAATTGTCTTTTTTCTAATAATTGTCTGTGTGTCTGTGCGTGTTAGGCTTAGCCGCACAAGATATAGCAAGTCGGCAACGCAACCTAGTGCTGCCCGACTCCAGTCATGATCAATCTGTGCTCTGGGCCCAAGTTCTGTAGCTGAAAAAAATTAGCTGAAAAAAAATAAAAATCAATTGTCTTTTTTTCTAATAACTGTCTGTGTGTTTGTGCATGTTAGGCTTAGCCGCACAAGATCCAGCCAGAAATGAAAGTTGCAACCTAGTGCTGCCCGACTCCAGTCATGATCAATCGGTGCTCTGGGCCCAAGTTCTGAAGCTGAAAAAAAATTAAAATCAATTGTCTTTTTTTGTCTAATAATTTTGTGTGTGTGCATGACTGCACGCGTGTGAATTTTGTAATCGCACCTTGGCTACAGTATTGGTGCTTGTGACACTGCTTCAAGACCGCAAAAAATATGGAGGGCTGTCAAATGACAGGAGAGCAAGGCCAAGAACCACATGTTGTAGCTGCTGCCAGCAGTGCAAGGCGGTCAACTTCCTCATCCTCTATGAAGGCCCATGACCCAGGGCTTAAGTCACGCCATCGATATGGTAAAGCAAGTTTTACTGAAGTAAAGAAAAAAATTTTTAAAAGATATTTGCGTTTAGATAAACAAAAAATTGGCAATATGCCATTCACTACACAAAGTGGCAAGGAAAGGATAAGGCCTTGGCCTTTCTTTATGAAGACTGCTGATTCTGATAGCACTTCTGCTTGTAGTAGTAGTGGTGGTCCAATTGAAAATGTGAAAGTTGTTAACACAGCTCCAGAAAAACCAACTGTGTGCCCTGAGAAATCGAAATCACAAATCCCAGAGGAGAGTGCAAGTGTGTCCGCAGTTGCCATGTGTGAGCCAGACCTAAATACTAGTGTACTGGAGGATCCTCCAAGTTCCAACATTTGTGTGCCCTCTGTAAATGTGGGGAAGGGCAGTCAACACCTTGCAGACGTAGCCATTGAGGATGCTTCTGTGGAATTGCACATGGAGTAGGAGTATATTTTGGTAGTTGAAGGCGCTAAGGATGATGAGGATAGTGATGATGAAGATGTTGGTGATGAGAATGTTGATGCCGAGGATGTTCTTTGTGTAAGTAAGGCAACAGCTGTTGCCCATGGATTGAAATAGCCAAAGCCCATTGTTGTCATGCCGGGGCAAAAGACAAAAAAATCTACTTCTAACATGTGGAATTATTTCCACCCCGATCAGGACAACAGTTGTCAAGCCATAAGTTACCGTTACCTAGAGGGAGGGACCTAAACCACCTAGGCCCCTCCTCCTTGTTACATTACTTGGAGCGCATTCATGAAATATCAAAGTGTTTGGTGCCAAGTTCCAAAACTCAAAAAGTAACAGTCCTGTACCACCTACCTGCTCCCTCTCTGTGAGATCCAAGCGCCTTCGATCTCCAACACCAACACCTGCATCATCAACATCCTCATTCATCATCGGGAGTAGTCCTGCTGCATCCAATGTTGGTATTTGAAGCATGATTGACTCCTCTCCTATCCGTGATTCCTCAGAAGGATCCTTGATGACTACACCTGTTGCTGCTGCTGTTGCTGTGAGTGGATCTTCATCCCAGAAGAGGACCAGGAGGAAGACTACTTGTAGTGTATCCTCCAAAAAGCAATTAACTGTCAAACAATCGTTTGCAAGGGCAAACAAGTATGACAGCAATCACCCAGTTGCACAGCGGATTACTGACGCCATAACAGCTATGCTGGTATTTGATGTGCATCCAGCATCCGCCATTACCGCAGTGGGGTTGCAACAGTTAATTGAGATCCTGTGTCCTCACCACCAGATCCCTTCTAGCTTCCACTTCGCTAGAACAGCAATTCCAAATCTGTACAAGGACATTAAAATAAAACCTTATTAATGTCCTCAGAAGTGCCGTTGTACCCACTGTCCACTTGACCACTGGTATGTGGACAAGTGAGACAGGGCAAACTAAGGATTACATGACTGTGACAGCCCACTGGGTAGGTGTATTGCCTACAACAGCAACAGCAACATCTACCAAAAGACAGATGTTACTGAGGCGGGCTTCTCTTTGTATAACTAGTTTCACTAAGAGGCATACCACTGACAACCTCTTAGAAAAACTCGGAAATAATTGCTAAATGGCTTACCCCACTTGGACTCTCCTCAGAATTTGTGATTTCGAACAATGCCTCCAATATTGTGAGAGCATTACATCTGGGTGAATTCCAACATGTCCCATGTTTTGCTCACACAATTAATTTGGTGGTGTAACAATTTTTTAAACCTGACACAGTCGTGCAGGAGATGCTCTCAGTGGCCCGCAAAATATCTGGACATTTTAGACATTCGGCGACTGCTTGTCGAATATTGCATGACCAGCTAGGTACTGTTAAATTTGTCCTTCCATCAGCTGAAGCAAGAGGTAGTAACTTGATGAAATTCTACCCTATATATGCTTCAGCGGATGGAGGAACAGCAAAAGCCCATCCAGGCCTATACAACGGACTATGACATAGGCCGTAGAGGGGGAAAGCTCCTTACTCAAGCGGATTGGAGAATAATTTCTGTGTTGTGCAAGATTCTCAAACCCTTTGAACTTTGAACTTAACACACGTGAAGTTAGTTCAGACACTGCCAGCTTGAGTCAGGTCATTCCCCTCATCAGACTTTTGCAAAAACATCTGGAGAAACTGAAGGAGGAGCTGTAACGGAGCGATTGCACAAAGTATGTCGGACTGGTGGATCAAGCCCTTGATTCACTTCAACAGGATCCAAGAGTCGTCAATCTATTGAAATCTGGAAAATATATTTTGGCGACCATTCTGAATCCTAGGTTTAAGTCCTACCTTGTGAGTTTTTTTCCAACAGGCAAAAATCTAAAACTGTGCAAAGAGATGTTGGTAAAAAAATTGTCAGCTGCAGCCACACGTGAAACGCCATAATCTCCTACTTCAGTTTCTGCAGCTGCCAGGAAAAGACTAAATTTTCCTTACAGAATGCTTGCTGGTCAGGCAGATCGTTCACCAAAAAATTACATCTGGTCGGGCCTGAGAGAACTGCCTACTAGTGACATATCTTCTACCGTGATTATGTGTGATACGGTCTCCATTCACAGAATGTTGGAGGACTATTTCAGAGATAACATCCTAATAGGCATGTCAGAAAGTCCCTGTCAGTACTGGCAGGAAAAAGAGGCAATTTGGAGTCCCATACACAAACTGGCTTTGCATTACTTAAGTTGCCCACCCTCCAGTGTGTACTCTGAAAGAGTTTTCAGTGCAGCTGGCAACCTTGTCAGTGATCAGGATAGGAGGTTTCTTCCTCAAAATGTGGAAAAGATGATGTTCATTAAAATTAATTACAAATTCCACGAGGAAGACCTCTACCAACAATTACATAAAAAATGTATGTCCATATCACAGTGGCAGCTTGTTTTATGGGGGTCCAAACAAACCAATAATTTCAGCCACAATTGGCAGTCCTTGTCACTGAAATGATTAGTTTGTTAAACTGTGACTGTCCTGTTTCTTATACAACATAAGGGTGGGTGGGAGGGCCCAAGGGGACTATTCCATCTTGCACCTTTTTCTTTTCCATTATGTGCTGGTTGGGGCGTTGCTGCCTGACATTTTAAATTAATGTTATGGTTGGTTTAGGAACCAATGATTTGTTTTAAAATTAATTTATTATCAATTTACAGCCAGGGGCTAAACCAATGAATTTCTTTTTATTAATTATTCAGCCAGGGGCTACACCCAATAAATTGTTTTTTACATTTTTAATTAAATTATTATTAATTATTCAGCCCAGGGCTGCACCAATGAATTGTTTTTTAATTAGTTTATTATCAATTTTACAACCAGGGGCTGCTCCAATGAATTTATTTTTATTATTAATTATTCAGCCAGGGGCTGCACCAATGAATTGTTTTTAAAATAATTTATTATCAATTTTACAGCCAGGGGCTGCACCAACTATCAATTCTTCAATCCTCAAGGGTATCCCAATCATCATCTTTGCACAGTCCTCAACTCTATTAATAATTATACAAATCAGTTTTGAGCCAGCAAAATCTTTTGGCCCTTTAAGTATATGGAAAAATCAATATTGTGAGCTGTGAGGTGGTCAAAATTGACTGGAAACGAGTGGAAATAAATGTTATTGAGGTTATTAATACTGTAGGAACAAAAAAAGGTAAATTTTAGCTGTTTTTTTTTTTTTTTTTAAGAAAATAATCCAGATCCAAAACCAAAACACGAAAACAAAACATGGAGGTGAGGTTTTGGCAAAACCAATCCAGATCCAAAAATGGGAGCTCCAGATCCAAAACCAAAACCAAAACACAGGGGTCGGCGCACATCTCTAATTTTATCACAGTGGCAGCTATTGTGCTACTGCGTCCATCTCTGAATCAGGCCCTATGATCGCTAATGGATATGGACAGGACACAGAAAATAATTGGTTTAATTCATGCATTGCAGAAGCGTTATTTAAATGTCAGTGTGTAAGTGTCCTATGGGTGCACACCAGACACACTTAAGCCAGGATTGTGCAATCATCAAGGTAAAAACTGTAGCTCAAAGCATTTGGAATTTCTGTTGTATCTTCCTGATTCCGCTCATCTCCTCCTTGTAGTGGAGAGCAGACAGAACGCCTGGAAGCTATATTGAGACTCTTATTGCCTGAGGAGAAAGCAGGTGGACAACCAGTAAGAGCTTAACAATTGCAGGCTGAGCAATCGATGAATAGCATCACAAATTATGCTGCCACTTTATCTTTAGAATTAGGTGTTGAAGTCATGTGACTAAAAATATCTTAGTGTCAATATGACACCACTGACAGTAACAGTAGACTAATGCACCTTGAACAACAATCCAGGTCATCCATTTATTATAGTAAGTATAGACAGACTTATCTAAACAATTGCATTGTAAAGTTTATCGTCTTTGGAATATTTCATATTTTTATGATCTTAAAGTACACAAACTTCCAATGAACCTTGTGAATATGGCGGTTCGCTACTGAACTGTTAGCTCAGCACTACACATGATAAACATAACGTCTTCTAAAACAAACAGATAAAACATATCTGTTCATTAAGGCAAATAAAAGACTGCAAACTATGCTACAAGCCCCATAAAGCCTGCATTCTTTTCTCACTGTAAATCGTTACACACTGTCTAACCAACTGAATGTTCTTACACATATGCAGAGTTTACAATGCTGGTTCTATACAACTATTATCAGCTTAAATAAGAAGTCAGCCTTATAGCTTAGGACATACAGTAGTTTTCCATCACATGATAGAAGCAGGGAAAGAGGGGTGTGATATGTTATGTTGTCAGTTATCATGTCGCCGTGCATACGGTCGATGCGAGAATGTCAACATGCTTGAAATGTTAATGTGCTGTATGACGACAGTAACCGTGTCGACATTCATCATGTTTACAAGGATGACATGTCAACATGATAGAATGTCAACATAATGTCCGTGGTGGCCCCGGCGTCAGCTGCATCCCTAGCATCGTCTTCCGCGTCCCGTCGGTCATGTAATGAGCAGTTCGGTCCCAGACGTCTGACGAGCGGCATTCTAGTGAGTATAGTCCTTAATTCTAATTCCTACCCCCAGGGCTATATTTCAAGGGGAACGGTCTTCCAGAACCCCCTTGTAACCTATGTTTAAAATGTAGCTGCCGCCTGCAGCAAAGCTTTTCTCTGTCTGCAGTGGTGCTGACTTGGGTGGGCAGTGGCCATCTTGAGGGATCTGACTGGCTCCTCACAGCGCTGATAGGACTCTGAGCAGCCAGCCAGATTCTTCAAGACAGTCACTCATCCAGGGCAGGTGCTTCTCCCTCCAAAAGGGCCACCTTCTGTTAACCCACCTACCCATATGTGCCTCTGACCTCCCCACCCATGTGTGCCTCTGACCCCCCCTCCCATGTGAGCCTCTGACCCCCCTACCTACTGTATGTGTGTGGATGAAAAAAAATGTATAACATTTTAGAAACAGCTAAAATCATACAATTTTTGCAATCGAAAAGCCAAAATATTTATTTAATATCTGAAATCCGAACTGCTGGAAGATCAGAACCACGACTCAGATCTTTCTGGATTCACTAAATTCTGGTGGATTTGGATTTCTGGAGAACCGAACCGCATACTCAAATAATAACAATCACCCCCACTTCCCAAAGTTTTTTTTTTAATTGGTTTATGCAAAAAATGATGCCCCACCCCACTCTATCTCCGCCCACATCACCCACAGCTACACCCACCTCTGCCCCCCAGACATTCCTGAACCTATTTTTCTAAAAAAAATAGTACTAACTAACCCTCCCATCAAAGCCTATCCTTAACCACACCCTCGTGCCTAACTCTCCAAATGGTGTCTAAACCGTAATGTCGGCACTCTGAGAATGTCGACATTTTACATGGTGAAATTTCAGATTTCAATATGTCGACATTCTGAGGATGTTGACATGGTGCCTATCTGTCACAAGCCACCGCGCTGCCAATGCTGTGGGGGTGAACGCCGGACAAGCATTCGCTGAAGTCTCCTCCTTCCTCCTGTTAGGATCAGTTGTTAGCAACATATTGTTGCAGTTCCAGTCTTGGTTGCTGCTGAGCCTCTGCACTAATTACTTCCTGTCTGTGTGCATTATCAGGTGCACACTGATTGATTCTCCTGTCTGAACACAGCCCAGGTGCTCAATAATCTGTAATTAGGGAGACTTTCTCTGGCTGGGCCCTGTTTCTGTTAAATCCCAGCCAGCCATTCACTCCGGTGATAGAGTTTCTCATAATTCCAGTTATTCCAGTCGAGTTCCAGAGCCAGTCTACTGTGTTTAACTACTGCCATTTGTCCCATCCAGGTGGCGCAGTTTGCATTCCACCTGCTCATGCTGCTTGTGTCATCTAGGCGGCACAGTGCACTTTCTCCACCTGAAGCGCCAGCCTGTGTCCAACGCCAGTGTCAACACGGCGTCATTGGCCGTAACTCAGCGGTCCAGGGAGCTCATTCAGACCAGCTCGAAGATGAGATCGCTTGCCGGCCAAAAGGGGCCGAATATTTAAATTAAGCGCTCGCACTGCATCACGTAAGGATGAGCACTGTGTTAGCGAGCTACAGCAAAGTGCACTCACAAGTATCTGAAGACGCCCCCTTGCTTCTCACAACACACGTCATCTCCGGGAAATGTATGATTAATCGGTACCATCGTGAGCCGTCGGTGCAGCTCGCAGCCCTTGGGGTTGCCTTTCCCCGCTGCAAGCACTGCAATCAGTGTGGCCTGAAGTACAATGATGCTACTTTGCTAATTATGCACGCCCTTTAAACAGCGTTTTTGGGGACTGACATGCCTGCGTTTCCAACACCACTCCCCCGTTCATAAGCACCTTCCCCTGTTACCACCCACAAATGGCACTGTCTGTCACTCAAATCAGCGACCTGATAGTGGCTTACGAGTTACCAAAATCAGATCGCAACGAATGGCTTGTGCATGCGCACTGCAAATTATACTCATGCGCAGATGGGCGAAAATCGCTCACAGCGAGCGATCGCGCCTTAGCGAGCGTGTCTGAATCAGGTCCCAAGTGCGCAATCCAGTGCACCATCTCCAGTGTCATCCCGGCGACACTGGTAGCAACTCAGCATTCTCCTGCCAAGTTGTTCTGCCCTCAAGGCAACAACCAGCCCAGAGGCTGTTACCGGCCTAAATGCTGCATCTCAACTCATAGGCCCACAGGCCTCAACCAGCCCAGAGGCTGCTACCGGCCCAAAGGCCGCATCCCAATTCATAGGCCCATGGGCCTCAAACAGCCCATAGGCTGCTACTGGCCCAAAGCCCGCATCACTACTTTATGCCCTCAGACCTCAACCAGCCCAGAGGCTGCTACCGGCCCAAAGGCCGCATCACAACTTTTTGGCCCAGAGGCCTCAATCAGCCCAGAGGGTGCTACTGGCCCAAAGGCCGCACCACAGCTTTACCGACCCTCAGGCCTCAATCAGCCCAGAGGCTGCGACAGGCCCCAAAGGCCACATCACAATTATACGGCCGCGTCTTGCCAAGATACTCCAGCCCTCAAGGCTGTGCAGGACTTTTCCTCACTAGTGGCTCTGAGCCTTTAACACTATCGACATGTTGAACCATCGCTGTTGGTAGAAGGTTGAATTAAGAGAAATTAGCTGTTTATTACAAGCCAATGCAATGCACCAGTTGGTTTTCAGGAGCTAAAGGCCATTTCTAAGTGACAGTGTGGAGTTTATACATTGTGGTCAAGGGTGGTTTTGGAATTAAGGGGTCCATTCAATTAGACATGAGGGGGCAACTTGCCCCTTTTGGCCCGATCTTGAACTGGACTTGTGGATTATTGTACACAGCTCTATGGGGCATATAGTATAGTATGTATATATAACATTCAAGAGTAGATGAATACTATTTTATTATTTATAGGTTTGCCTTCTAACATTCACTGCTTCTGGATTTTTGGAATTGTGGCAAATACTAAGGACCTTTAATAGACAATATAAATACATTTAAAGAACCATTTGTACCGATAACTTGTGCAAGTCTGTACTTGTCTGTCTTTGAACTGCAAGTTAAACTTGCCCCCAATTAGGTCTACATTCCTTCTATAATTCTGGCAACATGATGTATGTTATAATGGAATGCAACTATAGCCATTAATAAAAACAAAAACAGTTCACAAAAGTAGTTTCTAACATGTCCTCAGGCAACCTGTAATGGGAGTTTAGTTTCTTTTGTATGCCTTAGCACAGGTACCCAGAGCCTTGGATTCAATTACATCACACGTATTAAATTACGCCTTATATGTAAAATATTACTTAAGGCAGGAAAAACTTTTTATAGCACAAATACCCGTTATACTGTACCAATATAAAATGTAATGATATAGACAAATATATAATTACTAAAACAAATTTCAGTGTCGAGCTATAGTAGAAGAATAGAACCTACCATTGCCCCTCACCGCATACATACCTGCAAACTTGGAAAATATGTTAATATGATACTGTATGTATCATGCGTCCCAAAATTTAGGTGAAATAGGCAAAACAGTTGGGAGTAACTTACTTTTCTGAAATGGTTCATGTTGTTAATGTGTGCAAGAAGATGGCCCATTTTAAGACAATAGTTTAAATATACAGCACAATAATACATATTTTTTTTATTTCAAGGGGTTAAAGTGGGCCTGAATTGAGTGGAACTGCATACAGACAGACTGATATATTTTGACCTGAAACTAGTATTTGACCACCAACTGGTCTCACTGATTGTCTTGTGGAGCAGCTGGATGTGGCCGTGGGCCACCTATGCAAAGCCTGGGATCGGTATGAAATACCAGCAGTGAAGATCCCAACAGGTGAGTATTTTAAGTATTCACTAACCTAACCCTCCCCATAACCCTCCCTGGAGGGTGCCTAACCCTAACCTCACCCCAAGTGCCTGACCCTAACCCCCCCTGTAAGTGCCTAAACCTAACTCCCCCTTCCCCGCAGCCTAAACCTAAGTCTCCCAGGTGGGGGGGTGCCTAACCCTAACCTAACCTCCCCCCCGGGGGTGCCTACCCTAAGTCCCCCCAGGAGCCCCTAACCTAACCCTCCCCCCCACGGCTGTCCGCGCCCGCCGCCCGGCTTACCTTTGATCAGTATGCCGGGCGTCAGGCTCCTGGCATTGGTAAAATGACAGGCGTCGGGATTTCGACACCTGTCATTAGACCCCTGCCGGGATTAGACAGTCAGAAAGCCGGTGGCATTTCGACCGTCGGCTTCCTGACTGCATCCCCAAGGCCTCCATGGCCATGTTATTCACTTAGTTTTGGCACTACAGGGCTTCTGTATCTGTATATTTGCATGGATGAACCCCTGTTCTTAATACATTTCAATGATCAGGTCGGGACACAGCTATGGCCAGTTCAGCACCTATTCAGATGGTGAGTGCCTCCCTATTCCCCCTGCATAAAATTATCTGCAACATTGTGCAGCCTAGAAATCGAACATTTTTTCAGTACTAGACCCTAGAACTTTGTCTAACTACAGTAAAACTACACTCTTCATATTATGGTATTGGTTATAAATAAATAGGTAAAAGAACATCTTTGGGGGTTATCTAATTGTCTGAAAATTTTCATGAGTGCATTTTTTTTACTTTTTTTTGACTACATAAGACAAAATAGTATTTAATAAAAGTAAACTACTATTAAAGAAAATCCCAATTGTGAGTAAAATCTCTTTAGTTGAGATTAATCTAAGAAAGATATTAATAGGTTTTTGTTTAACTGGCCAGGGGCATTCCAATAGTCATTGATGTTAATGGGTAACCCTTCTACCTTTACATAATACTCAACACAGAGGCAGACAAGGTTTAGTACTCAACCCCTGCCTTCCTGCATGTCACCGATAGTGAAGCTCCAGGGAGCAGATTTCTATGTGCCGGCTCGGGGTTTGCATCTTTGGTGCTTTAATGCTGCTTTAAAGTCACATTCATTTTAAGAATGGCTAGCAAGAAACATAGGTGGTGATATAACAAACATTCTATATAGAACAAGTGGACAAAAATATATGACAACTAATTACCATTAAAGGGGGGTATCCACTAGACCAGTGGTTCTCAAACTCGGTCCTCAGGACCCCACACAGTTCACTTTTTGCAGGTCACCCAGCAGGTGCACAGGTGTAGTCATTACTCACTGACACATTTTAAAAGATCTACAGGTGCAGCTAATTATATCACTAGTAATTAATTATGTGAGGAGACCTGCAAAACTTGCACTGTTTGGGGTCCTGAGGACTGAGTTTGAGAACCTGTGCACTAGACGATAAAGTTGAACGATTGAACAATAACGATAAAATCGTTCGATAATCGTTTGAACATCATTTGAAAATCGTTTGAAAATTTGGTCTTTTAGTCATCTTTTAGACATCTATCATCGTTCAAACATGCTGGTCAACCTGACGATATTGTCAGGTTCAGCATGTTTGTAAATGATTGATTGTGCCTGCACTGAACGACATATCGTTCAGTGTGGGCACCCTGCAGTGTAGTGAACGACTGAACGATCACGATATCGTTATCATTCAGTCTTTTCACTGTTGGGTAGTGGATACCCTCCTGATGTAAAAAATTGTATAAACTGTCATAAGAATCTTCTTTATTCAGTGAGCTAGAGTATATCACTTAGTTCTGGTAGAGATTATGGACTGGCAGCAATAAGAGGTCCATAGGATACTTTCTGAATTGCATATCAGTCACTAGGTTGCTCACTATATTGTATAAGAGTCAATCACTAGGTCAGTGGTTCCCAAACTGTGCGCTACGGCACCCTGGGGTGCCTCGGGACACTTGCAGGGATGCCTCAGGTTGGTGGGCCAGCACCAAATCAAATTATTTATGGTCAATGTAATGTAAACATGTAGGCAAACAGAAGCGCCAACCTGTCCACTACCACATAACTGAGCCTAAGGATGACAGGTAAGCACAATTTACTTCACTTTATTACTTTACAAAATTTTATTCTGAATTTCTCAATACAAAAATTTTGGCTTAGGGGTGCTGTGAAAACAATGCTGATATTTTAGGATGCCGTGATCCCAAAAAGTTTCAGAACCACTGCACTAGGTGGTCTCTGTTTTGCATATCAGTCACAAGGCTGCTCACTATGGACCTCATTCAGACCTGCTCGCTAAGGCACGCTCGCTCGCTGGGAGCAATTTTTGCACATCTGCGCATGCGTATAATTCGCAGTGCGCGTACGCAAGTCATTCGTTGCATTCTGATTTTGGTAGCTCGCAAGCCACTTTCAGGTCGCTGATTTGAGTGACAGATAGTGCCATTTGTGGGTGGTAACAGGGGAAGGTGCTTGTGAACGGGGGAGTGGTTGTGCGAACACAGGCGTGTCCGCCGTTTAAAGGGCGTGCATAATTTACACAGTAGCGTCATGGTACACGTCACCTGAATGTATTTCAGCCAGCACTGATAGCAGTGCTTGCGGCAGGCTAAGGCAACCCCAAGGGCTGCGAGCAGCTCCGATGGCTCTTGAAGGTCCCGATTAATCCTTCATTTCCCGGAGATGACGTGTGTTGCGAGTGGCTAGGTAGTGTCTTTAGACACTTGCGAGCCCACTTTGCCGTAGCTCGCTAAAGCATAGTGGGCGTCCTTACGAGACGCAGTTGAGCACTTCATTACAATATCCGGCCCCTTTTTGCCAGCGAGCGATCGCATTTTGCAAGCGGGTCTGAATGAGGTCCCATATTATATAAGGGTCAGTCACTAGGATGCTCCCTGTATTGCGCATCAGTCACTAAGTTGCTTACTATATTATATAAGGGTCAGTCACTAGGATGCTCTCTCTATTGCATATCAGTCACTAAGTTGATTCTATATTGTATAAGGGTCAGTAAGTAGGTAGTCTCTGTATTGCGTATCAGTCACTAAGTCGCTTTCTATATTGTATAAGGGTCAGTAACTAGGTGGTTTCTGTTTTGTTTTGTGGTAGCTAACTTTCTTTCTGTTTCTCATATTGCAATCATTAGAATGGCGGACACTGCATTGTGTAATAACTAATAAGTGATTGCCTAGCAATGTATGTACTACACAAGTTTGTGTTTCTTATAGATAAACTATTACAGGAGGGATATTGTTTATTGAATACTTCGCATTATATAAAGGAAATTGTATATCTTTCTGCTCAGGTGATTATTTGATGTACATTATATTATTGAAAGGCAGCATGAATTGCAATGTTTTACCTTTACTTTCCTTTTGTGTTTTCAGCAGATTTTATTACTTGTCCTGCTGTGTTGTTCACAAACCGGCAGAATCCACAGCATAGTTGAGGTAAAAGATACTGCAGTAATCTTATAATGAGGTACTGGGACTAGAAACTGACTAACCAGGGTAAAATCAGTACACTTTAGGCCTGATTTAGAGTCACAAGCAATGTTCATGCATCTACTCTCAGTGGCAAACGCAGGATTTTGAAAGGGGGGTTTCCAAATCCTTGGTTACCGAACCAATGAAAAAAACATCTAGCCACAAATAAATAGACAGACAGATAGATAGATAGATAGATAGAAACAGCTTTCACAGGATTTAGGACCACTACAGTAAAATATACCATTCAGCCCTCAGACGGGGTACACACACGCTAACTGACACAGACACACACAGACACACACACAGACAGACGCATACACCTATATCACTTAAAAACATGAATGCTGCAGGCAAATAAATACAGCCAGCATGATTTATTAAAGACCCCCCTCCCCCCAGTAGTGTTCCCCCCTTTGCAGTGCCCCCAGTAGTAGTTCCCCTTATGCAGTGGCCCCAGTAGTACCCCTTATATAGTGCCCCCAGTAGTAGTCCCCTTTATACAGTGGACCCAGTAGTACCCCTTATATAGAGCCCCCAGTAGTACCCCCCTTTGCAGTGCCCCCAGTAGTAGTTCCCCCTATGCAGTACCCCCAGTAGTGCTCCTTATATAGTGCCCCCAGTAGTAGCCACCCTTTGGAGTGCCCTCAGTAGTGCCCCTTATATAGTGCCCCCAATAGTGGTCTCCCCTATGCAGTGCCCTTTATACAGTGCCCCCATTAGTAGTCCCCCTATATGCAGTGCCCCTTATATAGTGCCCCCAGTAGTAGTCCCCGCTATGCAGTGCCCCCAGTAGTGCCCCTTATATAGGTTCCCAAGTAGTAGTCCCCGTACTCAGCGCCCCCAGTAGTGGCCCCCCCTATACAGTGCTCCCAGTAGCGGCCACCCCCTCTATACAGTGCCCCCAGTAGCAATCCCCCTATTTAGTACTCCCAGTAGTGCCCCCCCTATGCAATGCGAGTGTCAGTGCCTGTGCCCCTTACATATATACACCCCCCCCATGTTTTGGTTTTGGATCTGGATCGGTTTTGCCAAAACCTCACCTCCGTGTTTTGTTTTCGGGTTTTGATTTTGGATCTGGATTTTTTCTTAAAAAATAAAAAAAAATTGCTAAAATCACATAAAATGGGCCTTTTTTGTTCCTACAGTATTAATAACCTCAATAACATTTATTTCCACTCGTTTACAGTCAATTTTGACCACCTCACAGCTCACAATATTGATCTAGTTAAAGCGCCAAAAGGTTGCATCCAGCTTGCTGGCTCAAAACTGATTGATGTAATTATTAATAGAGTTGAGGACTGTGCAGAGATGATGGTTGGGACACCCTTGAGGATTGAAGAATTGATAGTTGATAGTTGGTGCAGGACCTGGCTGTAAAATTGATAATAAATTAATTTGAAAAGTAAAACACTATTCATTGGTTGCAGCCCTGGCTGAATAATTAATAAAAATAAATTAATTGGTGCAACCCCTAGCTGTAAAATTGACAATAAATTAATTTAAAAACAAATCATTGGTTCCTAAACCAACTATAACATTAATTTAAAATGTCAGGCAGCAATGCCCCAACCAGCACATAATGGAAAGGAAAAAGGTGCAAGATGGAATAGTCCTTGCGCCTTCCCACCCTTATGTTGTATACAAAACAGGACATTCACAGTTTAACAAACCAATCATTTCGACGACAAGGACTGCCAATTGTGGCCAAAATGATTGGTTTGTTTGCACCTCCATAAAACAAGCTGCCAATGTGCATTGGACATGGAAATAAAAATGATCCCATACACAAACTGGCTTTACATTACAAGTTGTCATCGTCCTCGTCCTCATCATCCCCATCAGTGTGTACATCCTCTACTTCACACAATATTAATTTGTCCCCGCTGGAATCCACCATAGGCTCCTCTGTAATTTTTTTATGCAATTTGTCAGGACTTTGACATTTCAGTACATAAAGATAAACTACACTTGCCGAAGTTCCACTGTGGTCGCTGGAGGATCTATCCTGGTTACTGGCGTTCATCACATGCAGTGTGCGGAGAGTTAAAGTGATCATCTGTTTCTTAGATGTCGTCAGGTTGTTGAATTCCTTGATTGCTTATTATTCCAAACCTGATTCTATTTGGGTCACATGTTCTGAACTTCCTATGGATCACAGACCTCTAGTATAAAGCCTGTCACTAACTATGCCTCATTGTCTGTGCAACGTTACTTTCAGGTCTTCTTTGGACTCCTGCCAGATCCCCGCTGTGCCTGGTGTATGCTGTGGACCTCGCTACATTCCTGCTCGTGTTCTGGTTCAAGTTCTGATACAGGTTATCAGCTGCACTACAGAACTCAGCATTGCCACTGTCTTTCCGTTGTTATCCTGCTCTATTACTGCTATTCCATTCTATGCTACACTATTTGGTTTACTTGTTATAATTGACTCATACGGACACTGGGGTTACTTCTTCTACAGTTGTCAACTGCACCGTTACAGTCTATCCTCATCAGAACCTCATCACATCGCAGGGCTCAACCCTGCTCCGGATCTTCACTATGCCACAGGGCTCAACCCTGCTCTGGACCTTCATCCTGCCACAGGGCTTAATCCTGCTCCAGACATTCATCCTGCTGCAGGGCTCAACCCTGCTCCAGACCTTCATTATGTCGCAGGGCTCAACCCTGCTCCAGACTTTCATTACGCCACAGGGCTCAACCCTGCTCTAGACCTTCATCACATCGCAGGGCTCAATCCAATACCGGACCCTCATCACGTCTAAGGGCTCAACCCATGTTCCGGGCCCTCATCACATCTCATGGCTCAACACAGTTCCAGACCCTCATCATGTCTCAGGGCTCAACACTGTTCCAGATCTTCATTACGTCTCAGGGCTTAACCTCGTTACATCTCAGGGCTCAACCCTGTTCCGGATCTCTGTCGTGATACAGGGCTCAACCCTGTTATTGACCTCCATTCTATCCTGAGGCCCTAGCCTCATGTCGGACTCGAGGTTTCACCCCACACCAGTTCAGTGTGTACTTCAAACTTTGTTTCTCACTGGGGCATACCCCTGCACCTGTTAGTGCATGTCATAAACTTTGTGTTATTGAGATTTAATGTGAAACTTTGCCATACAGTTTTCGTTCTTGAATAAATTCTATTTACTTTTATTTTTTGCTAGTAATATTTCATGAAAAGGTCATTCATAAAACCACCTCAGTTCATACTACCTAGTAAGCCTGACTCTTCCCTGGAATCTCAAGTGTCTGTAGCCGTGACATACTTGTTGGTAGAGGTCTTCCTCGTGGAATTTGTAATTAATTTTAATGAACATCATCTTTTCCACATTTTGAGGAAGAAACCTCCTATGCCGATCACTGACAAGGTTGCCAGCTGCACTGAAAACTCTTTCGGAGTACACACTGGAGGGTGGGCAACTTAAGTAATGCAAAGCCAGTTTGTGTATGGGACTCCAAATTGCCTCTTTTTCCTGCCAGTACTGAAAGGGACTTTCTGACATGCCAATTAGGATGTTATCTCTGAAATAGTCTTCCACCATTCTGTGAATGGAGACCGTATCACACATAATCACGGTAGAAGACATGTCACTAGTGGGCAGTTCTCTCAGGCCCGACCAGATGTCATTTTTTGGTGAACGATCGGCATGACCAGCAAGCATACTGTAAGGAAAATTTAGTTTTTTCCTGGCAGCTGCAGAAACTGAAGGAGGAGATAATGACGTTTCACGTGTGGCTGCAGATGATAATATTTTTACCAACAGCACTTTGCATAGTTTTAAATTTCGGTGTTTTGGAAAAAAACTCACAAGGAAGGACTTAAACCTAGGATCCAGAATGGTCGCCAAAATATATTTTTCAGATTTCAATAGATTGATTACTCTTGGATCCTGGTGAAGTGAATCAAGGACTTGACCCACCAGTCTGACATACCTTGCGCAATCGCTCCGTTTCAGTTCCTCCTTCAGTTTCTCCAGCTGTTTTTGCAAAAGTCTGATGAGGGGAATGACCTGACTCAAGCTGGCAGTGTCTGAACTAACTTCATGTGTGGCGTTCAAAGGGTTTGAGAATCTTGCACAACATGGAAATAATTCTCCACTGCACTTGAGTAAGTGCTTTCCCCCTCCATGGCTTATGTCATAGGCCGTTGTATAGCCCTGGATGGCCTTTTGCTGTTCCTCCATCCACTGAAGCATATATAGGGTAGAATGCCACCGAGTTACTACCTCTTGCTTCAACTGATGGCAGGGCAAATTTAACAGTACCTGCTGGTCATGCAATCTTCGACAAGTGGTTGCCGAATGTCTAAAATGTCCAGATATTTTGTAGGCCACCGAGAGCATCTCCTGCATGCCCCTGTCATTTTTTTTAAATGTTGCACCACCAAATTATTTGTATGAGCAAAACATGGGACGTGTTAGAATTCGCCCACATGTAATGCTCTCACAATATTGGTGGCATTGTCCGAAATCCCAAATCCCGAGGAGAGTCCAAGTGGGGTATGCCATTGCTATTTCCCTATTTTTTTCTAAGAGGTTCTCAGCGGTATGCCTCTTAGTGAAACCAGTTATACAAAGAGTAGCCTGCCTCTGTATAAGCTGTCTTTTGGTTGATGTTGCTGTTGTTGCTGTTGTAGGCATTACACCTACCCAGTGGGCTGTCACAGTCATGTAATCCTTAGTTTGCCCTGTCCCACTTGTCCACATATCAGTGGTCAAGTGGACAGTGGGTAGAACGGCATTTCCGAGGACATTAATAAGGTTTTATTTTAATGTCCTTGTACAGACTTGGAATTGCTCTTCTAGCGAAGTGGAATCTAGAAGAGATCTGGTAGCGAGGACACAGGACCTCAATTAACTGTTGAAAACCCACTGCAGTAATGGCGGATACTGGATGCACATCAAATACCAGCATAGCTGTTATGGCGTCAGTAATGCGCTGTGCAACTGAGTGATTGCTGTTATACTTGTTTGCCATTGCAAACGATTGTTTGACAGTTAATTGTTTTTTGGAGGATACACTACAAGTAGTCTTCCTCATGGTCCCCTTCTGGGATGAAGATCCACTCACAGCAACAGCAGCAGCAACAGGTGTAGCCATCAAGGATCCTTCTGAGGAATCATGGATAAAAGAGGAGTCAATCATGCTTCGAATAACAAAATTGGATGCAGCAGGACTACTCCCGATGACGAATGAGGATGTTGATGATGCAGGTGTTGGTGGTGGAGATCGAAGGCGCTTGTGTCCCATAGAGAGGGAGCAAGTAGGTGACACTGGACTTGTTACGTTTTGAGTTTTGGAACTTGGCGACAAACACTTTGATATTTGATGAATGCACTCCAAGTGACATAACAAGGAGGAGGTTCCTAGGTGGTTTAGGTCCCTCCCTCTACTCGCTTGGCAATGGTTACATATGGCTTGACAACTGTTGTCCGGATTGGGGTGGAAATAATTCCACATGTGAGAAGAGGATTTTTTGGTCTTTTGCCCCGGCTTGACAACAATGGGCTTTGGCTTTTTCAATCCATGGGCAACAGCTGTTGCCTTACTTACACAAAGGACATCCTTGGCATCAACATTCTCATCACCAACATCTTCATAATCAACATCCTTATCATCCTTAGCACCTTCAACTACCAAAATATCCTCCTCCTCCAGTTGCAATTCCACAGAAGCATCCTCAATGACTATGTCTGCAAGATGTTGACTGCCCTTCCCCACATTTACAGAGGGCACACAAATGTTGGAACTTAGAGGATCCTCCAGTACACTAGTATTTAGGTCTGGCTCACACATGGCAACCGTGGACACACTTGCACTCTCCTCTGGGATTTGTGATTTTGATTTCTCAGGGCTCACAGTTGTTTTTTTCGGAGCTGTCTTACTCTTCTTAACAACTTTACATTTTTTAATGGTACCACCACCACTACTACTACAAGCAGAAGGGCTATCAGAACCAGCAGTCAACATAAATAAAGGCCAAGGCCTTATCCTTTCCTTGCCACTTTGTGTAGTGAATGGCATATTGCCAATTGTTTGTTTCTCTAATTTCTAATCTGATTTTTTTTCTTTACTACAGTAAAATTAGCTTTACCATATCCATGGCGTGACTTAAGCCCTGGGGCATGGGCCTTCATAGAGGACAAGGAAGTTGACGGCCTTGCATTATCATGATGACTGCTGGCGGCAGCTACAACATGTGGTTCTTGGCCTTGCTCTCTTGTCTTGTGACAGCCCTCCATATTTTCTGCAGTCTTGCAGCAGTGTCACAAGCACCAATAGTGTAGCCAAGATGCGGTTACAAAATCCACACAGGTGCAGTCGTGCGCACACAGAAAAAAATGTACAAAAGACACTATTTTTTTTTTTCGGGTCCAGAACTTGGGCCCAGAGCACAGATTGATGACGACTGGAGTCGGGCAGCACTAGGTTGCATTGCTGTATCTTGTGTCACTAAGCCTAACACGAACACACACACAGAAAATAAATAGACAAAAGACACTATTTTTTTTTTTTCAGGTCCAGAATTTGGGCCCAGGGCACAGATTGATGACAATTGGAGTCGGGCAGCACTAGGTTGCGTTGCTGTATCTTGTGCGGCTAAGCCTAACACGCACACACACACATAAAAAAAATAGGCAAAAGACACTATTTTTATTTTTTTTCAGGTTCAGAACTTGGGCCCAGATGGACGCAGCACACAGCACAGCACCAGCCCAGATGGATCAGCACCATCCATGATGGATGCAGCAGACAGCACAGCACCAGCCCAGATGGATGGGTCAGCAACAGCACCAGCCCAGATGGATACAGCAGACAGCACAGTAGTGACAGCACCAGATGGATCAGCAGTGCACCAGCCCAGGACACAGCAGACAGCACAGCACCAGCACAGGTAAGTAGCACCACCTCTCCTAGCCCTACACTACCCACCCTCCCTGTTCAGTCTCCACAGCCAGAGTGTAATGGCAGCCGCCGCGTCGTCCCTTATATACATAGAGACGAAAGCTCTTGAGCCATAAGATTTCATCTCTACAGTTTTGCCTCGGTTTGAGATTCGGGGCCGGTGGGGGAACCGCATGTTTGGTACTCGCCCCGAATCTCAAAGTTCAGGTGGGTTTGGATCTCTGAGATCCGAACTCGCTCATCTCTAATATACACGCAACAAAAAAAACACAACTTACCTGAATCCCTGCTCCTTCCGCGAACGCCGCTGTCCGTTCCTCCCAGCCCACTCTACAGTATGGGAGAGATGTTATGACGTCTCTCCCATCACCCGCTGCGGGGGAGCCAGAAGGCGGAGCTCATGAGTGAGCTACAGCCGGCTCCCTCCGTGGACGCAACAGCCAATGAGAGTCTGTCTGACTCTCATTGGCTGCTAAAATAAACACACTGCTGCCGGGTAGTACGAGCGTACTACCCGGTGCTGGCGGCGGTGTGTTTTTTAGTGTGTAGTGCGGAGTGACTGCACTACACTTAGTGATCGGCGGGCAGGGGGTGGTCTGGTTACTCAGAAACCCCCCCTCTGACTCTCTACTATTGTGTATGCATGAAACATCTAAAATCTCCTACGGCGCATGCATCACATGGTGTGTGTGCACAAAGGCGCTGCAGCAGAAATGTATTGGTAAAGTGTTGGGTGTTCCTAGGCAGTGACTGTTAGGTGGCTAAACAGATGCACAGAGATGGTCCATCTTCTGGGTGTGTTTTCTTACGGGAGTGTCGGTGCTGTGTCACCGAAAAGATTGCCTGTATAGAGGCTCAATTGTTCACTTTAGATGCCATACGCAGATGGAAAACCTGCACCAGCGAAAGGGCAGTTTCTGATGGTGGTGACTAAAGATGCACCAGGCGGTATAACAGCATCTACAGATGCCGACAGTAGGCATCTCAGTCCTTCCACATTCATATGCACAGATGTACAGGAGCATTTGCATAAATTTGCAGACGAGCGACCTCCAAAAGATGCAGACATGGGCACAGAGCAGTAACAAAGGCCGGTCGCTCCCTCTTTGTCCATGATGCCATGAAATAGCGCATAATGGGGTGGGGCCGTTGGCACCTGGAACTGCAGCAGTGCCCGGAGCATCTTCAAGAAGCTCCGGGCAGCTGTAATTACAGCAGGCTGCCTGCCTATAGCGTCCAATGGACACTACAGACAGCACTACTGCAGCCATACTGGCTGCAGGGTGCCATTCTAGGCACCCTGCAGCCAGAAGCAGGGGTTGTGGGGTGGTGACGGTGCCGTCCATAGAGCTCTGTGCAGCCACACCAGTCACACACCCCATGTTACAGCCCTGCGCTGCCACCTCTGAATCAGACCCTTTGTTCTTTGAAGAGGGTATCAGACCTTTATTTCAAAACCACCCATGGCGGTGGGGGGGAGGGGGGGAAGGGGGTAACCAAGAAAATAAATGTAGCATAAAGGAGGATCCCCGTTCAGGCACTGTTGAAGCAAGAGCCAGGAACTCCCTCAGCTGTGTCTATCTTCTGCTCTGAGCTGCTGGACCACCCCTCTACGACCACTTTAAGCCTGTTTAGTTCCATTTGTCACAAAATATATATATAACATTTAGGTCCCTGACTGAAAAAACTAATTAACTGGTAATAACTTGTAATAAATACTATGCACATTGCTCAGCATTGCTAAGCAGAATTGTTGATACGTAGGTAGTGTATTGTGACAGTAGTACAGAAATAATAGGATATTTATTAGACCAAAGTATGGAAGTTCTATAGAGTTTAATCTCTAACAGTCTGGGTCAGTGCTGTATAAAAGACAAAAAGACAACATTGGTTCCTTGTAAATACTAGTATTTACCTATTTACTACTGAGAAACTTGTACATTACAGCCATTAAAACCAACACCAACTCCACCACTACCTCCCAAAGCCAAAGCTCACACAAAGAAACACAATGGGCCAAATGTAATAGGATGAGAGTTTAGAAAATGTGAGAGTTTAGCAGTAAACTCTCACATTGATCGAGAGTTACAGTATGGCTATGGTGTCTCATTTCCCATGGTCAGGACCATAGACTCACTCAGGACTGGTATAATCGAATGATCTATGACTGATGCTGACTCTGTATACGCTGGTGCAGCAACATTTTATGCAGACATTTGGATTTGCAAAGCTGCAGGTGAGCGTCTCAATACATCTCCAGGCTGCTGCAACATTTGCATATTTTTGGAGAGCATCTGTGTACTAGGGGTGTGCACCGGCCACTTTTCGTGTTTTGTGTTTTGGTTTTGGATCTGGATCTTTCTTCGTGTTTTGGATCTGGATTGGTTTTGCCAAAACCACCCTTCCGTGTTTTGGGTTCTGGGTTTTGTGTTTTGGATCTGTATTTTTTTGAAAAAAAGCATAAAAACAGCTAAAATCACAGAATTTGTAGGTTTTTCTGCTCCTATGCTATTATTAACCTCAATAACCTTAATTTCCACTCATTTCCAGTCTATTCTGAATACCTCACACCTCACAATAGTGTTTTTATGTCCAAAAGGTTGCACCGAGGTAGCTGGATGACTATGCTAAGCGACACGAGTGGGCGGCACAAACACGTGACCCATCTAGGCGTGAAACTGCAGTGGCAGACAGGATGGCATTGAAAAACTAGGCCCCAAACTGTACATAATGCAAAGAAAAAAAAGAGGTGCAAGATGGAATTGTCCTTGGGCCCTCCCACCCACCCTTATGTTGTATAAACAGGACATGCACACTTTAACAAACCAATCATTTCAGCGCCAGGGTCTGCCACACAACTGTGGCTGAAATGATTGGTTCGTTTGGGCCCCCACAAAACAAGCTGGCAATTTATCTGTCCCTGCACAAACTGGCTCTACGGAGGCAAGATGTCATCCTCATCCTCCTCATCCACCGATTCCTCACCCTCTTCAGTGTGTACATCCTCATCCTCACAGAGTATTAATTCGTCCCTGCTGGAACCACAGGTCCCTCTGTACGTTCTGGAGGCTGGTCTCCCTGGAAGAGTTGATAATTCATTTTATGAACATCATCTTCTCCACATTTTGTGGAAGCAACTTCCTACGCCTTTCGCTGACAAGGTTCCCGGGTGCACTAAACACTCTTTCGGAGTACACACTGGAGGGGGGGCAACTCAGGTAAAATAGAGCCAGTTTGTACAGGGACCTCCAAATTGCTTCTTTTTCCTGCCAGTACAGGTACGGACTGTCTGACATGCCTACTTGGATGCTGTCACCGATGTAATCCTTTAACAGACAGACGCACGCTTGTCGCTGCTGCTTTGAGGATTCAAGTGCGGCTACAGCCCACACAATTCACAAAGACAGAAAAAAAAAAAGAATATTTTTATTGTTTGTGGAGCACACTTTGAGGGTTACACCACCCTTTAACAGACAGACGCACGCTTGTCGCTGCTGCTTTAAGGATGCAGGTGCGGCTACAGCCCACACAATTCACAAAGACAGAAAAAAGAAGAATATTTTTATTGTTTGTGTAGCACACTTTGAGGGTGTCACCACCCTTTAACAGACAGACGCACGCTTGTCGCTGCTGCTTTGAGGATGCAAGTGCGGCTACAGCCCACACAATTCACAAAGACAGAAAAAAGAAGAATATTTTTATTGTTTGTGTAGCACACTTTGAGGGTGTCACCACCCTTTAACAGACAGACGCACGCTTGTCGCTGCTGCTTTGAGGATGCAAGTGCGGCTACAGCCCACACAATTCACAAAGACAGAAAAAAGAAGAATATTTTTATTGTTTGTGTAGCACACTTTGAGGGTGTCACCACCCTTTAACAGACAGACGCACGCTTGTCGCTGCTGCTTTGAGGATGCAAGTGCGGCTACAGCCCACACAATTCACAAAGACAGAAAAAAGAAGAATATTTTTATTGTTTGTGTAGCACACTTTGAGGGTGTCACCACCCTTTAACAGACAGACGCACGCTTGTCGCTGCTGCTTTGAGGATGCAAGTGCGGCTACAGCCCACACATTTCACAAAGACAGAAAAAAGAACAATATTTTTATTGTTTGTGTAGCACACTTTGAGGGTGTCACCACCCTTTAACAGACAGACGCACGCTTGTCGCTGCTGCTTTAAGGATGCAGGTGCGGCTACAGCCCACACATTTCACAAAGACAGAAATAAAAAGAAGAATATTTTTATTGTTTGTGTAGCACACTTTGAGGGTGTCACCACCCTTTAACAGACAGATGCACGCTTGTCGCTGCTGCTTTAAGGATGCAGGTGCGGCTACAGCCCACACATTTCACAAAGACCGAAAAAAAAGAACAATATTTTAATTGTTTGTGTAGCACACTTTGAGGGTGTCACCACCCTTTAACAGACAGACGCATGCTTGTCGCTGCTGCTTTAAGGATGCAGGTGCGGCTACAGCCCACACAATTCACAAAGACAGAAAAAAGAAGAATATTTTTATTGTTTGTGTAGCACACTTTGAGGGTGTCACCACCCTTTAACAGACAGACGCACGCTTGTCGCTGCTGCTTTGAGGATGCAAGTGCGGCTACAGCCCACACAATTCACAAAGACAGAAAAAAGAAGAATATTTTTATTGTTTGTGTAGCACACTTTGAGGGTGTCACCACCCTTTAACAGACAGACGCACGCTTGTCGCTGCTGCTTTGAGGATGCAAGTGCGGCTACAGCCCACACAATTCACAAAGACAGAAAAAAGAAGAATATTTTTATTGTTTGTGTAGCACACTTTGAGGGTGTCACCACCCTTTAACAGACAGACGCACGCTTGTCGCTGCTGCTTTGAGGATGCAAGTGCGGCTACAGCCCACACATTTCACAAAGACAGAAAAAAGAACAATATTTTTATTGTTTGTGTAGCACACTTTGAGGGTGTCACCACCCTTTAACAGACAGACGCACGCTTGTCGCTGCTGCTTTAAGGATGCAGGTGCGGCTACAGCCCACACATTTCACAAAGACAGAAATAAAAAGAAGAATATTTTTATTGTTTGTGTAGCACACTTTGAGGGTGTCACCACCCTTTAACAGACAGACGCACGCTTGTCGCTGCTGCTTTAAGGATGCAGGTGCGGCTACAGCCCACACATTTCACAAAGACCGAAAAAAAAGAACAATATTTTAATTGTTTGTGTAGCACACTTTGAGGGTGTCACCACCCTTTAACAGACAGACGCCCGCTTGTCGCTGCTGCTTTAAGGATGCAGGTGCGGCTACATCGCACACAAGTCACAAACACATTAAAAAAATAGTTTTTTATTTTTTGGAGCACTTTGAGAGTTACACCACCCTTTAACAGACAGACGCACGCTTGTCGCTGCTGCTTTGAGGATGCAGGTGCGGCTACAGCCCACACAATTCACAAAGACAGAAAAAAAAAGAACAATATTTTAATTGTTTGTGTAGCACACTTTGAGGGTGTCACCACCCTTTAACAGACAGACGCACGCTTGTCGCTGCTGCTTTAAGGATGCAGGTGCGGCTACAGCCCACACAATTCACAAAGACAGAAAAAAAAAGAACAATATTTTAATTGTTTGTGTAGCACACTTTGAGGGTGTCACCACCCTTTAACAGACAGACGCACGCTTGTCGCTGCTGCTTTGAGGATGCAGGTGGAATCTAGACGGGATTTGGGACCGAGGACACACTACCTCCATCAATTGTCTAAATCCCACTGCACTAATGTCGGATACCGGATGCACGTCTAACACCAACATAGCAGTCAAGGCCTCAGTTATACGTTTTGCTTCAGGATGACTGCTGTCGTACTTCATCCTCATCGCTAGGGACTGTTGGAGGGTCAATTGTTTAGTAAAAGTAGTGATGTTCCTACTTCCTCTCTGGGATGATGAACAACTCCCAGCAGCAGCAACAGCACTAGGAGGAAGTGGTTCTTGATCTTTCCCTATTTTATTTTTATCGGAGAAAGTTTGGTCCTCCATTTATGTTATATTGATATATATACGTGCAGCTAAAGCGCACACAAACACAGAAAATATTTTTTTATTTTTGCTGGAGAGTAGTGCACTTTGTGGGTTACACCACCCTTTAAGAAATGAGCCAGCCGGCTCTTTACTTATGGGACACAGGCGCACGCTTGGCGCTGCTCCTTTGTTGATGCACGTGCAGCCACAGTGCACACAAGTCACAAACACAGAAAATATATATTTTTTTGGTTTGGAGTGTACTTTGGGGGTTACAGAACCCTTTAACGGTCAAGCCAGCTGGCCCTTTACTTATGACACAGGCGCACGCTTGGCACTACTTTGTTGATGCACGTGCGGATACTGCGCACACAATTCACAAACACAGAAAAAAATTTTTTTTTGGTTTGGACTGGAGTGTACTTTCGGGGGTTACAGCACCCTTTAACGGTCAAGCCAGCTGGCCTTTTACTTATGACACAGGCGCACGCTTGGCACTACTTTGTTGATGCACGTGCGGCTACTGCGCACACAATTCACAAACACAGAAAATAATTTTTTTTTTGGTTTGGACTGGAGTGTACTTTCGGGGGTTACAGCACCCTTAACGGTCAAGCCAGCCGGCCCTTTACTTATGACACAGGAGCACGCTTGGCACTACTTTGTTGATGCACGTGCGGCTACTGCGCACACAATTCACAAACACAGAAAATAATTTTTTTTTTGGTTTGGACTGGAGTGTACTTTGGGGGTTACAGCACCCTTTAACGGTCAAGCCAGCCGGCCCTTTACTTATGACACAGGCGCACGCTTGGCACTACTTTGTTGATGCACATGCGGCTACTGCGCACACAATTCACAAACACAGAAAATAATTTTTTTTTTGGTTTGGACTGGAGTGTACTTTCGGGGGTTACAGCACCCTTAACGGTCAAGCCAGCCGGCCCTTTACTTATGACACAGGCGCACACTTGGCACTACTTTGTTGATGCACGTGCGGCTACTGCGCACACAATTCACAAACACAGAAAATAATTTTTTTTTTGGTTTGGACTGGAGTGTACTTTCGGGGGTTACAGCACCCTTTAACGGTCAAGCCAGCCGGCCCTTTACTTATGACACAGGTGCACGCTTGGCACTACTTTGTTGATGCACATGCGGCTACTGCGCACACAATTCACAAACACAGAAAATAATTTTTTTTTTGGTTTGGACTGGAGTGTACTTTCGGGGGTTACAGTACCCTTAACGGTCAAGCCAGCCGGCCCTTTACTTATGACACAGGCGCACGCTTGGCACTACTTTGTTGATGCACGTGCGGCTACTGCGCACACAATTCACAAACACAGAAAATATATTATTTTTTTAGCACTTGGGGGGAGCACCCCTGATGGACAGAGCACCCCCTGGACAACACTACAGCACCCCTTTAGGACTGGGACACTGCACTGGACTTTGGAGTGGACACAGCCCCTATGGAGAACTGACTGCACAACACAGTCCAGCCAGCCCCTATGGACTTTGAAGTAGTGGACACAGCCCCTATTAACAACAGCAGCACAGCACAACACAGCCAGCCCCTATGGACTTTGAAGTAGTGGACAACAGCAGCACTACACTACACTACACTACACAGCCCCAACTCCCACCCTCCCTCTTCACTGTCCACAGCCGAGTGAGAAAATGGCGCCGACGCGGGTACCTTATATAGGATCCAAAACCCGCGAGACTCGGAAGGCGGGATGATGACGTTTTGCCTCGATTTCAGATCCGAGTCAGGCGGGAAAAGTCGAGCCTGATTCGGATCGGACTTGGATCGGGGGGGCTCGGGGGGGTTCGGATTTCAGAAATCCGAACCCGCTCACCCCTACTGTGTACACATTCCCAGCAGTGGTGGCATTAGTGTACAGTTCTGAATCAGGCCCATAATCTGCACAATGACTAGTCCATACCCCAAGTGTTGGGCTGAGGATAAAATTGTGTAGGGACTTGTCTCTATTGAGTTCTACCTTATCTGACCATTTATAGTACAGAAGCGGCAGCCATTCCTCCTCTGTATAGAGAATTCTAAGACAAGTTTAATAAGCAGGCCACAGAAACCTTGGGGTATATTTACTAAAGCGAGAGTTTTTAGAAGTGGAGATGTTACCCATAGCAACCAATCAGATTCTAGCTATGTTCTTCTAGAAGGTGCTAGATAAATGTTAAGTAGAATTTGATTGGTTGCTATGGGCAACATCTCCACTTCTAAAAACTCTCACCTTAGAAAATATACCCCCTTGCCTCCACGTAGAGATTGGGATTGTCTCATCGACTTAATTCTCAGGAATACTCCACCCAGAGAGAGAACCTATCCACTGTCCTTACTATAGAAGCTTAAGCCATGTCAGAGTACATAAAAGGGAATCTCGAAAGGGGTTTAATTCATCCCTCCACCTCTCTGGATTCTTCTTACTTAATAAGAAAGACAGAGGACTCACTGCTGTATTGACTATCGAAGTCTCAATGAGTTTACAGTGAAGAGTAGGTACCCTTGCCTTTGATTTCAGAGCCATTCCATAGAGTCAAGGCCATCATATTTTGCAAGTTGGACCTCTGAGGGGCATACAATCTCATCTGAATTCGACCAGGAGATGAGTGGAAAATCACCTTCAATACCCGGAACGGCCACTATGAAAATCTTGAAATGCCATTTGGACTGTTCAGTGCCCCCACTGTATTTCAGAAATTCATTAAATAAATCTTCTACGTAGTAATCTATCTCAACAATATGATCATCTTCTCCTCTTACATCCAGTCACACCGCCAGCACATCAAAGATGTCATCTTCCAACACCTTAAACAGGAATTCGTCACAGCACCAGTCCTCAATCAAAAAGATATTACCTGCCTCTGATATTTTGAGGTTGTTGCTTCGTCTGTCAGAGTTGGGGCAACAAACCTGCACTAAAGACACCACTGGCAACCCCGCAGTGCCGACATCACCAGTACCCTTCACTGAGGACTCTGCCAGCACCGCCATTCCATGTACTGAGGACACCGTCAGCAACCCCACTCTGCCAACACTGCTGTCACAGTAAGTGCACTATTGGTATATCCAACCCACACTGTTTAACACACTGTATCTGTGATGGAAATTAGAAGCTGATCTGACACATGTTACTGCCGCCCACTGTGTCACGTAGCTTAGTCAGCCAGCTAGCTGGATGCAACCTTTGGCCTTAACTAGATGAAGCAAATAATATTGTGGGGTGGTCAAAATTGATTGGAAATTACTGGAAATAAATGTTATTGAGGTTAATTATACTGTAGGAACAAAAACAGGCCCATTTTATGTGATTTTAGCTGTATTTATGATTTTTTAAGAAAAAAATCCAGATCCAAAACCAAAACCCGAAAACAAAACACAGAAGTGAGGTTTTGGCAAAACCAATCCAGATCCAAAACCAGGGGGGATCCAGATCCAAAACCAAAACCAAAACACAAGGTTCGGCGCACATCTCTAATTAATATTGACCCAATTAAGCTAATTGAAAACTTCTAATTGACTAATTGATCATTAGATGGGTGTCCCAGGTTCTGAATCAAGTCCTGACTTTTTTACCTTAATACCTATATAACGATGTTCCCCAATTTTGCACCAGCTCTGAAGTTGTGAGGAAAAAGCTGTATTAATTCCTATAGAAATTACCACTGCTATAATTCTTGCTTCTAATTGAATAGAAAAATGTATTCAATTAGGTGAAAAGAAAATCTTGCAGCGAATTGATTATGCTCCATAAGCCTTTAGGTATCAAATAAACCACAAAACCTCTCTAAAATAGAAAAAACTCTGGGCATGATTCAGCTTGAATCGTAGTTGATGCGTACTGTGCATGCATATGCATCGCAGTGCGTGTGTGTGAACTCGCCATTGTGAATGCACAGACACCACGGACTCCTCGCAGGGCATTAGCAGATTGATTGACAGGCAGAGAGTGTTTGGGGGTGGTGACGGGGTGGTGGTCAGGGAAAAACAGACGTGCCTGTTTGTTTGAACGCTGTTGCATGGGCGTGCATAAATTAGCCTAGGCTTTCCACGTGACCTGGAAAGTTAGCAATTTGTGAGTAAGGTCTGAACTGCCACAATTCTCGGTGTGGGTTCGATGTCCATGTCCTTCCATGTGTCCGATATTTGGCCTGGTTTGGACGATGCTATGAATGTGAGCGTAGGTAGAGGGTATGTGTATCCAAGCTGAATCAGGCCCACTGTCTTGTATAAAGCCTAATCTCTGCCTGAGTAATAACAAAAACACCAATCAGTGTCAACGGAGCTCTCGCAAGTAGCCAATCATAGGCAGTTCACTAGTGCCATCATCATCATCCGCTATTTGCACCTGGCCCTTGAGCACCCGTAAATAATGTTTTTCCCAGTTGTAAATGCATAATTTTCCTGTTCTGTATGTCTTCACAACTGTGCTATTCAGGGGCGTATTAATAGAGGATGAGGCCCGTGTGCGGTCTCTGTCCAGGGCCCCCCCTGTCTCTCCAGCGGCTGGCAGCGCACTGAGCGCAGCGCCGCAGCAGTAGAGTCTGTGCCCAAAGTCTACTGCGCATGTGCAGGTCACCAGGAAAATGGCACGGCAGGCATTTTCCAGGTGATTTCCCTACAGCGCATATGCAAAACGTTGGGAAAATGGCAGCGGTGGCCATTTTCCAGGCGATTTTTACAGCGTTGATAGCGCCGACGTTGGACTTAGGAGAGCTAAGTATTAGAAATATGGGTGCAGGGTGTGCAGTGTGGGCCCCCCTGGACCAGGGGCCCTTGTGCCCCGTACACCATGCTCCCCTTATAGATACGCCCCTGGTGCTATTACTGTACTGGTCCAACATTAGATGCCTTCATCTTCTACTGTTCAGCTTATCGAGGTGCAGGTAGAATAACACAAATCTCATGAGTGTGTAAGTCCAAAAAAGAATATAAAATACTGTACAAAATCATAGAAAAAGTAAACCATGATGACAAATCACAGGAAAGGGGAGTGGCGATTGGGAAAGGCTCAGTCCTTGTTTAACCTGCATTTTACTGTATATTCAGAAGTCAACTTCCATTTTTATTTATGCAACTCCCATGTTCTGTGGGGATTGAATCCGGACGCTGGAACACCGGATGTGAAGATCCCGACAGTTAAGTATTTTCTATATTTACTAACCTAACCCCCCCTAACCCTCCCTTAGGGTTGCCTAATCCTAACCTCCCCCCCAAGTGCCTAACCCTAACCCCCCCTGTAAGTGCCTAAACCTAACCCCCCCTTCCCCGCAGCCTAAACACAGGTCTCCCGGGGAAGTGGGTGCCTAACCCTAAACACCCCTTCCCCTAGCCTAACCCTAACCCTCCCGGTGGGGGTGCCTAACCCTAAGTCCCCCCCGGGAGCCCATAAACTAACCCTCCCCCTCACAGCTGTCCACGCCCGCCACCCGGCTTACTTTTGATTGGTATGCCGGGCGTCAGGCTCCCGGCATAGGTAAAATGACAGGCGTTGGGATCTCGATGCCTGTCATTAGACCCCTGCCAGGATTAGACAGTTGGGAAGCCGGCGGTCGGCATTTCAACCATCGGCTTCCTGACTGCATCCCGTTCTGTGTGTGATAAAAATTTTTGCAGTTGTACTTTCCATATTTAAACATCTAAAAGAGAACCATTCTGGAGCTAATGCCTGACAATGTGCCTATTATATTTCCATTCATGGCGAGGTAACATCTGTTTATTTTTGTAAATTCATTCTTGTGGTGTGTAATGTGTCTAATATTTATATGCGATGACTGGGTTGGCTATTTGGACTGGCTGTATTATCCAAGATAACAACTTGTGTCTCTTATGTTGTCCCGTTTATGTTGCCAATCAATGGAGCTGTTTCTATTGACAATTTATTACAGCCCAGGCTGACACATAAGAACAGGAAGCAGAAAAAGAAATTCTTATTGTAACGTAGGTAACCTTGTTTAGAGATGGCACAGACATGTTCTCTTACAGCTCCAATAACTAATATAAAATACACAGTTATATTTTTAGTTATCCACTGATCACAAAGAAAGCCCAACAATCTTATATGACTAGGTGTCATGACCAGGGTATCTCTTCACAGGAGCCGGTGGTGCTTACCAGTGCGGACGCTGTGGCGTGGCCCTTCCGGCAGAGGAGCTGGTGCTTGGAGACTGGCACTGGGTGCGCGCGGGGGTCTGATGTCTGTGAGTCCTGCTGACATGGGTATGGCTGTCAGCATCATGTGACATAGTGGGCCTTTCCTGATGCATCAGGTGATCTCTCCCAGCCATTCACGCTCTGCTACTGTGTACTTAAGGGGGTTTGGAGCTCCCTGTAGTTCCCAGTGCAACGTGTTTCACAGCTTGCTGTGAGAGAGTTCCCTGTGCTCCTAAGCCTTGTTCCTGCTCTGCTGCTATTTCTGCCTCCTGTCAGCTAATCGGCTACCACAGATCTCCCAGCACGGTTCTGACCAGTCCCACAGTCTCCAGTCCGGGGGTGACTGCCCTGTCTTCCACTGGGTACCCACTCCTGTCGTTAACCCCTCGTGCAGCCATTCATCAAGGATATCGCATTCAAACCGCTCTGCAGCATATCAGGATATCTCGTTCAGCCATTCATCAAGGATATCTCATTCAGCCATATTTGCATCATTTCTGGATTCCACTTTAGACATCTCTGCCACTTTTCTGGACATTGACTTTGTTCTCTCCCACTACAGTGACATATCATCCACATACCTCAGTTCTAAGTTTATTCACATTTGGACTCTAATTATTACCTGTATATTTTCATGTCTACCAATAACCATATAAAACAGCCGACTTTCCAATTTAAATCTGTTCCTGCTTTTACTTCTGTTTCCACCCGGTCTCCACAAAAACTCCAGTCCGTAACACTAGGCCCCTCTTCACACTTTCGACACGTTTCTATATATTCAGAAAAAAATAGTCATTTTGAAAAGGTTTCACCATGATATGAGTATTGCTCAAGAAATACAGATATTAAACTCTAATTGCATAGGCATTCAACAGTGCAGTAGCAATGATGAGTAATAATTGTAGTGATTCACTCACCTGTGTGAAAGGATCACTAAAGGCCCCTGTACATCAGCAATTGATTGCAGCAATCGTGCAATTTGCAATCAATTATGTATAAAAATCTTTCCCTTTTTCAATCGATTGCAGATTGCAGAATTGCCACAATCAATTGAAAAAGGGAAAGATTTTTATACACAATCGATTGCAAATTGCATGATTGCTGCAATCAATTGCTGATGTATTGGGGCCTTTAGTTGTGAGCAGAGATGGACACTGGTACATGAATGCAATTTCAGGAGACAGATAAGGTCAAAAAATAAATAAGTAAATGTAGCAAATCCATGGGTCTGTTACACAGGTCATGCAGCAGATATTAAGATTTCATCTCTGCTGAAAGATTCTAACATTAACTGGTTTAGCAACCAGTTAATGTTAATGAGTTTACAGAAGAGACTGAACAGGGTGGAAATTGTGAACAGAAAGCAAGGTCAAACCAATTACAAGCAGAGTAGCTAGGTGTAGAACTATCTGAGGAACAAGATACTAATCACCTAGCAAAGAATGCCAAATGCAGATCTCCTTACAAGAGCAGAGGGCGGAGTTCTGAGTCAGGAACACCACCAGCCACTGCACCTGTGCTCACAGCTCTCTGCCCATTTCTGTGTTCTCCTTTACACCTGTGGATGATGACTGTGACTGCTTGGCACTTGTAATACAGGCAGGGCCAGTTCTAGACCATGTGGAGGTCAGGGCAAAATATTCCTTTCGCATCCCTGCGAGTCTGCTCCTTGAGCCTCCTCTAAACACAGGGCCATTTGTTAAAGTAAGTTCAGTTTCTGAACAGCTGAGCCGCATCACTGAACATACCGCCACATATGACACAAGGGAATTCACACTTCTTTTGCAAAACATTTTCTACTCTCTCTAATAGACCTCTTTCTACATTTGAAACTTTGTGTCGGAGATGTGCCATTTCACATTGCTTAATTTCCACTATATTTAATTGTCCCAAAAGAACTGTAATACAGATATTTATTAAGTAAAATGGCAAAGGGATCTTAGATAACCTATTGATGGGGAGAAATGGGCTGAAGTGTTGACCAATCAAACTATTTGTTCAATGTGTGTTAAAATTTAACATACATTCAAGTTACTTTACAGAAAATGCTTCATTGTACTGGTGCTGGAGAGGTTCATCTTCATGTTCTTTTATTCGTATAGGGTAGAAGTATCCAAAGCATGTATATTGCATGAAGTACATGAATTATAGGGTTGGGTATGAAATACCGACGGCTTATAAGCTGCCGGTTCAAGATTTGACAAGAGAAGCCCGACAGATCAAAATCCCAACACCGGCTCGTAAGTATCTTTAATCCTCCCCTCTCCCCCCACTAACCCTAACCCTCCCTTGGGGGTGCCTAACCCTAAGACTTGGGGAGTGGTGCCTAACCCTAAGTCCACACCGTGGTGCCTAACCATAACCCCCCCTTCCCCTAGCCTAAACCTAACCCTCCCGGGGGTGTGCCTAACCCTAAGTCCTCCCGGGAGTGCCTAAACCTAACCCTCCACTGCCCCCACCCCCACAATGCCCAGCTAGCCTACATTCGGTAGGCTGGGTGTTGGGATGTCGACGTGGGGCTAATGATAGGCTTCGGTATTTAGATGCCTATCTTTAGTCCCATACTGGGTTTTGAGTATCTGGATTCTGGCAGTCAGCATTTCGACCACTGGCTTCCTGACTACATCCCGAATTATACATGGTCATTTTTTAAAACAAGGGAATGATAGATCACTCACTGAATTTGCAACTCCCTTTCTTTTGTGATTACCTCAACTACGGTATATGTTGTGTGATTATGAATTTCTATAATTGCACCTCTTCACATGTGGGGACATGGACATCAGAACAAGGGGAGTCCCCTCTCTTAAACAAGATGCCACCCTTAGCCATTATCGTCTTTTGATCAGTTGTGATCACCATACAAAATCACCCTATGCTCAGGAAAAATTAAATGTTTGATAGATGGTGGGAGGGCACTTTGTGCCCTATATCCCCCATACTTTCCCAAACACATGTGGGCCACCCTTGTTTGAAAGAGGGGAGTACCATCTTTAAAATGCTGTGCCTCTTTAGTATTTATTGTCTGCTCATCACCAAACAATGACTTAAACAGTACACATTTCAGTCCACCTTTTGCAAAGGAGAAAAATTTAAATGCAGCAAGCTAAGCTTGAACATGTGCAAAGTGCTAAATCATCTCTGAACTAGGTGAACGATGGTCAAGCCTAGAGCATTTTCACCTTGCTCAAAGTTAGCTGTAGATTTTGAGAAATTCTGTACAGTTTTCAAGTTTGTATTTCAATTTGACAAATCGGATCAAGAATCTGTTTCCAGGTGATTTAAGCATCTCTATTAGGGAATATATTTTACATTTCCCTCTATAATATTTAGAAACTCACATAACCACAGAGAAAGCAGTTTCCCGTCCAATTCCAACACCAACTCATCATAAACTATTGGATATTTTTCTTGCCATATGTACTATTTATTAGAGATGTGCGCTGACCCCCGTGTTTTGGTTTTGGATCTGGATCTCCCCTGGTTTTGGATCTGGATTGGTTTTGCCAAAACCTCACCTCCGTGTTTTGTTTTCGTGTTTTGCTTTTGGATCTGAAGTTTTTCTTAAAAAATCAAACAGCTAAAATCACATAAAATGGGCCTTTTTTTGTTCCTACAGTATTAATAACCTCAATAACATTTATTTCCGCTCGTTTCCAGTTAATTTTGACCACCTCACAGCTCACAATATTGATTTGTTCATCTAGTTATAGGGCCAAAAGGTTGAATCCAGCTTGCTGGCTCAAAACTGATTGATATAATTATTAATAGAGTTGAGGACTGTGCAGAGATGATGGTTGGGACACCCTTGAGGATTGAAGAATTGATAGTTGATAGTTGGTGCAGCCCCTGGCTGTAAAATTGATAATAAATTAATTAAAAACAATTCATTGGTGCAGCCCTTGGCTGAATAATTAATAATAATTTAATTAAAAAAGTAAAAAACAATTCATTGAGTGCAGCCACTGGCTGAATATTTAATAAAAATAAATTCATTTGTGCTGCCCCTGGCTGTAAAAATTATAATACATTAATTAAAAAACAATTAATTGGGTGCAGCCCCTGGCTGAATAATTAATAAAAAGAAATTAATTGGTGCAGCCCCTGGCTGTTAAATTGATAATAGATTAACTAAAAACAATTCATTGGGTGCAGTCCCTGGCTGTAAAATTGATAATAAATTAATTAAAAACAATGCATTGAGTGCAGCCCCTGGCTGAATAATTAATAAAAAGCAATTCATTGGCACTGCCCCTGGCTGTTAAATTGATAATAAATGAATTTAAAAATAAATCATTGGTTCCTAAACCAACCATAACATTAATTTAAATGTCAGACAGCAATGCCCCAATCAGCACATAATGGAATGGAAAAAGGTGCAAGATGGAATAGTCCTTGGGCCCTCCCACCCTTATGTTGTATACGCACCAGGATAGTTTAACAAACCAATCATTTCAGTGACAAGGACTGCCAATTGTGGCTTAAATTATTGGTTTGTTTGGACTCCCATAAAACAAGCTGCTAAAGTGCATTGGACATGGAAATAAATATGATCCCATACACAAACTGGCTTTACATTACAAGTTGTCATCATCCTCGTCCTCCCCATCAGTGTGTACATCCTCTTATTCACACAATATTAATTCATCCCTAATGGATTCCACCATAGGCACCTCTGTCATTTTTTCATGTAATTGTTGGTAGAGGTCTTCCTCGTGGAATTTGTAATTAATTTTAATGAACATCATCTTTTCCACATTTTGAGGAAGTAACCTCCTACGCCAATCACTGTCAAGGTTGCCAGCTGCACTGAAAACTCTTTCGGAGTACACACTGGAGGGTGGGCAACTTAAGTAATGCAAAGTCAGTTTGTGTATGGGCCTCCAAATTGCCTCTTTTTCCTGCCAGTACTGAAAGGGGCTGTCTGACATGCCTATTAGGATGTTATCTCTGAAATAGTCCTCCACCATTCTGTGAATGCAGACCATATCACACATAGTCACGGTAGAAGACATGTCACTAGTAGGCAGTTCTCTCACGCACGACCAGATGTAATTTTTTGGTGAACAATTTGCATGACCAGCAGGCATTCTGTAAGGAAAATAGAGTCTTTTCCTGGTAGCTGCAGAAACTGGAGGAGAAGAATATGGTGTTTCACGTGCGGCTGCAGCTGACAATTTTTTTACCAACATCTCTTTGCACAGTTTTAGATTTTTGTCTGTTGGAAAAAATCTCACAAGGTAGGACTTAAACCTAGGATCCAGAATGGTCGCCAAAATATATTTTTCAGATTTCAATAGATTGACGACTCTTGGATCCTGGTGAAGTGAATCAAGGGCTTGATCCACCAGTCCGACATATTTTGCACAATAGCTCCGTTTCACCTCCTCCTTCAGTTTCTCCAGCTGTTTTTGCAAGTCTGATGAGGGGAATGACCTGACAAACTGGCAGTGTCTGAACTAACCTTATGTGTGGCAAGTTCAAAGGGTTTGATAACCTTGCACAACAAGGAAGTTATTCTCCACTGCACTTGAGTAAGGTGCATTCCCCCTCCATGGCCTATGTCATAGTCCATTGTATAGGCCTGAATGGCCTTTTGCTGTTCCTCCATCTGCTGAAGCATATAGAGGGTAGAATTCCACGAGTTACTACCTCTTGCTTCAGCTGATGGAAGGGCAAATTTAACAGTACCTGCTGGTCATGCAATCTTCGACAAGCAGTCGCCGAATGTCTAAAATGTCTGGATATTTTACGGGCCACCGAGACCATCTCCTGCACGAACGTGTCAGTTTTTAAAAAACGTTGCACCACCCAATTAACTATGTGAGCAAAACATGGGACCTGTTGGAATTCGCCCACATGTAATGCTCTCACAATATTGGTGGCATTGTCCGAAATCACAAATCCCGAGGAGAGTCCAAGTGGGGTAAGCCATTTATCAATGATTTCCCTGAGTTTTTCTAAGAGGTTCTCAGCAGTATGCCTCTTAGTGAAACCAGTTGTACAAAGAGTAGCCTGCCTCTGTATCAGCTGTCCTTTGTTAGATGTTGCTACTGTTGTAGGCAATACACATACCCACGGGGGCTGTCACAGTGATGTAAACCTTAGTTTGCCCTGTCCCACTATTCCACATATCAGTGGTCAAGTGGACAGTGGGTACAACGGCATTTCTGAGGACATTAATAAGGTTTTTTTTAATGTCCTTGTACAGATTTGGAATTGCTCTTCTAGCGAAGTGGAATCTAGAAGAGATCTGGTAGCGAGGACACAGGACCTGAATTAACTGTTGAAAACCCACTGCAGTAATGGGGGATACTGGACGCACATCTAATACCACCATAGCTGTTATGGCGTCAGTAATCCGCTGTGCAACTGTGTGACTACTGTCATATTTGTTTGCCCTTGCAAACGATTGTTTGACAGTTAATTGTTTTTGGAGGCTACACTACAAGTAGTCTTCCTCCTGGTCCCCTTCTGGGATAAAGATCCACTGACAGCAACAACAGTAGCAATACGTGTAGTCATCAAGGAACATTCTGATGAATCACGGATAGGAGAGGAATTCAATCATGCTTCGAATAACAACATTGGATGTAACAGGACTACTCCCGATGATGAATGAGGATGTTGATGATAAAGGTGTTGGTGTTGTAGATTGAAGGTGTTTGGATCCCACAGAGAGGGAGCAGATAGGTGACACTGAACTTGGCGACATACACTTTGATATTTGATGAATGCGTTCCAAGTGATGTTACAAGGAGGAGGTTCCTAGGTGGTTTAGGTCCCTCCCTCTACTCACTCTTTCTTGGCAATGGTTACATATGGCATGACAACTGTTGTCCGGATTGGGGCTAAAATAATTCCACACATGAAAAGTGGATTTTTTTGTCTATTGCCCAGGCATGACAACAATGGGCTTTGTCTTTTTCAATCCATGGGCAACAGCTGTTGCCTTACTTACACAAAGGAAATCCTCGGCATCAACATCCTCATCACCAACATCTGCATCATCAACATCCTCATCATCCTTAGCACCTTCAACTACCAAAATATCCTCCTCCTCCATGTGCAATTCCACAGAAGCATCCTCAATGTCTCCATCTGCAAGATGTTGACTGCCCTTCCCCACATTTACAGAGGGCACACAATTGTTGGAACTTGGAGGATCCTCCAGTACACTAGTATTTAGGTCTGGTTTACACATGGCAACCGTGGACACACTTGCACTCTCCTCTGGGATTTGTTATTTCGATTGCTCAGGGCACACAGTTGTTTTTTCCAAAGGACTATCAGAATCAGCAGTCTTCCTAAAGAAAGGCCTATGCCTTATCCTTTCCTTGCCACTTCGTGTAGTGAATGGCATATTGCCAAGTTTTTGCTTATCTGAAGGCAAATTTCCTTTTTTTCTTAACTTCAGTACAAGTAGCTTTACCATATCGATGGCGTGACTTAAGCCCTGGGGCATGGGCCTTCATAGAGGACGAGGAAGTTGACTGCCTTGCACTGCTGGCAGCAACTACAACATGTGGTTCTTGGCCTTGCTCTCCTGTCATGTGACAGCCCTCCATATTTTCTGTGGTCTTGAAGCAGTATCACAAGCACCAATAGTGTAGCCAAGGTGCGGTTACAAAATTCACACACGTGCAGTCATGCACACACACAAAAACATTAGACAAAAAAAAGACAATTGATTTTAATTTTTTTTATGCTCAAGAACTTGGGCCCAGAGCAGTGATTGATCATGACTGGAGTGGGGCAGCACTAGGTTGCAACTTGTGTTGCTGGCTGGATCTTGTGCAGTTAAGCCTAACACACACAGACAGTAAAAGATAAAAAAAAAATACAATTGATTTTTATTTTTTTATGCTCAAGAGCTTGGGCCCAGAGCAGTGATTGATCACGACTGGAGTGGGGCAGCACTAGGTTGCAACTTGTGTTGCTGGCTGGATCTTGTGCAGTTAAGCCTAATACGCACACACACAGACAATTATTAGAAATAAAGAAAATTGATTTTCATTTTTTTTATGCTCCAGAATGTGGGCCCAGAGCACAGACTGATCACGACTGGAGATGGGCAGCACTAGCTAGCGTTGCCGACTTGCTAGATCTTGTGCGGCTAAGTCTAACACGCACAGAGACACAGACAATTATTAGAAAAAAACACAATGGATTTAAAAAAATGTTATGCTCCAGAACGTGGGCCCAGAGCACAGATTGATCATGACTGGAGTCGGGCAGCACTAGCTTGCAATTTACGTTGCTGGCTGGATCTTGTGCAGTACTGCGGTTAAGCCTAACATGCATGCACACACACAGAAAATTATAAAAGACACTTTCATTGTTTTTTTTTTTACTATATATTTTTTTTTTCAAGTCCAGAACTTGGGCCCAGATGGAAACAGCACCAGCCCAGATGTATCTGCAGTTCTGCACCAACCCAGATGGACACAGCAGACATGAAAAACACCAGCCCAGGACACAGCAGACAGCACAGACAGCTCAGATGGATCAGCAACAGCCCAGATGGACACAGCAGACAGCACAGTAACAGCACCAGCCCAGAATGGATCAGTAGTCACCAGCCCAGGACACAGCAGACAGCACCACCACCTCTCCCATCCCTACACTACCCACCCTCCCTTTTCAGTCTCCACAGACCGAGTGAAATGGCGTCCGTCGCGTGGTCCCTTATATACTATATTGATTGTAGAGACGAAAGCTCACGAACCGTATGTATGGTTTTGCCTCGATTTGAGAGATCTGAGTAAGGCGGGAACATCCGAGTTAGCTTGGATCCGACTCGGATCTGCTAAATTCGGGTGGGCTCGGATCTCGGAAATCCGAACCCGCTCATCTCTAGTTTTAATACCATGTTCATTAAATACCTGATATCATTTTAAAAACAGTTGAAAAGTGGTATTGCCTAAACCAGAGCCATGTTTATTCAGGTAGATGAGAGATCCAACTAACAGAAAACTGACTGTCATGTGATTTTCACTGTACACCAATGTTCTTCCAGCTGTCAATCCCAACAGCTATGGGATTCGACCAAACCTGTCCCTGTTTCCTATGTTTCACTGCCCATGTAAGTTGTGTATTTCCTCCGTACCATTTGTACCAGTTTATAAATCAAATCTGTTTGTACTGTGGGCCTGATTCAGACCCGGACGCTAAGTTGCGATCGCTCGTAGCTGGTGATGGTTCACATTGTGCTCATGCGTATGCATCGCAGGGCTCATGTGCGAGCCAGTCACTGCGATCGGGAATCATGTGTTCATAGCACAAAGACTGAATGCTACTTTGAGTGACAGTGCCGTTTGTGGGTTGTAACAGGGGAAGGTGCTTGTGAATGGGGGAGTAGTGGTGCGAACGCAGGCGTGTCTGGGCATCAAAACGGCGTTTAAAGGGCATCCATCATTAGCATGGAGGCGTCATTGCACACGTCACCTGGTTGTATTGCAGTCAGCACTGATCGCAGTGCTTGTGGCAGGGCAGGGGCTACCTCAAGCGCTATGTGCAGCTCCGATGGCTCTCGATGTTACCGATTATTTAAACACTTCCTGGAGATGACGTGTGCTAGGAAGGGAAAGTGGACGTCTTTATACACCTGCGTTTGCTCACTGCCGTCACTCTCTAAGACATAGAGGGCGTCCTTACGCCACACAGTGCAATCACGGAATTTGCATATTCGGCCTTTTTGGCCACAAGCGATCGCGGCTTAGCGTCCGGGTCTGAATCAGGACCTGTGTGTGTACAGTATATAACAATATTTTTTTTTCCACCAAACGTGCCTTACAAAACAAGTGGTAAAGGAGTGATATTTTTCAATGGCTCTCACTGCTTACAGCTTCAAGTAACATGGCTGAGATTCAGAAGAAAATCAATGGCATGTCGGCTGCAAACTTTAAAAAGTTAGACATATTAAACACAGGTTCCAGCCTCTTGGGTTCAAGTCAAATTGCAAACACCCTACGCCCAATAAATATAAAGGCAAGAGCACATGAAATCCGTGCTAGGTTGGAGAACACGTTTGGAAAAATACTTCAACTCTTATTTTGCTTTTAACTTATTCCATTTATTATTAGCTATGTGTTTCTGCACTGATTGATCCAGAACAAGTAATAGTCACATTCAAAGGTGCATTCTGGTACAAACAGACTTCTCAATTTTACCAAGGTCATTAAGGTCCTTACACCTTGGTCAGAAATATTACACTTTATACAGATACAGAATATTTACAGCTGAATTTAGCACATATTATAGAAATACTGATAGAAATACTGATAGAGAAATACAGTATTATATGTTATTAACTTAAAAAAAAACATTTAAAAACATGAGTTATAAAGTGAAGAATATACATTAAAAGTTCATGGTCCACTGGTGCAGTCCAATATATGTAATCATTATGGCTTTGAAAGTGGGGCTCATAAGTGTATGTCTTATATACATGAAAAACATTTTCAACTAGATCCAAAAATAGAAATATTCTTCTTTGTATCAGAAACATTTTTTAGGTATTTGCACCTCCCAAAATTTTGCTGATCGTTTAAACATTGTAACCCTTAAAAAACAAAGTGTATCGTTTTCAGATAGGCCCCATAAACACACTGTAGTGCCAACTACATTTGTATGAATATATTAAATTCAGACCAATCAAATACATTTGTGAACTACTCTCATTCAGATGGTAATTGGTGAATATAAAACACACCTAGCAGCATTAGACCAATCACAAGTGAGGCAATCAAATTGCTATGGCATGGCAAATTGCAAGTTTCACACGGAATGGGATTGAAATATCGGCGGCTTCAAATCCCAACTGCACAAGCCCAAGTGGGGCTAGTAAGTTTTTTCCAACCCTAACCCTCCCTTGGTGGTGCCTAACCCTAAATCACCCTGGGGGTGCCTAATCCTATCCCCCCCTTCCCGCACCCTAAACCTAATCCTCCCGGGGGAGGTGCCTAACCCTAACCTTCCCCCCAGTGGCACCCAACCCTAACCTCCCCTTCCCCTAGCCTAACCCTAACCCTCGCTGGTGGGTGCCTAACCTTAAATCTCCCCAGGGATGCGTAAATCTAACCCCACTCTTTCCCATGGCTAACAGATGAGACGCACCGGACTTACCTCGATCGGTCCGTCATCTGTCAATCTTCCAGCATCAGGATTAAGATAAGCGTTGGTATTTCGACGTCTATTTTAAATCCCGTGTCGGGCTTTAGGCGTCGGTATTTAGAGTGATGTGCACCAGACCATTTTTGCTGGATTTGGATTTGGCTCTGATTCATCATCCGGCTTTGGATTTGGATTTGCCAAACCTGTTGTGACTGGTTTGGATTTGGATTTTTTACAAAGATTGCCAAAAAAGCTAATAATATATCACATAATTTGGGATTTTTTTTTTGTTCCCCTTTTGTTCCTTAACCTCAATAACATTAATTTCCAGTCATTTACAGTCAATTTAGACCACCTCACAGCTTACAATATTGTTTTCACCATTATTGGCCAAAGACTGCAGTGAGCTGGCTGGTTACTAAGTGACAGAGCAGCTGCACAGACACCACAGTTTAAAGCACATCTATGAAACATTGCCACACAGCAGTGGGGTACAGCACCAAAAAATATATATATATTTTTTTACTTTTTAAACTTTTAACTTTCTTGAAAGTTTTTTTTTACTTTTTTAAACTTTTTTTTGTCTCGACACAGCCACTTTAATCAGCAGAGTATAGCAAAGCATACATCAGCATGCAGTGTGCCCCTTATACACAGTCACTTTGCCAACACAGCCACTTGTAAGTATGGAGTGGACACAGTCACTTTAATCATCAGAGTATAGCGCAGCATACATCAGCGTGCAGTGTTCCCCCTTACACAGTCACTTTGCCAGCACAGCAACTTGTGAGTCTCTGGACACAGCCACTTAATCGGCAGAGTATAGCGCAGCATAAATCAGCGTGCAACCCTTACACAGTCATTTTGCCAGCACAGTCACTTGTGAGTCTCTGTACAGAGCCACTTTCAGCAAAGCTGTGCGCAGCGTGGGAGTGAAATTGTGCCGAGCCCCGATCTTGGCGCCTTATGTAGAGGTGAACCCTCGCGAGAATCCGACGTGAGGAGGATGACGTTCGGCTTTGCAGTGGGATCCGAGCCACTGCTCAGGTGGACTCGGATCCCCGCTGTTTGCTCATCCCTAATTTAGACCGGTGGCATTCAGTCTGCCAGTCTAATAACTGCCTCCCGTTTCACACATATGTTTCCTGGCTATAGGACCTATCCATTATCAAGTGACGGTTGGCCCCCAATAATGAAGAGTCCAACTCGCCGCGGGTTGTGGTGGTGCATACTAAAACTGGGAAGTAATGCTAAGACGGCATTGAGTGCCACAGTCAAACTCCAAAAACTTTCAGTTTTTGCAGTTTGCTGAATATGGAGCGTCCACATTGTCTTCCTAATAATAAATGGGCCCATTACTTAAACCTAGGGATGTGCGCTGACCCCCGTATTTTGGTTTTGGATCTATATCTCCTTCGAGGTTTTGGATCTCAATTTGGTTTTGCAAAACCGCCCTTGCGTCTTTTGGTTTTGGATCTGTATTTTCTTTCAAAAATTTATAAAAACTGCTAAAATCACATAATTTGGGCTTTTTTTTGTTCCTACAGTATTATTAACCTCAATAACATCAATTTCCACTCATGTCCAGTAAATTTTGACCACTTCACAGCTCACAATATTGCTTTCATCCAGTTTACGCCAAAATGTTGCACCAAGCTAGCTAGCTGACTAAGTTGAGCGGCAGCAGTGGACGGCACAAACACGTGGCAACTTAACCCCCAAAATAGCACATAAGAAAACATATGTTTTCCTTAATCAAGAGGCCTTAGGAAGATGGAGTATGTAGGTAGTTAAAGGCATGGAAAGGAAGGATTGATTCATAGTAAATTTTATTACATTTTTTTATTACAAAGCAAATTTATGAAGGAAGCGGGGAGAGCATGGGTGAACAATATGTCCCATAGTTTGCCCACAAAATCAACTTGGAGGTTCAGAATGTTTTTTAAACTTAAATGGGCATGCAGGAAATGCTTTCTGTGGCCATAAACATTTCTGGACATTTTTGGAATTCGGCAACCGCATGTCAAAGATTGCAGCCGCTGTGGCAATTGAAATTCCAACATGGCACATCAAGAAACAAATGTCTTTATTATTCAAGAGGCCTGTGGGAGTTGGAGTATGTACATAGTTGAAGGCAGGGAAAGGAAGGCTTGATCAGTAGTAAATTTAAGTTTGTAGTTTGATTCCGAAGCAAATTTATGAGGGAGAAGGGGAGGCATTTACAAATATTTTACTCATTCACATCAGTCCTTGCCCCAGTGGAGCTTCTCAGTGGTTCCGATTTTTTTTAAAAAGAATCAAAGGGGCATGCAGGAGATGATGTCTGTCGCAGCACACAAAATGGAAGCTCTGAACAGGAAGGGGGCAGAGGCATTTAAAAGTCTGATACTAAACATCTCTTATCATTGTGCTTCTGGGATAATGTATGGGAAGGCTGGGAGGGGAGGAGGACATCTCCAGATACTATAACAAAACAGCCTCTCCATTTGGCATTTGAGTTGAATCTGACCAAACATCGCTGTTATGATCAAGGAAATCCAAGGCCACCAGGTTGGTATCTAAAAATCAAGGTTGAAAAATAGCATGAGTATTTTGCAAGTATTTCTATTTGTGATTTTAGTTGAAATAAATACAGTATGAAACAGCATTTTTTTTTAGCATCAGAGCAGCAGCACATAAGCACAGTAGTTTAAAAAAATATAGGACATCTATGAAACATTTGCCACACAGCAGTGGCGACAGGATGCTAGTTTAATAAACTATAAAATTAAAAATGTCAGGCAGCAATGCCCCAAACAGCACATAATGCAAAGAAAAGAGGTGCAAGATGGAATTGTCCTTGGGCCCTTCCACCCACACTTATGTTGTATATAGAACAAAACATGTTTAATAAACCAATCACTTCAGTGACAGGGACAGCCAATTGTGGCTGAAGTGATTGGTTTATTTGGGCCCCCACAAAGCAAGCTACCAACAGGAAGCTAACATTGATGGCAATGATCTCTCCATGCACAAACTGGCATTACAGAGGCAAGATGTTATTGCCATCATCATCCAATTCCTCACCCTCATCAGTGTGTACATCATCTTCACACAATATTTATTTGTCCCTGCTGGAATCCACCACTACAGCCTCAGTTGCCTCTGTAATTTTTGGACATAAAGTTGCCTGAGTGCAGCTTTGCAGTTATGATCCTTACAGAATCAGGCCCTTTATCATTAATAGTCCTCAACCATTCTTTGAATGGTGACTGTATCAGATGGAGTCAAGGTAGAGGTTTCATTAATTGTAGGCAATTCTTTTAGACCCGACTATATGTCAAAATTTGGTTGTGTTGACTCATCTGCATCACCAGTGGGACTTTTTTTGGGAAAGTTTAGTTTTTTCCTGGCAGCCGCACTTGCTGGAGAAACTGAAGGAGGAGCCATCGCTGCATAATGTGCCGCTTGAACTGACAATTTCCTTACCAACAGCTCTTTGCATCTCTTCAGATGTGTGCACTAGGAAGAAAGACACAACATATGACTTAAACCTAGGATCGAGCACGGTTGCAAATGTATTGATCCGATTGTAAGATCCTGACAACCCTTGGATCCTGACAAAGTGGTTGCCAAATAAAGGACTTGATGTACAAGTCCGACATGCTTAGCGGAATCACTTGATTTCAACTCCTCTTTCAGTTCATCAAGCTGCTTTTCCAACAGTCTAATTAGGGACCTGACTCAAGTGTCTGAACTCACTCCACAGATGACTACTTTGAAGGGTTTCAGCACTTTGCACAACATGTAAGATATTTTCCACTGAGCTTGAGTAAGGTACATTCCTCCTCCTCTTCCTATGTCATAGTTCATTGTGTAGCTTTGGATGGCTTTTTGCTGTTCCTCCATCTGTTGATGCATGTAAAGGGTGGTTCCACCTTGTAACTACCACTTGCTTCAGCTGGTGACAGGGCAAATTCAAACTTTCTTGCAGGTGCTGCAATCTTCTACATGCACCTTCTGAATGGTGAAAATGTCCAGAAATTTTGTCTCCTGCACGGCCCTGTCATTTTACCACCAAGTTGATTGTGTGAGCAAAACATAGGATGTGTTGGAATTCACCCTGCTGTAATGCTCTTGCAATATTGGTGGCATTGTCAGAAATCACAAATCCCGAGGAGAGTCCAAGCAGGGTGAGCCATTTCGCAATGACTACCCTGAGTTTTTCTAAAAGGTTGTCAGCGGTATGCCTCTTAGTGAAACCAGTGATACACAGAGTAGCCTGCCTTTGAATGAGCTGCTGTTTCTTAGAAGCTTCTGCTGGTGCCGCTGAATGCAATACACCCACCCAGTGGGCTGTTACAGTCATGTAATCTTGCATTTGTCCTGTTCCACTTGTCCACCTATCTGTGGTTAAGTGATCAGTGAGTACAATGGCATTTTGCAGGTCACTAATTAATATATTTTTAATGTCCCTGTACAGGCTGGGAATTGTTTTTCTAGTGAAGTGGAACCTAGATGGGATTTGGTAATGGGGACACAGAACCTCAATTAACTGTCTAAAACCCACTGCACTAATGGTGGATATAGGATGCACATCTACTACCAGCATAGATGTTATTATGTCAGTGATCCACTCTGCAACTGGGTGACTGCTGGCATACTTGCTCCCCCTTGCAAAGGGGGAGCAAGTCAATTGTTTTTTAGAACTACTTCTAGTAGTCTTCCTGGTCCCCTTCTGGGATAAAGATCCACTCCCAGCAGCAGCAGCTGTAGCACTCAATGATTCTTCTGAGGAATCCAGGATAGGGGAGGACTGACTTAGCCTGATCAAATTGGATTGAGGACTACTTCCGATCATGATTGAGGATATTGTTGATGAAGGTGTTGGTAGTGAAAATACCAGGTGCTCGGATCTAGCAGAGAGAAGGAAGCTAGGTGATGCTGGACTGTTTGTTGTTACTTTTTTAGCCAAAGTTTCTGAATTTTGAAAACACTTTTGATGGATGGCCTATAGATGATGTGACAGGGAGGAGGTTTATAGATGTTTAGGGTCCCTACCTCTACTCACTCTGGCATGACAATGGGTACAAATGGCTTGACAATTGTTGTCCAGATTTGGGTAGAAATTACTCCAAAGTTGATTTTTTTTGTTTTATGCCCAGGCATGACAATGGGCTTTTCCTTATCATGGGCAACAACTGTTTCCACTGGTGCCTGATTTACACAAACAACATCCTCATCAACAACATCATCAGCATCCTCATAATCAGCATCCTTATTAGCATCAGCTACACAAATATCCTCCTCATCCTGGTGCACTTCCACAGAAGCATCCTCAATTTCTATGTGGGCATGTTGACTTGTGCTGCTCATCCCCACATTTGCAGAGGATGCACAAGTGGTGGAAGGAGGCTCCTCTTTGAGTACAGTTTTGGAAAGGTCACGCTCATACATGGCACCCACCGACACACTTAGACTCTCCTCAAGGATTTCTGGCATATCTGAGCATGCAGTTGGTTCCTGCGCCTTAACGATTTTCATCTTTTTTAAATATCTACAGGGAGAAGGGCTTACATCATCATAAGAGGCAGAACCACCAGTCATAAATAAAGGCCAAGGCCTTAGCCTTTCCTTGCCACTTCATGTGGGGAAAGGCATATTGCCAATTTTATGACAATCTGCAGCTAACTTTCCCTTTGATGTTTTTTCTTTACCAATGTAAAATATTGGTTCTTTGATTTTAGATGCCCTGACTTAAGCCCTGTATGCCCTTGAGCATTGACTTTTGTAGATGACGTAGATGAACTAGTATCATAACTGGTGGCACTGGCAGCAACTCCAGCCCTAATATGTCATTCCTGCTCCTCTCTCAACTGTTCGTTCTCCATATCAACAAACATGAATGAAGTGGGTTACAGCAAACACGTCAATTTGTACCAAATTTAAATATTACACTGGGGTATCAATGTGTCACAATATTTTTTATGAATAAGAAAACAATAACACACTGCGCTACCACTTACAGTGTCAAGAGATTTTTTAAGAGTAAAACACTGCGCTATCACTAACAGTGTCACAAGCATTTTTAACAGGAAAACACTGTGCTACCACTTAGTGTCATAATATTTTTTATGAATAAGGAAAGAATAACAAACTGCGCTACCACTTACAGTGTCAAGAGATTTTTTAAGAGTAAAACACTGCACTATCACTTACAGTGTCATAATATTTTTTATGAATAAGAAAAGAATTACACACTGTGCTACCACTTACAGTGTCACAAGATTTTTCCAAATAAGAAAAGAATAACACACTTAGCTACCACTTACAGGGATGTCATTATATTTTATATATTATGCATATTATTTAGCACTTTGTTTTGGTCTTGTAGTCGATGTGTATTCAAGATAGAGGAAAGAAGTAAAAAGTTGAATATTACACTGTGCTACCACTTACATGGTCACAAGATTTTTTATGACTAAGAATAACACACTGCGCTACAAATTATAGGGCCAAATGTAATAGGGTGAGACTTTAGAAAAGTGAGAGTTTCTGACACTTTTTAAACTTTGCCAATGTAATAGAATCCAAAAACAAAGTAACAGAGTGAACTTGCCTGGTTTTTCAGACTTAAGAAACTCTCATGATTTAAAATCTCATTAAGATGTTTTCCCATTTTGAAGATAAAACTCAACCAATGTGAGAGTTTACTGCTAAACTCTCACATTTTCCAAACTCTCACCCTATTACATTTGGCCCATAGTCTTACAATACGTGGATGATAAACTGCGGTCTGGCCAGCAGTGTCACTGAACAATAACAGCACAGCTAAGTTGCTAACACACACACACAAAAAAAAGAAAAAAGATCTTATTTTATTTTTTGAGGAATGATAATTTTATATTTCAACTTTAATTTTGTTTACACTGGGGAAAAGCACCCCTTGATGATCAACACAGCACCCCTTTATGGACAACAAAGCACCACTGCAGAGAAGCGGACTGTGGACAGACCACCTGCAGATTCACAAATACGTGGATGATAAACTGCGGTCTGGCTGGCCGTGTCACCTAACAATAATAGCGTAACTAGTTACTAACCTAGCACACAAACAGAAAAAAAAGAAAAAAAATTAAGATTTTAATTTTAACTTTTATTTTTTATGCACTGGGGAAGAGCACCCGTGGATTGACACAGCACACCTTTATGAACTGTAGCCCTGGCCTCTTGATTGACAGGACAACACAGCAGCACCCTTTTATGTACTGCAGCCCAAGCCCCTTTATGGACAACACAGCAGCAGCCCTTTATGTACTGCAGTCCCAGCCTGACAACACCGCACCCTTAAACAAATAGCGACAAGTCACTGACAACAACACACAATACTGACTGCAACCTAGAAGAACAGAGCACGTCTGCTCTGTACACTCTCCACAGCTGGAGTGAAAATGGCGCCGATCACTGGGACCTTTATACAATCCAAAATCCGAGAGAATCCGACAGCGGGATGATGACGTTTTGCCTCTTTTTGGATTCCAAGTTAGGCGGGAAACCTCGAGCCGGACTCGGATCCTGCTCGGATCCCTATGTTCAAGTGGGTTTGGTTCTCGGAAAACTGTACCCGCTCATCTCTACTTAAAACATGTGGAAAAAACTAGTATTTCCACATGTGTAACTGGCCCCTACAGAATGTGCTGATGAATAGGCCCCTCTGTGGGAAGAAAATCCACTCTCAGGGGTTAATTTACTAAAGTGAGAGTTTTTAGAAGTGAGTTTTAGAGGAGATGTTGCCTATAGCAATCAATTAGATTCTACTTAACATTTAACTAGCACCTTCTAGAAGATAATAGCTAGAATCTGATTGGTTGCTATGGGCAACATCTCCACTTCTAAAAACTATCACTTTAGTAAATTTACCTCTCAGTGTCTCTTTCCTGAGTCTTGATACCACCCGCACAACTGTGCCTATTAAAGAGTTTCACTTCTACTCTTCTAGTATTGCTCCTCTACACTGCTCGGTCTGCAGACTGCAAAGTTTTTTCAGTTGACACATTTTTTTATACATCTTGTAGTGTAATACCTGCCCTTAATAAATACTGTAAATTGCAGTGAATAGCTCATAGCGTTATAGTTTTGTAAGTATAACTTGCATTACACATTCTGGAACAGTTTGCTGTTTGTTTACATATGTATAGTTTGCATATACATTTCAGTGCTTTTTTTCATTTGAAAAGTACCATACTAAAGTATGGGATGCAGTTTCAATCCCTGCAGTCGGGATGCCAGCACTCAGAATGCTGGTGCCCAAATCCTGACACCAATCAGAATCCCGACTGCCGGCATCCCGACCGCCAGCATCCTGACCACCAGCATCCCGACCGCCAGCATCCTGACCACCGGCATCCTGACGGTAAGTAATGAGGTTAAGGGGGAGGTTTACTGGATAGGGTTAGGCACTAGGGGGAGGGGTAGGTTTAGGCTGCGGGGGAGGGAGGTTAGGTTTAGGCTGCGGGGGAGGGAGGTTAGGTTTAGGCTGCGAGGGGAGGGAGGTTAGGTTTAGGCTGCGGGGGAGGGAGGTTAGTTTTAGGCTGCGGGGGAGGGAGGTTAGGTTTAGGCTGCGGGGGAGGGAGGTTAGGTTTAGGCTGCGAGGGGGGGGCGTTAGGTTTATGCAGCAGGGAGGGAAGGTTAGGTTTAGGGGTAAGGGTTGGCTTAGGAAACTTACTGATAGAAGTCGGTATCCTATCCCTGTCGGGATGCCGGCAATTCTGACTTGGTCAATTTGACAAATTTTACCCTGGCAATTACTGTGCAAAATACTCCATATACTAATAAATATAAACTACTGTATACTGTTACCCTGCAATATAAGGGGTAAAAAAAAAATAATTTTTTTTATATCACGTTGTATTTGGCTTTGCGTATTTTTCCTTTGAGTCCTGCACATCATTTTCACACTACTAATTGTTGTGCAAACGACTCCATATACAAGTAAATATAAGCTGCACTATCCTTACCCTGCAATAAAGGAAAATATATATATATATATATATATATATATTTTGTCTTTCAACTTGGTCTTCGGTCTTTTTGCTCAAAAGACTGTCTCTCATCATTTATATTAAATCCTATTTTTCATTTAAACTTATAGTCCTAATGTATAAATATTTAAGAATGCCACCCCCTAAAAGAAAATGTTGGCTAACTGATAAATTGAATAATGACTTTCCTTTTATTATAAAATGTAAAGAGAACAACAATGAAACTGTGGTCTGCTCAATGTGCCATGCAGTGTTTGCAATTGGCCATGGTGGGAGGTCTGACATTATGGTCCAAATTAAAACAAAGAAACACAAAATTGCATCTCAGGCTTCTTTAACTTCCCTAAAGGTGACCAGTTTTTTTTACACTTCCCAAAACGGATGAGTCCTTTGAATTGGCTGCATGTGAGGGAACCATGACTTTTCGTATGGTAAACTACAATGATAGTTTCTATTCAATGAACTGCACCTCAGAAATTGTAAGGGAACTCTTTGGAAAAACAAGAACATTACGTGTGCATGGCAAAATGCAAGAGAAATTGTTGTAAATGTACTTACTCCATATGCTAAACAAGAAGCTGTTCATGAGCTGGACGATGCACAGTTCTAATCATAAGACCATAAAGTTAGCTTCTGTCCTTGTTCACTACTTTGTGCAATCCATAGATATCATGGTGATAATTATTATTCACTTTACTAATCTTCAGAGAGAAACTTCTGACCTGATTATGGGATTGAAGTTCTGAACAAATATAAGTTGACAGATAAAAAAAAAACATTATATACAGATAATACGAACACCAACTTTTGAAAGAGTCAACCACAGAGAAAAAGGCGATTTTTTTGTAAAACTAAAATTCCATTTAATAAGAATGGGAAGTGTTGCTCACATTTTACACAACAGGGACCATCCCGGTGGTCAAAATCCTGATGCATGTTTGCAAGTATTCTAACCCTTACCCTAACCCGCCCCTCCTGCAGCCTAACCCTAACCATACTCTTTGGCAGCCTAACCCTAATAACCGTACCTTGCTGCACCATAGCCCTAAACCTACTCCTAGTGCCTAGACCTACTCTTAACCCTAAACCTAATACTCACCATCGGGATTCTAACCGTCAGGATTCCAGAGCCGGTAAAGTGATGACTGTCGAGATTCCCGGAGTCAGTATTGTGAACATCAGGTTGGTCACCACCAGGATCCTGACAACATGCCATTACCAGTTCATGCAAAATCAATTGTACTGTATGCACGATATTTTCATATATATACTGTTCATGTGGTAAGTCTACAAGAATGTTGTGCTTTTGCTGACAAAGACATTTTAGGACATTCAAGGCGGATGTCGTCTCCAGTACTTGAAATCTTATAATCTTTCCCAAGCAACGTGTCCCAAAATCCTAAAAAAATTATTTGCATCCAGCCAGAGTCATAACTAGGTACTTGAAGGCCCCATTGCAAAAGTTTGTAAGGGCCCCTATGTACCACCCAATAGAGAGAAATGTATGTAACATATGTAACGTTGACAAGGAAGATGGGCCCCCCTCAGCTCTGGGCCCCTTAGCAGCTGCACCCCTTTCATCTATGGTAGTTATGCCCATGAATCCAGCACTTCCATGTTGTGGCTTACATTCCTACAGTGCCAGCTGAAAGTCTTCCACAATTGGAAGTGGAAGGAGAAATACAAATGGAGAACCAGAAAATGACAGCTATAGAACTTTTAGCCATTCTAAACAATCTTGTTCAGAAAATTCATAACAGAAAAGAGGAACATTTCCTGCCTACAGAAACCCACTCACTGCTACAAGCATCGCACGATGAGGAGAACTTAACCGAACAATGTTTTCATTGCCTGTATGGCGAGTTTTGCAATGCCTGAACTATAATGAAAAGTTGGTAACTCTAAAGGTGCCTATCCATTAGGCAGTCTGAACATCTAGCGTTCAGACCTTCAGGTCGCCGAGGTGCGGTACCCGCACTGAACGGCGTTCACTGAACATCATTAAGTGAAGGAGCCCGGTCTCCTATACCTGAACATGCCGAACCTGATGCTCGTCGTCAGGTTGACGGGCATGGTCAGCAGACAGTCGTGGACGTCAAGGACCCAGCATGCACCCGCATCGCTGGTCCTTTGACGGCTATCCATTACCCGACTTTGTGAACAATGAGACCAAAATCTTCTGGTCGGGTTATGGATAGCCCCCTTAAATCCTACAGAGGAATTAGGCCATTTTCATGGCTTGGGCTAATCTCAAAGGAAAATGTAAGTTGGTCTGGCACTAGATCATCTTTAGCAGTTGTTCGGCAAATTCCTTCCATTACTATTGATGAAGAACAATATTTTGACCAAGAAAATATTGTTGAAACCTTGGCCTATTTAATAAAATTGGGAGAAGTGCACTACTAATTCAGAAGCCAGTCTATCCTTAGAAGATACAGTAAATGGGTTAAACTTTTAAAAACATTAATTGATAAAGGAATTGATGTTTCAGTGTTTTCAACTGTGGTGGAATTTCTATTCTCACTTCCAGCAACTAAAGGTGGGTACACACCTGACAGATATATCTGCAGGTTGAATGATCTGCAGATATATCTGTAGATGATGGTCGATCATACACACTGAACGACCATCATCTATCCGCAGCTGTGGGTTCCGCTTGCCGGGGGGTGGGGCAGGGTCTGCCCCCCTCTGAGCGGCACCGCTGCATGTGTATGGGCGGTTTGCAGACCGCCCAGACATACATGCCAATGGACAGATACAGCACAGCCAATGCGATATGTCTGTGAACAATGTTGTTCACAGATATATTGTCTCTACACACTGGCCGACAGGGAGCAGATATATTGGCCGATCAATTGATCGGCCAATATATCGGCCAGTGTGTACCCAGCATAACTCCTCAGTGTAATGTGTATTCTCACTTTTGAACTCACCATGGACAGATGAGAGAAAGAGATTAGAGAAAGACATGGTAGAAGCCAGACTGATAGTGAAGGCTCATTTTGTAGAACTATTGTCACGTGCAGGGTATTTCAGCATGGCGCTATACGGGTGTTACCTGTGAGGTCGTTGTGGCGCGGGCTATCTGGTGGCGGAGCTGGTGTCTGGTGGGGGGCTTTGGCTGCGCACGTTGTTGTGCGGCCCTGTTGTCACTCTGCGCTGGTGAGGCCTGGCGGCGTCTCCGTTCCGTTTGGCATGGGCGCCGCCATCTTGCCTTTTGGCCATGTGATGCGGCTGGCCAATCCTGGTGAGTCACATGTTCCCTCCGGCCAGTAACAGCACGGCATGGGGTATTTAGGGTCAGTGCCTTCCTTCTTTGCCAGTGCAACGTGTATCTCAGCCTAGCTGAGAGGGAGTTCTCTGTGCTTTCCTGTTCCTGTGAATTCGCTGTCTGCCAGTCTGCCTGTCAGCTCCTAGCTCCCACTGGACTACCCCGCTTCCTCTATCACCCTTGCCCATACCTGAGTGCCTGAGCCTGCTGACATCCTGCGCTTCAGTTCACTACCTGCAAACCTGGCTTGATTATTTTCAGTTCACTACCTGCAAACCTGGCTTGATTATTTTCAGTTTCACTACCTGCACACCTGGACAGCTCTAATTGTTTCTACTTAGACATTATCCCTTTTGCTCCCACCACAGAACTCTTGTGCACATTTATATATTCCTGGACTTTTATTTACTGCCACATTATATGTCTACTCAAGCATTTATTAAGAATCCTAGTTTTATTTTCAAATCTGCTTCTGTGATCGCTCCTGCTACCACCCCAGGTCCACAAACAACCCAGAACATAACAGTTTGCACTGGCCCCATGGAGCCGGCCACAGATCAGGAGTCAGGAGTGGATTTGTTCCGATGCATTTCTGGTCGTTTAGAAAATCTGGAAAACATGCAGCATCAGATGGCTCAATTTCTGCAAGAGATGTCCAAGCAACAGGATAGTTTGCAAACTTCCTTTTCTACCCCTGAAGTACCAGCATCTACATCGGCATCAGCGTCTGGGAATACAGGAGGCAGATCATCTCCCCGCTTACATCTTCCTTTACCAAGTAAATTTGACGGCAATCCTAAACTCTGCCGAGGATTCCTAAATCAGTGTGACATACATTTTACCCTGCAGCCTGACAACTTTCTAACTGCAAGAACTAAAGTGGCTTATATAGTCTCTCTGTTATCCGGCCAGGCCTTGGAATGGGCTTCCCCACTCTGGGAGCGCTCAGATCCGCTGCTGGATAATTACGTAGGCTTTGTGTCATCCTTCAGGAGGATTTTCGATGAACCTGGGCGTACTGTAACAGCATCATCAAACATCATGACACTGAGACAAGGGGTCCGTCCTGTCAGTCAATATGCCGTGCAATTTCAAATTTTAGCATCAGAGCTCAAATGGAATGAGGAAGCCCTCACCTCGGCCTTCTGGCATGGGTTGTCAGACCGACTAAAGGATGATCTAGTCACTCGAGAGCTTCCTACTAATCTGAACGACATGATTTCATTGTGTATCAAAGTTGACCTACGCTTCAGGGAACGTCAGGCTGAAAAAAACAGAACTGACCGGCAAAGGTCATTTACCCCCTCCATTTCTACCCGACCCATTCCTTCTCCTACTGAAGAGGAGCCTATGCAGGTGAATCATACACACCTCTCCAAAGAAGAACGTCAGAGAAGAATGCAAAAGAACCTCTGTCTGTACTGCGGAGAGTCCGGTCACCTGCTGATCTCCTGCCCCCGTAAACTGGGAAATGCCAAATCCTAACTGACCCTGGAGACATCAAGTTAAAGATTTCACGATTACCCTAGCCTTTGATCTTAAACCCAAACCTGTCTTTGCTACTGCTCTACTTGACTCGGGAGCAGCCGGAAATTTCATAACGTCTAGTTTCATAGATAAATTTCAGATTCCTTGTTTGTCTCTCAACCATGCCATCTCTCTGACCTCTATAGACGACGCCCTCTAACTAACGGGATAGTCACCAAAGAGACTCAACCAGTATTGGTCCGAATTGGAGCACTTCATTCTGAGTCCTTAAAATTCCTGGTGATATCAGAGGCCTCTCAAGAAGTGGTTCTTGGTCTACCCTGGTTACGTCAACATAATCCCAGGATTGATTGGAGTTCTATGCAGATTCTGTCATGGGGTATGGACTGTCAGAAATCCTGTCTTCCAAAAATTCGACCTGTGAGAAAGACAGTTCCATTAGTTTCTTCTGCCATTCCCAAGGAATATCAGATGTTCGCCGACGTATTCTCTGAGCAACAAGCAAATATCTTACCCCCTCATAGGGAATGGGACTGTCCAATTGAATTGATACCTGATAAGATACCACCTCGTGGTCGTACCTATCCGCTGTCCTTACCTGAGACTCAAGCCATGACCGAGTACATCCGGGACAACCTGGCAAAGGGGTTCATCCGCCCCTCTACTTCACCTGCCGGAGCTGGGTTTTTCTTCGTTGGCAAGAAGGACGGTGGTCTAAGACCATTTATCGATTATCGAGGCCTTAATGACATTACTGTAAAGAATCAATACCCTCTTCCCCTGATTACTGAGTTGTTTGATAGGGTCAAGGGCTCTGTCATTTTTTCTAAATTAGATCTGAGAGGGGCTTACAACCTCATTCGTATCCGAGCTGGCGATGAATGGAAGACCGCTTTTAATACCAGAGATGGACATTTCGAGTATTTAGTAATGCCTTTTGGATTGTGTAATGCCCCTGCTGTCTTTCAAAGTTTCGTTAATGAGATTTTCCGGGATCTGTTATATGTTTCGGTTGTTGTCTATCTGGATGACATACTGATTTTTTCACCCTCTGTGGCTAAACATCAAGTACATGTTAAAGAAGTTCTGACCCGTTTGAGAGAAAACAACCTTTACTGCAAACTGGAGAAGTGCATCTTTGGAGTGCCCAGTGTACCTTTTCTCGGCTATGTAATATCTGGCTCCAGTTTAGAAATGGACCCCAAGAAGGTACAAGCAATTCTGGATTGGACCCGACCTCAGACACTGAAGGCCATCCAGAGATTGTTGGGCTTTGCCAATTATTATAGACGCTTCATTAAGGGATTTTCTACACTGCTGGCTCCCATTACAGCCTTGACCTGCAAAGGTGCTAATCCTGCCCAATGGTCACCTGAGGCAGAGTCTGCCATTCATCTTCTAAAACAGGCCTTTATCTCAGCACCAGTTCTTTGACAACCAGATCTGGACAGGCCTTTTTTGTTGGAAGTGGACGCATCATCTGAAGCTGTGGGAGCAGTCTTGTCTCTACGTTATGAGGACAACCGAGTCCATCCGTGTGGGTTATTTTCTAAAAAATTCTCACCTGCTGAAAGGAACTACGCCATAGGTGAGCAAGAACTACTAGCTGTAAAGTTGGCGTTGAGGAATGGAGATATTTGCTAGAAGGAGCCAAGTTTCCATTTACTGTATTTACGGACCATAGAAATCTCCTATTTCTCAAAAACCTCCAATGTGTGAGTCCTCGTTTGGCCCGCTGGGCAATATTCTTTGCCAGATTTCAGTTCACCCTGACCTTCCGGTCTGGAGCACTTAATCAGAAGGCTGATGCCCTATCGAGATCTCTCCTCTGTGATGATCAATCTGAAAATCAAAGCAATACCCCTGTCTTGGAATCAAGAGTTTTCGCCGCATTACAAGTTCAGCCTCCTACAGGAAAATCATTTGTGGCCCCGGAATTAAGGAAGCAGCTTCTCACTTGGGCACATTCCTCTCGCTTCGCAGGGCACTCAGGCACTCGGAAGACCTTGGAGTTCCTGAAAAGACACTATTGGTGGCCTTCTATGAAGGCAGATATAATGGAGTTCATCTCTTCCTGCTCCTCCTGTGCCCAGCATAAATCATCATGACAAGCTCCAGCTGGGGAATTGCTTCCATTACCTACTCCATCACGTCCATGGACGCATCTCTCCATGGATTTCGTCACAGACCTGCCAGTCTCTCAAGGTTTCAACACTATCTGGGTTGTAATAGACCGATTTTCTAAGATGGTCCACTATATACAGTTGAAGAAGTTACCTTCTGCCCCTGACCTGGCACAGTTGTTTGTCCAACACATATTTCGTCTACATGGCCTTCCTGCTGAAATTGTCTCTGACCGTGGTGTGCAATTTACTGAAAAATTCTGGAGGGCTTTGTGTTCTGTTCTTCAAGTGAAGTTAAACTTTTCCATGGCCTACCATCCGCAAAGCAACGGCTCCACCGAGAGAGTTAATCAAGATCTAGAGACTTTCTTAAGAATTTTTATGTCATCTTCCCAGGACAATTGGGCTGCCTTGCTGCCGTGGGCTGAGTTTGCACATAATGCTTCCTACCACTCGTCAACTAACCAAACACCATTTCAGGTTGTATATGGCCTTCATCCTCGTGTTCCCGAATTTCGAAGCCTGCCTGTTTTCAATGTTCCGGCCGTGGAGGACACGGTGTGGAATTTTGCTGCCATCTGGACTCAAGTACGGTCTGATTTGTTGAAGGCATCCTCTCGCTATAAGACCCAGGCCGATAGAAAGCGTAGAATAGTTCCACGCATGCAAGTAGGAAACCAGGTCTGGTTGTCTACTCGGAACCTTCGTCTAAGAGTTCTGTCTATGAAATTCGCACTCCGCTTCATCGGTCCCTTCACCATAACAGAAGTCATTAATCCAGTGGCCTACCGTTTACAGTTACCCCATACCTAAAAATTCCCAATTCCTTCCATGTTTCCTTATTAAAGCACCTAGTCCTGAATAAGTTCCATAATGCTCTACCTGCTTCTCCTCGAGTCCAGACGGAGAGAGGAGTTGAGTGTTGAAGTCGCCCAGATCTTGGACTCTCGTCTGCGCAGAGGTCATCTTCAGTATTTGTTGGACTGGAAAGGTTACGGTCCAGAGGAACGTTGCTGGACCGATGCTCGTGATGTCCACGCTCCCACGCTCATCAGGAGATTCCATTCTGCCCATCCGGAGAAGCCTGGTGAGTGTCCTGAGGCCACCCCAAAGGGGGGGGTACTGTCACGGCCAGGGTATTTCAGCATGGCGCTAGGCGGGTGTTACCTGTGAGGTCGTTGTGGCGCGGGCTGTCTGGTGGCAGAGCTGGTGTCTGGCTTTGGCTGCGTGCGCTGTTGTGCGGCCCTGTTGTCATTCTGCGCTGGTGAGGCCTGGCGGCATCTCCGTTCCGTTTGGCATGGGCGCCGCCATCTTGCCTTCTGCCCATGTGATGCGGCTGGCCAATCCTGGTGAGTCACATGTTCCCTCCGGCCAGTAACAGCACGGCATGGGGTATTTAGGAAGGGTCAGTGCCTTCCTTCTTTGCCAGTGCAACGTGTATCTCAGCCTAGTTGAGAGGGAGTTCTCTGTGCTTTCCTGTTCCTGTGAATTCGCTGTCTGCCATTCTGCCTGTCAGTTCCTAGCTCCCACTGGACTACCCCGCTTCCTCTATCACCCTTGCCCATACCTGAGTGCCTGAGCCTGCTGAAATCCTGCGCTTCAGTTCACTACCTGCAAACCTGGCTTGATTATTTTCAGTTCACTACCTGCAAACCTGGCTTGATTATTTTCAGTTTCACTACCTGCACACCTGGACAGCTCTAATTGTTTCTACTTGGACATTAACCCTTTTGCTCCCACCACAGAACTCTTGTGCACATTTATATATTCCTTGACTTTTATTTACTGCCACATTATATGTCTACTCAAGCACTTATTAAAAATCCTAGTTTTATTTTAAAATCTGCTTCTGTGATCACTCCTGCTACACCCCAGGTCCACAAAGAACCCAGAACATAACAACTATATTGTGTGCAGTTTTAGAAAGATTCTTAAGAATCAAAATTTGCTGCAACAGATCCATAGTTCACGTGAAAGTGAGGGAGCATCATTATCTACAAGGGTGAGCTTTTAAAAATATTTCTTTGTTGCTCAGTGGAAACATTTTTTCAGGAAAATGCATATAGTCAGGATAAAGGGCCTGATTCAGACCCACTCGCGAGCGGCTGTCCGCTCGCAAGTGGGTCGATGTTGTGCACTGCGCATGCGCACGATGGCGGGAGCTCCGTCGTGCTCATGTGCCAGACGCGACGAGTGAAGGACTTTCCTTCGCTCGTTGTGTCTGATCAAAGGGGGCGTGCTGTCGATGTTGATTGACAGCACGCCCCCTTTGGTGGGCGTGCCTCCCTGACGGGGGCGTTCCCAAGGGAACGCCTACCGTCAGAAGCCGGCCCACTGACATCACTAGTGATGTCAGTGGGAGTGATTTTGGCTCTGATAGAGCCAAAATCACTCCGGGCCTTGCGGTTGAAAACCTCAACCGCAGGTTCCGGCTCGCAGTTTCGATGGTCGCGATGGTCAAACTGCACGCTCGTATAGGCTGTGGGTGGTGACCCACAGCTATACGAGCGTCCAGGAGGACGCTCCATAATTTTGAAGGGCGGCCCTCATTCAGAGCGTGCGCTCTGCTCAGAGCGTACGGCTCTGAATGAGGGCCAAAGTGTGAACTTTAAATCTGATTTTACGGGCATATTCAATTGGGTGCAAGGTTTAGAGAGGTATAAAACCTTGTGCCCAATATTGTATTACAGCTCCCGATACCCACGGTATCCAATAAGCTCTGAAAACCCTGCAACGTGTGACAAAAATTTATACGTACATGTGCCAGACGCGACGAGTGAAGGACTTTCCTTCGCTCGTTGTGTCTGATCAAAGGGGGAGTGCTGTCGATGTTGATTGACAGCACGCCCCCTTTGGTGGGCGTGCCTCCCTGACGGGGGCGTTCCCAAGGGAACGCCTACCGTCAGAAGCCGGCCCACTGACATCACTAGTGATGTCAGTGGGAGTGATTTTGGCTCTGATAGAGCCAAAATCACTCCGGGCCTTGCGGTTGAAAACCTCAACCGCAGGTTCCGGCTCGCAGTTTCGATGGTCGCGATGGTCAAACTGCACGCTCGTATAGGCTGTGGGTGGTGACCCACAGCTATACGAGCGTCCAGGAGGACGCTCCATAATTTTGAAGGGCGGCCCTCATTCAGAGCGTGCGCTCTGCTCAGAGCATACGGCTCTGAATGAGGGCCAAAGTGTGAACTTTAAATCTGATTTTACGGGCATATTCAATTGGGTGCAAGGTTTAGAGAGGTATAAAACCTTGTGCCCAATATTGTATTACAGCTCCCGATACCCACGGTATCCAATAAGCTCTGAAAACCCTGCAACGTGTGACAAAAATTTATACGTACATTTCTTGGGGTCTCCGGTAGTCTCCACGGCTCCCGATGTCCTCATCTCCATCTTTTCACTGGGGAGGGGGCTGCTGAGAGTCCTGGGGGCTGCTGGGAGGCTCTGGGGGCTGGTGGGAAGAGCAAGGGCTGCTGGGAGATGTAGTTCTCCCTGCGTCCATTACAGGGAGGGGACACACACACACTGGGGGTCACACACACCGCGGTCAATCACACACTCACAAATAAACAATGACATACTCACCCTGCTGCAGGAGACCTGGTCCCGACGCTTCAGAAGGTGAGTAATTAAGGACTAATTAAGGTAATTGTAAACTTCCAATTGCTTAATTAGTCCTCAGCGGGGGGTGCTGCAGGGGTCCTAGAGCAAGTCCTGCTGATTTTTCCTAAAGTTAACGATTTTAGGAAACATCAGACTTTTATTGGATGCGAGGAAAAAAACCTCCCAGCGCTCCAAAACTGAAAAACCCTGCACCTAATTGAATAGCAAAAATTCAAAACCTGCAGGAAAATCCCCGCAAGTACGGGATTTTTGCTTTTCTAGCATTGAATATGCCCCTTAATGTCCAAACACTACCCAAATCAATGTACAGCCTATATTCTGCCTTCACGGTAATATAATTCCGATGTTATGAGGTTTATGTAGTAGGGCTGTGGGTTGACTGTTCTGGCGGGATTCCCGCGATTGTTTCCCTGGTTTTCATTTTTTAAATATAGCAACCCTACCTATGTGCTTCAATCACAACGGAATTAAATACTAGTAACTATCTTAACAAAATAATCAAAAGTTTCTTATAAACAAGGTATCTAACTATACGGTAATGTTAAAAATCGAAATAATTGTAAGTTATAACAGGAAAAACTTGTACAAATTGTGACCCTCCCTGGCTCACATTCACTTCCGCCACACCAGACAGACTGAATTTGGCAAATCAATCACAATTCGAATTTTGACATGTTCACTCTAGTCCCAACTAGTGTACAACACACAATCCCTGCAGTGAGTGATTCTGCACAATAAACATAGCAGTGAGAGTTGCCACTAACATATATTTTACAATAATATTGTTCTATGATCTTTCCAATAAAACAATAAAAATGCACCTCTAGTTCAACAGAAAACCCTAATGAGATAGTAAAAATGATAATCACAGATAATAATAATAATTTATGTACAAGTAAATAAGAATTGACCTGATTACCAAGGGGTAACTTAGTGGCTAAAGACTATTTAATGGATATACCCACTGTACAACCATTAAAGTGACAATTTTGTTCTATCTAGAAATGAAAGGACTTATATTAAATACTTTAACAGTTCTCCGCACAAAGCCAGATTTCCACATTTTTCCAAAGAGTTGTGGAATGTGTTTGAAGATCGGCCCTACAGTGCCTTAACAATACCAACATCATAAGCTAGTCTGAGTGTTGGGAAAGTGTTACATTTCAAATGCACAGACTTCAAATATCTTTGTCTGCTTAAGTATTTAAAATTTTAAATTCCAACTAATTGCACCTTGATATTTTTTGGTGTGTTTAACGTTTTTCTGCCAGCTAGCTCAAAACATGCTACAAATGTGACAGTCTTATGAAGACCACTGCTCATCACCCTGATTAATGGCACATTTTTTTATTTATATAATAAAGCAGCTTTAAGAAGCAGAAATGTGTCTTTTAGATACGCTCAGCATGCAGCAAGATCAGAATTAAATTGAAGCTGAAAATGTATACATCTACAAATCTGCATACAGTGGTGTAACACAATAACCATACTGTGCATTTCGGAATTGTGCCTCAGCAGCATTAGTTACTCCCCTCTTATTGACTGATTGGCCTTTCTAGTACTTAGGGCCTGATTTAGTGATGGACGGTATCGCACAGCCGCACAGAAGCGGCTGTGTGCAGCATTAGGTGTTTATAGAAAATAGACAACTTTTGCGATCCGTAGACGCTGCCTCGGACCACAATCACAACCATCGCAACCTCAGGCTGGCTGGTGCCTGGTCACTTGCGAGGCCAGGGAATCTGCGTCCGCAGACACAGACCTTCCATTTCTGGGTACAGTGGCCAGCCACGCCCCAGCTCTGCCCCACAAACGCCGCAGCATGGGGACTGTGAGTGAGATCCTGCACCTGTGCAGACCCCTAAACATCGGAGATGTACGGTAACGATCATGTTAGTGTACATCTCTGAATCAAGCCCTTAGTTTATAAGTATTGACTCTATATTATTTAAAGTCATGGCTATCTACAGTATGAGCATTATTTATTGGGCATTTCTTTTTGGACTACTGCAGGAAAAAAACGAAATCCATTGGATTTTTAATAGAAGTCAACAATGTATTTTCAATTAATTATGAATGAAAATTTAGGGAAAATGTAAACTCTGTGTTTATTATTTATTTTTTATTTTGTTATCATCATCATCGTTATTAATAATAATAATAATAATAATAATAATAATACAATCATAATAATAATAATTATTATTATTATACTACTACTACTACTACTACTACTACTACTACTACTACTGCTACTACTACTACTACTACTACTACTACTAATAATAATAATAATAATAATACAATCATAATAATAATAATTATTATTATTATTACTACTACTACTACTACTACTACTACTACTACTACTGCTACTACTACTACTACTGCTACTACTACTGCTACTACTACTACTACTACTACTACTACTACTACTAATAATAATAATAATAATAATAATAGCAATTGTGTCTAAAAGACACTTCATATAGTTCATGACTTATTATTTACTGCTAGCGTTGTCAAACTGCATCTCTGCACTAACATATGCTTGGTGCAATAAATCAATCAATATACAAATCACAAATAAAAATGGACCCAGCATATGAATGGTCACCTCAGCTCACCCATACTCCACTCTGCCCCAACCATCCATGCCCCATCCAGCCATCTCCCAGCTCCCTTCCTGCTACATTTATCAGTCCTCCTGTCATCCCCTGGTGATTTGTCCCATCTACATCTCTCTGCGGTGGGAGCTGTTGGGGAAGTCACACGCCCGTGGCCTCATTGCACATGATTATGGGATAGACTACCCTTTCTTCTATACATCCAGATTTCCAATCCATTTTCTGGGCCTGATTCATTACCGATCGCAACTGCTACAGCGTACGCAGATCAGCCGATGGTGCGTACTGATCATGCTTATGCATCGAAGTGCGCGCACACGAGTTACCATTGCGATCTCTCTGTGATCACGCACGCAGAAAGCAAGCCATCGCAGAATAAATGACGTGACGTCAGCATTTGGGGGTGGTGACTGGGGAATGGTCAGAGAAAAACGCAGGCATGCCTGTCTGATTCAACGCCTTTACAGGGGCGTGTATAAATTAGCCACTGCAAGATTAGCAATTTCTGAGTAAGGTCAGGGCTATTGTAATTGTACATGTGTGGGACCGATGTTACTCAATGTTACTGATGTGAACGCAGGACAACGAGGTATTACGGATGTGAGACACGGTTGTGGGGGTCTCTATGTTGGATTTGCGATAGCAGACAATAGCATATTTTTGTAGCAGACCAGCGTGCGTAATCTCAGCTGAGATCACAATAGCGATCCGTAATGAATCAGGCCCTCTGTGTGATGCTGTAATCATTAACATGTCTCATCCTGGCTCTCTCATTTCTTATCCTCTGACAGATCCACCATTATCCTGTGTCAATATCAAAATCCTGATTGATGATCCACATTTACCTTCTATTTTCAAAGTACTCTCTCACAACTTCCCCTAGACATAATCTGAGGGCTACTGCCAGATGTTGATCAGTTTGTGATTTCTATAGCTCTCCTTTTTAGTTTATCACCTAGTCACGTGCATGCTCTCCTCCACCTCATGCTCCATACCCCAATTGTACTGATCTAGCAGTCCTAGCAGCAGCTCTTGGCTAAAGTGGCTCCAGCTACATTTTTATCCCCAATATCGACCACAAACTCAGCTGTGGCACAAAAAAGAAAACCTGCTGCCTTCAAATACCCATCTGAATAGTAGAATGTTAGTAATGAAAGTCTCATACTGATGACTTTAGCAAATATACTTCTATTGACAACTTCTACTTAAATAGTCTTGTATATTCTGTACACTGAAGACCCAATGGCTCTTTAATAAATTTTTTTTCATCCACACTAATTCTTCTGACCATCATTACTGCCCAAGATCTTGCTTCCTACTTCAAGGGCAAGATTGCCGAGATCTGATATGAAGTGGTATCCACTTTGCTGAGCAACAACCTGTTCAATTCCTTTCCAACAGCCTCTCCCACCTTTTCTTCATTTGACCCCACAAATAAAGATAAAGTCTTGAACCTGTGCATCTCCAACTCTACCTCTAACTCTATCACCTCACAAATTAGTTATTTGCTGTCTCCAGTGGTTGGACCAAACATAATTGCTTAGTTGACCTCTCTCTTTCTCTTTCTCTCTCTCTCTCTCTCTCTCTCTCTCTCTCTCTCGCTATCCTTCTTGCCTGGTGTCTTCCCACCATTAATCAGACATGCAGTAATTACCCCTGTTTTGAAAAGTTAATTCTGATCCATATTTTCTTTCTTATTCCAGTCCCATCTCTCAGTCTCCACACTTCCTGAGCTTCTTGGGAGGCTTTCCTACACACAACATGCTTCCCTTTTTTTCAAACAACCTTTCGTGTCCTCTTCAGCCAGACAGCTCTATCAGTCAGAGTACAATACTCTGCCCCAAGCTCTTTGCTCTTCACCATCTATATCATTTTTCTTGAAACCTAATATATATTTTTGGATAACACCCAAATTTATCTGTTTTTGACAATAATCTCTGCACTTGTCTCCAAATTTCTGCCAACCGACTTCTCTCTGCTCTGCCAAAATCTGCTTTTAATTTTCATGTTCTCATACTTTGTTAAAGGATTTTTTCAGGATACACCCACTATATATAATTCTCTTTCACGTAAAACAAAACTTCCTCCTAAACTCCAAACACAGACGATGTAATGGTTAGCACAACTGCCTCACAGCACTGAGGTCATGGGTTTGATTCCCACCACGGCCTTACCTGTGCGGAGTTTGTATATTCTCCCTGTGCTTGCGTGGGTTTCCTCCGGGTACTCCGGTTTCCTCCCACACTCCAAAAATATACTGGTAGGTTAATTGGCTCCCAACACAAATTAACCCTAGTGTGCATGTGTGTGCACATGTAATAGGGAATATAGATCGTAAGCTCCACTGGGGCAGGGACTGATGTGAATGGCCAAATATTCTCTGTAAAGCGCTGTGGAATATATGTGTGCGCTATATAAATAACTGGTAATAATAATAATGTGCTCACTGAAACTATACACTGAAAATATACATAGTCAGACAAGTGCAGCAAATTTCCAAACCACCTTCATAATTTCCCTAAAATATCCTACCCAATTACCACACTTCTACACAGTTCAGGTATAACTTAACTTTATGCTCTATAACACGGAAGCCTAAAACGAAAATCTGAATTGGAGTATTGAAAATTTTGACAGGTGATTCAACAGCAGGGCGACTTCTTAAGTGTAGGCAGGATAGGAAGACACCCAACAAATCATTATTTTCTGAACCCAGGTTGTACGACTAATTGATAATGTTATAATTGTATTTGTAACATTTTAATAAAGTTTTATATAAGTCTTCAGTCTCCTATACATTATATATTTTAAGCCATGGCTTCCTGACAAAACGTAAAAAAAAAAAGTTTTGGTTATTGTAAATCAACTTTTTATTATGACCTAGCCAAACAATGCAAAAAGTAGCAAAATGTACACAAGTAATTAGCTGATCTTAAGCGTCAAGGTGCTATAAGGAATCTAACAAACAATATAATAGATAGTATAAGTATATACTACACGTTCCTCTTAGTAGAGTATATTTTCAATGTGCTTTATTCTTTCCTTCAAACACCATCACCTTTATTCTGAGTCATAGATGTTAAGCCACGTATCCATTACACGGCTCGCTCCATGAGCAATATCATGTAGTGTGTCACCAGCAGTGGTGTGCTCAATGTCCTTAACGACATTGAGCACACTGAACAATATAATTCATGATATCGTTGAGTACTAGCACCCTCCCTCTTACCCGAACCTGCACAACCTGATGATATTGTCAGGTTGGACAGCAGGTTCAGGCGATGAGCGACATTGTCAATGACTAACGGGAGCGCACATCGCTGGTCGTTGACGGCATATCCACTGGACGATATAATGAACGATTGAACGATGACAATATCGTTCAATCGTTCATTATATCGTCTAGTGGATACCTGGCTTAACATACATGTTAAACAAAATATATGACAATGTGTAGAGCAGTTTATAGATTAAACTTAAACTGAATGCAGAAAGGATGATAGTTCTATAGAAGAGATGTACCCAAACTCACACTTTAGAAGATAATGATATGCATATCAAGGTTTCTTTCATATAGCAATATATAGCAAACATACGCCTCCTACTTTCATACTGTAATATGCAGAATTTTCACCAACAATCGTAGGGCAACCATGTGCAATGATTACTGCAGACAACCTTCTTGGTAAACTGTCCACAAGTTCCTGAACAACAGCAGGCGGCATGTTTTGCCATTTAGCCTTAAGTACAGTGACCGAAGTGACCGACTGTGACACTGAAAAAGGTAGAGTCAGCCTATAACACAGCCGTCGCTCCAATTCTTCCCAGAGGTTAAGATGTGGACATTGAGCTGAATTTTCTGTATACTGTACCACTCCAGCGTCACCCTGGAAACATGACAGCGGCATTGTCATCCTAATAAAATCATTCTATCTTTCCATAGAACTGCAAGTACATGAGCCTCCCCTATGAAGTGTTCTGGTATTCTTGTTAAAACCGCCACATTAGTGGCTATTTGGAAATCGTGTGCAATGGTATACATGGTATGCATTTCACTTGTGTGGGGGTGTCCAATCTCTTTTGTCTACATAGTGTATATATCCCAGTGGTAACAAATGGGCATACCCCACTTGAGTAGTGTAGAAAAAGGCAAGTATATAAGGTTTCTTTAACATATAGAGTTATTCTTCAGATAAATAAGCATACCCCACTCACGATAATGTATGGGTTAAAGCACGTAAAGGCATCTTTATATGGACCATCCATTTACAGTCAGGTGCATAAATATTGGGACATTGACAGAATTTTCATATTTTGGCGTCTATTCACCACCACAATGGCTTTGAAATGAAACAAACAAGATGTGCTTTAACTGCAGACTTTCAGATTTAATTTGAGGGTAATTACATCCAAATCAGGTGAACGGTGTAGGAATTACGACGGTTTCTCTATGTGCCTCCCACTTTTTAAGGGGCCAAAAGTAATGGGACTATCAACTCAAAAGCTATTTCATGGACAGGTGTGGGCTATTCCCTCATTATTTCATTATCACACTCTTGTTACATACTGACAATGGCTTGTTCTTGGGAGAACTGGGGATCCCTTGCAAGTCTGCAGATCCCCATTATCCATATAAAACAAATTGCATAGGCAAGGTGAGGGAAGGTGTCCCAAAACTACACCCAATGCTACTGTGTCTTCATTTAAAGATCATTCATCACATTTCACAAGGGCAATGTGGTGGGCACCCCATGACAGAAGCAGGCTGAAATCTGAGCTGTGGGTACTGACTGTGGCAAAGACTATGAAGTAGGTTAGTAATATATGGACTGACAAATGCTGAGCTACTACCACCTGTTATTGCAGGCAAAGTCTTCCCATAAGACAAACAGTTATTAATTGTCCCCAGTGTTGCTATAAGAAGGTGCCAGGTACTTCCCATAGAGAGCTGCTTGTCACAACTGGCACACAGCACCCCTGTGTATCATATCTGGGGACTCCTGTCAGCACTGGTGCTTCATCACAGCCTGTCTAAAATTATTATCCACACCATGTTTCCCCCTCCTCTGGGTCCCGCAGGCTGCACGGTCTCCAGGAGCTTTCCTTGACTGGTGCACTGTATGGTACAAGAGGGGATCCAGCTGCAAGAAGTAGCCAGAGATGGCAACAGAAATGTGCACCTGGACAGAAAGGACAGATCGCTCGCTGCCACTCACACACAGCTGGCTTGGCACATGCCCGGCATGGGCATACACTGGGGCGTCAGCACAAGTGGATCACTGCGGGGCAGCAGGAAGAGGGTATGGAGGATGGAAGTAGTAAAACGTGCAGCCACCTCTTCCTGTCCTGCTTGCCGGTGCCTTATTGCCACACTCTCATATATGATGTGGCTCATCATAGCTCCCGTCCCTTGCAGTGCTGCTGGCTGCTATTGATTTGGTATGTAGTACAGCATGTGTGCAGGGGAGGGACAGGGCAAATTTAGAAGTGCCGCTATGTCATACCGTCTCATACCGGCAGGGGCGCCGAGAGGGGGGGGAGCGGGTACAGTTTACCGGGGCCCAGGCTTCCAGAGGGGCCCGGCGGAGGCCTGGGTCTGGCGCCACCCCCCTCACTTCCTCCCTCCCTCCCTCTGCAGCAGCCCAGCACACAGCGTGTGCTGGGCTGCAGTGGGAGATTGCTTGCGGCTGCTAAGTAGCAGCCACAGCAATCTCCTATGCCTGAAGGGGGGAGCAAACACACTGATCGCGCCCCCCACTGGCTTTGCGTCGGGCTGAGGGGCTCACAGCGCTGCAAAACACTTTTTTTTTTCAAGGGGGCATGGCCACGCCTTCTGAAATTAGGCCACGCTCCCTATTTACCGGTGCCCGGCGTGGCTCTCTACGCCCCTGCATACCGGCACACTTCAAGCACTGCTTACAATAGGATAAAATATAATTAGACTGACACATATAATGGACAATAACTTGCAAATCTACAAATCTAATTTTTTGCATCTTTAGCTGCCCCTAACATGGACCAACAGAACAGTCCCATCGCTTTATTCCTCTAATATACTGAAAAATACATAGAAACTTTTACAGCTCCTTGGTACATATGGCAAGGCTCAAATAACACATTCCCTTCAGGTCAAATTAAAGTAGGTGAAGAATATATAAGCTCAGGCCTGGAAAATGAATACAAGACTAGCTGTGAAATGTACAATACATGCCATGTCTTTGGGATTTTTTTCCTTTATTGTTTTATTTTTTAAGTAAAAATGTAAATTGAATGAAGCTAACCCATAAAGAGGTTAAACCAATGTTTTTTTTGTTTTTGTATTTAATTTTTTTTTTAATTAGCGCCCAACAATAATAATCAAGTGTTCCTCATTTCTAAAGACAGCGGATTTTGAAACAGGGTTTAAGAGAAGGAAAGAGCAGATTACCGTGTTGTCACCTTTTACTCACAGTTTTACCACCTGCTGAGTTGGACTAAATATTGTCTGAACAAGAGGATTACTGCAATGGCTACTTCAATTACTTGAATATATTCTCTGATGAAATCTGATCACTCTGCTTGACATTCTTGGTGCTCACGTTCTGTGGGAAGCACATTTCTTTCTTTGAAAGACAACACAGCCCAGACAAAAAAACATAAAGCCGTGATTTCTTTCTCCACCGGCTTGTTTACGTCATGGCTTATTCTCTAATAACTTCTTAATTTGTTTGGTGCTCAGGAACAAAACAGTTGTAAACATGTCGTTTTACAAGAGAAGTGATTGAAGAGATTCAAAGAACTTATTAAATTCAGAGGACTAGTGACAAAAAAATAAAAAAATTATATATATATATATATATATATATATATATATATACTGTATAGCAAGTTATTTAGAAATTAAAAAAACTGTATCATTGGAAAAGGTCCAATGGTTGATTTAGTCATTTTTGTTTCATCTTGTACTCATGCAGGTTTTTTTTTTTAAGACATGGGGGTGTTAGAGTGGGAAGTATTGGCTTCATTTTGCTGTGACTCTTTAGGTTAGCAGTCTTTTGCAATAGAGTGTTATTATATGTTGTGCCCTATTATTGTGGTATTCCTCTTAAATAAGTGAAATGATAAGCAGATCTTTAATTTCTGTTAAAATTATCACTGAGGCACACAAGGAGCTTTGGGGGTATAATTATAAGTTTGTTTTTACTTTCGTTTTGATGTTCGATTTAGCTCACCTTAAATCGAATCAAATTGAAAGTAGAAATCCCTCTATAAAATCCCACATTTACAAAAATTCGATTTTAGAAGCATTTTCTAAATCGAATTCGATTTGGTTCGGTTTTGAACAGTGATTTGCTGTTCGATTTGCATGTTCATGTACAAATCGAACAGCAAATCTCACTTCAAAATGAACTTCAAAGCCCAGACTGAATAGAACTGCTTCATGCTTTCATTTTCAGCATGAGCAGTTTGTTATCACACAGATACATGCATAGATCATTGTGATGCATACATGTATCTTACTGTAAATAGTAAAAAAAAAAATGGTGGGAACCGCAGAATAAACTTTAGTTACCCTGCGTCTCTCCATTGACTTCAATGAAGGGAGATGACCTCTCTCAGCCAATGAATGCTCAGATACAGCTCTGCAAAGGGTAGAACTGCGTCTGAGCTCTTCATTCGGGAGGTAACAACCATTGTGGTTGTTTCCTAGTTCGTGGTTCGTATTTAATCATTTTTTTATTTTATTTAGACCATGGATGCCTACAATACTCCAGGTAATGTAGGTGAGTATGTGTGAGTGTGTATGTATATGTATGCATTAAAACTATAATTTCACGATGTATGTATTGTGTTTACTTAAACATTTCTTTACAGGTGAACTACAAGTACCAGTGGTCCCTTAATGCCCTGAATGCTGGTAGTTGTGGTTCTCCAAGTACCAGCATGCGGGGGAGGCTTGCTGGGACCTGCAGTTCTACTGTAAAAACAATGTTTATACACTTCTTTTTATACACTACACTATCAACCCGCCACCAGGGGCTATCCCTGCCACCCCAGGGGCTATCCCTGCCCAGGGGTGGCAGGGATAGCCCCTGGGGTGCTCTGGAAAGGGGGACCCCTTTATTGGGGGGGGCCAACTCCCCAGGGATCCCTGGCTTAGGCTAACTAGTGGTCAGGGCTGATGCTTCTGCTCGGGGGCCCAGTGAAAGGGCTGTGGCATCAGCCCCCCTCTAGAAAGGGTTCGGTGCTGGTTCTGGAGATTACAGGGGAACCCTATGCATTTTTTCCCCTGTAATTCCAGAACCAGGACCGGATCAGACCCCAGTGCTGGTTGTGCTAAGTACAGGGGGAACCCTACGCAAATTTTCCCCTGTACTTACACAACCAGGGCTGGCTATGAAAAGTCCAAGGCTGGTTCTGTTTTAGGGGGGGACCCCACATAATTTTTTTTACAAATGTATCTATTTCAAAGCTTTTTACAGTAAGATCACTGATGTATACATGTGTGTGTGTGAAAAATTAACCGCTCATGCTTAAATCGAAAGCATGAAGCAGGTCTGTTCATTTGGAGATTTGAAGTTCGATTTTGTGTTCGATTTGAAATCGAATAATAGTAAATAAGGGATTAGTGTGTTGGTCTATGTAAAAGTACCGATATTTTTCCGATGTTCGGTTTTTAGTGGGACTTAAGTAAAATTCGGTTTTATGTTCAATTTTACATTCAATTTTGCCTATAGTAGGGGTGAGCGGGTTCGGATTTCTGAAATCCGAACCCCCCCGAGCCCCCCCGATCCGAGTCCGATCCGAGTCAGGCTCGACTTTTCCCGCCTGACTCGGATCTGAAATCGAGGCAAAACGTCATCATCCCGCCTTCCGAGTCTCGCGGGTTTTGGATCCTATATAAGGTACCCGCGTCGGCGCCATTTTCTCACTCGGCTGTGGACAGTGAAGAGGGAGGGTGGGAGTTAGGGCTGTGTAGTGTAGTGTAGTGTAGTGCTGCTGTTGTCCACTACTTCAAAGTCCATAGGGGCTGGCTGTGTTGTGCTGTGCTGCTGTTGTTAATAGGGGCTGTGTCCACTACTTCAAAGTCCATAGGGGCTGGCTGGACTGTGTTGTGCAGTCAGTTCTCCATAGGGGCTGTGTCCACTCCAAAGTCCTGTGCAGTGTCCCAGTCCTAAAGGAGTGCTGTAGTGTTGTCCAGGGGGTGCTCTGTCCATCAGGGGTGCTCCCCCCAAGTGCTAAAAAAATAATATATTTTCTGTGTTTGTGAATTGTGTGCGCAGTAGCCGCACGTGCATCAACAAAGTAGTGCCAAGCGTGCGCCTGTGTCATAAGTAAAGGGCCGGCTGGCTTGACCGTTAAAGGGTGCTGTAACCCCCGAAAGTACACTCCAGTCCAAACCCAAAAAAAAATATTTTCTGTGTTTGTGAATTGTGTGCGCAGTAGCCGCACGTGCATCAACAAAGTAGTGCCAAGCGTGCGCCTGTGTCATAAGTAAAGGGCCGGCTGGCTTGACCGTTAAGGGTGCTGTAACCCCCGAAAGTACACTCCAGTCCAAACCAAAAAAAAAATTATTTTCTGTGTTTGTGAATTGTGTGCGCAGTAGCCGCACGTGCATCAACAAAGTAGTGCCAAGCGTGCGCCTGTGTCATAAGTAAAGGGCCGGCTGGCTTGACCGTTAAGGGTGCTGTAACCCCCGAAAGTACACTCCAGTCCAAACCAAAAAAAAAAATATTTTCTGTGTTTGTGAATTGTGTGCGCAGTAGCCGCACGTGCATCAACAAAGTAGTGCCAAGCGTGCACCTGTGTCATAAGTAAAGGGCCGGCTGGCTTGACCGTTAAGGGTGCTGTAACCCCCGAAAGTACACTCCAGTCCAAACCAAAAAAAAAATTATTTTCTGTGTTTGTGAATTGTGTGCGCAGTAGCCGCACGTGCATCAACAAAGTAGTGCCAAGCGTGCGCCTGTGTCATAAGTAAAGGGCCGGCTGGCTTGACCGTTAAAGGGTGCTGTAACCCCCAAAGTACACTCCAGTCCAAACCAAAAAAAAAATTATTTTCTGTGTTTGTGAATTGTGTGCGCAGTAGCCGCACGTGCATCAACAAAGTAGTGCCAAGCGTGCGCCTGTGTCATAAGTAAAGGGCCGGCTGGCTTGACCGTTAAAGGGTGCTGTAACCCCCGAAAGTACACTCCAGTCCAAACCAAAAAAAAATTATTTTCTGTGTTTGTGAATTGTGTGCGCAGTAGCCGCACGTGAATCAACAAAGTAGTGCCAAGCGTGCGCCTGTGTCATAAGTAAAGGGCCGGCTGGCTTGACCGTTAAAGGGTGCTGTAACCCCCAAAGTACACTCCAGTCCAAACCAAAAAAAAAATTATTTTCTGTGTTTGTGAATTGTGTGCGCAGTAGCCGCACGTGCATCAACAAAGTAGTGCCAAGCGTGCGCCTGTGTCATAAGTAAAGGGCCGGCTGGCTTGACCGTTAAAGGGTGCTGTAACCCCCAAAGTACACTCCAGTCCAAACCAAAAAAAAAATTATTTTCTGTGTTTGTGAATTGTGTGCGCAGTAGCCGCACGTGCATCAACAAAGTAGTGCCAAGCGTGCGCCTGTGTCATAAGTAAAGGGCCGGCTGGCTTGACCGTTAAAGGGTGCTGTAACCCCCAAAGTACACTCCAGTCCAAACCAAAAAAAAAATTATTTTCTGTGTTTAGCCGCACGTATATATCAAATCGATATAACATAAATGGAGGACCAAACTTTCTCCGATAAAAATAAAATAGAGAAAGATCAAGAACCACTTCCTCCTAGTGCTGAAGCTGCTGCCACTAGTCATGACATAGATGATAACATGCCATCAACGTCGTCTGCCAAGGCCGATGCCCAATGTCATAGTAGAGGGCACATACAATCCCAAATGGCAAAGTTCAGGAAAATGACCTTGAAAAAGACATTTAAATCAGCTGAAGAGAAACGTAAACTTGCCAATATGCCATTTACGACACGGAGTGGCAAGGAACGGCTAAGGTCGATCCCTAGTATGTTCATGACTAGTGGTTCAGCTTCACATGACGATGGAAGCCCTCCTCCCACTAAAAAAATCAAAAGAGTTAAGCTGGCAAAAGCACAGCGAAGAACTGTGCTTTCTAAGAAGATATCACAAATCCCCAAGGAGAGTCCAAGTGTGGTGGTGGTTGCGATGCCTGACCTTCCCAGCACTGGACGGGAAGAGGTGGCTCTTTCCACCATTTGCACGCCCCCTGCAAGTGCTGAAAGGAGCACCCACAGTCATCTTGCTGATATGCAAATTGAAGATGTCACTGTTGAAGTACAACAGGATGAGGATACTGGTGTAGCTGGCGCTGAGGAGGAAGTTGGCGAGGAGGATTCTGATGGTGATGTGGTTTGTTTAAATCAGGCTCCGGGGGAGACAGTTGTTGTCCGTGGGATGAAAAAGCCCATCACGGTCATGCCTGGGCAGAAGACCAAACATTCCACCTCTTTGGTCTGGCAATATTTCTATCCAAATCCGGACAACAACTGTCTTGCCATATGTACCATATGTAAAGGTGAAATAAGTAGGGGTAGGGACGTCAACCACCTAGGAACATCCTCCCTTATACGGCACCTGCAGCGCATTCATAAAAAGTTACTGTCAAGTTCAGAAACTTTGGCTAAGACCGTAAGCAGTCCAGGGACACCTAAATCCCGTTGTCCTGTTGTATCCAAGCGCCTGCAAACCACACCGTCAACTCCCTCCTCGTCAATTTCCTCCTTAGTCAGGATCGGAAGTAGTCCTGCAGGCCATGTCACTGGCATGACTGACTCTCCTATCCGGGATTCCTCTGGAGGATCCTGCATTGCTACGCCTACTGCTGCCGCTGCTGCTGTTGCTGCTGCTGGGAGTCGTTCATCATCCCAGAGAGGAAGTAGGAACACCACTACTTTTACTAAACAATTGACCCTCCAACAGTCCTTAGCGAGGAGGATGAAGTACGACAGCAGTCATCCTGAAGCAAAACGTATAACTGAGGCCTTGACTGCTATGTTGGTGTTAGACGTGCGTCCGGTATCCGCCATTAGTGCAGTGGGATTTAGACAATTGATGGAGGTAGTGTGTCCCCGGTTCCAAATCCCGTCTAGATTCCACTTCACTAGGCAGGCGATACCGAGACTGTACAGAAACGTCAGAAAAAGTGTCCTCAGTGTCCTGAAAAATGCCGTTGTACACAATGTCCACTTAACCACGGACATGTGGACAAGTGGAACAGGGCAGACTAAGGACTAAGCCCACTGGGTAGATGTATCACCTTACGCAGCAACAGCAGCAGCGTCACCAGTAGCAGCATCTCAGAAACGCCAGCTCGTTACAAGGCAGGCTACGCTGTGTATCACCGGTTTCAGTAAGAGGCACACCGCCGACAACCTCTTAGAGAAACTGAGGGAAATCATCGCCCAGTGGCTTACCCCACTTAGACTCTCCTGGGGATTTGTGATATCTGACAACGCCACCAATATTGTGCGGGCATTACATCTGGGCAAATTCCAGCACGTCCCATGTTTTGCTCACACAATAAACTTGGTGGTGCAGAATTTTCTGAAAAGCGACAGGGGCATGCAGGAGACGCTTTGGGTGGCCCGAAAAATTTCTGGCCACTTTCGCCATTCAGCGACTGCGTGCCGAAGAATGGAGCGCCAGCAAACACTCTTGAACCTGCCCCGCCATCACCTGAAGCAAGAGGTTGTGATGCGGTGGAACTCAACCCTCTATATGCTTCAGAGGATGGAGGAGCAGCAAAAGGCCATACAAGCCTATACATCCACCTATGACATAGGCAAAGGAGGGGGTATGCACCTGACTCAAGCGCAGTGGAGATTGATTTCCGTGTTGTGCAAGGTTCTCCAGCCCTTCGAACTTGCCACACGTGAAGTCAGTTCAGACACAGCCAGCTTGAGTCAGGTCATTCCCCTCATCAGGCTTTTGCAGAAGCAGCTGGAGAAAGTGAAGGAGGAGCTAAGACGGAGCGATTCCGCTCGGCATGTGGGACTTGTGGATGAAGCCCTTCATTCGCTTTGCCAGGATTCCAGGGTGGTCAATCTGTTGAAATCAGACCACTACATTTTGGCCACCGTGCTTGATCCTAGGTTTAAAGCCTATGTGGTGTCTCTCTTTCCGGCCGACACAAGCCTGCAGAGGTGCAAAGACCTGCTGGTGAACACACTGTCAGCTGAAGCGGAACGTGACACGTCAACGGCTCCTTCTTCATTTTCTCCCGCAACTGGGGCTGCCAGGAAAAAACTTAGGTATCCTAAGCAACCCGCTGCCGGTGATGCAGGGCAGGCAGGACCAAGTTTGGACATCTGGTCCGGACTGAAGGACCTGGCAACAATTTCTGACATGTCTACTGTCACTGCATATGATACTGTCACCATTGACAGAATGGTGGAGGATTACATCGGTGACAGCATCCAAGTAGGCATGTCAGACAGTCCATACCTGTACTGGCAGGAAAAAGAGGCAATTTGGAGGCCCCTGTACAAGCTGGCTCTATTTTACCTGAGTTGCCCCCCCTCCAGTGTGTACTCCAAAAGAGTGTTTAGTGCAGCCGGGAACCTTGTCAGCGAAAGGCGTAGGAGGTTGCTTCCACAGAATGTGGAGAAGATGATGTTCATCAAAATGAATTATCAGCTCTTCCAGGGAGACCAGCCTCCAGAAGGTACAGAGGGACCTGTGGTGGTGGATTCAAGTGGGGACGAGTTAATACTTTGTGAGGATGAGGATGTACACACTGAAGAGGGTGAGGAATCGGTGGATGAGGAGGATGAGGATGACATCTTGCCTCCGTAGAGCCAGTTTGTGCAGGGACACATTAATTGCCAGCTTGTTTTGTGGGGGCCCAAACGAACCAATCATTTCAGCCACAGTTGTGTGGCAGACCCTGGCGCTGAAATGATTGATTTGTTAAAGTGTGCATGTCCTGTTTATACAACATAAGGGTGGGTGGGAGGGCCCAAGGACAATTCCATCTTGCACTTCTTTTTTTTCTTTGCATTATGTACAGTTTGGGGCCTAGTTTTTCTAACTGCCATCCTGTCTGCCACTGCAGTGTCACTCCTAGATGGGTCACGTGTTTGTGCCGCCCACTCGTGTCGCTTAGCATAGTCATCCAGCTACCTCGGTGCAACCTTTTGGACATGAAAACACTATTGTGAGGTGTGAGGTGTGAGGTGTTCAGAATAGACTGGAAATGAGTGGAAATTAAGGTTATTGAGGTTAATAATAGCATAGGAGCAGAGAAACCAACAAATTCTGTGATTTTAGCTGTTTTTATGCTTTTTAAAAAAAAAATACAGATCCAAAACACAAAACCCAGAACCCAAAACACGGAAGGGTGGTTTTGGCAAAACCAATCCAGATCCAAAACACGAAGAAAGATCCAGATCCAAAACCAAAACACAAAACACGAAAAGTGGCCGGTGCACACCCCTAGCCTATAGTAAATATCCAAATGCAAAATCCAATGCAAATCGAATGTCATATCACACTACAATCAAAATCGAACTTTAGTAAATATACCCCTTGGTCTCCTTGTGTGCACTAGTTTAAGGGGCGTAACCTCATGCCCTCAAAGCCAAATGATCACATGTCACATCCTTGTTTTTGTCATGCTTGGGGCTTGCCCAGTATTATGGGAGCTGCTGGGCAGCCCCCAGCATCTCCGCAGCCAGTGCGTGCATCATCTATTACCGCTGCTTGGTGACACTATCTGATAGGTGTACCAAAATAGCAGAGCAGCTCGGATGGCGTCACCCGGTGCAGCTCAAGCTCTAGTGACGCCACTGAATCTATGATTTGTACTGTAAGCCTTTTGCACTTCTTGTTTTGTTGCACTACTTCTGTTTATATAAAATGTAAGGCACTGTGGACTCCTTGTACTGCCATATAAACACAGAATAATATTAATAATAATAATAATCGTATAATATGTAGAGATAAGCAAGTCCGGTTCTCTGAGAACTGGACCCACCTGAACATAGGTGATCCGAGTAGGATCTAAGGGCCTGATTCAGACCCGCTCGCAAGCGGTATGCGTTCACAAGCGGGTCGACGGTAGGGAACTGCGCATGCATGTGTCCCGGAGCGAGTCAGAAATTCACTCGCTCCGGGGCTCGCTACAAACGGGGCGACTGTCAATGTTGATCGACAGTTCACCCCATTTTGTAGGCGGGGAGGGAGGGAGGGTGGCTGGTCAAACGGAGGCGTTCCTGAAGGAACACCTGCCATTTGAGAGCGGCCCTACTGACATCACTCATGATGTCAGTAGTGAGCTTCCTGCTCTATTAGAGCAGGAAGCTCACTGGGGCTTGCGGGAACGAGACTCTACCGCAAGGGACTATCACGTAGCCGCTCACAAAAGCTGTGGGTGGTCCAAAACACAGCAAAACGTCATCCTCCTGCTGTCGGATTCTCGCGGGTTTTGTATTGTATATAAGTCCCTCCCTGCGGTGATCGGCGCCATTTGCTTGATGAGTTGTGCCGGGCTGTGCGGCTGTGCTGTGCTCCGTTGAGCGAGGGCTGTGTTGTCAAATCTAGGTGTGTGCAGGGGTGTGCTGTGCTCTGTCCAGGGGCTGTGTTGCCCATCCAGGGGTTTGCTGTGCTGGGTTCTGTTGTCCAATCCAGGCAGGGTGTTCTGTGCTCTGTCCAGGGGACTGTGTTGCTCATCCAAGGTTGTGCTATGCAGACCATCAAGGGGTGTGCTGTCCAGGGTTGTGCTGTCCATCCAGGAGTGTGCTGTCCATCCACAGGCTGTAAAAAATAAAATAAAAAAAATAACAAAGTTTAAATTTTTTTATTTATTTGTGCTGTACACCACACTGTGACTGCCATACCCCCCACCCCCCCAGTGTATCCAAAGCACTGTTACACCGCTGGCCATATTGTAAGTGACTTTGTAGGTTCATCATACTACAGTGTAAAACTCATAAAGTAATGTGATTTGTGATTGACGCTGTAGGTTCATCATACTGCAGTGTAAAATGTATAAGGTATTGTGACGCTGTCGGTCAGTAATACCGCATTGTAATATTCAGAAAAATATTGTGACGCTGTAGGTCATTGATACTGCTGTGTAGTATTAATAAGAAGATACAAAGTTGTCATTTACCTTCAGACCAGACGGTAGTACAGATAAAAGAAACACAACACTTCTATGCCTTCTAGTATCCTTATACAGATGTATCTACATACTTACCTATGTGCGCTACAAGTTGCGTTAAACATAATGCATGCGCACCGTGCAACTCAGTGCCGAGTGTCTTTTCGTGCAACTTTTTAACCTCAAATGTGTCTTTTTGGCAAAGCAATAGTTGACAGGACACACAAGCTGCTTCTGATTAAAGTGATGTGGAGCATGTCTATTTCTGTGTGCGACTGCCGGTGTATCTGCATGCAAACTGCTACATCACAGTGTCAACGTCTGTGACAGTGTAACGTAGCAGTTCGCATGCATATACACCGCAGTCGCACACAGAATATAGGCATGCTGCATATCACTTTAAGCAGCAGAAGCTGTTGGAATGTCCCGTTCGCATCACTTTGTGAATAAGACAAATTTGAAGGTAAAAAGTAGCACTAAAAGACGTTCTGTGCTACCGAGTCAGGCCACGTCATGGTGCGACTAGAAGGGCTGTTTAACAGGGATCGGTATGGTTTACCGCAAGATGCATGTCCGGCCGTTCAAATTCCGATGCCGGAAGACCGGCACCAGTGAAGATCCCTACTGCGCTAAAGGTAAGTACTAACTAAACTAACCCCCTCCCGTAACCCTAACCCTCCTTTAGGGGTGCCTAACCCTAACCTCCCCCCTAGTGCCTAACCCTAACCCCCCGCTAGGTGCCTAACCCTAACCCCCCCTTCCCTGCTGCCTAAACCTAACCCTCCTGGGGGGTGCCTAACCCTAACCTCCGCCCGGGGGTGCCTAACCCTAACCCCCCTTCCCCTAGCCTAGCCCTAACCCTCCCGGGTGGGTATACTCGTAAAGGGAAAGGGGAAGAGGGAGGAATCGACGCACTGACAATATAATGACTGTACCGATAAAAAGGACCGCTATTGTATTGTAATCTATTAAGAGCAAATGATAAATATATATATATATCTCAGGTTGCGGTGGTGCTCACTAGAGTAGAACAGTGATATCAAAATAAATAAAGAAAAAAAGAAACTCTATTTTGTGAGCACTCTTGTATCAAATATTATTACTTAAAACATAGCTTTAATTGGAATATTAATGCCTATATAGCTCACAGTATGGACGAACAACAATAAACAACATAGTACAACATGAAACATATATTACCGATTACTTATGTGTTAAACAATTATTCAGGAGAGAAAAAACATGTGCCTCTTTTTGATATGCTTCAGTGAGATAATAAATATGATCTCAGATTAGCATAAGAGCAAGGTATGTTCCTAATAGTGGCGAAATATAACAATCATTCTTAACTATCTTATACAGCTATAATAGCTAAATTGAGCTAGTACTAGTTTGTATAATGACATCATATGAGATAAACAACATATATCATTGTATTGGCCGAATATCCAATAATGCCTATCGGTATAAGTAACAGTTTGGAATATCAGGAAAGTTAGGGGTAGAGACACTGTTACACTAAATTCTGCTGCTCCTCACTTAGCATATAGCCATCAATGAGGAGTGAGAGATTATTCGGGAGCAGTTGCCCCTTAGAAACAACAGAGTAACCGCAACGTTACTCAATATTTCACTTCTGCTGTTATGGGTCTTACATAATGCATAGGACCCTTAATGAGAGAGTTACTCTGATTGAGGTAGTCGTCAGTTAATAGAGTGAATAGAAAATATATAGACAACAGATTTGAGCACTACTATACTCAGAAAAGAAACTGAGTGGATATTTAGCCTCAATACCCTTACAACAAGTGGATTGAATGAATATAATAGCTACAGCCCTTTTTTGTAATCCTCATAGGTTTCTGATAATTGTAATATATCTTAAAATAGCTTTGATATTGAAAGGTCCTTACACTTTACACACATTTTTTAGCCAGATTTTTTGAAAGATTATCAATAACGATATCGTTTATTGTTCAATCGTTGAAAAAATCGTTCACTTTCTGAGTTAAAACGATGAACGATTATCATTCATGCACATTCACGTTTGTAGTTTGTAGTTCAGTCAGACTGACCAACCCAACGATTTTCAGTAAGGGAATATGCAAAATCGATGTAGTTCAAAAAAATCGTTCATTACATTTAGTAAATGAACGATTTTAGTAAACAATTTTCGTTAATTTTCCCTTGAAAATATGAATGAAAATCGTTTACTAAAATCGTTCATTTACTAAATCGTTGTGTGTGTATGCAGCTTTACTGTTTATTGGTAAAGCATCTAATAAATATGACGGCCGCATTTAAAATGGATTGAAGTGATTATAGTTCAGCTAAAGAAAGATTGATTAGTATAGTGTTACAGTCACCATGATTCTAGAGGATAAGTGTAAATAATAATAAATGCATCCGAATACTTGAATAAGTTTGAGGATAGATAAGCACCCTGTTTGATATGTAATTTTGTTAGGTAAGTTAAGGGTTAAAAGCTGGAGGGGGATGTGGTTAGTATTCGTCACTTGAGGAGTATAAGCCTATGGTAGGATTTAAGGGAGGGCTTAGAGGTTCCATATAAATAGCCTGGTGAGGGGAGCCATCTTCCTCTTTCCAGTTTATTTCAACCAGGCTGGCTAAGTGACATATGTATTGTATTTTATATGTCTGTCTTTCTCTTCTTCTTTCACATTTCACACCCCATTTATTTCCCCTGGTCTACCACCCTCTCTGTCTCCTGTTAATTTTATCTTTTACTACCTTCCTTTTTCTAATTTCCCCCCTGTCCTTTCCTTTCTGCACATGTTCCATACTTTTCCTCCCCCTTCCCCCGCTTGTGTTTCCATATAGTCCCTGTTACCTGCCAGTGCCCTCCCTCCCTGTCATTTCCAGATACACAGGCCCCGTGTCCCCCCCCGCCCCCGGCTGCCAGGCCTCTCACCTCCGTGGCTGCTTCCCCAGCCAGGCGAGGGCCATGGTCCGCTCAGGCGCAAGGCTCCACCTGCCTGCACTCCCGCTGCCGGCTCTCGATTGCCGCCCCCCCACATCGACCACCCCTTCCCCGCGGCCGCCTGCTCTCAAGCGGCAGCAATATTAGCTAGACGGCCCCCACTCCCCGTCTCCCCTCACGCTAAGCGCGGCCATCCCGCTCCCTGCACCGGTGGCTAGCTCCACCCACAGGGTTGCGGCGGCCATCTTGTGCAGCCAGGCGCCGCATGGTGCTCTGCTGCACCCCTCCGACCCCCCCATGCCCCCACTACTTAAGAACAGGGGGACACCTCCCTGCACAGCCCCCCCCTGCTCTGCCAGCACCAGAGACCCCCTTGGTGCGGTGTCCCCTAGCGCGCCACCCACCAACTTGTCCCCTTTCCCCCCCCGCACCCTGGGGTGGGGGTTACACCCCCCTTGCATTTAGGGGCGGCTGGTGCACAGCACAATAATCCTGCCCCATTCAAGCCTACAATGACGCGCCGCCGGGCTGCCCCCCCCCTTATTTCCCTGCCACCGGGATGCTGCACATAAGCCCAATGCATTTTTCAGCCCCTTATCATCCGCCCCGCTTATGCACTGCCAGCCACTGCCCCCCACTCTCCTCCAGTTCGCCCCCTCCACTGCTAACGCGCCCCCCCCCTTTTTTCCCAGGGATTGGTGCCTCACTACAAGGCGCAATAGCTATGCCCAACCTGCCGCATGCCACTACAGCTGTTTTCCTGAACCCATACATGTTTCCACCCCCTCCTCACACCCCTCCCCCCAAAACCTGATCCCGTACCCCCGCTGGCTACAGCATCTCCTGCTCTTTCTTCTGCGGAGGGACTTTGTTGCGTGGGTTTCACCGGATATTTTTTCGAGCCCCCAGGTCACAGTTTTTTGAGCGTCTAGGACCATTGTCGAAGTCCAGCGGACAGATGGTGCTGATGTCGAATCAAGTCGTGGTGGGCGCACCGCGCAACGAGGGACTGTTGGCGAACACAAAGGAGCCAGTGGCTGGGCCTTCCACGTCAGGATCAGGTGAGCATGGTGTTAACCCATTTGCGCAGCACACATTCCCCTTCCACTGATGATTCTAGCGATTCTTCCAGTTCATTTGTAAATCCGCGCAAGCTTAGGCGTTACTTAGTGCAAATTTAATGGGTAGCAAGGGTGCCCTTAGAGATTTAACACAGTGTCAGCAATTGAGGTACCGGATGAAGTGCGGGTTATGGTTCACTGAGCGAATACGGCTATCCTTAAAGATTTAAAGTTTTAAAGTAGGGAGGAGTTAGTGAAGAGTAAATTTGTGGATATGTTTGTGATTACGGCTGACGCACGTAGGTTTAGTTCAGGCTAAGTCAGCAGGAGTAATGGCGGGGGCCTTCGGTATGTTATGTTTTTTGCGGCGTGCTACCTTGAGTCCAGACACAACAGGAGGGACAGGCAGTGTTTTCAATTAGGTTTCAAGGATGTTGAGGTTTGGCTTGCTCGACCAACTGCCTAGCTTGCCTGCGGAATCCTCGGTTGGTCGGAAGCAGCCCTTTCTGGCCTGGCCAGATCTGTGGGCATCAGCCGCTGGTAGTGCTACGCGTGTAATAACACGCAGGGTCATATGGGGCAGGCTGTGGATACAGTCATATCTGCATGCTCTGTGGGAGCATTCATCCAGCCAAGGTGTGCGCGTTGGTCTGCCGCACAGGGTCAAGGAGAATATTGCAGCAGCAGCGCAGAGGTGTTCAGAAAAGCACCGTCATTGATTAATTTGGGGGGTTTTGGTGTGGGTTTGCATTTATCTTTGACACAGGAATATCCTTGGTTTCTGAGAGGAATCTGAAAGCGGAAGTCGGGTGGGGGCCCATGCGTGGCCCCTTTTGCTCCACCCACTTTTGGTAGGGTTTAGGTGCACCGCCTTCAAGGGGGTGTCGTAGACGGAATTGGGTAAATTGGGGTTGTTACAGAGTCTCTTACATAAATGAAAGGGTTCGGCAATCACACAAAATATCTGTCAGATCACTGCGCCGTTTAACAAACGGGGGGAGGGCTCTACTAGCTAAGGCAGATATCGCATCTGCTTTTTGACTGCTGCCCATTTCACCCTGAGTCCTTTAAATATTTGGGGTTTGGAGTTGCAGGGCTCAATTACGTTACACAGAGGGAAAGCCCTTATGGCCTTGTGGTTAAGATGACTGTTTTTACATGCCGGCCGATTGGCTTTTTCATTTCGTGTACTTTAGTTGAAGGTTTTAGTTACTTTTTGCAGTAGTTGTCCATGCGGGTATTGGGACATACTGTTGTGTCCCGCTACCTGGATGTTTTCATGTTATGGGGCTAGTAGATACCAGAGTTTGCCAGTATTCAATCAATTTCCTTAGTTTAGTCGTTATGGGAGCCCCGATGGCTCGTGACAGGTAAGAAGGTTCAGTTATGCGCATTGTCTTATTTGCGGATAGAAATCAATACCTTGATAGGATTATGCCGCTTGCCTAGGGCGAAGGCGTGGCGTTTTGGGGAGTTGCTAGTAGCATTTCATTTTGGAAAAAAAAAAAGTTTCGCTAGTACAGTTGCAGTCGCTATCGGGCCCCCTCAGTTTGGCATTAAGAGTCATACATAGGGGTCGGTTTTTCAGTAGACGGCTAGAAGGAGCCACAGCAGGGGTTAGGAAGCCTCGTCACCTCATATGTGTCCCTCTGGAGCGGAGTGGACATGCTGCGCATTTGTTTGTTTTTTATGCGCAAATTCAACGGAGTACAGTTCTGCACACGTCACCCGTAGCCAAGTCCGAACTTAGACCGTTACGTATGCATCCTGTTCATTAAGTGGTGCATTTGAAGGGGAGTGTGGCAGGGAGCCTTGGCCGGTTTCCTGTGGGGTTCAGGGCCTAGACAGGAACATCCTTATTCTTGAGAATTTTTCAATTGTAGTGGCGGTCGAACTGCGGTCCAGCAAGCCTTGCATTAGGCAAATCCTGTTTGGTGATAACTTAGGTGTGGTATAAGAAGGCTCTAATCTAGGACGGACTTGGATCCGGCCTCGCAGTGGTTAGGCATCTGTGTTTAAGGAATATTGAGTTTAGGGCACGGCATGTTTCGGGCGTTGCTACCAAGATAGTGGACATCTTATATCGTTCAGTAGGACATGTTTCATTTGCTCCCGCCTCCTGCTAATTTACATGGTTTCTCCTTCCCCTTCCATGCCTGGCGGATCGTCACGCCGGCATCCAGGGGCTAGCACGGAAGTCATGGGCACCAAGTACATTAAGACCTACACGCTAGTTTTGTGCGATTGGCAAGGTGTTTAGCTTCCAAGAGCGGGCGGTTTCAGATGGTTAATGATTGTATGGCAGAGTTTGTCTGTAGCTGCTATGACAGGGGTCGTTCCAAGGCGGCTTGTCTCCAGTGTTACCCAGTATAATTTTCCAAGTTGCACGTTTGGCGGATCCTGACAAATTATTTGTATTAAACAAGGCATTTAATAGGGTGGGCAAGAGAGTATTAACAAAGGTATTTAATAGGGTGGGCAAGGGAGTGTCCTAACAAAGGCGTTGCGCGTAGCCCCATCAACGCAGCCCTATTACAGGATTTGATTGGGCCAGTAAAGGAGTGGCTTCGGTCAAGTGCTAGGCGCCTCCCCCCCCCCCCCCTTTTTGATTAGCATTTTCATTAGCTTACTTTAGGGCTTTTAGAATGGGCGAGCTAGTTGCTGCTACTAAGATTTCTGCGCTATCAGGTTTAATGTTAAAATAAGGTGGTTATCAAACCGGTATTGAGCTTGTGCTGAATAGATGGGTCTAAGACAGATTAACTGGCAGGGAGCGAAGGATTTCTATTCAGATGCATGCAGATCCAGTGATTTGGCCAGTTGCTCTTTGGGGTACTTTAATAGGGTTTGCCCTCCAGGCGGCGGGCAGTGGTTATCCATGTTAATCTAACTCCCTTTTGTCCAGGTCGTACTTTACGAGGGTGTTTCAGAATTATATTATAGCTAGGGCAGTGGAAGTCATATTTGAAACAAGTAGCATTAAGTAGTTGCGCTCCTTGCGAGTTTGTTGGGAAACCCAGGGGCCTTATGCCTACTGCCACTAGGGATTCTGAAAGGATTTTCAGCTTTTGCCCTCAAGGAGGTTTTGCTGTTTTTCATCTTCAGATGGGTCACCCAACTATTTGTTTCCCTTTCCTTGTGGTTAGATTATTATTGTTATTATACATAGCAATTTCTGTTTGTATTAAATACCAATATCTGTCTGTATAAATGCCAATTCTGTCTAGGTGAACTTTCGGACAGGGTTGTTCGTGAGTGCTAACTGTTGGGTGTGGGAAAATTCCTGTATTTACTGGGCTAGCCAGCACCCTTTGGAGTTACATGCCCAATTTTGGTTGAGTGCGTAAGTGGCATTGCTTAGGATTACGAGAAATGCACTGTAAGTGCCTGCTAGATGCCCCATGGGCAGCAGAGGAGAAGTTTGGGGCCAGACTTGGGAGGCAATGATTTGGTCGCACTCGTGGGTATTGAACGGATATGGCCATTGCACGCTTGTCATTTAGCGTTTGGTGGACGCATCATACAATACCCAAGTTTATGTCACGGGGCAGAGAGCTTGCATAGGCCCGACGGGGTACATCTCACGAGCGCGCGGCTAGAGCGGTTGACCGATGACCTCTGCAGTTTTCAATTTCATTAAGAAGGTCACAGTTTTGGTGGCGGGCCTGGTTCTGCGAACCGGGCTTTGGCGGGAAGCAGTGCTCATGGGCGGCCTATTATTAGCGCAGGAGTGCCTGTGGTAGCATTCTTCCTTTGAGAGCGGCCAGTTTGTCACCGCCTAAAAGGGGGGACATGGTCATTGTTCCAAGGGAGGGACCAATGCTGTGCCAATTAGGGAAGGATGGTACTGCCCCAGGCCAGTCTGTGCAGGGCGGGGATCCGCCCCTTTTTATTTGTATTGATATCCACTGGGCTGTGGCCTTGGAGCACTGCTTTCTTCTTGCCACCTATTCTAGAATTTCAATTTGATCAATAAATTCTGGCTGTGACCTCTTTGAATTCCATATACATGTGTCAGTGTGTTTATTTCTAGGTTTAGGATTAAGTTAAGTTAACAAAAGGGAATAATAAAACAAATGGGTGACTTATAATAATAATAATAATAATAATAAAAAAAATCTATTTACTAATTTCTAAGGCAGTTACACATAATATTTTAGACATTAACTACATGATTTTACAAAGTACTTTTGATTTGGAAGTTATGTAAGTTGCAGATACAAATAGAGCTTTAGATAGGATGGTGATAATGGAAGGATGAAAACAAGAAGTTTGATCTTACAATAAGTTATAGGTAAATTAATGACATCATTATGTAGTTTACCAGAAGAGGTGTACAGTTTAAAGCTTGTCCCGAGTGCCCAAATTGGCAAAAAGAATTGTAGATCAGTTATTCTAAAAAGGACAGGAATATAGGAACACACTTTAGACACTTAGGGATATATTTACTAAAGTGTGGGTTTTTAGAAGTGGAGATGTTGCCCATAGCAACCACTCAGATTCTAGTGATTATCTTTTAGAACGTACTACATACAGTAAATGACAAGTAGGATCTGATTGGTTGCTATGGGCAACATCTCTACTTCTAAAAACCTGCACTTTAGTAAATATACCCCTTAGGGGTAAATTTACTAAGCTCCGTGTTTGTCCAAGATTAAACACATGTAGGAACATCATAAACAGGTTTTTTTCTAAAAGAAATTAAAACATTTACTAAGGTCCCATGTTTAAAAGGATCGTGTTTCCCAATGGTGTATGTAATCATTCCTAGCCGTGTTTTCTTGCCTGTTTCCCTCCCAAACAAGCAGTCTGCACATATCAGTCTGCATATCATCTGTTTGTGTGTAATTATGTTCAAAGAAGGTGTTAATAAAAAAAATAAATTGACGTGGGTTTGCCCCCAAAAGCATAACCAGCCCCAGGCTCCAAGAGCCAGCCCTGGTTTTAAAGATACGGGGGACAAAACGTGTAAAGAGTCCCCCGTATTTTATGAATTTATGAACCAGCACTGGGCTTTATGAGGTAGTCCTGGTTTTAAAAATATGGGGAAAAATGGCGTAGGGTTCCCTATATTATTAAACCAGCACGGACTAAAACTAACCGGAGTATAATGCCACAGCCAGGGGACCCTTTCACCAGGTCACCTCGGCTAATGTATTAACACCCCAAACTAGTCAACCCAGGCCAGGGATCCCACGGGAAGTGAGGAACCCCCCAGTAAATGGGTCCCCCCTCTCCTGAGCACCCCAGGTCTTCGCTGAAGCTCAGGGCTCTTCCTTACACCTCTGGCCGTGGGTGCAGGGGTAATAGTGATTTTAATAAATGGCTACTATTGTGTTTTACAGTGGAACAACAAGTGCCAGCAGGCAGCCGGCACCGGTACCCTCACTGTAAACAAATGAAAAAAAAATTACAATACACACACGCCATAGAAAGTACAATTTTATTACACACTAAACACACACACATACATACTCACCTTGTTCCCGGTTATCGGTCCCCTTGTCCAGTAGAAATCCATGGCTATACTCACCTACCTCTTGGCGCAGGTTGGTCCTCTTCTCTTGTAGAGTCCTGACTCTGCAAAACAAAAAAGGAATAATGTGACCCACGGACACTGAAGAGATGGATGTGATTTCACATGCATCTCTTCCCCACTGAAGAGATGTATGTATTTCCACATTCAGTCCTTCTCTTCCCCAGCAAATGATGGATATATCGTGGGTTACGTCAGTTGCTGGGCCACCAGCCAATGAGAGGCCGATCTAGAGTAAGAAGCCACTGATTGGCTATGAGTGTAATAGTTGTCAATCAACAACCACGCAGCTCATGGCCAATAAGTGGCCACTTACTCTAGAGTGGCCTCGGATTGGCTGGCGGCCTGGCAACTGACGTAACCCACGAGGTCTCCATCATTTGCTGGGGAAGAGATGGACTGTATGTGGAAATACATACATCTCTTCAGTGGCTGATTTAATTGTACACTTTTCCACGCCATTGCAACTTCACATCGCAGGCATAGTCCATTATTTAGTCAATCTCTAAGAGCTTAGAAATAATAATAATGATAATTTGTGTATTAGACTTTGAGTTATAATATATAATAATATTATATCTTGAGGTTCTTATTGCATATGTTGCTGAAATTCTGAATACCCATCTACTGTTGAATCTACTGGTAAGACCTTACTAAAAGATGGAATGCTGGGTAGGAATGAAGGTAGCTGCAGTGTTTATGAAGTGGTCATGAAGTGTAAATTGCCAGAGGCATAATGTAAAAGGAACTATGACTTTCTTGTTGCTCTAGTTTTCTCATTAAGTAAGTGGATCTAGGTGTCCCAATCAAACCTCTGGAGGACACCATTGAATCTTTAAATCAAAGTAAAGAATCAGATGTGGATGGATTCGCAATGTAATGGGTATGCTGGCCCGCCAGATTCCAGACCTACCTAGATGTGGTGGGGACATGGGCGTAGCTATAGTAGGTGCAGATGGTGCCAATGCTATGTGGCCCAGAGGCTCAGAGGGCCCTAGATCCAGATCATATAGTCTACCAAGTTCCCAAAGTTGCCTGCTAAACAATTGGGTCTGTCCCATTTCCTCATCTAAAAAGGGGGATTCGTCAGAACTCATCTAGGTGGCGTCTTTCCCTCTTCCTCTCAGTAAACCTCCGCACTGCTATGATCCATATTCTACGCTCCCGTTTAATCCTCTCAGACTAATCAGTGACTAATCAGTGACTCCGGTCCTGTCACAGAATAGGCTTCTCCATGATTACAGCTTTTGTTAAGTAAGCCACTACAATGGGGTGTAAAATGCATCTAGGCATCTTGCTAGATGCTTTGGGGAAGTGACCCCTACAAAGTATTGTTATGGGGCACACAAAGTTCAGGCTGTGCCCCTGAATCAGAATGTTATGCTGCGCCAAAGATTGCTATGCTGCCATTAGTATCTGGAGCTACACGAGCCACATGCTGGCTGCAAAAGATCCGGTTGAAGCAGATGTCCCGTCTCTGTCCACGCAGTGTGAATGAGCATGGAAGTTGTCTGACACGGCCACGACATGCAGGGAATCCATCAGGGGGGGCTGCCGGGTCTGGAGTCCCGGGCCTGGACAGAGAGAGGGATGAACTTACCATCCATCATGGGCGAACTAGATGCCATTAATGATTGCGGCTGCTCTGTTTGCATGTGCCTGCAACACGAATGAGAGATCTGACAGGCTGAGGCAGCTGCTTACAAATGCTAATACTAACGCTTGAGGGTGGTTTTGCAAAATCAAAACACGAAGATGAGTCCAGATCTAAAACCAGAGAGAGAGAGAGACCAGATATGGAATTCCCCCCCCAGAAGATATGAAACATAGTTTGAGTTAGTTTGGTTCAGCTGTACAGTATACTGTATCACAAAAGTTTCATACACTAGTTCAGAGGCTCCAGGTCATTCAGAATAATGATTATATCTATATTGATCCAATCAGTATTTTAACCAATATTTTGGTGTTGATTGAGATGGTTATCTGCTATAGTGTTAGAAGGAGACTAGACAACCACAAACACAAACCCTATCAGAAAAAAAAGCAAATTTTCCATTTCAATAAGGAAAGAATATTACATTTATAGTAAAGGAGGATGTCTCCATGTTTTCGCTACATTTAGTAACACAATCTAGAATGCACAATCGTTATAGGATATTGTATATCTGGTGAGGCTCAAACACCCATTGTTTTTCTAGACTTATTAAACAATGTTACTTTTATTTGGCTTTACCGGTAGGTCCTAGATCAAACTGAAAGATTATAAATACTGTATTTGCTGATAAAATATGTTTTACTGTCCAAAGAAGAATTCTGCTCATAACTTTAATTATCTTCATCATTTGGAACAAGACACACTGATAAAGATTAATTATGGAGCTGGAAGGTTTGCAGGTACAATTTAGAGATAAGAGTTTTATGGCAATGAAATTAAATGCCACATTCTTAAGTCAATGTAAATTTCAAGCTTCATAAATTAATGGTTGCTTGTGTTTATAGATGTATTTTATATAATTAGATAACACATTTCAAAATGATTGTACTATGTTAGATAGGCGAAGAGCTCTTTATACAAACCATACTCTGAATCTTAGCCCCTTACTAATATTTACATAGGGTTTAATGAACTGTAAATTCAAAAACAAAGCTGAACATTTCTTGCTGTCAGTTATGCCAGGTGGGAGCTTAAAACAGACATAAAGCACGTCTGAAAGATCCTTCCTATTGTTGTAAGTATAGCCAGCTCTGTTTTTAAGTACCACTTAAAGATACATTGCTGTTAATGGTGTTACATATCCATAATAGCCCATGTGTCTAATATGGGCACTTACAGAATGATCCATTATTGATTTAGACAGCAAACAAATTTGGTAGCTAAAATGAGTGCAGTTACTATAATTTATTTTCCAGTACAGTACCAAGATTCAAGATATGGTTCATAATGTTTGATTTTGGAACAAAGATCAAATAAAACACTCTTTGATGGAGTTAGATGCAGTCTGAAAACCAGAAATGCAAATGCAACACTGCCACAATGTTTGGTGACACTAAAAACAGTTGATCCAGTGATTTATAGGGGTATATTTACTAAGGTGTGGGTTTTTAGAAGTGGAGATGTTGCCCATTGCAACCAATCAGCTTCTACTTAACATTTATCTAGCAACTTCTAGAACATAATAGCTAAAACCTGATTGGTTGCTATGGACAACATCTCCTTTTCTAAAAACCTGCACTGTAGTAAACATGCCCCATTTATGTGCATTCTACTAGCATTAAAAATGGCAGTAAAATTCATGTAATGATACCAATGGGAAATAGACCAGTGCTCAGAATGTGGGAATTTAGAAGTTGAAATAAGGAAATTTGAATAGAATGGCAGGGGGTCATCTTGGTCCACCAGTAGCATTCGATATTTTGATAATATTTGTTTAATCCCCAAGTCTCCGCAAGGTACAGGTCAGTCGCTCAAGAGTCTTTCCTATATGTGGTTTCTCTGCAACAGAAAACCACTAAAGAAACTGTTCCTCCCTGGATAGATGGTGACTTCAGTCAGTTTTCAATAATGAAATACAGAAAGAGATCACATGGTCCGGAAGACGCCTGTTCGTATTGGAATATAACCAATGTCATCATCATATAGCAAAGGTTCAACAATATAATACATTAAACAGAAGTTTTGGTGCAGGGCAAAATGTGAACTTCCCTGAGCAAACAATTATATGTTATTAAACTGTAATTGCTAATGTGGTACCATTTGTACCATAATGTTTCTAGAGTCGTTGCCTTAATGAAGATCACTGTCCCTGAGCCTTTTCCTTCTAATCCTGCCAGTTATGGAAAATCTCCAGCCTCTTCCCTCCAGTTCTCTTCAGCCTCATCACCCATTGTGTCTCTTCATCTTCCTCATGTCCTCTCTCACACTTCACCTGTACCAACAACTACTTGCTTCCAACTGTCACTTGCCTTTCCACCTGACACCAGTCATGTATCCTCCTCCTGTATATTGGCAGAAGCTGCTGGGAATTGTACTTCAAAAAAATACAATAGGTTGGAAACCTCCTTAGTGCTATGGTGGATTTAGGGTCCCAATGCATGCTTAGGTTCCCAACGCATGTCATTCCTGGATTGGTTGTCTGGTCTTGTTTAGTACACACATCCAGCTTCTAACATGTTTTGACCCTCCAGTGGTCTTTGTCAAAGCATGCTGGTGTGTATACTGATGTGGTTTATATATTATAGAAATATAGGGCACTTCCTGTTGGGGACCAGAAGTGACCACTAGTCAGTGACCGGAATTTTTATCAGATCACACACAGAGCATATCACTAAACATAGAAACATTTATTTGACAGCAGATAAGAACCACTTGGCCCATCTAGTCCATTTTTAAACATATTGTTACCTCAACCCTTATTGATCCTTACTTCTTATGAAGGATATCCTTATGTCCATTCCATGCATTTTTAAATTGCTCTACTGTCTTAGCCTCTACCACTTCTGATGGGAGGCTATTCCACTTTTCCACTACCCTTCCTGTGAAGTCATTTTTCCTCAAATTTCCCCTGAACCTACCACCCTCCAGGTTCAGAACATGCCCCCTTCCTTTACCTTGTTAAAACCTTTTATATATTTGAACATTTCTATCATTTCCCACCGTTCCCTTCTCTGCTCCAAACTATACATATTAAGACCTTTTAGTCTTTCCTGGTACATTTTGTGGTGTAGATCTTTCACCATTTTAGTTGCCCTTCTTTGTACGGTCTCTAATGTATTAATATAATTCTGGAGGATATTAATACATTAGAGACTGTACAAAGGTACAAGAGGTTATTTAACTCTTAACTAATATGACCATAGATAAATATATCCACTGGTGATCCATTTAAACATATTTTAAAGTTCAGGCTAGTGTTCGCACCAAAACCAGAAGTCCATGTCTGACGTAACTTTAGGTTTCCAGCTGCCAGCCTAGAATGTATAATGTTGGTTGGAAGGAAGTCCTTGGTGTTCCTGTACTCTTCCGGAGGACATCAGAAATGACGTCCAACTAATGTATTGTACTTGCCAGAAGTGGACTCATTTCCTGGGGGCCAATTCATTGAGTAGACCTTGATGGGATAATGGAGAATTGCTCTGCCATTTTTGTTCAGGGAAGTCCCCTTTAATTGTAATTGATCCAAATATGTTCTGGATGCACTTGTTATAAATATTATAGAGGAAAGAAAGAAGTAAAGTGTATCAATGTTCAATTATTTTAGGTAGATTTATATCCTATTTTTTTTTATAAAAATAGGGATGAATAAAGTGCAAAAGTGCTTAATGAATATGCAGACTTTCATCATTTATAATACCTTCATCTTAAAAAAAAATCTAAAAGAATGACAGTAGTGTTAATATAATTTCTAAAAAGAACCTTACAATTGTAGCAGAAATTAGGTAGTTATATGGTAAGGAATGATATGTATATTTACTGAATAATGTATGCAGGATGAGATTCACAGAAATCATTTTATTTCAAATTCTGCATTAAGTCCATTAAGCGAGAGGGTTTTTAGAACATAGATCCATCTCCTCTCGGCTTTCACAAGTTGAGACTCCGTGATTTTACAGTATGTCTCCAAATGTCTCTAATATTTTCCAATCCTATAAAATGACATCCTATTGGAGGAGCAATTATGATCCTTCATGGGGTACAGTCCCTTTCTTGATGTTCCTTATATGTTTGTTTAATCGGGTTTTCAAAGCTCTGGAAGTCTGGAACCACAAGGTTTACCTCAAGTAACCTTGAGGTTACATCATTGGATACAATGTAGCGGTTCCCACCATAGAACCATAGACTCCAATGGAGATTTCACACAATTGAAGTATATGGGCGGAATTCAATTGATTTCGCGGCCCGCATCTCCTGTCTAAAATGACAGGAGATCGCGGGCTGCTATTCAATTGTGCCAGAATTTCACGCTGATCGCGCCCATAGAGGTCAGGTTTAGCCGCGTAAAGCAGCTAAACCCGACCAAAGTGCTGGTCGCGATCGCGAAAAGTGATGTTTGGGCGCCCAAACATGTCACTTTTTGCACATTTCAGCTCTCATCCCCCAGGGGCTACGAGCTGAAATGTAGTGCTTGGCAGCTGATCGCGCCCAACAGGAGCAAGAATAGAATAGCTCCGTCGGGCGCGATAGGGGCTGGAGAGAATTGAATTCCGCCCTATGAAGGAGACAGGCTGACCGCACACAGCCAATCAGCGGGCAGCTCCGATGGAGCTGGATGCTGATTGGCTGGTGGATCCTGCAGTAACTGGGCACAGGTGTGCCCAAGTCATTAGCGCGGAGGAAAGCTATGTGTAAACACATTCCATTCCTCCTGTCCGACATGATTTTGGGTTTTGCGTTTTTTTTTGTTTTAACCCCCTGGATGCCTACATGGACCAAAGAGGACATGAACATCGCATAGGAGAGGTGAGTATGGATTTTTAATTACAGGTACCCCAATGGATTCCTACTGGACAAGGGGACATGATGTCATCAAGTATACTATGTGAGTATGTGTGATAGTGAGTGTGAGTGTACATGAGAGTGTGCATGCATGTTATAATAAACTTTTACTGACACGGTGTGTGTGTTGAGTTTTTTTAAGTATTTCTTTGGCTGTGGAACTACAGGTACCAGTGAGCCGGTAATGCCCCGCATGCTGGTTCTTGTGGTTCTCTAAGTACCAGAATGTGGGGGAGGCTTACTGGGACGTGTAGTACCACAGCTAACGATAATATTTTAACTTCTCATTTTTACACAACACTACACTATCAACCCAGCACCCAATGGCCAGGGGTGCTAAGGATAGTCCCGGGCTATCAGCCTAGACCTGGAGTGCCCTGGAGAGGGGGACCCCTTTATTGGACAGGTCCCCACCTCCCCAGAGATTCCCGGCCTGGGCTGACTAGTGGTCAGGGACAATGCTTTGGCCTGGTGAAAGGGTCTCCATGGCTGTGGCATTATCCCCCCCCCCCGCTAGAAACAGTCCGGTACTGGTTATGGAAATTACAGGTGAACCTTACTCATTTTGTCCCCTGTTTTTCCACAACTAGGACAGGCTCAGAAAAGCCCTGTGCTGGTAATTAATATACAGGGCCCCCCTTTGCATTTTGGCCCCTGTCTTTTTAGAACCAGCACAGGCTGTACAGAGCCCAGGACTGGTTATGCTTCTGGGGAGGGGGTGCATGTCTTTTTTTAACAAACAGACAGAAGCCTTCATGGATCTCACTGATCTGTGAAGGCTACTGTATAGCTCGCACCTTTTAATGGTAGTCGCATTAAAAGGTGTGAGTTTACATAGGGAAATACTAGCACAGATTTGCATAGTGTAGTATCCTCGAGCTCAAAAGTTTGCAGGCTATTACATTTGCGAGTCCAACTCGCACCTTCAAAAAATGCGAGAAGGTGCGAGTTGGATTTTTACTTTAAAATCATGACCTATTATATTTACCCCATAATCTTTAATCGAGTTTACAGATGGCAGAATTTGTTAAACACATGTCCTCTGTCTCCACATAGCAAATTAGGACAAGGGTGCAACAAAAAATCCAATTCTGGCCCTGACATGTTACGTCAACTAAAAAACTTTTTTATTTTAAAAATAGAAAACTTCACATCCAAACATAAATCTACAATCAGGGGTGAAGCTGTAAAGGATCAAAAACCAATTAACTCTGACAAATCTAAACATTCCATTCTATAATTACAACAGATAAAAGCTAATTGCCGATTGGCTGTGGTTCAGTGCAAATGCTGTATCTAAATGTTAGTAAATGAGCCCCAGTAATTCTACAATGACTAAATAGAGAATATGGCTTATATTCCATTTTGGAGTCATGATAGTTAACATATAATTGTATTAATTATGAATGCATTATAATTAGTTGCAGTTTTATTATTTTCAGATGCAGTGGTTTGAAGTACAATTATTGATTACGATAAAGTTTAAAATTCAGCAGCAGACAGGCTAATTTGTATTTCAAAAATAAGAGTTTGATATTGCCAATGATTTGCTTTGATATAAACCAGGGGCGTATCTATAATGGGTGCATGGTGTGCGGTGCACATGGGCCCCTCGGTCCAGCGGGGGCCCACACCGCACATCCTGTATCCATTTATTAAATACCTAACTCGCCGGAGTCCTGCGTCACTGGTACCATTTGCTGGTACAAATCACCTGAAAAATGGCCGGTGCGGCTATACTCCCATCATTTTGCACAGGCACAGTGAGGAGATCACCTGGAAATTGGCGTGGTAGCCATTTTACCAGTGATCTCCTCACTGCGATTTGTAGCAATGGTACAGGCAATGCGGGACTCCACAGAGGTAAGTATTTAATAAATGGGTGCAGGGGGACCTGCGCATGTGGAGAAGACTCGGGCAGAGCACTAGAGTTTACTCTAGTGCCCAGAGTCTGCTGCTCTCAATGCATTGCCAGAAGATGGGCGGAGAGGAGGGGGCCCAGAACCAAGACTGCACTCTCCTCTGTTAATACGCCCCTGATATAAACTAGAGATGTGCGCCGACCCCCGTGTTTTGGTTTTGGATCTGTATCTTCCCTGGTTTTGGATCTGGATTGGTTTTGCCAAAACCTCCCTTCAGTGTTTTGTTTTTGGTTTTGGATCTGGATTTTTTTGTTAAAAAATCATAAAAATAGCTAAAATCACATAAAATGGGCATGTTTTTGTTCCTACAGTATTATTAACCTCAATAACATTTATTTCTACTCATTTCCAGTCAATTTTGACCACATCACAGCTCACTATATTGTTTTCATCCAGTTTAGGCCCAAACTTTGCACCAAGATACCGGTAGCTGTCTGAATAAGCTAAGCAGCAGCAGTGGGTGGCACAAACACGTGGCAGTTCAACTTCAAACATGGCACATCAGGAAACAAATATTTTTATTATTCAAGAGATATAAAAGAGTTGGAAGGGTTGATTGGTAGTAAATGTAATTACATTTTTTGAAGTAAATTTATGAGGGAGAAGGGGAGGGGAGGGAGAAGAGGAGGGGAGGCATTTACAAAAAATATTTAAATCATTCAGATCAGTAATTGCCCCAGAAGAATCCTTGAGCACTATGCCATCTGCTTCTGCTGCTGCTCCTGGCAGAGGATTTTTATCCCAGAAGGGGACCAGGAAGACTACAATTGACTGTTAAATAATACTTTGCAAAGCTTCCACATAAAAAGTATTTCCCAACCTGCAGAGGGACATTAAAAAAACATAGTTAGTTAGTGGCCTCACTTAACCAGCACAGATATGTGGACAAGCGCATGATTTAAGAACTAAGGTATTACTTTGTGTCTTTCTTGAGAATCCTGTGCCAACTTCTGCTGCTTGGAGTGGATTTTCATCCCAGAAGGGGACCAGGAAGTGTGCTTTCCAAAACAATTGACTGTATAATGATCCTTTTCAAATTTTCCACATGAACAATTCCCAACCTGTACAGGGACATAAAAAAAAACTTAGTTAGTTAGTGGCCTTCAAACTGCCATTGTACCCACTGTCCACTTAACCAGAGCAGATCTGTGGACAAGCGGAAAAGAGCAGCAAATGCAACATTTCAGATTTAAGGTTTAAGTCTTTTGTTGCGTCTTTCTTGACAAATCTTGAACGCCATGCCTGGAACTGGGAGTGGATTTTCATCCCAGAAGGGATGAAGACATTGTTTCATCTTCCCAATGGACACAGATCTGAGGAGATGTAAAGAACTGTTGATAAGCAAATTGTCAGCTCAAGTGGCACGTGATGCTGCGATGGCTTCTTCTTCAGTTTCTCCAGCAAGTGCATCTGGTGAGAAAAAACTAAGCTTTAAAAACACCCACTGGTTAGTCAACACAACCAAGTTTAGACATTTGGTCAGGTCAGACTAAGAATTGCCAAACATTAATGACACCTCTACTGGTGATACAGTCACCATTCAAAGTATGGTTGAGGGCTATTTAAAATGTTTTAATGATAGCATCCAAATAGGCATGTCAAACAGTCTGTTTGACTACTGGCAGGAAAAAAAGGCATTTTGGAGGCCCTTGCACAAACTGGCATTACTTTACTGGAGCTGCCCACCCTCCAGTGTGTACTCAGAAAGAGTTTTCAGCACAGCCGAGAACCTTATCAGTGATCGGCCTGAGACTACTTACCCAAAATGTGGAAAAGATGATGTCTAAAACGTCATCCCTTATCAAAATGAACTACAAATTTTACGAGAAAGACCTTTATCATCAATTACGTGCAAAAATTGCAAAGGCACCTGTAATGGTTGATTCCATTGGGGACAAATTAATATTGTGTGAAGAAGATGATATATACATCACCCCAGATTATACCAGCACCCAAGCCTATATCATCATCCCATCCTGTGTTAGTGGATGTGAGCTCCATTTTAGTCCATGTCACCACACCCCCTACACATCTTCTGACCTGGGCTATGGGAGGAGCAGCTGCACTCTGGAATATGGTTGCATGGAGTTGCCCCTCTGACTCACTTAAATTCAGGTAGAGGGGCCATGGGTAGGGAGTAGGCACATCAGAGAACGCAGTTTTAGCTGCTTTATTCAATTTTTTAAACCATATCCTCTATTCTCACCTTTTGAAAATGTTTATGCAAATCTCAGCTGAGGAGTTTGTGATGTCATGGCTAACGCGCGCACACACACAGAAAAAAACACTTTGGTTATTTTTTTTTCGAACTTGGGGGGGAGAGCACCCTGGACAAAGCAGCGGCCCCTAATGACACAGGCAGCACCCCTGCGCTGCTACATTGCTTGTGATAAGTGTGGCTAATGCGCACACACACAGGGAAAAAAACAGATTGATTACTAATTTTTTGGGCACTTTGGGGGGGGGAGCACCCCTGAACGAGGCAGCAGCCCCTTGATAAACAACAAAGGCAGCAGCCATGTGCAGCTACATTGCTGGTGATAAGTGTGGCTAATGCACACACACAAGAAAACCACATTGATTGATTAATTATTTTTTTGCCACTTGGGGGGGAATAGCACCCCTGAACATGGCAGCAGCCCCTTGATAAATGACACAAGCAGCAGCCCTGCACAGCTATGTTGCTGATAAGTGAGGCTAACAACACTCACACACAGAAAAAAAACACTTTTATATATTTAGTAATTTTTTTGGTACTTGGGGGGAGAACACCCCTGAACGAGGCAGCAGACCCTTTATAAATGACACAGGCAGCACCCCTGCGCAGCTATGTTGCTGATAAGTGTGGCTAATGCACACACACATAGAAAAATAAATAAATGTTTTTTTTCACACTGGTGGTGAAGATGAAAAGCACCCCTAATGGACAGAGCAGTGAGCACCACCTAGACAACACAGCAGCACAGCCAGCTAGCCCCTATGGACAACAGACAGCCAGCTCCTATGGACAAGAGCCAGCCCCTATGGACATTAAGCAGCCAGCCCCTAACACAAGTGACAACAGTAGCCAGCCCTTATCAGCATAGCAATCACAGCTCCCTCCTTCCTCTTCACTGTCAACAGTAGCCAGCCCCTATCAGCACAGCAATCACAGCTCCCTCCTTCCTCTTGACTCTCCACAGCGGGAATGAAAATGGTAGCGATCGCGGGGAATTTTTACACAAGCTAAAACCCACGAGAATCCGACAGCGGGATGATGATGTTTTGCCTCATTTTGAGATTTGAGTCAGGCGGGAAAACCCGAGCCGACTCGGATCTTGGCTCATATCACTAAGTTTGGGTGGGTTCGGATCGCTGATATCCGAACCCGCTCATCTCTAATAATAAGCCACTCAACAATTTCTAAATCGATAATAGTGTCATCTCAAAATGTTTACCGCACCAAAGGGGACCAAAGATATTTAGCAAGGCCTATAATGTTCCTCTTTACAATGGCTAAATCGATACTAGTGTTACCTGAAAGTGTTTACCACACCAGAGGGGACCAAAGATATTTAGCAAGGCCCAACTAGTAGTCCAAACAGACTACACCTGTCTCCCATTTCCTACAAGCCCTCCACTGGCTCCCCCTCCCCTTCAGCAGCCAATTCAAGCTTCTCACACTCACTTACAAAGCCTCATCCATTCATCTCCCATTTACATCTCTGACCTTATCTTCCTTCACACTCCTGCCCACCCTCTTTGATCTGCAAATTAATGCTGCATCTCCTGCCAACTGATTACTTCCTCCCATGACCACCTTCAAGATTGTGCACTTGCTACTCCCTACCTCTGGAATTCTTTACGCCGCCCTGTCAGACTTCACCTCTTTACAAAACTTCAGACAGGCTCTCAAAACCCACTTATTTATCAAAGCCAACCATCTCTCATCCTAACCCTCTGTCAATGCTCACTGTGTACTCCATCTGTCACCGCTGTCTGTCTGCCCCTCCCCTCCCTAGAATGTAAGCTCTCATGAGCAGTGGCATAAGTTCATCCCAGACGCCCGGAGGCAAGTAAGAATTTGGTGCCCCTCCATCACAGCCGCTGACACTGTAATGTAGCAATCCGTAAGCAGACAGGCTACAGATAGACGAAGGCAGCAGCTGATGGTCTGACATGGAGATCTTCACTAGTATATGGTGGCTTCACAGGTGTCTGGCAGGGGTGCCACGTATTGAGCGGCCATGATGGTACACTCCGGGTACATAGTTACAGCCCTAAGTGGGGTGAATGTTGTGGACAATGGAGGAGGTGCCCCTTCAGAGCTGGAGCCTGGAGGCAGGCACCTACAATGTCTCCCATAGTTCTGCCCCTGCTCATGAGCAGGACCCTCTTCCCCATGTGCTTTTCCTTCCCTTACTTATAGTATTATCTACTCCACGCTCCTTAGAACAGCACCTAACCCTTGACTTCTGCCACCCTGCTACTTATTTGAGTGATATGATCGCTGTTGTAGCAATGTTTATATGCCATGTACTTGTGCTGCAATTTCTAGTACTGAATGACCTGACTCAAGCTGGCAGTGTCTGAGCTAACTTCACGTGTGGCAAGTTCAAAGGGTTTGAGAACCTTGCACAATGCGGAAATTATTCTCCACGGCGCTTGACTAAGATGCATTCCAGCTCCTCTCCCTGTCATAGGCCGTAGTGTAGCCTTGGATGGCCTTTTTCTGCTCCTCCATCCGCTAGTTACTACCTCTTGCTTCAGCTGATGGCAGGGCAAATTCAACAGTTCTTGCTGGTGCTGCAATCTTTGACACGCAGTTGCAGAAAATGCCCAGAAATCTTTCGGATACCGAGAGCATCTCCTGTATGCCCCTGTCATTTTTAAAAAAAATGTTGCACCACCAGATTAATTGTGCAAGCAAAATATGGGATGTGATTGAATTCGCCCACATGTAATGCTCGCACAATATTACTGGCATTGTCAGAAATCACAAATTCCGAGGACAGTCCAAGTGGGGTAAGCCATTTTCCAATTATTCCCCTGAGCTTTTCTAAGAGGTTCTCAGCAGTATGCCTCTTAGTGAAACTGGTGATACACAGAGTAGCCTGCCTCTGAATGAGCTGGCTGCTGCTGCTGTTTGCACTGTTGGAGGCAATACACCTACCCAGTGGGCTGTCACAGTCATGTAATCTTTAGTTTGCCCTGTCCCACTTGTCCACATATCTGTGGTTAAGTGGACAGTGCGCACAACGGCATATCGGAGGACATTAATAAGGTTTTTTTAAATGTCCTTGTACAGATTGGGAATTGCTATTCAAGAAAAGTGGAATCTAGAAGGGACACGTTAGCAGGGACACAGGACCTCCATTAACTGTCTAAAACCCACTGCAGTAATGGCGGATACTGGACGCACATCTAATACCAGCATAGTTGTTATGGCGTCAATAATCCGTTGCGCAAATGGGTGTTTGCTGTCAAACTTGTTCGCCAATGCAAAGGATTGTGTGACAGTCAATTGTTTGGTTAAATTTGAACTACTAAAAGTAGTCTTCTTCCTGGTCCCCTCCTGGGATGAAGATCCACTCATAGCAATAGCAGCAGCAGCAGGCGTAACACTCAAGGATCCTTCTGAGGAACAACGTATAGGAGAGGAGTCAGGCCCTCATTCAGAGGTGCTTGCAAGAAGCGAGCGCTCGTTCTGAATGAGGGCGGCCACTTCATTTTTGAAGTGCAGCCTCCTGGTCATTAAGTAAGCTGTGGGTTACCACCCACAGCTTAATGACCGACCAGGTTGATGGTCGCGATGGTGAACACCATCGGGGCTTGCGACGAGACCCTAAGGTTGGGTCTTGGCAGCCGCAAGCCCCAGGGAGCTTCCTACTCTGAAAGAGCAGGAAACTCCCCACTGATCACTGATGATGTCAGTGCGGCCGCCCACAAAACGGTAGGAGTTCCTTAAGGAATGCCTCCGTTTTGGAAACCACCCCCCCAGCCCGCCTACAAAACAGGGTGAGCTGTTGATCAACATCGACAGCTGCCCCTGTTGTAAAGAGCTCCGGAGCGAGACAGTTTCTCTCTCGCTCCGGGGTTTGCGCACGCACAGTGCGGCCACAGCACGTGCGCAGGGCTAACTGTCGACCCGGTTGTGAGCACATCGGTGCTTGCGACTGGGTCTGAATGAGACCCTCAGTCCTTATGATATTGGATGCAGGACTACTTCCGATCAGGAGTGAAGATGTTGATGATGATGCAGGTGTTGGTAGTGGAGATTGCAGGCGCTTGGATCCAGATAGAAGGGAGCAGCTAGGTGACACTGGACTGATTGTTGTTAATTTTTTTTCGTCCACAAAGTTTATATATCCTTTATTTATTAACAGTTTCTTATATAGCGCAGCATATTCCGTTGCACTTTACAATTGGAACATTAATAGAACAAAACTGGGTAATAACAGACAGATATATAGGTAGGAAGGCCCTGCTCGCAAGCTTACAATCTATAAAACTTCCAATTTGGATTAATATGGACAACAGCCAGCCAGCCCCTATGGACAGAACAACCTCAAAACAGCCAGCCCCTTTGGATAACAGCCAGCCAGGCCCTATGGACAGGACAACCTCAAAACAGCCATCCAGCCCCTATGGACAACAGCCATCCAGCCCCTATGGACTACAGCCAGCCCCTATGGACTACAGCCAGGCAGTCCCTATGGACAACAGCCAGCAACAGCCAGCCAGCCTCTATGGTTAACAGCCAACCAGCCCCTATGGACAGGACAAACTCAATTATGAAGCACGGCTCCCAGCACAACCTAGTCACAAGTCACAATGCACAACAGCAGCCACACAGCAGCGCAGCTCAGCTCCCAGCTCCCTCCCTCTTCACTCTCCACAGCCGGAATGAAAAATGGCAGTGATCGTGGGACCTATATAGAATCCAAAACCCGCTCTCATTTTGAGATCCTAGTCAGGCGGGAAAACCCGAGCCGACTCGGATCTGACTCGTATTCCCTAAGTTTGGTGGGTTCAGATCTCTGAGATCCGTACCCGGTCAACTCTAGTTGTTTGGGGGGTGGAGCGGGGGCATGGCTGATCACCTTTGCCAGAAACGAGGGCATGTTGCCGCCATTTTCCAGATGGTGCAAGACCAGGGTCTGCAGGGATGCAGATTTCCTGGCCTCGCAAGTGACCAGGAACTGGCCAGGCTCTGGAGACCATCAACTTCCGCAGCCTGGCCAAAGGAGCAACCGTTGCGACCATCGGTTGCAATGGTTGCGATGGTGATCCCAGGCTGAGACCTCGGTCGCAGTGCTGGGATAGCTGATACTGCAGGAAGGTGTTTGCTTCTTACAGATTCCTCCTTCTGCATTACCATTTTAAATGGATGGAATTGCACAGCCTCTTGTGTGCGGCTCTGCAATTCCGTCCATCTCTGAATCAGGCCCTGAGCCCACTAGTATGAATTGAGATGACCTTTAAATCTATGTCAAGAATTTGAGGAGTGGGGCAAAAATTATATCTGAAGATTTCAGAAAGGTCTAGGGTGACTTCCTGTTGGTATATAATGGTAGATATTGTGCAACCAAATAACACATTTATAAATGTATACTGTCTAGTAAAAAGCTTATAGGTTGGTAATTAAAGAGAAAGGCATGCCATATCATTTCATACATTTCATATAGTTGAACTGAAAGGGATTCATCATGCATCCACATATGTGCGGGTTCGGTTCTCAGAGAACCGACAACAGCCAAATTTAAGGGTACAGAGTCCGAGTTCAGGATCACTTGGGGATACAGAGCAGAACCGAGTCCAAGTTCGGGATCTTCCCGTGGTTCGGAACTCGGATTTAAAAACCAAACTCGAGTTTTGGATTGCCTGCTAACAGGTCACAATGACATCATTTTAGTTGTGTTTTTTTTTTAAATACAGATCCAAAACCAAAACACATGAGGGAGCTTTTGCAAAACTAAACCCAAAACACATGAGGGTGGTTTTGCAAAACCAGAACCAAAACACGGGGGTCGGCTCACATTTCTTATATAATTACATTGCAATTGTGTAAAAATGCTTTTATTGTATCCTACCCAAGCTGGCCAGGTCCTACCCAATCCCTTTCTATAACTACAGAGGAGAAGATGCAAATCAATAACTATATATGGATGTTTGTGAATGCAGTTATGATCAGCATGTGTATTTCGGAAGTGTGTATCATACACAAAAAAGTAATTGATGTATGTCTACCTCTAAATGGACCCTGTAATGTACAATAAGTGTCATTCCCTGTAAAAATATAAAATAAATAAAAAAATGTTTAAACAATTTGGTGAAATTTCATTGAAGCATTGAAGCATGTACTGGAATGGCATAATTTTCATCATCTTCTTGTTAATCCATATAATTAGCATTACAATGTAAGATAATTAGACATAATTATATGGCCTAATATTGCTAAAATTGGCCTTATAATCATATTAGCACCAATAATTATTTCCAGGGCTGTAAACAAATTGTAAGGTTTTATACTGCCTAATATACAGGTGTACTTGCTATTTAAAAGTAAAGTAAACTTAAAGTGCACCTGACTGTGTCTGAAACAAAAATATACAAGGGCTGACTGAAAAATAATGAGACGGGTAGATGTGGCAACGCTATGCTGGCTATTGTGAAGCTCATACATCGATGTGTCTGAACCTGTGGTTGGACTGCTATAGTCTTCTTTGTTTGGTCACAGCGAGTGTAAGATCTTTGTATGTTGTGTCATGGTGGATGAGGAAGACGAGTGTGAAATTACATCAGAGATGTGTGATTGAATTATGTGTTAAACTTGGAAAAGTGGAAATGAAACTCATGAAATATTACGGCAAGCATACAGTGGAGAAACAATTAACAGTGCTGCACTATTTTGGTGGTGGAAGCACTTCAAAGAGGGTAACACGTGAGTGACTGACCAAGCGCGTCCTAGGAGACCATCCACCATAGTTACAGTTGTCCACATTGCCAAAGCTGTGGAGATGTTGCAGAATGACAGAAGAAGGTTAACTTTACGCAAACGGATTTAAGCATATTTTTACAAAGGAACTGAAAATGCATTGCGTGTGACATGTTGGTACCCAGAGATCACACAGAACAGCAGACGTGACGACGAGTTGAATCGTGCAAGAACATTGATTGAATGCCGGAGAGGATAACCTATTTCCTGGCATCGATTGTAATGTGTGACAAATTGTGGATTCGTCATTATGATCCGGAATCAGTGTATGGATACACACGAATTCGCCTCTGCCAAAAAAAAATCTGTGTGATTCCTTCGGCGTGTAAAGTCATGCTTCCCCTGTTCTTTGATGCGCACGGTATGATCCTACAGCACTGGGCTCCCCGTGGATGACAATTAAAGGTGACTACTATCCAAACTTCCTGAAAACCCATTTGCGTGGAGCCATGAGGAAGAAAAGACCACATTTACTGAAGAAACAGTGTTTTTTCTCCAAGACAATGCATTGGCAGCACTGACTGAAATGTATGGGACAGCACTGGAACGCTCTCCATATAGCCAAGAAAATGGCACAGCTGCAACACTAAAGAGATGTCACAAAACAGTCTACTGCATGTCTGCAGACAACAGTGAAGCATGGTGGTGGTTCCTTACAAGTTTTGGGCTGTATTTCAACATTAGAGTTGGGGATTTGGTCAGGATTAATGGTGTCCTCAATGCTAAGAAACACAGGCAGGTACTTATCCATCATACAATACCAACAGGGAGGTGTTTGATTGGCTCCAAAATAATTCTGAAGCAGGACCAAACCCAAACATACAGCCAATGTCATTAAGAACTATCTTCAGCATAAAGTAGAACAAGGAGTCCTGGAAGTGATGATATGGCCCCCACAGAGCCCTGATCTCAACATCATCGTGTCTGCCTGGGATTACATGAAGAGACAGAAGGATTTGAGCAAGCCTACATCCACAGAAGATCCTTGGTTAGTTCTCCAAGATGTTTGGAACAACCTCCCTGCCGTGTTCCTTCAGAAACTGTGTTGAAGTGTACCTAGAAGAATTGATGCTGTTTTAAAGGCAAAGGGTGGTCACACCAAACATTGATTAGATGTAGATTTCTCTGTTCATTCACTATGCAGTTTGTTAAATGATAGTAACACCCCAATTGTTCAATTGTTGAAAGCATACTTACTTTGCAGCATTTTTTCCACACCTGCCTAAAACTTTTGCATGGTATATATATATATATATATATATATATATATATACACAGATGTGCTTGAAAGTTTGTGAATCCTTCAGAATTTTATATATTTCTGCTGAAATTTGGCCTAATCAAGAAAATGAGACAAAATCAAACAAATGAGACAAAAAAATTAAACATGTTAATATTTTTATTGAGGAAAATGATCCTTTGCGTATCTGGTATGACACCTGTTGTACAGTACATCCGGAAAGTATTCACAAGACTTACATTTTTCCAAATTTGAATAAATTCATTTTTGTCCTCAAAATTCTACACACAACACCCCACAATGACAAGGTGTAAAAAGTTTTTTGAGATTTGTGCAAGTTTAATTAAAAAAAAAAAAATCACATGTACATAAGTATTCACAGCCTTTGCTCAATACTTTGTTGATGCACCTTTGGCAGCAATTACATCCCCAAGTCTTTTTGAATATGATGCCACAAGCTTGTCACATCTATCTTTGGGCAGTTTCGCCCATTCCTCTTTGCAGCACCTCTCAAGCTCCATCGGTGCAGAGCAATTTTCAGATCTCTCCAGAGATGTTCAATCGGATTCAAGTCTGGGCTCTGGCTGGGCCACTCAAGGACATTCACAGAGTTGTCCTGAAGCCACTCCTTTAATATCTTGGCTGTGTGCTTAGGGTCGTTGTCCTGCTGAAAGATGAACAGTCGCCCCAGTCTGAGGTCAAGAGCGCTCTGGAGCAGGTTTTCATCCAGGATGTCTCTGTACATTGCTGCATTCATCTTTCCCTCTATCCTGACTAGTCTCCCAGTTCCTGCCACTGAAAAACATCCCCAAAGCATGATGCTGCCACCACCATGTGCTTCACTGTAAGGATGGTATTGGCCTGGTGATGAGCGGTGCCCGGTGTCCTCCAAACATAACGCCAGGCATTGATACCAAAGAGTTCAATCCTTAGTTTCTCAAGGTCTGGGAGTCCTTCAGGTGCATTTTGGCAAACTCCAGGTGGGCTGCCATGTGCGTTTTACTAAGGAGTGGCTTCCGTCTGGCCCCTCTACCATATAGGCATGATTGGTGGATTGCTGCAGAGATGGTTTTCCTTCTGGAAGGCTCTTCTCTCTCCACAGAGGAATGCTGTAGCTCTGACAGAGTGACCATCGGGTTCTTGGTTACCTCCCTGACTAGGGCCCTTCTCCCATGATCGCTCAGTTTAGATGGCTGGCCAACTCTAGGAAGAGTCCTAGTGATTCCGAACTTCTTCCATTTATGGATGATGGAGGCCACTGTGATCATTGGGACCTTCAAAGCAGCAGATATTTTTCTGTACCCCTCCCTTGATTTGTGCCTGGAGACAATCCTGTCTCAGAGGTCTACAGACATTTCCTTGGACTTCATGTTTGGTTTGTGCTCTGACATGCACTGTCAAGTGTGGGACTTTATATAGATAGACAGGCATATGCCTTTCAAAATAATGTCCAGTCAACTGAATTTACCACAGGTGGACTCCAGTTAAGCTGTAGGAACATCTCAAGGATGATCAGTGGAAACAGGATGCACCTGAGCTCAATTTTGAGCTTTATGGCAAAGGCCATGAATACTTATGTACATGTGATTTCTTAGTGTTTTTTTTTCTATTAAATTTGCAAAAATCTTAAAAAAACTTTTTACACGTTGTCATTATGGGGTATTGTGTGTAGAATTTTGAGGACAAAAATTAATTTATTCCATTTTGGAGTAGGGCTGTAACATAACAAAATGTGGAAAAAGTGAAGCATTGTGAATACTTTCTGGATGCACTGTATACATATAGAGCTACAGTAGATGAACAGTTCAGGAACTTGACAGAATTTGGGCATCCCTGAGAGGTAACAGGGGGTGGCGATGCCGATGAAGGCGTGTCACGGGTGTGTTACTAAAAGTGGCTGAGTCTAAAGATGCTGAACCAGGTCATGCTCAGATGGAAACATTGCTCCTGCCATAGGGCTGGTGTAAGTTTCAGTGTTGCGACCGATGGTTTGTATAAAGATGCACGGAGATGACGATGCACTGTCTCAGAACACTGCAAGTTAATGTCTCAGTTTTGTGAAGCGCATCGGCGTCAGATGCAGAATCATGCCCTCAATGTTGATTGCAATCACTTTTCTAATAAACACAAATTGTACTCGCGTTTTGAGCTGATGGCCAACTCTTAATGCAATACACTTAGGGCCTGATTCAGACCCGCTAGCAAGCTCTATGCGCTTGCAAGCGGGTCGATGGTGGAGCATTGCGCAGAGAGAAATTATCTCGCTCCGGGGCTCGCTACAAACGGGGCGGCTGTCGATGTTGATCAACAGCTCATTCCGTTTTGTAGGCGGGGAGGGGGGTGGCTGGACAAACGGAGGTGTTCCTGAAGGAACGCCTGCCATTTGTGGGCAGCCCTACTGACATCACGAGGGTCTCGTCGCAAGACCGATGGCTCACCCACAGCTTAGCGAGTGGCCAGGAGGCCGGATTTTTTCAAACAAAGCGGCCGCCATGATTCAGAGCGAGCGCTTGCTTTTTGTGAGCAGCTCTGAATCAGGCCCTTAATGCAATACATGTAATACACTTAGGGGGCGATTCAGATCCGGATTCAACGCAGCGCAGTTTCGCAGCCATCAGGGGCTGGGTATGCAAATTCCGTGATCGCACGGCCAGGCTTAAGGACACCCTCTATGTCCTAGAGGGAGACGGCAGAGTGATCGCATGCCGGTGTAATGACACCCACTTTTCTTTCTTAGTACACGTCATCTCCAGAAAGTGTATGATTATTCAGTAACATCGAGAGCCATCGGAGCTGCTCGCAACCCTTGCGGTAGACACTACCCCACCGCAAGCACTGCGTTCACTGCAGGCTGAAATACAACCAGGTGACGTGTACAATGACGCTTCCATGCTAATTTTGCATGCCCAAAGAACGCCGTTTTGATGCTCAGACACGCCTGCGTACGGTCATCCACTCCCCCATTTTCCAGAACCTTCCCCTGTTACTACCCACAAATGGCACTATCTGTCACTCAAAGTAGTGCTCAGTCTTTGTGCTACGAGCGCACCATTCACGATCGCAGTGACTGACTCACATACATGCACTGCGACGCATGCGCAGACGGGCGACTCCCGGCCATAGCGTGTGATCGCGGCTTAGCAACCTGGTCTGAATCAGGCCCTTAATGCAATACATGTAATTCACTTAATGCAAATAGACAGAATTCAAAAATTGAGTTTCAATAACTTACTATTACTGTAGGTTAATTGATTAAAAAAACAAATGAACTCTAGTGTTATTGTAAGTCTATGTCTTAGGGAATATGGAGGTTATGTTTCATCTGGGCAGGAACTGATGCAGTCTGCACTACACTGATTGAAACGAACCACGGACCTGGCACCCAGGGCACGAATCACGGATCTGATGGCGCCCAGGGTACGAGCCTTGGAAGTCTGGGGGCGGTGCAGTCACATATATGAAGCTGACTAAATCTAGACGCCTGTCATTTTACCGACGCCGGGAAACCGGCGCCCGGCATCCTAATCGAAGGGATGCCGGGCATCGAGTGCTGACAGCCGCAGGGGGGGAGGGTTAGGTTTAGGGCTCCCGGGGGGACTTAGGGTTAGGCACCCCCCGGGAGGTAAGGGTTAGGCTAGGGGGAGGGAGGGTTAGGGTTAGGCACCCCGGTAGGGACTTAGGGTTAGGACCCCCCGGGGGACTTAGATTTAGGCGGCGGGGAAGGGGGGGTTTGGTTTAGGCACTTAGAGGGTGGATTAGGGTTAGGCACTGGGGGGAAGGTTAGGGTTAGGCACCCCAAAGGAGGGTTAGGGTTAGGGGAGGGAATTAGGTTAGTGAATACTTACCTTATGGACGATCAGGATTTTCACCCATGTCGGGCAGCCGCTGTCGGGATTCCAACCGCCGGACTTGCGACTTGCGACCGCCGGTAAATCATACCGATTCCTAGACAGATGTTTGCATGGAATTCTGATCTCTGAGCACGGCTGCAATTACTATCGTATTCCGTGCGCCTCTGAAATCAGGCCCTAATAGTGCAAAACAGGCTTGGAGCTGTCCAAATGCTGATTAGTTTACCAGCTGTAGATGATTGATTCTGCTCCTGGAGCTATGCAGTGGGTGCTCAGAATTTATGTGGTCCTTTAAGGGTCATTAAACCAAAAAAATAAGATGACTTAATATTACCTTCAATAAATTACTACAGATACACAATAGCATGAATTGGTTGTGAGCTCAAGGCCTGATGCCTTTGTGATCCGCTGTGCGATGGCGAGTGTGATTTTTGCATTTGCAATGGAGTTTGTAAACAAACCAACACTGAAGCAACATTGGTCACGCCATTGCGGTATCCTAGGGTCTATTCTAGCTGTGCTCCTCAAATCCAACTAAACATGGGCGCTTAAGCACTGTATTTGCAATTGGGAATGTTGTAGCGTCCCCAGGCATGGCCGTGGCACTCCCCTAACACAGTGATTTTCAACCTTTTTTAACTCGCGGCACACTACACAAGATTTTAAAATTGCCAAGGCACACTATCCGGCGATGCGGTGTGCGCGGACTATGAAAAAACACACTTCATTAGTTCCCACAGGAACAAAACACACTACATTGGCCCCCACAAGAATAAAAAACACACTACATTGGCCCCCACAAGAATAAAACAATCCCATTGGCTGGCCTAACAGAAAAAAAAAACCACATTGGTCCCCACAAAAAAAACAACCATACCACATTGCGCCCCACAGAATTGCTCCCCACAGAAAAAGAAACCTATGGCTGGCCCCACAGAAACAAAAAAACAAAACAAAACACATTGTTCCCCACTAAATAGGCAAATATATGGCTGGATAACATATGGCTGGTTCTCACTAAAAAAAATGACATGACTGGTTCCCACGAAAAAATAAACTATGGCTGGTACCCACGAAGAAAAAAAAAAAGTCTGGTCCCCACAAAACCCACATTTCTTCCCCCCTTGTAACTCACACTGCAGCAGGATCACATGCGGGCGGGCTTCCAGGCAGGCTGCAGAGCTTGCCTGGACAGAGCGCGGGCTGGCTGATTGGCGCAGGGCGTTGGCTGGCAGAGCGGGCTGGAGGGCAGTGGACAATGTGGCGTGCGTGACCTGTGATGTCATGCCGCCGCATCTTTGCAGGTCACTACCCGGTCGCGCCTGAGTCTCCCAGAGGAGCTCAGCGGCCCGGGATGCTGAAGTACAGTAAAATGTGCCCGGCGGCACACTTCACAACCGGCCACGGCACACTAGTGTGCCAAGGCACACCGGTTGAAAACCGCTGCCCTAACAGATGAAACGGCCCCTTTTTGCGATCACTTTAGGCCACCTACCGGTCTCCACCCTGAAATGTCCAGGGATCGCAAAACACTTCTCAAGTGTCAATGAATCAATCTGCAATTGCAAATGGTATCGCACAAACTGGTTTGCGCATGCACAGTAAGGGTTTTCTAGACTTATCGCGCTTGCACAGTAACAAAACATTGTTCAACTGTGTAAATATTGCCACTGATTTCATTTCTGAATGAAGGCATCAGATGTTATGCAGTCGGGAAGCCGGCAGACCTAATCCCGACAGCTGGCTTCCCGACTGTCATATCCCGGCAAGGGTTTGAAGACAGGCGTCGATATGCCGACGCCTATCATTAGACATATACCGGGAGCCCGACGACCGGCATCCCGATCGAAGGGACGCCAGGCGCCGAGCGCAGATAGCCGCGGAGGGCGGGAGGGTTAGGTTTAGGGTTCCTGGGGGGGACTTAGGGTTAGGCACCCCCCAAGGAGGTTAGGTTTAGGCGGCGGGGAAGGTTGGGTTAGCGTTAGACATTTAGAGGGGGGATTAGGGTTAGGCACATGGGGGGAAGGTTAGGGTTAGGCACCCCTATGGGAGGGTTAGGGGGTAGAAATAGGTTGGTATATACTTTCCTTCGATGATTGGGATTTCCTCCCCTGCCGGGATGCCGCTGTCGGGATTCCAACCGCCAGGCATGGGTCTGGTGGTAAATCATACCGATTCCCATCAGATGCTTAGTTGATTACATTCATACTTGTCTACTTTTGAAAACTACTGTCAGGGAGATTGAAGGCGATAGCAGAATGTCCTGCTGAAGGGGCGTGTCATGGTCCGCCCAAGGAGTCTAGCTCCACCTATGGGTGTGTCTATTGTCATTCAGGGGTGTGTCCTGCAGTGGCAGGTGAAAACTGTAAATGCTGCCCCCTCTCAGCACTTTTCTACAAACACTAATCATTAGATACTATTGCCAGGACATGTTATGGTTAATATCAGGCTTGGCTACCCTTCCAACCTTAGCATGAGGCTCCTGAAAGTACAGATATATACATACTAGGGGTGTGCACCGGCCACTTTTCGTGTTTTGTGTTTTGGTTTTGGATCTGGATCTTTCTTCGTGTTTTGGATCTGGATTGGTTTTGCCAAAACCACCCTTCCGTGTTTTGGGTTCTGGGTTTTGTGTTTTGGATCTGTATTTTTTTCTGCTCCTATGCTATTATTAACCTCAATAACCTTAATTTCCACTCATTTCCAGTCTATTCTGAACACCTCACACCTCACAATAGTGTTTTTATGTCCAAAAGGTTGCACCGAGGTAGCTGGATGACTATGCTAAGCGACACGAGTGGGCGGCACAAACACGTGACCCATCTAGGAGTGACACTGCAGTGGCAGACAGGATGGCAGTTAGAAAAACTAGGCCCCAAACTGTACATAATGCAAAGAAAAAAAAGAGGTGCAAGATGGAAGTGTCCTTGGGCCCTCCCACCCACCCTTATGTTGTATAAACAGGACATGCACACTTTAACAAATCAATCATTTCAGTGCCAGGGTCTGCCACACAACTGTGGCTGAAATGATTGGTTCGTTTGGGCCCCCACAAAACAAGCTGGCAATTAATGTGTCCCTGCACAAACTGGCTCTACGGAGGCAAGATGTCATCCTCATCCTCCTCATCCACCGATTCCTCACCCTCTTCAGTGTGTACATCCTCATCCTCACAAAGTATTAACTCGTCCCCACTTGAATCCACCACCACAGGTCCCTCTGTACCTTCTGGAGGCTGGTCTCCCTGGAAGAGCTGCTAATTCATTTTGATGAACATCATCTTCTCCACATTCTGTGGAAGCAACCTCCTACGCCTTTCGCTGACAAGGTTCCCGGCTGCACTAAACACTCTTTCGGAGTACACACTGGAGGGGGGGCAACTCAGGTAAAATAGAGCCAGTTTGTACAGGGGCCTCCAAATTGCCTCTTTTTCCTGCCAGTACAGGTATGGACTGTCTGACATGCCTACTTGGATGCTGTCACCGATGTAATCCTCCACCATTCTGTCAATGGTGACAGTATCATATGCAGTGACAGTACACATGTCAGAAATTGTTGCCAGGTCCTTCAGTCCGGACCAGATGTCCAAACTTGGTCCTGCCTGCCCTGCATCACCGCCAGCGGGTTGCGTAGGATACCTAAGTTTTTTCCTGGCAGCCCCAGTTGCGGGAGAATATGAAGAAGGAGCCGTTGACGTGTCACGTTCCGCTTCAGCTGACAGTGTGTTCACCAGCAGGTCTTTGCACCTCTGCAGGCTTGTGTCGGCCGGAAAGAGAGACACCACATAGGCTTTAAACCTAGGATCGAGCACGGTGGCCAAAATGTAGTGGTCTGATTTCAACAGATTGACCACCCTGGAATCCTGGCAAAGCGAATGAAGGGCTTCATCCACAAGTCCCACATGCCGAGCGGAATCGCTCCGTCTTAGCTCCTCCTTCACTTTCTCCAGCTGCTTCTGCAAAAGCCTGATGAGGGGAATGACCTGACTCAAGCTGGCAGTGTCTGAACTGACTTCACGTGTGGCAAGTTCGAAGGGCTGGAGAACCTTGCACAACACGGAAATCATTCTCCACTGCGCTTGAGTCAGGTGCATACCCCCTCCTTTGCCTATGTCATAGGTGGATGTATAGGCTTGTATGGCCTTTTGCTGCTCCTCCATCCTCTGAAGCATATAGAGGGTTGAGTTCCACCGCGTCACAACCTCTTGCTTCAGGTGATGGCGGGGCAGGTTCAAGAGTGTTTGCTGGCGCTCCAGTCTTCGGCACGCAGTCGCTCAATGGCGAAAGTGGCCAGAAATTTTTCGGGCCACCCAAAGCGTCTCCTACACGCCCCTGTCGCTTTTCAGAAAATTCTGCACCACCAAGTTTATTGTGTGAGCAAAACATGGGACATGCTGGAATTTGCCCAGATGTAATGCTCGCACAATATTGGTGGCGTTGTCAGATATCACAAATCCCCAGGAGAGTCTAAGTGGGGTAAGCCACTGGGCGATGATTTCCCTCAGTTTCTCTAAGAGGTTGTCGGCGGTGTGCCTCTTACTGAAACCGGTGATACACAGCGTAGCCTGCCTTGTAACGAGCTGGCGTTTCTGAGATGCTGCTACTGGTGACGCTGCTGCTGTTGCTGCGTAAGGTGATACATCTACCCAGTGGGCTGTCACAGTCATATAGTCCTTAGTCTGCCCTGTTCCACTTGTCCACATGTCCGTGGTTAAGTGGACATTGTGTACAACGGCATTTTTCAGGACACTGAGGACACTTTTTCTGACGTTTCTGTACAGTCTCGGTATCGCCTGCCTAGTGAAGTGGAATCTATACGGGATTTGGAACCGGGGACACACTACCTCCATCAATTGTCTAAATCCCACTGCACTAATGGCGGATACCGGACGCACGTCTAACACCAACATAGCAGTCAAGGCCTCAGTTATACGTTTTGCTTCAGGATGACTGCTGTCGTACTTCATCCTCCTCGCTAAGGACTGTTGGAGGGTCAATTGTTTAGTAAAAGTAGTGGTGTTCCTACTTCCTCTCTGGGATGATGAACGACTCCCAGCAGCAGCAACAGCAGCAGCGGCAGCAGTAGGCGTAGCAATACAGGATCCTCCGGAGGAATCCCGGATAGGAGAGTCAGTCATGCCAGTGACATGGCCTGCAGGACTACTTCCGATCCTGACTAAGGAGGAAATTGATGAGGAGGGAGTTGACGGTGTGGTTTGCAGGCGCTTGGATACAACAGGACAACGGGATTTAGGTGTCCCTGGACTGCTTACGGTCTTAGCCAAAGTTTCTGAACTTGACAGTAACTTTTTATGAACGCGCTGCAGGTGCCGTATAAGGGAAGATGTTCCTAGGTGGTTGACGTCCCTACCCCTACTTATTTCACCTTTACATATGGTACATATGGCAAGACAGTTGTTGTCCGAATTGGATAGAAATATTGCCAGACCAAAGAGGTGGAATGTTTGGTCTTCTGCCCAGGCATGACCGTGATGGGCTTTTTCATCCCACGGACAACAACTGTCTCCCCCGGAGCCTGATTTAAACAAACCACATCACCATCAGAATCCTCCTCGCCAACTTCCTCCTCAGCGCAAGCTACACCAGTATCCTCATCCTGTTGTACTTCAACAGTGACATCTTCAATTTGCATATCAGCAAGTGGACTGTGGGTGCTCCTTTCAGCACTTGCAGGGGGCGTGCAAATGGTGGAAAGAGCCACCTCTTCCCGTCCAGTGCTGGGAAGGTCAGGCAACGCAACCACCACCACACTTGGACTCTCCTTAGGGATTTGTGATATCTTCTTAGAAAGCACAGTTCTTCGCTGTGCTTTTGCCAGCTTAACTCTTTTGATTTTTAAAGAGGGAGGAGGGCTTCCATCGTCATGCGAAGCTGAACCACTAGTCATGAACATACTAGGGATCGACCTTAGCCGTTCCTTGCCACTCCGTGTCGTAAATGGCATATTGGCAAGTTTACGTTTCTCTTCAGCTGATTTAAATGTCTTTTTCAAGGTCATTTTCCTGAACTTTGCCATTTGGGATTGTATGTGCCCTCTACTATGACATTGGGCATCGGCCTTGGCAGACGACGTTGATGGCATGTTATCGTCTATGTCATGACTAGTGGCAGCAGCTTCAGCACTAGGAGGAAGTGGTTCTTGATCTTTCTCTATTTTATTTTTATCGGAGAAAGTTTGGCCCTCCATTTATGTTATATCAATTTGATATATACGTGCGGCTAAACACAGAAAATAATTTTTTTTTTGGTTTGGACTGGAGTGTACTTTCGGGGGTTACAGCACCCTTAACGGTCAAGCCAGCTGGCCCTTTACTTATTACACAGGCGCACGCTTGGCACTACTTTGTTGATGCACGTGCGGCTACTGCGCACACAATTCACAAACACAGAAAATAATTTTTTTTTTGGTTTGGACTGGAGTGTACTTTCGGGGGTTACAGCACCCTTAATGGTCAAGCCAGCCGGCCCTTTACTTATGACACAGGCGCACGCTTGGCACTACTTTGTTGATGCACGTGCGGCTACTGCGCACACAATTCACAAACACAGAAAATAATTTTTTTTTTGGTTTGGACTGGAGTGTACTTTGGGGGTTACAGCACCCTTTAACGGTCAAGCCAGCCGGCCCTTTACTTATGACACAGGCGCACGCTTGGCACTACTTTGTTGATGCACGTGCGGCAACTGCGCACACAATTCACAAACACAGAAAATAATTTTTTTTTTGGTTTGGACTGGAGTGTACTTTCGGGGGTTACAGCACCCTTAACGGTCGAGCCAGCCGGCCCTTTACTTATGACACAGGCGCACGCTTGGCACTACTTTGTTGATGCACGTGCGGCTACTGCGCACACAATTCACAAACACAGAAAATAATTTTTTTTTTGGTTTGGACTGGAGTGTACTTTGGGGGTTACAGCACCCTTTAATGGTCAAGCCAGCCGGCCCTTTACTTATGACACAGGCGCACGCTTGGCACTACTTTGTTGATGCACGTGCGGCTACTGCGCACACAATTCACAAACACAGAAAATATTTTTTTTTTTGGTTTGGACTGGAGTGTACTTTCGGGGGTTACAGCACCCTAAACGGTCAAGCCAACCGGCCCTTTACTTATGACACAGGCGCACGCTTGGCACTACTTTGTTGATGCACGTGCGGCTACTGCGCACACAATTCACAAGCACAGAAAATAATTTTTTTTTGGTTTGGACTGGAGTGTACTTTCGGGGGTTACAGCACCCTTAACGGTCAAGCCAGCCGGCCCTTTACTTATGACACAGGCTCACGCTTGGCACTACTTTGTTGATGCACGTGCGGCTACTGCGCACACAATTCACAAACACAGAAAATAATTTTTTTTTTGGTTTGGACTGGAGTGTACTTTGGGGGTTACAGCACCCTTTAACGGTCAAGCCAGCCGGCCCTTTACTTATGACACAGGCGCACGCTTGGCACTACTTTGTTGATGCACGTGCGGCTACTGCGCACACAATTCACAAACACAGAAAATAATTTTTTTTTTGGTTTGGACTGGAGTGTACTTTTGGGGGTTACAGCACCCTTAACGGTCAAGCCAGCCGGCCCTTTACTTATGACACAGGTGCACGCTTGGCACTACTTTGTTGATGCACGTGCGGCTACAGCGCACACAATTCACAAACACAGAAAATTAATTTTTTTTTGGTTTGGACTGGAGTGTACTTTCGGGGGTTACAGCACCCTTAACGGTCAAGCCAGCCGGCCCTTTACTTATGACACAGGCGCACTCTTGGCACTACTTTGTTGATGCACGTGCGGCTACTGCGCACACAATTCACAAACACAGAAAATAATTTTTTTTTTGGTTTGGACTGGAGTGTACTTTCGGGGGTTACAGCACCCTTAACGGTCAAGCCAGCCGGCCCTTTACTTATGACACAGGCGCCCGCTTGGCACTACTTTGTTGATGCACGTGCGGCTACTGCGCACACAATTCACAAACACAGAAAATAATTTTTTTTTTGGTTTGGACTGGAGTGTACTTTGGGGGTTACAGCACCCTTTAACGGTCAAGCCAGCCGGCCCTTTACTTATGACACAGGCGCACGCTTGGCACTACTTTGTTGATGCACGTGCGGCAACTGCGCACACAATTCACAAACACAGAAAATAATTTTTTTTTTGGTTTGGACTGGAGTGTACTTTCGGGGGTAACAGCACCCTTAACGGTCAAGCCAGCCGGCCCTTTACTTATGACACAGGCGCACGCTTGGCACTAATTTGTTGATGCACGTGCGGCTACTGCGCACACAATTCACAAACACAGAAAATAATTTTTTTTTTGGTTTGGACTGGAGTGTACTTTGGGGGTTACAGCACCCTTTAACGGTCAAGCCAGCCGGCCCTTTACTTATGACACAGGCGCATGCTTGGCACTACTTTGTTGATGCACGTGCGGCTACTGCGCACACAATTCACAAACACAGAAAATAATTTTTTTTTTGGTTTGGACTGGAGTGTACTTTCGGGGGTTACAGCACCCTTAACGGTCAAGCCAGCCGGCCCTTTACTTATTACACAGGCGCACGCTTGGCACTACTTTGTTGATGCACGTGCGGCTACTGCGCACACAATTCACAAACACAGAAAATAATTTTTTTTTTGGTATGGACTGGAGTGTACTTTCGGGGGTTACAGCACCCTTAACGGTGAAGCCATCCGGCCCTTTACTTATGACACAGGCGCACGCTTGGCACTACTTTGTTGATGCACGTGCGGCTACTGCGCACACAATTCACAAACACAGAAAATCATTTTTTTTTGGTTTGGACTGGAGTGTACTTTCGGGGGTTACAGCACCCTTTAACGGTCAAGCCAGCCGGCCCTTTACTTATGACACAGGCGCACGCTTGGCACTACTTTGTTGATGCACGTGCGGCTACTGCGCACACAATTCACAAACACAGAAAATAATTATTTTTTTGGTTTGGACTGGAGTGTACTTTGGGGGTTACAGCACCCTTTAACGGTCAAGCCAGCCGGCCCTTTACTTATGACACAGGCGCACGCTTGGCACTACTTTGTTGATGCACGTGCGGCTACTGCGCACACAATTCACAAACACAGAAAATAATTTTTTTTTTGGTTTGGACTGGAGTGTACTTTGGGGGTTACAGCACCCTTTAACGGTCAAGCCAGCCGGCCCTTTACTTATGACACAGGCGCACGCTTGGCACTACTTTGTTGATGCACGTGCGGCTACTGCGCACACAATTCACAAACACAGAAAATATATTATTTTTTTAGCACTTGGGGGGAGCACCCCTGATGGACAGAGCACCCCCTGGACAACACTACAGCACCCCTTTAGGACTGGGACACTGCACAGGACTTTGGAGTGGACACAGCCCCTATGGAGAACTGACTGCACAACACAGTCCAGCCAGCCCCTATGGACTTTGAAGTAGTGGACACAGCCCCTATTAACAACAGCAGCACAGCACAACACAGCCAGCCCCTATGGACTTTGAAGTAGTGGACAACAGCAGCACTACACTACACTACACTACACAGCCCTAACTCCCACCCTCCCTCTTCACTGTCCACAGCCGAGTGAGAAAATGGCGCCGACGCGGGTACCTTATATAGGATCCAAAACCCGCGAGACTCGGAAGGCGGGATGATGACGTTTTGCCTCGATTTCAGATCCGAGTCAGGCGGGAAAAGTCGAGCCTGACTCGGATCGGGGGGGCTCGGGGGGGTTCGGATTTCAGAAATCCGAACCCGCTCACCCCTAATACATACATATATATATATATATATATATATATATGAGAGAGATAGATAGATAGATATATGTAGATACTAGCATTAGCATAAAGTTGCAAATGCAACTATGGTAGAAGATCTTAAAGTGGTAGCAGCAGCCTGCGTCTGTGAATCGGACACTTAGGGCCTGATTCAGAGCCGTTCGCTATTTGCGGTCGTTCGTTCAAAAACAAGGGGTGGCTATTCAAATGATCCGTTCGCAAATTGCAGTCTGTTCACACCTCTAAGTCTGAACGAGCGAGCAAAACATACGCTCGTTTATTTGTTAAAAACGCCCCCTGGCCGCTCGCACCCTACGTCATGTCCGCTATTTATTAGATTAATCGAGTACATCGTACAGCGTATGAACTGCTCGCTATTCTTGTGGTTGGTTTTTTCAACCGCTATTTTGCGAGCAGCTCTGAGTTAAAAAAAACCAAGTGACGTGGTCAATGACGCTGCTGTATTAATTATGCACTCCCTTAAAACGCCCGTTTTGACCTTTAAGCACGCCTGCGTTCTGATCTCCACTCCCCCGTTTACAAGCACCTTCCCCTGTTACCACCCACATACGCCTCCTTCTGTCACTCAAAATAGCAGGCATTCGCTATATAGCATACAAACGATTTTCCGCTGCACTGACTGGTTCGCGCATGCGTACTAAAAACCGTACGCATATGCAGATGTGCGAACATCGCTCGGAACGAGCGTACGGCCGCTAGCGAGCGGCTCTGAATGAGGGCCTTAGGGGGGTATTCAAATAGGTGCGAGAATTAAAAATCCCTATTTGCTAATCTATTAGATGTAGGGTTTTAATTTTTTGAGCAGCGGGAGGTTGTTGTTTTTTTTTCCAGAGCACAACTGATTTTTCCTAAAATCCATATTTTTTAGGAAAAATTTATTGTTTTGGGACCCCTGCAATTGGAAATTTCCAATTAGCTTAATTAGTCAGTGCTTACTCACCTTTCAAAAAACTGTCTGCTTCCACCAGGCTGTCGGAAGCGGTCTTCTGCAGCAGCGTATGTGGCAAGTGTGTGTGTGTGTAAGTATGTGTGAGTGTGTGTTTATGAGTGTCTGTGTGACCTCTGTGTATGTGTGAGTCCCCCGGAGGCAGCAGCAGCAGGGAGAACTACATCTCCCAGCAGCCATCTCCCCTGCCAGTAGCCCCCTGGCCTTCCAGCATGCTGCTTGACTCCCAGCATACCCCTACCCAGTGGAAAGATGGAAGGAAGACGACCGGGAGTCGTATATTTTTTTCTCGCACCGCAGGATTTTCAGTGCTGAAAACCCCACGTGCATATTTTTAAATTGAATATGCAGGTGTCGGGAGTATTCATACTGGTGGTATTCCAACATTGGGAGCAAGGTCTGCGTGATTTTTTGCGGAGAAAACCTTGCTCCCATTGAATATGCCCCTTAGTTGAAAATTTTGTATCAAACCACAGCAAGAAACCAGACACCAGAGCCGTAAGTAGAGCTCTGAGTGGCCTGTGCCGGCATCGCCCCCTTTGCACGTGACGTCAGGGCCGTAACTAGAGTGGAGCAACCTGTGCCGAGGCGCAGGGCAGGGGCAGGGCTGGCTCTTGGAGTATTCGACCAGTATGGAGGGCACCCCATAGAGGGCGCACCCCTCCCAACATCCCGATTTTGGCGGAACAGCACTGTCCCGCTGTTCCAGCTGTGGGCCGAAGTGTCCCGCGGATGGTCTGGTTGAGAGGTTGGGAACCCCCACCGCTGTGGCGCTTTCGGAGCAGCTGAAAGGATGCTTCGCGCATGTGCGCAGCATCCATTCAGTGCCAGGAGAAGGCTGGGGGAAGCCCAGCTAGTGACAAAGTGCTGGGCTTGCCCCCAGCCTGACGTCACAAGGGAGGCATGCCATGTGGGCAGTGTTCCGTTCCAGGCACTCTGCAGCCAGAAGCAGGGGCTGTGGGGTGGGGACGTTGCCGCCAACAGAGCCCTGCGCATGGTACGGCCGCACCGGCCACACACCCCTAGTTACAACCCTGCCAGACACTTGCTTTCATTAAACCTGTTGCTATGGGAATGTTTTACAACAGAATGGTGGATCTGGGGAGGTATATTATGACAGGTGGGATGGAAAACTGTATTTAATTTGGGCTTAAATGTCCTCTAAACATATAATACTGCAAATGCAGTACCCCATTATACTTCTTAGGTAAATATTTACTAGTACCCTTTGTTTTTTAAATGTTAACCAAGTGCCTCTAGTATCTTTATTTATTTTTTAATACTTACCAAGCATCACCTTGCACCTGACACTGTTAAGTACGGTACCATATTCAGTGTGTAAATATTTAATATCTATCCCATGTAATCTATTTGCATATTGATATACTGATATAAAAAACTATTATTTTCAAGTAAGTATTTTCAGGAATGGAAACTTGGAAAGAGATAAAGTACCAACCAATCATCTCCTGTCATTTTACAGGCTGTGTTTAAAAACTGACCATTTAGAACTGATTGGCTGGTACTTTATGTCTCTTCACTTTATCTCTCTCCAAGGCTTTGTACATCTCCTCCATATATGAGATTTCAATGAAGTGACACATATGCAGTTGAAATAATGAAGAGAGCATATGAGGTCAAATATATGATTTGACATGAACCTCAAGCATTCAGGGGACAGTGAGCCATGCAATACAGTAGTCAATAACGTGTTTTTGCAATAGCCTTTCCTGCTTTATTACAGAATAATCCATGTTTTCATTTATTAATATGTTACTATTGCTACACTGTATCCTCTTTTGCATTCTGTATTATCTTTACAGCGTGCATCTCATATTCAGCATTATATCTGTGCATAAATATGGAAAGTGAGCACTTGGAAGTAGTTCCAAAGCTCAATTATTCTTCCAGCGGAGAACTGTCTTTTCATGTTCCTCCTGAGCCCACTTCAGTCCATCTATAGAGTACAACTTATGATTACAGCATGTTTTTTTCTTTAAAACATACAGCACTTATCCACCTTGTTGACTCGATTGATGTACTTAAAGCATTAATCCAATATGCTCACTTCCTGTTCTCAGAAATCATAGCACAGGATTCTGCCTGGCTGGCTAATGACGCTGATGATGTAAGCTGTGTCTGCTCTGATTTTGTTTACAACTTATGTTTCTTACTATAGTCTACAGATCTAGAGTTAAACAGAACCTTTTCTCAGGGTGCTATTTGCAGTAGCGCTGTTTGAGATGAGCTTGTTTTGCCATGCAGAGCCAGATTTGACCTTTAAGAGGGAAAAAAAAATAATAATCTTGGTTGGGACCTTTCCATGAAATGTGGCCTTTAACCAGCTCTCCCAATAAAGGTACTCATACATCTGCGACAGATCGTCGCGATCTAACGATGGAAGCGGAAACGCTGATCTGCTGGTCGGAAATGCCGACCAGTGGCCATCGATGTTCAGCGATCCATCGCAGGATCGCTGACATTTTAAATGTTAATTGTCCCCGATTTGACAATCATGATAATTTTTTGATCGTGACTGTCATATCGGTGAAATCCAACATGTTGGATTTCTGCGATCCTGCGATGGCGTGTTGCGCATCGCGGGATCGCGGCAATCCATCGCAGATGTACTGTATGTGTACTTTCACTTAGCAATCATCGCCTGCCCAGGTGTTGAGTACATGATTTTGTAGATGTAGTACATCAATGTTTGCTTAAAATGTAGTGATCTTTTTAAATGCAAATATCTTTTTGTGGTATAGTCATGTTGGACCTTTTGCCAGATGCACAGAGGAGAACCCTACAGCCCGGAGAAAGATTCTTTGACTCGAAACGCGTTGGAAGCATTTGGTTGGACTTACCTGCATCCATATATACTGAGAACTGAGGCGTCTGGTCGCCGATGACTTGTGTGGAGGGAGGAAGGAAGGTACCCGGAACCCAGAGACGGATTTAGATCTCATGGGGCCCTATACAAGATACCAGTTTTGGGGCCCCCCTCCCTCAAACATTCCATAGCACTATATTTTAATTTCTGATCCATTCTCCTGAACAGCACCCTTAAGAAAAGGTCTGCTGCGGCCTTGAAACATTGTATGTATGTCTATATGTATGGGTTGGGTACAGGATGCCAGCGCTCAGGATACAGATGCCAGCTTCCCGATAAGGTTAGGATACCGATACCTGCTGGTAAGTATCCTAACCCTACCCCTAACCCTCCCCGCAGCCTAAACCTAACCCTCCCCCCCACATCACAGCCCCCTCTTTCCTCACATCACTGACCCCTCTCAGCGCAAAACCCACCTCCTCCCCTCACAGCACAGACCAGCTCTTTTACTGACCCCTCTCCCATCTTAGCATAGACACCCCTCCCCTCATGCAATGCTCCTGTACTAGTGCCCTTTTTGCAATGCACCCTGTATCAGTGCTCTTTATGCAATGCCCCCTGTAGCACTGCCCATTATGCAAAGCCCCTTGTAGTACTGCTCATTATGCAATGCCCCCTGTAACAGTGCCCCTTATGCAGGGCCCCTTATTCAATGCCCCCTGTAGCAGCGTCCCTTATGAAGGGCTCCCTGTAGTTGTGCCATTAAGCAGTGCCCGCTGTAGTTGAGCCCATATGTATTGCCCCCTGTAGTTGTGCCCATATGCAGTGTCCCCGTAGTGGTGCCCATATGCAGTGCCCCTTAAAGTAGTGCTCCTGTCATTGTGCCCTTTAAAGTAGTGCCCCTGTAGCTGGGCCCTTTAAAGTAGTTCCCATGTAGTAGTAGTTGTGCCCCTGTATTTGTGCCCTTTAAAGTACTGCCCCTGTAGTAGTAGTGCCCCTGTAGTTGCGCCCTTTAAAGTACTGCCCCTGTAGTAGTAGTGCTCCTGTAGTAGTGCCCCTGTAGTTGTGCCCTTTAAAGTAGTGTCCCTGTAGTAGTAGTAGTGCCCCTGTAGTTGTGCCCTTTAAAGTAGGTCCCCTGTAGTAGTAGTAGTGCCCCTGTAGTTGTGCCCTTTAAAGTAGGTCCCCTGTAGTAGTAGTGCCCCTGCAGTAGTAGTGCCCCTGTGTAGTGCCCGTGTAGTAGTAGTGCCCCTATAGTAGTAGTAGTGCCCCTGTGTAGTTCCCCTGTAGTAGTAGTGCCCCTGTGTAGTTCCCCTATAGTAGTAGTGCCCCTGTGTAGTTCCCCTGTAGTAGTTCCCCTGTAGTAGTAGTAGTGCCCCTGCAGTAGTAGTGCCCCTGTGTAGTGCCCCTGTAGTAGTAGTGCCCCTATAGTAGTAGTAGTGCCCCTGTGTAGTTCCCCTGTAGTAGTAGTGCCCCTGTGCAGTTCCCCTGTAGTAGTTCCCCTGTAGTAGTAACATCCCACCCCGCGCCCCCTGCTTACCTGACTCCACGCTGCCGTCGTCCGTGCTGATGCTCCCGCTGCCATACTGACTGGATCTGACTTGATCCAGCAGTCGCAGCCATGGAGGCTCCTCACGGCGCAGTTGACGTCATGACATCACCCGCGCAGTGCATCTCTGGGAACGCTGGCTCTGAAGCAATCGGAGGCTTCCTTATCCTCCGATCACTTCAGAGGCCAGCGTTCACTGGCCCTGTTCTGAAACTCCACCTCCTCCCTCCACCTGGTAGGAGCAGGGCTCTGTACATGGTGCTGCTGCTGCTGCTGCTGGCACCGGCTGGCAAGAGGAGACACAGCAGCAGCACGTCCAGAGCCCTGCTCCTACCAGGACAGGGAAGGAGGAGGTAAAATGCAGACTCTTTCCAGGGCTGGATTCCGGGGGAGCTTGGCCACAGGAACCTTGGGACCAGCCGGGACCCTAGGCATCCACCTAGGATGCCTAGCGGTAAATCCGGCCCTGCTGGAACCTCCCATTAATACTCACTCCATCATTCCTTACTAGGAGCCATTTTTTTTATTGATGATGGAGGATTTTTCGACTTAATGAAAGTGCTGTTTGAATTGATTGTTTTTTTTTAATAAACTTGCTCTTCCTATTTTAAAGAAGTTTACTGCACTAGGTTTTTTTATTTGATTTTTTTTTTTGCATATGCGAATGGTTGCAACTTACAAGTAACTTTACTACATTGGGTCTACAAGCCAATATTCGTTTAAGAATTCAGTTTTATACAGCACAGGAACCTGCATTTCCATATACTTTATGAATGTATACATTTTTGTGAACTTTTTAACATCAGGACGTATCAGGTGACCTTGTTCTTAATTACAGATATTTAACATCTGGACTTAATCGTCTACTTTGTCTGCTGTATATTCATCACCGATTGCTATTTTAAGTCAGAAGAGAACTCAAACTATATAAATATATATATATATATATATATATATATATATATATAGAAGTGAAACTAGGAAAGGACATGCGCCTAATAGTGTAGTACTTAAAAAAAAAATGCACGTGCTCAAATTATAATGTGCGTACCAAATAATAAAACTTTGTGGCTTATCTGTAGTTCTTTTACTGGGATTCCATGTGGTGGGATGGGTACGGCACTCCAAAGGTATCAGGGAAACCTTAATAGGAGGGACTCAAACAGAGCCAGACAGAAACACAAATATAGCGTAGTATTTTGTTTAGAGGCAGAGCATATAATTCATTCAATAAAGCGTACCAGAAAGACACTTGAAAAACTGCATGTAATGCTGTGTATCCTGGTGTCTCCTTTAAAATCCCATAGTAGCCCCCATAGTCCGCATACAGGTGGATAGGGTTGACTTCAACTAGGCAGAAAATGACCCTTATCACACATGTGCTTTTTCACAAAAGGGTTTAATATGTATAGGGATACAGAGTGCACACAGGGGTTAACAAAACATAAGATGAAAGGTAGTAAAATGCTTATCTGCAATATGGTCAGCAGAGTGGAGAGAGACTGGAGCAGGTGTCCCAATGCGTTTCATCTATTAAGACTTCCTCGGGGATACTAGTAAGCCTTTTGGGGTGCCCTTTATATAGTAAACCTAGCAAGGTACTGATTAGAGCTGATACAGCGTTTTTTGCCGTTCTGCGCATGCGCAAACCTCCACGGCCATCTTTTATGACATCGCCTATGACGTTTTGACCCATAGTATCGAGCGGTTTGTAGTGCGCATGCGCAGATTGCAGTGGCCAGTTAACAGTGCCTGCAGCGATCACGCCTATCTAGACTTAGTAATGGGTAAGCATGGGATAGAGCGATTGCTCTATAAACATAGAGTGGAAGACACCATGCAATATTGTTGTGTGACACGCCGATGACGGCGGCCATCTTTTTGGTTTCTCATATAATCCAATAGGCGCCCATTTTGTTGGTGGTAGGGAGATCATAATGTGACACATAGCAGCCATTTTGTGTTAGAAATAAGAATTAGCATATATCCAGTGGTTGTGCATTATAAATGAGACAATACAGAGCTCAGGGCCTGATTCAGACCCGCTCGCGAGCGCTCGCAAGCGGGTCGATGGTGCCCTAGTGCGCATGTGCACGACAGAGGGAGCTCCGTCGAGCGCATGCGCGAGACCCGGATAGCAACAGCCAAGCTGTCGCTCCGGGTCTCGCACCAAAGGGGGCGTGCTGTCGATGGTGAGTGACAGCACGCCCCCTTTGGTGGGCGTGCCGGGGGCGTGGCTGCCAGACGGAGGCGTTTCCATGGGAACGCCTACCGTCTGGGTCCGGCCCCACTGACATCACTAGTGATGTCAGTGGGAGTGATTTTGGCTCTGATAGAGCCAAAATCACTCCAGGGCTTGCGGTCACTGAGACCCTACCGCAGGGTCTCGTCGCAAGCCTGATGGTCGCGATGGTCTTGACCATCATCATGGACGCTCGCATAAGCTGTGGGTGGTCACCCACAGCTATGCGAGCATCCAAGAGGCCGCTCCATTTTTAGGTAGGAGGGTCCTGATTCAGAGCGAGCGCTCTGGTCAGAGCGTCCTGCTCTGAATCAGGCCCTCAGTTTTTTACATTTCATATATGCAATAATCACATAGGAGAGTCACTACATATAGGCAAAGAAAAATAAACAACATACATAGATGGATGCTGCCAAATTGTCACACAAGTGGCGGCGGCCATCTTTTTGGTTGCTCATATCTTGATGTAGCAGGTGGCCATATATTTGGTGGTATCTTTCTCAGAGTACGACAAATATTGGCCATTTTGTTTCTCATATTTCACCTGAGAAACATGCAGACACATATAATTTACAAAGTGACAAAGTATTACATCATATGGATCAATCAATACATTTATAAAAATGACATAAAGAATACAGAAAAATAAAATCCCTCATATTAAAATCAGGGGACTAAAACTTTAATAATTAAAATTTAAAAAGTAAAATAAAAAAATAAAATAAAAATAGCATCAAATACAGGAGAAGCCTGAGGAAAGCTATGGGAACCTAACAGCATATAATATAATTAAAAGCAAAGTGAGATGCACTAAAAGATAAGCTAAAAAACAACCCTAAAAAGACTGTAAAAAGCTTATAAAAATGGTGCAATCTCATAGCTATCATTGAGTCCATGTGGTAATAAGGTGTTCAGTTTGAAGATCCAGAATATTTCCCTTTAGGACAGCCTGGCTAAATCCCCACGTCTCGGACCCAGGTTGACAAGTTCAATCCCTCTAAAAAGTAAATTCTCTGCATTGGCATTATGATGTAGCTTAAAATGTCTGGACACAGAATGACTTGAGGGGTATTCAATATGAAAGGTTAACTTCCCTGGCGAAACGCAAAAAATAATGTTATCGCACCCATATTGAATACCCCTATAAGTGTCAGATTATGATCTCCCTACCACCCACAAAATGGGCGCCTATTGGATTATATGAGAAACCAAAAAGATGGCCGCCGTCATCGGCGTGTCACACAACGATATTGCATGGTGTCTTCCACTCTATGTTTATAGAGCAATTGCTCTATCCCATGCTTACCCATTACTAAGTCTAGATAGGCGCGATCGTGGCAGGCACTGTTAACTGGCTGCCGCGATCTGCGCATGCGCACTACAAACCGCTCGATACTATGGGTCAAAACGTCATAGGAGACGTCATACAAGATGGCCGCGGAGGTTTCGCATGCGCAGAATGACAAAAAATGCAGTATCAGCGCTAATCAGTACCTTGCTAGGTTTACTATATAAAGGGCACCCCAAAAGGCTTACCAGTACCCCCGAGGAAGTCTTAATAGACGAAATGCTTTGGGACCCCTGCTCCAGTCTCTCTCCACTCTGCTGACCATATTGCAGATAAGCATTTTACTACCTTTCATCTTGTGTTTTGTTAACCCCTGTGTGCACTCTGTATCCCTATACATATTAAACCCTTTTGTGAAAAAGCACATGTGTGATAAGGGTCATTTTCTGCCTAGTTGAAGTCAACCCTATCCACCTGTATGCGGACTATGGGGCTACTATGGGATTTTAAAGGAGACACCTGGATACACAGCATTACATGCAGTTTTTCAAGTGTCTTTCTGGTACGCTTTATTGAATGAATTATATGCTCTGCCTCTAAACAAAATACTACGCTATATTTGTGTTTCTGTCTGGCTCTGTTTGAGTCCCTCCTATTAAGGTTTCCCTGATACCTTTGGAGTGCCGTACCCATCCCACCACATGGGATCCCAGTAAAAGAACCACAGATAAGCCACAAAGTTTTATTATTTGGTACGCACATTATAATTTGAGCACGTGCATTTTTTTTGAAGTACTACACTATTAGGCGCATGTCCTTTCCCAATTTCACTTCTAGATCCTACTTGCCCTGATTGCCATTCAGGAACCTGGGAAGACTGCTGCCACCTCCACCAGGGGGATAAAAGTGTCACACCTGTTAGCACTTTATGAATCTGAATCAGGGCCGTCCCAGCTAAATTTGGAGCGGATTCCTGGCCGCTCGCATAGCTGTGGGTGACCACCCACAGCTTATGCGAGTGTCCAAAAAGATGGACGTGATGGTCAAAGACCATCGCGACCATCAGGCTTGTGACGAGACCCTGCGGTAGGGTCTCGCTTCCACAAGGCCAGGAGTGATTTTGGCTCTATCAGAGCCAAAATCACTCCCACTGACATCATTACTGATGTCAGTGGGGCCGGACTCAGACGGTAGGCGTTCCCATGGGAACGCCTCCGTCTGGCAGTCACGCCTCCGGCAAGCTCACCAAAGGGGGTGTGCTGTCAATCAACATCGACAGCACGCCCCCTTTGGTGCGAGACCCGGAGCGATGGAGAGCCCGTCGCTATCCGGATCTTGCGCATGCGCACGACGGAGCTCCCTCCGTCGTGTGCATGCGCAGTGGGGCAACATCGACCCGCTTGTGAGCGTCCTTCTCTGAATAACCCCCTCTATTTCTTGTTTTTGATCAAAAAATAATTATTGCACTTACAGTGCAATACTCATTTAAGACTTTAACCAGTGCGCCTTTCTATACACTTTCTACAATATATATATATATATATATATATATATACATATATATATATATTAGGGGTGAGCGGGTTCGGATTTCTGAAATCCGAACCCCCCCGAGCCCCCCCGATCCGAGGCCGATCCGAGTCAGGCTCGACTTTTCCGGCCTGACTCGGATCTGAAATCGGGGCAAAACATCATCATCCCGCCTTCCGGGTCTCGCGGGTTTTAGATCGTATATAAGGTACCCGCGTCGGCGCCTTTTTCTCACTCGGCTGTGGACAGTGAAGAGGGAGGGTGGGAGTTAGGGCTGGCTGGGCTGTGTAGTGTAGTGTAGTGCAGTGTAGTGTTGTGCTGTGCTGTGCTGTGCTGTGCTGTGCTGTGCTGCTGTTGTCCATAGGGGCTGTGTCCACTATTTCAAAGTCCATAGGGGCTGGCTGGACTGTGTTGTGCAGTCAGTTGTCCATAGGGGCTGTGTCCACTCCAAAGTCTTGTGCAGTGTCCCAGTCCTAAAGGGGTGCTGTAGTGTTGTCCAGGGGGTGCTCTGTCCGTCAGGGGTGCTCCTCCCAAGTGCAAAAAAAAATTTTTTTTTTCTGTGTTTGTGAATTGTGTGCACTGTGGCTGCACGTGCATCAACAAAGGAGCAGCGCAAAGCGTGCGCCTGTGTCCCATAAGTAAAAGGCCGGCTAGCTTGTCCGTTAATGGAAGCTGTAACCCCCAAAGGGCACTCCAAACAAAATAAAAAAATATATTTTTTTGTGTTTGTGAATTGTGTGCGCTGTATCCGCACATGCATCAACAAAGTAGTGCCAAGCGTGCGCCTGTGTCCCATAAATAAAGGGCCAGCTGGATTGACCGCTAAAGGGTGCTGTAACCCCCCAAAGGGCACTCCAAACAAAATAAAAATATATATTTTTTTTGTTTGAGAATTGTGTGCGCAGTAGCCGCACGTGCATAAACAAAGTAGTGCCAAGCGTGCACCTGTGTCCCATAAATAAAGGGCCAGCTGGATTGACCGCTAAAGGGTGCTGTAACCCCCAAAGGGCATTCCAAACAAAATAAAAATATATATTTTTTTGTGTTTGTGAATTGTGTGCGCAGTAGCCGCACGTGCTTCAACAAAGTAGTGGCAAGCGTGCGCCTGTGTCCCATAAATAAAGGGCCAGCTGGATTGACCGCTAAAGGGTGCTGTAACCCAAAAGGGCACTCCAAACAAAATAAAAAAATATATTAATTTGTGTTTGAGAATTGTGTGCGCAGTAGCCGCACGTGCATAAACAAAGTAGTGCTAAGCGTGCGCCTGTGTCCCATAAATAAAGGGCCAGCTGGATTGACCACTAAAGGGTGCTGTAACCCCCAAAGGGCACTCCAAACAAAATAAAAATTTGTGAATTGTGTGCGCAGTAGCCGCACGTGCATCAACAAAGGAGTGCCAAGCGTGCACCTGTGTCCCATAAATAAAGGGCCAGCTGGATTGACCGCTAAAGGATGCTGTAACCCCCAAAGGGCACTCCAAACAAAATAAAAATATATATTATTTTGTGTTTGTGAATTGTGTGCGCAGTAACCGCACGTGCATAAACAAAGTAGTGCCAAGCGTGCGCCTGTGTCCCATAAATAAAGGGCCAGCTGGATTGACCGCTAAAGGGTGTTGTAACCCCCAAAGGGCATTCCAAACAAAATAAAAAAATATATTTTTTGTGTTTGTGAATTGTGTGCGCAGTAGCCGCACGTGCATCAACAAAGTAGTGCCAAGCGTGCGCCTGTGTCCCATAAATAAAGGGCCGGCTGGATTGACTGCTAAAGGGTGCTGTAACCCCCAAAGGGCACTCCAAACAAAATAAAAATATATTTTTTTTGTGTTTGTGAATTGTGTGCGCTGTAGCCGCACGTGCATCAACAAAGTCGTGCCAAGCGTGCGCCTGTGTCCCATAAATAAAGGCCGGCTGGATTGACCACTAAAGGGTGCTGTAACCCCCAAAGGGCACTCTAAACAAAATAAAAAAATATATATTTTTTGTGTTTGTGAATTGTGTGCGCAGTAGCCGCACGTGCATCAACAAAGTAGTGCCAAGCGTGCGCCTGTGTCTCATAAATAAAGGGCCGGCTGGATTGACCGCTAAAGGGTGCTGTAACCCCCAAGGGGCACTACAAACAAAATAATTTTTTTTTTCTGTGTTTGTGAATTGTGTGCACTGTGGCTGCACGTGCATCAACAAATGAGCAGCGCCAAGCGTGCGCCTGTGTCCCATAAGTAAAGGGCCAGCTGGCTTGTCCATTAAAGGGTGCTGTAACCCCCAAAGTACACTCCAAACAAAATCAAAAAATATTTTCTGTGTTTGTGAATTCTGTGCACTGTGGCTGCAGGTGCATCAACAAAGGAGCAGCGCCAAGCATGCGTCTGTGTCCCATAAGTAAAGGGGCGGCTGTCTCATTTCTTAAAGGGTGGTGTAACCCACAAAGTGCACTACTCTCCAGCAAAAATAAAAAAATATTTTCTGTGTTTGTGTGCGCCTTAGCCACACGGATATATCAATATAACGTAAATGGAGGACCAAACTTTCTCCGATAAAAATAAAATAGGGAAAGATCAAGAACCACTTCCTCCTAGTGCTGTTGCTGCTGCTGGGAGTTGTTCATCATGCCAGAGAGGAAGTAGGAACACCACTACTTTTACTAAACAATTGACCCTCCAACAGTCCCTAGCGAGGAGGATGAAGTACGACAGCAGTCATCCTGAAGCAAAACATATAACTGAGGCCTTGACTGCTATGTTGGTGTTAGACGTGCGTCCGGTATCCGCCATTAGTGCAGTGGGATTTAGACAATTGATGGAGGTAGTGTGTCCCCGGTTCCAAATCCCATCTAGATTCCACCTGCATCCTCAAAGCAGCAGCGACAAGCGTGCGTCTGTCTGTTAAAGGGTGGTGTAACCCTCAAAGTGTGCTCCACAAACAATAAAATAATTCTTCTTTTTTTTTCTGTCTTTGTGAATTGTGTGGGCTGTAGCAGCACCTGCATCCTTAGAGCAGCAGCGACAAGCATGCGTCTGTCTGTTAAAGGGTGGTGTAACCCTCAAAGTGCGCTCCACAAACAATAAAAAAACTTCTTCTTTTTTTACTGTCTTTGTGAAATGTGTGGGCTGTAGCCGCACCTGCATCCTTAAAGCAGCAGCGACAAGCGTGCGTCTGTCTGTTAAAGGGTGGTGTAACCCTCAAAGTGCGCTACAGAAACAATAAAAAAATTCTTTTTTTTTCTGTCTTTGTGAAATGTGTGGGCTGTAGCAGCACCTGCATCCTTAAAGCAGCAGCGACAAGCGTGCATCTGTCTGTTAAAGGGTGGTGTAAGTCTCAAAGTGCGCTCCACAAACAATAAAAAAATTCTTCTTTTTTTTTCTGTCTTTGTGAAATGTGTGGGGTGTAGCAGCACCTGCATCCTTAAAGCAGCAGCGACAAGCGTGCGTCTGTCTGTTAAAGGGTGGTGTAAGTCTCATAGTGCGCTCCACAAACAATAAAAAAATTCTTCTTTTTTTCTGTTTTTGTGAAATGTGTGGGCTGTAGCCGCACCTGCATCCTTAAAGCAGCAGCGACAAGCGTGCGTCTGTCTGTTAAAGGGTGGTGTAACCCTCAAAGTGCGCTCCACAAACAATAAAAAAATTCTTAATTTTTTTCTGTCTTTGTGAAATGTGTGGGCTGTAGCCGCACCTGCATCCTTAAAGCAGCAGCGACAAGCGTGCGTCTGTCTGTTAAAGGGTGGTGTAACCCTCAAAGTGCGCTACAGAAACAATAAAAAAATTCTTCTTTTTTTTTCTGTCTTTGTGAAATGTGTGGGCTGTAGCCGCACCTGCATCCTTAAAGCAGCAGCGACAAGCGTGCGTCTGTCTGTTAAAGGGTGGTGTAGCCCTCAAAGTGCGCTCCACAAACAATAAAAAAATTATTCTTTTTTTTTCTGTCTTTGTGAATTGTGTGGGCTGTATCCGCACCTGCATCCTCAAAGCAGCAGCGACAAGCGTGCATCTGTCTGTTAAAGGATTACATCGGTGACAGCATCCAAGTAGGCATGTCAGACAGTCCGTACATGTACTGGCAGGAAAAACAGGCAATTTGGAGGCCCCTGTACAAACTGGCTTTATTTTACCTGAGTTGCCGCCCCTCCAGTGTGCACTCCGAAAGAGTGTTTAGTGCAGCCGGGAACCTTGTCAGCAAAAGGCGTAGGAGGTTCATAAAAATGAATTATCAACTCTTCCAGGGAGACCAGCCTCCAGAACGTACAGAGGAACCTGTGGTGGTGGATTCCAGCGGGGACGAGTTAATACTCTGTGAGGATGAGGATGTACACAACACTGAAGAGGGTGAGGAATCGGTGGATGAGGAGGATGAGGACGACATCTTGCCTCCGTAGAGCCAGTCTCTGCAGGGACAGATTAATTGCCAGCTTGTTTTGTGGGGGCCCAAACGAAACAATCATTTCAGCCACAGTCGTGTGGCAGACCCTGGCGCTGAAATGATTGGTTTGTTAAAGTGTGCATGTCCTGTTTATACAACATAAGGGTGGGTGGGAGGGCCCAAGGACAATTCCATCTTGCACATCTTTTTTTTCTTTGCATTATGTTCTGTTTGGGGCCTAGCTTTTCAAACTGCCATCCTGTCTGCCACTGCAGTGTCACTCCTAGATGGGCCACGTGTTTGTGCCGCCCACTCGTATCTCTTAGCATAGTCATCCAGCTACCTCGGTGCAACCTTTTGGACATAAAAACACTATTGTGAGGTGTGAGGTGTTCAGAATAGACTGGAAATGAGTGGAAATTAAGGTTATTGAGGTTAATAATAGCATAGGAGCAGAAAAAAACACAAATTCTGTGATTTTAGCTGTTTTTATGCTTTTTTTTCAAAAAAATACAGATCCAAAACACAAAACCCAGAACCCAAAACACGGAAGGGTGGTTTTGGCAAAACCAATCCAGATCCAAAACACGAAGAAAGATCCAGATCCAAAACCAAAACACAAAACACGAAAAGTGGCCGGTGCACACCCCTAATATATATATATATATATATATATATATATATATATATATCACATATATATATATATTAATGGGAATTTAAGTGATTGTTTTTCTTGATTGGGTGTTACATTTTGTGTTCAGCTTGATTTCCATAGCGACTCTATTTCCTTATTAGAGTAGGTAGCGCCAAGACTGTCTTCCAACCCTTTCTTCTTTATTTTATACTGTATTGGTGGGTGGGTTCCAGCTGGATACACCTACTGTAGGCAGCTACTTTGTATAGCGCCATTGCATTTTCCATACTTACATAAATATCTATAGCTCCATATATATTTGCGTATCTTATATAACAAATTGTAATCGCATTTATACCACTTTTTTTACTATTTATTTGTTAATCACTTGTCCACAATTTCAAAGGGATATCACAACCCTTTTTATTTTATTATTTTCCCCTTTAACACATTGTATATTTCAATATATCACTTTTTCAACACACCATCCACTCACATATAGGACAGATACTAACTGTGTACATTTATAGTACAGCCCATACCTGCCGACTTTCTGGCTGGTCCTTCCGGGATAGAGCAGCCAGATCGGCAGGACGGGGGGGGCATGGCTGGGACAAGGGGAAGTGGCCTGGCGGGTGACATCACTTGTAGGCGTGGTCACGCGATCGCGTCAGTTTGGCCCCGCTACACAATGCCGATAAAATAGGCATTGTGAAGCAGGGGGTGGGGCCAAAATGACGCAAATTGCATCAGTGCCTCCCCCTGCTGCGGGGGTTGCAGTGGTTATTGGCGATAGGAGGGGTGGGCGGCAGCCGGGAGAATTACCTGTCTTCCCAGGAGGTAGGGAGCGGCACCCGATTTTCGGGAGGCTCCCGACCAAATCGGGAGGGTAGGCAAGTATGGTGCAGCCTTATGTGTAAATGTACTAATTAATAACTTTCATTTTAATTCCATGGTCTACTGTGTCTCTCTTTACTGCACCATGTACCTGGTTTTTAGCCCACATGTCCAGGGTTAATTACAGACTGCACCTCCCCTGTGATCAGACACACATGCTGAAAAGCAGATTGATCCTTCAGTCACTCTACCTCTTCACCCATTGACTAGATTACCTGCCAATGATAGGAATCAGCAGTGTCAGACTGGCTCCTGAAGGTCCCAATGGCAGGGGCCCAGGCCCATGCTTAAGGGGTGTGGTCATCCACGAGAGGTGGAGGGGTCGGCCACTACAGCCACTTCGCTAACCATTAGGCGAATCTTGGTGTCGTTTCTAAAGAAGCACACCACGCACCCATGTTTATCAGTGATCCTACTCCACCTGGTAACTGACCTTCTAGTAGAGTATCAATATATAATTTGAGTGCATAATCTGGAACTTGACACCGAGAGGAAGAGGTGGAGCCCACAGACAGTTGGGCACCCCGGGGATTTCCCATATACCCCTGTGGACCAGTCCAACCCTAGGAATGACTCTCCGATTGGTTCACTGACAGTATTTATTTCCTGGCTTGATACTGAGCTGCCACGTGATAAAGCTATCTGCGAATCGGCTGTCAAGTGTTCTCAGAGCTCCCTCTGTGTGCAGGGAGTCCCCCACGCCTACTTACATCATCTCTCTGGATCTTGGCTCCACAGGTATTCCCTCAGCACCACTCTCATTGGTGGTCCTCGTGTTGTGCTGTCATGCACTGCAGTAGCAAAAGGGCAGACATAGAGGTACCTAAACAGCAGAAGCTGCTTCTATTTTCTGAGAACCATTGTTCCTGCTCTCTCATTCCCTTTGTATAACAGGAAACAGCAGATGCAGCAACTTATAAATGCTCCACTTTTACCTATACTGCTACTTTGGCATAAGACTAAACATGTCATCTGCTTAGCACTATTACGCTATTAAAAGTGTTCTATGTGTATTAACAAATGTATGTTTACTGATTAAGCATCACTGTATAAGAAATAGATCCTGATTACACGCTACTCTCCTGGTAGGCTAAAACCTGGGACATACTGAAAACATGCATTATCTGCTACAGACAAAATCTTTGTTGAACTAAATAGCATGCTCATTCCTGGGATATACCTATTATATGCTTATACTTATGCTTAATATATGTGATTTACCTGTGACTCACAAATGAAATATGGTATGCACAAACCTGGGATATACTGAGCACATGCTTTATATGCATACATTTTGTCCTATGTGGCAGTACTTAATAAGCACTCTATTTAAATATAGACCCTAATTACAGGCTATTCTTTGGTATGCTTAAACCTTGGATATACTGAATACATGCTCTACATGCAACATCTGGTTGCCTGTGATTCTTTTCTGATTCACATGATGTATGCTTAGACCTGTGATATACTAAATACAAGCCTTATGATTTCCCTATGATTCACATGACCGAATATGGTATTCTCAAACCTGGGATATACTGATTACATGCTCTATTTGCAACATAAGATTTACCTATAAATGTATTAATGACCCCACACTGCTGATTAACGTTCTTATGTATATTTCTTGAACAACCTAACCCTATAGAATCTGAGTCAGTGTTTAAAGCAGATATTTTGTTTGTGCTCTTTTAGTACCTAGTATTATTCTTTTGTTCATTTATTGCACAATCATTGACCCTGAGAGACAGATTATTTGCTAATTTTAATATATATATTGCTCAATTTGTCAGTATGTGTTTCTTAGAATCTGAGTGTCCTTTGACTTTCTTTATCTTCTTATTTCTTTCACACATATTTTCACTGTCTTTCACATATCTCACGTTGTCAGATTGTTCTGGCATCTAGAGAATTCATTGACTTTACCAATAGGGCAACTAGCCCAGGGTTATACTGAGATCACTGTCAGTATCTGGATTAATTGATTTTACTCATTGTGATAACCCACTAGGACTTTGTTTGTCCTTTCTGCTCTCTGTTGATCTGTTATAAGTGTACTTTAGGTCAAAACAATGACAATAAAATGTAATGTCATAGACCTTGTAATATGGTGTGAGGTGATGTGTGCCCCACTTTAGGAGTCGATGGTAAATAGACAAGGTAAAAATCTGGGCAGAGGTCAGGGCAGGTGGCAAACAAACAAGGCCAGTGTCCAGCCAGCGACACTAGAAATTAGTCAGAGAGAGTGTTTTTGTGCTGATTTACTGTAAGCTTGTAGGCCAGCTGCAGAAAGTAATGTGGGCCCTCAGATCTGGTCAGTATGGTCTTCTTCGAGAAGTAACACATTTAGGGCTGTATTCAATTAGCCGCTATGAGTCCGGTTATGCAGAAAAGTATTGCCGGTGACGTCATTTCGCCATGCAAAAAATTTCCTCCGTATTCAATTCCAAAGACTTTTCACCGATGTGGAAACTAAATACATTGGGACCTGCAATAAATTTTCACCTATGAATAGGTGTCGAAAAAATTGCAGAATTGGGGTTTTGGGGTGCAAAGCTGCAGGAACCCCCCTGCACGCTTGAGACAGTCCCCCAAAGAGAAACTGCGTTAAAAAAAGTTGAAAAAAGTCTTTAGATCACCCCAAAAGAGTACTTTCTTTTGGGGGCGAATAAGTCCACAGTTGGGGGACAAACTTAAAAACTAGCAAAATAGACTCCAGCGGGGGTCCCCAACTATGCCCCAGGTGTTTTTAAATTTGCAGGTGCTTGCAGCAGGTGGATTTTTTACGATTTTTAAAACTTCACTTTAGCAACTAAAAAATATGCTTGCACCCATTTTCAGGTACCCCAAATTTGCTGGGACTACTTATTTTCTTTAAAAAAAATCCTTCAAAATGCTATTCTTCACCACGTCTGCAAAGGCGCTAAATAGCAGCTATTGAAACCATTTAAGTACCCCAAATACCTTCAGGAGCCCTATTTGGGGGCAACTAGAGTTAATCCCAATGTCAGTGCATCTTTTGGGGGGTGTGAGGCTGATTTCCCCAAATCTGGCAGCACTTTTCTCATACTACAGTTTCGCCGGGTCCCGTTTTGGACGATTTCTAATTGAATACGGCGATTAGCGGGGACGCGCGCAATACTTTTTCGCATTAAAAATCAGCAATGTCAGCGAAAAGTATACCAAGCAAAAAGTACGGGACTTTTCACGGCTAACTGAGTACGGGCCATAATGGGGTATCGCAGAAAGAGCTTATGAAAATGTGTGAGTTATCTTCCCACATAGAGATCACTGGAAGGAACCCATGAGTTTTTTTTTTAGCCCGTAACTTTTGAAATGTGCCAAATAATAATTCACAGGAACTGGAATCCATTTAAATCTCAGATTTGTTTCGACCACATGTTTTGGCTACTCATTAAACCCAACTAGCAGAGGCCTAGAAGTGTATTTGCATACTCATACAGTAGCAGTGTGAAAGAGACATTATAAAAAGACCAGGGTCAAATGATTGAGCCATGCTATGTATCCAGCAGGGGCGTATCTTCCTATTGGCCTGGATGGCCCTCCGTTGCCACCCGACATAATTAACAAATGATCACTGGTCTTCCTGTTTGCTCTGTGCAGTAGACAGCTGTCATTAGTAAATGATCCCTGGTCTCCTTCTGTCTCCTCTGCTCTTATCAGTGTACTCCATTAATTGTTAATGTGTATCAGGCTTCTTATATGTCCCTTTATATCAGAAACATTTAAAATTAGAGAGACTAATTTTTTTTATTTATTTTTTCTAATATATCTCTTCTCCCACAATACCCACCACATACCAATCACCACTCACTAATTCCCATATGTCAACCTTGCAGGAAAAGAGTGTAAGCACCACATCAACCACAATGCTCTATTCGCAAGATAATTTGCATATATGCAAATTATCTTGCCCACAATGCACCTTGATTGTTATTGATGCCCTCTTTTCCTGTGTTGTTGACATATAGAAATTAATAAACAGTGCTTGCATGTAGTAAGTGTTATAACTGAAAAAATATAAAAATATATATATATATATATTAAAAAAAAAGTATATATATATATATATATATATATATATATATTGTCTCCCTATTTCTACAGGCGTGTAAATTGAACTACCCCAGTGTAAGTACTAATACATTTGTCTTTTCCTCAGTATGGGGAATTGACCATGATCTTGATAGATTGTGGATACTCAGGTGTCAGGATTAAGATATACTCCTTATGGGCTGTTTTTATTATTGAGTGGGAGATAGTAATGGACCTATGTGGGGGGTTTTACCAGTGAATTATATGGCAGAGTTAAAAAAGCATAATGCAGTGTACAGTCCAATTTGAATATATGTAAATTATTTTACCCATAATGCATGTTTGTTTTTGATGCTATGTTTTCAAGCTTTTCCTGTTTATTTTGGCATTAGTAAATAGTGGTTTGCAATAGAGTAACTTCTGTAAATGATATATATATATATATATATATTAAAAAGAGAAAAAAAAATATTCTCCCTATTTCTACAGGTGTCTGAATTAAACTACCCCCAGTGTGTTATTTTATTTTTTTCAAGTAGAAGCAGTCATTGGAGGGGGGGCGCCAGTCCCTTAGTTTGCCAGGGGTGCTTGGACCCCAAGATACACCCCTGGTATCCAGCCATGCTGTATCGTGTGATTTTACATTGCCATGATTGTGAACAAGTGTATATCCTAGATCCTCATTATACTATGGGCCAAATGTCATAGGGTGAGAGTTTAGAAAATGTGACAGTTTAGCAGTAACCTCTCACATTGGTCGAGTTTTATCTTCAAAATGGGAAAACATCTGGATGAGAGTTTAAATCATGAGAGTTTTTGAGTCTAAAAACATGAGAGTTTGCCTGTTCTCGGACATTACATTGGCCCAGTTTAAAAGGTGTAAGCGTTTACTGCTCAACTCTCACATTTTCTAAACTCTCACCCTATTACATTTGGCCTCATAAGTCTATTGGTACAGTATGCGGCTGCCGTGTGAAAATGAAGCAAAAATGGGAAAGTAATCCATGGTGCTGTGTCTAAGGGGTCTATTTACTAAGCCTTGGAAGGAGATAAAGTGAACAGAGATAAAGTTCCAACCAACCAGCTCCTAACTGTCATTTTTCAAATACAGCCTGTGACATGGCAGTTAGGAACTGATTGGCTGGTACTTTATCTGCGTTCACTTTATCTCCATCCAAGGCTTAGTAAATAGATTGATAAGTTACTCCAAGCATCTGACGCTATAGGGTACAAAAACATTAGGGAAATAAGGACACATCTGTAGCTGGAACCTAAAAATATCTAAAAAGTTGCCCACTGCTCCACTAACCCCCAAAACCAAGAGATTAATAGATTCAGATTCAAATGACATGTTAGCAGGTAACAAAGAGTATTCTTAGAAGGAAACACCTGTATCCTGGTGGAGCTTCCTAACAACAAACTAGGAACTGTAATTTCCTGACTTCCTAGGACAGTTGTGGAAGTGACCCTTGTTGCCGTGTAGGCATAGTCCACAGGAAAGCCTCCTACGTTTTGCTATACTCTTAACACTAAATAGAAATAAACACTCAGAGGCATAAATGGATTTAAAGAGGTCACAGCAGTAAATTTATTTAATCGAATTAGAATTGTAATTGAAAAGATCGGTGGCAGCAAAAGCGGTGCTCCTGGGCCACAGCCTGTTAGAATATCTGACTAAATAAATAAAGAGAGTGGATCCCCACCCTAGCGTAAACTGGCCTGAAATGGGACCATTCCTCTCTAATTGGCACAGCCCTGGCCCCTCCCTAAGATGATGGCCTAGTTCCCCCTTTAGAAGAATGACTAACTTGCCGCTATCAAGAGGAAAATGCCACTCAGGCACTCTTACGCCAATAATAGGCGGCCCAGGAGCACTGTTTTCCGCCAGGCTGTACCTCCACCTGTTGGACGGAAAAAGAAACAGAAAAATTGCACAATCCACCAAACAAAACAGTATACAAACCACACATGTCGGGTGGGTGGGTGGGCTTGCAAAAACTGCCAAGAGGAAGATGGCTCCTCTACCCTGGCTATTTATGGTACTTAGCAGAGGCCTTGCCTCCTGCTGGGCTACAATAGGTTATAATTTTGATTGACACTCTCTAGCTACACCTTCTCAAACCTTTAACCCCCTAACTGCAGAAACCAGCAAAACTCCTAACAAAACAGGGATGCTTATTTTTCCTCAAACTTATGTAAGTATTCGGAGTCTTTAATATAAAGTAAACCAGAAAGTCCTTTATCTGTTCAGATAATACAAATCTGAACTAAGAGCCGGGTTGTTCCGCTTGATGGAACACCAATGAGATTTGGCCGAGGAAGCATCTACGCTTTACATAGCAGGATCCAGGAGGCCCAGGACTGGGGATAGCCCAGTAGCAAATAAATCACTATTACTACATTCTGTTGCTTATTTCCAGACGCGTGGGGAATCAGTTTATACCTTTCCCAAAAATTCTGGAAAATTGTACGTTCTCCAGAAAAGGGTCTGGCAGATTCAGAGCCGTATGAAATCTGCATGCAATGCAGACATGCGGCATGAGCGACAATTAAAAGCGAAACTCCTATGACACATGCACTACACAGAGTGTATGCACAAAGGCGCTGTTGTGATCACAATAGAGATGAGCGGGTTCGGATTTCAGAGATCCGAACCCACCTGAACTTAGATGATCCGAGTTAGATACGAGTCGGCTTGGGTTTACCCGCTTGACTCGGATCTCAAAACGAGGCAAAACGGCATCATCCCACTGTCGGATTCTCATGGGTTTTGGATTGTATAAAAGGTCCTGCAATTGCCACCATTTTCATTCTGGCTGTGCTGTTGCTGACTGTGTTTAAGATACTGTTGTCACTTTCCAGGGGCTGGCTGCTGCATAGGGGCTGGCTGGCTGTTGTCACACTTGTCATAGGAGCTGTCTGACTGGCTGTTGTCCACTCCAAGGGCCTGATTCAGAGCCGAATGCTCTCACTAGAGCGCTCGCTCTGAATCAGGGCCCTCCTCCCTGAAAATGGAGCGCCCTCTTGGACGCTCGCATAGCTGTGGGTGACCATCGGGCTTGCGACGGAGACCCTGCGTTAGGGTCTCCCTGCCGCAAGCCCAGGAGTGATTTTGGCTATATCAGAGCCAAAATCACTCCCACTGACATCACTAGTGATATCAGTGGGGCCGGCTTCAGACGGTAGGCTTTCCCATGGGAACGCCTCCGTCTGGCAGGCATGCCCCCGGCACGCCCACCAAACGGGGCGTGCTGTCAATCAACATCGACAGCACGCCCCCTTTTGTGCGAGACCTGGAGCGATGGAGAGCCCGTCGCTCGCCGGGTCTCGCGCATGCTCACGACGGAGCTCCCTCCGTCGTGCGCATGTGCAGTGGGGGAACATCGACCCGCTTGCGAGCGTCCTGCGCTCGCGAGCGGGTCTGAATGACCCCCCAAGTCCATACTAGGTCTAGCTGTTGTGCTGAGCTGTGCTGTGCCTGTGTTACTCTATCTTTATACTAGGAACTGTGCTGCAGACAGAAGAGGGGGGCTTCAGTGGCTCCTGTGTCACTGCAGTCCATAAGGGGTGCTGCTGTGTTGTCCAAGGGCTGCTCTTCACCCCCGTGTGAAAGAAATGAAGACTTTTTTTTTCTGTGTGTGAGCTGCGCAGGGGTGTTGCCTGTGTCATTTATCAAAAGGCTGGTGCCTCGTTCGGGTGCTCTCCCTCCCAAGTGCCCCCAAAATATTAATTAATCAGTCAATCATGTTTTTTTGTGTGTGTCAAGGGTGCTGCCTGTGTTGTTTATCAAGAGGCTGGTGCCTCGTTCGGGTGCTCTCCCTCCCAAGTGCCCCCCAAAAATTAATGAATCAATCAATGTGCTTATTTTTCTGTGTGTGTGAGCGCGCGTTAGCCATGGCATCACAAACGCCTCTGCTGAGATTTGCATAAACATTTTCACAAGGTGAAAATAGAGGTTATGGTTTAAAAAAATTGAATAAAGCAGCTAAAACTGCGTTCTCTGATTATAGTGTCCCTACTCCCTACCCATGGCCCCTCTACCTGAATTTCAGTGAGTCAGAGGAGCAACTCCATGCAACCGTATACCAGAGTGCAGCTGCTCCTCCTGTAGCCCAGGTCAGAAGATGATTAGGGGGTGTGGTGATGATATGGACTAAACTGGAGCTCACATCCACTAAAGAGGACAATGAATCCCCAATCTAACAGGGAGCGCAGCTGTAATTTATACACAACACAGGATGGGATGACGATATAGGCTTGGGTGCTGGTATATTCTGGGGTGATGTATACATCATCTTCTTCACACAATATTAATTTGTCCCCGCAGGTGCCTCTGTATTTTTTGCACGTAATTGATGGTAATGGTCTTTCCCGTAGAATTTGTAGTTCATTTTGATGGAGATAATCTTTTCCACATTTTGGGGAAGTAGTCTCAGGCCGATCACTGACAAGATTCCCGGCTGTGCTGAAAACTCTTTCTGAGTACACACTGGAGGGTGGGCAGCTCAAGTAAAGCAAAGGCAGTTTTGTGTAAGGGCCTACAAATTGCCTATTTTTCCTGCCAGTAGTTCTTTACATCTCTTCAGATCTGTGTCCGTTGGGAAGACGAAACAATGTCTTCATCCCTTCAGGGATGAAAATCCACTCCCAACAGCAGGCATGGTGATCAAGAATTCTCAAGAAAGACACAACGTAAGACTTAAGTCTGTAATGTTGCATTTGCTCCTCTGTTCTGCTTGTCCACATTTCTGCTCTGATTAAGTGGACAGTTGGTACAATGGCAGTTTGAAGGCCACACTAACTAATTAATTAACTAACTGGACAGCACAGATGATGTAATGGTTAGCATTACTGCCACACAGCACTGAGGTTGTTGGTTTGATTCCAACTACGGCCCTAACTGTGTGGAAATTGTATATTTTCCCTGTGCTTGCGTGGGTTTCCACCACGTGCTCCGGTTTCCTCCCACACTCCAAAAATATACTGGTGGGTTAATTGGGTCCCAACAAAAATTAACCCTAGCGTGTGTGTGTATGTGAGCATGTGGTAGGGTGGGAATATAGGCCCTGATTCAGAGCAGGATGCTCTGACAGAGCACTCGTTCTGAATCAGGGCCGTCCCACTTACTTTTTGGAGCAGCCTCCTGGCCGCTCGCATAGCTGTGGGGGACCACCCACAGCTATAGCGAGTGGTCAAAATAAAGGATCGCGATGGTCAAGACCATCGCGACCATCGGGCTTGCGACGAGACCCTTGCGGTAGGGTCTCACTGCTGCAATCCCTGGAGTGCTTTTGGCTTTATCAGAGCCAAAAGCACTCCCACTGACATCACTAGTGATGTCAGTGGGGCCGGCCCCAGACAGTAGGCGTTCCCATGGGAACGCCTCCATCTGGGCAGCCACGCCCCCGGCACAACCACCAAAGGGGGCGTGCTGTCAATCACCATCGACAGCACGTCCCCTTTGGTGCGAGACCATAACGACGGCTTGGCCGCCGTTATTCGGGTCTCGCGCATGCGCACGACGGAGCCGCCTCCGTCGTGCGCATTCGCACTTGGGCAACATCGACCCGCTTGTGAGCGCTCAGCGCTTGCGAGCGGGTCTGAATCAGGCCCATAGATTGTTGTAAGCTCCACTGGGGCAGGGACTGATGTGAATAGACAAATAAAGCACTGCAGAATATGTGTGACCTATATAAATAACTGGTAATAAATAAATAACTATGGCCCTCATTCAGAGCCGTACGCTCTGAGCAGAGCGCACGCTCTGAATGAGGGCCGGGCTCCATTTTCATGGAGCGTCCTCCTGGACGCTCGTATAGCTGTGGGTCACCACCCACAGGCTATACGAGCGTGCTTTGTGATGGCCGCGATGGTCGAGACCATCGCGACCATCGAAATTGCGAGCCGGAGCCTGTGGTTGAGGTTTTCAACCGCAAGCTCCGGAGTGATTTTGGCTCTATCAGAGCCAAAATCACTCCCACTGACATCACTAGTGATGTCAGTGGGCCGGCTTCTGACGGGAGGCGTTCCCGTGGGAACGCCCCCGTCAGGGAGGCACGCCCCCGGCACGCCCACCAAAGGGGGCGTGCTGTCAATCAACATTGACAGCACGCCCCCTTTGATCGGACACAACGAGCGAAGGACTTTCCTTCGCTCGTCGCGTCTGGCGCATGCGCACGACGGAGCTCCCTCCGTCGTGCGCATGCTCAGTGCCTAACATCGACCCACTTGCGAGCGGACAGCCGCTCGCGAGTGGGTCTGAATCAGGCCCTATGTTTTTTTTAATGTCCCTATACAGGTTGGGAAATGCTTTTCATGTGGAAGCTTTGCAAAGGATTATTTAACAGTCAATTGTTTTTGGAAAGCAGTCTTCCTGGTCCCCTTCTGGGATGATGAAAATCCACTCCTAGCCTCAGAAGCAGGATCAGGATTCACAAGAAAGACACAACGTAAGGCCTTAAGGGGTAAATTTAATTTACTAAAGTGAGAGTTTTTAGAAGTGAGTTTTAGAAGTGATGTTGCTTGCCCATAACAAATATTATCTTCTAGAAAGTGCTAGGTAAGTGATGTTAAGTAGAATCTGATTGGTTGCTATGGGCAACATCACTTCTAAAGAGCACTTGTAAAAACTCTCACTTTAGTAAATTAAATTTACCCCTTAATATCTTTGTGCTGGTTAAGTGGCAGTTTGGAGGCCACTATCTAACTATGTTTTTTTTTAATGTCCCTGTACAGGTTGGGAAATGCTTTTTCATGTGGAAAGCACTACTAGAAATCTTCCTGGTCCCCTTCTGGGATGAAAAAATCCACTCCAAACAGCAGCAGCAACAGTCATGGCGCTCACGGATTGTTCTGGGGCAAGGACTGATGTGAATAAGTAAAATATTTTTTTGTAAATGCCTCCTCCCCTCCCCTCTTCTCTCATAAATTTACTACGGAATAAAAAAAATGTAATTATATTTTCTACCAAAACCGTCCTGTCCCTGGTTTCAACTACATACATACTCCAACGCCCTCAGGCCTCTCTTGTATAATAAAAACATTTGTTTCCTGATGTGCCATGTTGGAAGTTGAACTGCCACGTGATTGTGCCACCCACTGCTACCGTTTAGCTTAGTCAGCCGGCTAGCTTGGGGCAAATTTTGGGCCTAAACTGGATGAAAACAATACTGTGAGCTATGAGGTGATCAAAATTTACTGGAAACGAGTGGAAATAAATGATATTGGGGTTAATAATACAGTAGAAACACAGTAATAATACTGTAGAAACACTGTAGACCCATTTTATGTGATTTTAGCTGTTTTTATGATTTTTAAAAAAAAAATCCAAATCCAAAACCAAAAGACAAAACACGGAGGTGAGGATTTGACATAACCAATCCAGATCCAAAACCAGGGGAGATCCAGATCTAAAACCAAAACACGGGGGTCGGCACACATCTCTAGATCACAATGGAAAAATGTTGTAGAAAAGTGATGACCATCCCTGGGCGGTGATTGGGGTTTGTGCACGTGTCGATAGTACGACCGATGGTGGCGTCTAAGAAAGTTCCAACTGGTTTTGTAGCATTTACGGATGCTGAAAGTGGGTGTCACAGTCCTTTTGGCCACATGGATGTACACAAGGAGTTTGTAGCAGCATTTGCATAAAGCCGCAGTTGCATGCGCTTCTGCCTCCACCTCGGTATAAGGCCCTTAGCTGTGTTCTGCTGAGGTAGCGAGAGGAGGCTGAGTAGCACTGGATGCTTCTTTATGGGCAGAAACTTGTAGAAAGGACCTGAATCCAGCATTAACACTAGCAGCTGATTGGCCAGTAGTTGTGCCAGACAAGTGTCCATAAAAAGGGCCTAGTGATAATTTCAAGCCAAACATAACAAATTGGAATAACTGCCCTAGTACTGGCTACATGTGGCGTTTACCTATAGCTATCCTTTTTACCAGTTAGTGTGATACGCTCAAAGCTACTTAACACATGATAGTAGATACACCAGTTCTGATGTTGGTGCAAGATATCGTCTAGACTGACTTAACTGACAGGGCGTAACTGATGAGATCTAGTGACAGGAACAAGACTCCCCAGGATATTCAGCAGGATACATGTGATACAAGTATTTAGCTCCTCCAGTGAATGGTAGTGTAGGATATCATAACCGGGTTAAGATTTGGACAGGTAACTCGCAGATAAGGCCAGAGGCAGCAGTCAGGGCAGCCAATCAATACACAAGGTCAGTATTGAGGCAACGTCACAGAAAACAGGAGTTTTGAGAGACAGGGCATAAGTACAAAGCAATTCATGGGGGCAACGACACGGCACCAATATGGTCTGGTCACATCACCCCAGCAGTGAGTCATTGCAAAGCAACTACAGGGGCCCAAATTCACAGTGGCCACACCCTCACATTATTGACAATGCCCCGTAAAAATTACCTGTTCCTGATATTTGTTCTGGCAGCCCTGACATCAAAAGTGGAACAGGATGGCAAGCTTTAGCAACACACAGCATGGCTGCAACTATTACACACATGATAAGAGCTCCCTGCACTATAAGGAGTGGGGAGCCAATAAGAAGGCAGCTACAAGGCCAAGTTCCCACTCAGTGATTAACCGCAGCACAATCATGTGTCAAGTGATTGCACCGTGCTGATTGGTTGCCAGCTTGTGGGCTGCATAAGTTCATTATCATTATTTTGTAACCCTCTGTAATAGCATACCCTCCAACTATATCGATTTAGCTGGTACAGTTCCATTTTTTAAAGGTCTGACACTAGGGGGGCCCATCCGTCACTGCTACTAATGCCCGCTATTGCCCCCGACAGGCAGACAGTGACAGCCCCACCCCCGCCGCTGCACAATAGTGAGTAAAGTTATTACCCCCGGCAGGCAGACAGTGACCCCACCCTCCCGCTCTGCCTCCTTCCTTACCTACACAGCACTGGCTGGCGTGCCCTCCATAAAGTTTTCCTCTGATCACTGAAGCCGGAGCAGAGTGACGTCAAAGGAAAACTTTATTGTGGGCACGCTTAATGAGAGAGAGGAGCCGCAGCGGGCGTGTGGTGTCATGTGAGGAGCCGCCCGAAGCAGACAGAAGAAGGAAGCGAGTAAGGTAAGGTATTGATTCTGTATTCAAACAGTTGATAGAGCACAGCTCCAGTGGACACGCCCCTTTATATGTAACCATGCCCCCTTATGAATGTGGCCACACCCCTGTACCAGGTGTTCCCTGTGAAATGTTGGAGGGTATGTAATAGTGCTACTTAGCTTTAGGAGAGGAAGACAATAAATGGCTTGGCTTTACAAAGCAATTAATCCCAAGTTTAATAGCCCTGAGTTATGGAGACCTTTAGTAGCAGTACAGATGTGTCCTCATACACTGTGGCTCAAGTCATGCCAAATAGGCCATCACGACGAGCCAGTTCCTGCGAGTCTCGGCCACACCAATCGTTTTTTTTAGTTCAAAATGGGCATTACATAATGTTTGTAGTGTCAGTGCATGGTGGGACCAGAAACTATTAGCTTGAGGCTGCTGGTCTCATAACCTATTCGCAAGTGATGTGCGTTCAGGTGAGACAGGTGAGGCAGAGCCTCTCCTGTCATACTTAGGTATAGTCCACAGTTTTTGCTATAAAAATTATATCTGTATATCTTCTTTGTATTATTCTAATCATTTTTATTGTCTAAACTCTGGAGTAAAAAGTATATGGGAGGTGTGGCACTGCCTCCCCTGTCTACCTTTTCCGCACATCCCTGATCAAAACACACCAAATTTCCAGCACTATATACTGCTGCAGCTTTGTATAATGCCCACATGAACCTGAGGGTTCTTATATGTATCTGTAAATCTGGCTCAGACACTAGCCAGAGCCAGTGTGTTGGGTATCAGAGTGATAAAAAAAACTGTCAGACAGCACTATCCCCTCTGATGTAGCGGTGGTGATATAGTGTACTAGCGGTACTCTGTGGGCTCTGCAGGGCTGGTATACCTGCGGGAGTCTCAGAGATGCATCCATGCACTAGGAACGCCAGGGAGGAAAGACAGGCGAGCAAGGCGCTTGTGCAATGGTGTATTTCAGAGCTCATACACACCCTGCTGATCTGTGGCAGGTCCCAGAGACCACCAGCTCAGTTACCTGGTTGTACTGAGAATGGAGGCGGCGCAGGAGTGCTCCTCATCCAACAAATAAAACATCCAAAAGCAAAAAAACTACATTGCTAGCGTACACTAACCACTGGGCCTTGCAACACTTTGATTTTCCTTATGTCACGTTGAGTTTATGCTTCAGCTCCAGCTTTGCACGTGTGTTATAGCAATTCCTGGACGATTAAATTCAAAGCCTGGAATCTCTGGTCCTCTATGTGAAGCTTTTTGCTGCATCTGTGATGTGACTAAGGGCCTGTTTCAGCTTGGATCGCAGTTGCTAATATGCACGTTATCTCCCAAATGTTGCGTTCTGCGCATGCAATTGGCCACTGCAATTGGGACTGTGATCGCAGTGACTATGCAGAGTGATTGACAGGAAGTGTCATTTGTTGGTGGTGACGTTGGGGTGGTCGGGGAAATACAGGTGTGCCAGGGAGTTTGAACGCCGTTACGGAGGCTTGCCTAAATTATCCACTACGATGCCCTAAGCAGCTTGAGGACTCATAGCGTGCGCTGAAATTAGCAATTTCTGCATAAGGTCTGACCTTGTGCAAGTGTGTGTGAGGCTGCGATGGTGCTCGATGATACCGATGGTTTCGCAGTCTTACTAAACATTAATGATGTCTGTAAGGTAAAGTGGGCGTCCGTATGTAGTGCTGCGGTGGCAGGGCCGGATTAACGGGGGGCGACAGGGGTAATTGTCCCTGGGCCCCCACACCTGAAGGGCACCCCCACCCCCGTCGGGGTTAAAGTGAACCTGAGGAGATGGAACCAGTTCCGCCTCCTTCGGCCAACCTAACCCGGGTCCCGCAGGAAGGCAACATTTGCCAGGCGCCCAGCAATACTACAGGGGGAGCATTACTATTAGAGGCACTAATACAGGGGCATTACTACTGGGGGCATTTATATTGAGGGTACTACTACAGGGGGCATTACTACTGGGGCCACTACCACAGGAAATGGGGCGTGTCCGTTGGTCGCGACGGTGATCCCAGCCTGCGACCTCCGTCTAAGTGGTTGGATCACAAATGCAGCAGGCGGTGTCATACACCTCCTGCTGCATCTGCATAATAGCAAAGATCGCAATTGCAAAGCTTCCTGAGTGCATACATCATATAGCTATAGCCTGTGTGCAGTTTTGCATTTGTGATCATTGCTGAATCATGCCCTTTGTCTGCCAAGTAGTAGTTAAAGTCACCTGGTGGTGTTAACATCAAGTTCTTTTTCAAGCTAAATATGTTCTTATGCTTCTGTGCAAAGCTGGAAAGGTCCTCAATTCTCCATATATCCAACTTGCAGCTTATGTAAAGGACAGGTAAAGCCACTGTTTGCATTAATATGTGTCAAAACTGAGCATTAGTGAGCTGAATAATATACATAAAATGACTGGAGAGTTTATACTAACTAAATAATCCAGCAGGTTATCATTAATCACTCTGTAGCAGGTTGCATGTTGCAAGATGTACATGCTGAATCTTATAACACAGAATATACAGCATGACTTACATTTTGTCAGACTTGATTTGCATAAATACACTCAGCTTTTTTACTTTTTTCTGATTGCCTCTGCCCTCCAGACGCAGGGCTGGTGCAAGGTTTCTTGGCACCCTAGGCATAGCTTCAGCCTAGCCCCGTGGCTTGCTCCTGGGCCCACTGTGGTATTAGGGCCCATAGTCACCTGCATCCAACAGCGCCGCTCCACCCGGGCTCCACAGTATTTAAGTGTAGTGCGAACCGCAGTGAGAGTGGTTCACACTACACAGTTACAAACACACCGCCGCAAGCGGCGGCCGTGTGTTTGTTATAGCAGCCAATGAGAGTCAGACAGACTCTCATTCGCTGCAGCGTCCATGGAGGGAGCGGGGCTGGAGCTCACTCATGAACTCCACCTTCCGGCTCCCACAGTGGTTGATGGGAGAGATTTTGTGACGTCTCTCCCATCGTGCAAAGCGGGAGGACAGAGGAGCTGATGGGGGCGGGTGCAGCAGCGGGGATTCAGGTAAGTGTATTTCTGTGGGTTTTTTGTGTGTTTGTCTTGTATATGTAGGGGGGCCACTACTGGAGGCACTGTATAAGGGTCATTACTGGGGGTACTGCATAGGGGGACCACTACTGGAGGCACTGTATAAGGGTCATTACTGGGGGTACTGCATAGGGGGACCACTACTGGGGGCACTGTATAAGGGTCACTACTGGGGGCACTGCATATGGGGACCACTACTGGGGGCACTGTATATGCGGCACTACTGGGGGCATTGTATAAGGGGCACTACTGGGAGCACTGCAAAAGGGGGACCACTACTGGGGGCACTGTGTAAGAGTCACTGCATAGGGGGGACTACTACTGGAGGCACTGCACAGGGGGGACTACTGTGATGCCCCGCCAGGTGATGTATACAGTAGGTGTGTTAAGTTGAGTTTGGGGAAGAAATTCCTCTATGCTGTTTCACTTCCTGTTATCTTCTTATTCCACCAGAGAGGTAAGGAGGATTAGTCCAGACAGTTTGGGTAATAAAAGTCACATATACAGCTTCACACAATACATTCAAACAATATAAATTCACATAAATCAATTAATACACCCTATGGCAGTTTATTTAGCAGGAACTCCAAAGTAGGCTGAATGGTAAATTGAGTTACACTTCACGGTTCATAAGAAAATTCAAGAACTGTTGCATTCAGAATAAAGTTTTGTTTGCCATCAATTTTATATGTTATGCTAACAACAAAGTAACTATTCATTTCAGTATACATTCACATAAACAATTTCTTTTTAAGATTCTAACGAAAACACAATCATTTTCCCAGAAGAAATGCACCCTTTTGACCAGATACCCTTGCGTTGGTGCACATATGTGGTTAATGGATTGATGGTGTATTGGTTGAATGAACAGGACTGTGGGAAGGTTCCTGCTGCTCAATATGTTGCTGTAATGGGCGCTTGCACAGTGCAAACCCGGGCTTGTTAACTTGGCCGCAGTGAAGGAAGCTGTTACCTGATCCTTGCCTGCAGAAGTATGCAGTTCAGCACCACCAGAGGCTGGTACAGTGCTCTTTCCTGAGTGCAGAGCCTCAGCTGTCACTCAACTGGAAAGGGGAGGCTTCAGGGGCAGCACCAGAGCTGTCTTCTAACAGCGCTCACTGACAGACCTCTCCTGCAGCACAATAGAGTTCTCCTGCAGCACAGTAGAGGTCTCCTGCAGCAGGGAAACCTCAGTGCTGACTCTCTCACTGACACTGTCCAGAAGCAGCTGCCTCCATTAGCCACAGCTGACAGTGCTCAGCCAGCGCAGCTACAACCACCCATCAAATTACCTCAGGAGTCTGTCCAACTGTCACCAACATCCAACTGTCCCAGGCCCAACCACCTGACCCCGGTCATGTGACCTTCTCATGACCTCTTTAGCAGTTGCAGAGGTTGCTGGAAATTGTCTCTGTGTAATGGCACAATGTCTGACATAACGCCTCACATAGCAGGGTATTACACTACTACTGGGGGCAATGCATAGGGGGACCACTTCTGGGGGCACTGTATAAGTGGAACTTCTGGGGGCATGGTATATAGGGCACTACTGAGGGGGACTGTATAAGGGGCACTACTAAGGGCACTGTATAAGAGGCACTACTGGGGGCAGTGGCAGAACTTCATAGGGGGCCCTGTATACACTGCCCCCAGTAGTGGTCCCCCATATGCAGTGCCCCCAATAGTGGTCCCCATATGCAGTGCCCCTTACACAGTGCCCCTAGTAGTGGTCCCCCTTGTACAGTGCCCCCAGTAGTGCTCTCCCCTATACAGTGCCCCCAGTAGTGGTCTCCCCTATGTAGTGCCCTTTAAACACAGACAACAACAAAACACAAAACTAGCCAGAATCTCCGCCCGTGCACCTGCATCTGCCGCCATCCGCTCCTCCGTCCACCCGCCTGGCAGTATGGGAGAGACGTCATGAAACTGGAGAACCCAGAGGAAACACACAAATTCAGAGAGAATGTACAAACTCCACAAAGAAATGGGCCAGGGTGGAAAGTGAACCCACAATCTCAGCGCTGTGAGGCAGTAAGCCTAACCATTCCATCATCCGTGCTACCCGATGGTTTACGTACATATTCATTTGTTGTGGGTCTGCGCATGTGCAGAACGGGTCCTGCGTGCTCGCTCGCAGTCCCCCCTTAGTTGCAGCGTGAGTCACATGCTGCGGTATTTGGGAGGCGGCAGCCAGGACTGTCGTACAAAACAGGAGCATGTCAATCACGTTTTGTAGGCATGCCAAGCCCAACATCTGCATTGATGGACACAGACTTCCTGGACCTGGCAGAGGGGTTAGGATGGCCAGGCTGAGTAAGCTTGTGCAATACCATTCATCTGAAGCTGGCCCTCAATGACATTCATCTGTAAACTAAGCTTACCACTGTTTGTTAAATACTGAATGGAGCTCATAACCCCTTTAGCAAGTGCTAAAGGGGTTTTGTCTCATTGTTAAATGGAGCCCATAGTAACAAAATTAAATAAATTATTGAAAGAACAATAAATAGCATCACCATTTTATTTCCCATTAAATAAGAGATCTGTATAACACTGGCACCACATTTTATTCTGATATCTGCAGTAAGGCTGATATTGACAACTGAGTGACAATTATTTATTTGTTAAGTTACTTATATTATATAGCACCAGCATATTCCTTAAATTGGCAACAAACAGTAATAAAACAAGACTCTCTAATAACAGACAGACATAGAGGTAAGAGGGCCAACACAAAAACAAGAGTTATAGGTGCACAACTCCAACATTACTAATTATATATAATATAATACATTCTGCAATAGAATTTTGCAATAATTAAAGGTTTGGCACAGTGGCGTAACTAGGATATTTGGAGCCCAGGGCAAATGTAAAAATGGAGCCCCCCCCCCCGATGTGCGCGCGCCTAAGGCGCGGCCGGTGAAAAATGGGCGTGGTCACTTAAAAATGGGGTGTGTCAACATGACACACCCCTTTATCATCACATTACTTTCCATATGCACCTTAACCCCAGTAGTACCTCTTATACAGTACCCCCAGTATGCAATGTCCCCAGTTGTGGTCCCTCTTATGCAGCCCCTCATTAGTTCCCCTTATTCAGTGCCTCCAGTAGTAGTCCCCCTTATGCAGGCCCCCAGCAGTGATCCACCCTATCCAGTGCCCCCTATACAGGGCCCCCTGTAGTGGTCCTCCCTATTTAGTGCCCCCAGTAGTGGTCCCACCCCAGTAGACATTCCCCCTCCTGATGCAGTGCCCCCAGTAGGAGCTCCACCCAGTAATGGTCCCCCCAGTAACAGTGTCCCCAGTAGTAGTAGCTCCCCCCAGTAATAGTGTCCCCAGTAGTAGCAGCCCCCCCAGTAATAGTGTCCCCAGTAGTAGCAGCCCCCCAGTAATAGTGTCCCCCGTAGTAGCAGCCCCCCCAGTAATAGTGTCCCCAGTAGTAGCAGCCCCCCCAGTAATAGTGTCCCCAGTAGTAGCAGCCCCCCAGTAATAGTGTCCCCCATAGTAGCAGCCCCCTCAGTAATAGTGTCCCCAGTAGTAGCAGCCCCCCAGTAATAGTGTCCCCAGTAGTAGCAGCCCCCCAGTAATAGTGTCCCCCATAGCAGCAGCCCCCCCAGTAATAGTGTCCCCAGTAGTAGCAGCCCCCCCTGTAATAGTGTCCCCAGTAGTAGCAGCCCCCCCAGTAATATAGTGTCCCCAGTAGTAGCAGCCCCCCCAAGTGAAAGTGTCCCCAGGAGTAGCAGCCCCCCAGTAATAGTGTCCCCAGTAATAGCAGCCCCCCCATTAATAGTGATAGTGTCCCCAGTAGTAGTAGCCGCCCCGGTAATGGTGTCCCCAGTAGTAGCAGCCCCCCAAGTGATAGTATCCCCAGTAGTAGTAGCTCCCCCCAGTAATGGTGTCCCCAGTAGTAGCAGCTCCCCCCAGTGATAGTGTCCCCAGTAGTAGCAGCCCCCCCAGTAATAGTGTCCCCAGTAGTAGCAGCCCCCCTCCCCGTAATAGTGTCCCCAGTAGTAGCAGCACCCCCAGTAATAGTGTCCCCAGTAGTAGCAGCCCCCCCAGTAATAGTGTCCCCAGTAGTAGCAACCCCTCCCAGTAAGTGTCCCTAGTAGTAGCAGCCCCCCCAAGTGATAGTGTCCCCAGTAGTAGCAGCCCCCCCAGTAATAGTGTCCCCAGTAGTAGCAGCCCCTCCCAGTAAAAGTGTCCCCAGTACTAGAAGCCCCCCCAGTAATAGTGTCCCCAGTAGTAGCATCCCTCCAGTAATAGTGTCCCCAGTAATAGCAGCCCCCCAAGTGATAGTGTCCCCAGTAGTAGCAGCCCCCAGTAATAGTGTCTTCAGTACCAGCAGCCCCTCCCAGTAATAATGTCCCCAGTAGTAGCAGCCCCCCCAGTAATAGTGTCCCCAGTAGTAGAAGCCCTCCAAGTGATAGTGTCCCCAACAGCAGTAGCCCCCCTCCAAGTGATAGTGTCCCCAGTAGCAGCAGCCCCCCCCCCCCGTATTGCAGACACACAAGTTACAAAGAAAAAATAAAAAAAATACACTTTCCTGAATCAACGCTCCTGCTCCGGACACCGCTCCCGCCGCCGCACTTCAGTCCTCCCTGGCGCGCTCTGCATTATGAGAGAGACATCATGGCGTCATGATGTCTCTCCTATTACCCCCTGCAGGAGCCGAAAGGGTCTATCTGACTCTCATTGGCTGCTGATTCACACACATCTCCGCCAATGCTGGCGTAGAATGTGTGTGCAGCAGCAGCCAATGAGAGTCTGTCTGACTCTCATTGGCTACTGAATAACACACACATCGCTGCCGCTCTGGCAGCGATGTGTGTGTTAGCACAGCCTGAGCCCGCCTGCCACCCTCCTCCTGGCGTTATTGGGCAAGCGCTCAGGGGGAGGGAAGGGGCTCAGCTGTGCAGCACAGGACCGGCGCTGGAAGCCTAGTGCCGGTCCTGTGTAAATGTGTGGTGCTGACCGTACTCACTGCGGTCGGTGCTACACTGGCTAACTAGGGTGGGCTGTACCGTGGGCGGAGGAGCCCCCCTGCACCGCCGGTCCCACGGTACCCAGGGCACGTACCCCGCTCGCTCTGCCCTAGTTACGCCACTGGTTTGGCACAATCATGGCCATGGTTATGGGCCTACCCAACGTGCCCAGGTAACCTCTGAGGGTAATTCTTATCATACTGGGGTTGAAATCCAGAGCGCAGGACACCCCCAAACCAGCCCAGCTAAGCCACCCCAGGGCATCACTCTAATGAGGAAAGGTGAAGTATAAAAAGGTGTTAGATAGATAAGAGCAGCCACTGCTGCATGAAGTAAGGTGAAAAATAAAGATGTGAAAATAATACATATATATTAAACAAACAATAGAGGTGCTAAAAGTGAAAGAAAGGAAAAATGTGTTTGTAATGCGATGCCCTGAAGCAGCCCAACCAAAGCAATCCAGAGGACCCACGTCCCAAAAATCAACCCATAGCTACACTGCAGTATAAAAATTTTTAGGACTTACCTAGATTGTGCCTCTTACTAAAGTGTAGTCAAAATGCCAGATCCCTGCTTAAAACCTATAAGGGACAGATGGGAAAAGGTGCTAGCCTAGATTGAAGGCGTCTTATACCTTCAGGTGTGCATAGAAGCACACTAAATAGAATATGTGGAAAGGGGCCCTAGACTGCACCCTGAATATATAGATATATATATATATATATATATATATATATATATATAAAATGGGAGGTGCTACCTGTGGAGACTAATGTTGCAAACACAAAAAGAGGAGTTATAGGTGCACAACTCCAACATTACTAATTAATTATATATAATATAATACATTTTGCAATAGAATTGTCACAACTCTCGGATGTATTGTGGATGCGGCCCGTATTTAGAGAGTTGACTAGACCTATGCCTGAGGCGCGGAGTCTAATGTGCCGGCGGTATTCACCAGGGACCCTCGCAAGAAGGTATGGACTTGGCTGCGTCCGACACACAGGTCACTGCCCTCAGGATAGGTTCCCTTATACAGGTGCTGGGAAACTCTGGACACAGTGGAGGAGACATATAGCTTAGTCGACAGGCCGGGTCAGAATCAAATGGACTAGATGGCAACAGGGAGCAGGTGTAAACAGCTCACAGGGAATAGCCAAAGTCAAAACCAGATATCAGATGCGGTACCAGGGGTCAGGTGAAATCAGGGTCACAAAATGAAGCCAAGGTCAGAAACAGGTCACGGAATATCACAGGAACTCTGGAGTATGGGAAATGAGCCTATACTCTGGCACTTATGTGCTGCCAGAGACTCCATCTTATAGGGAGGACTTGAAATGTCACGCCAAATGCTAACCGCATTTGGCGTGCCTGCCCCTTTAAATCTAGAACAGGAAGGCGCAGGCGATCCTAGGAGAGCCGCAGCCGCCTGTTACAGCCACTGGGGGGAGCCGGAAGCATCAGCAGTGGGCGCCCTGGACTCCTCGCTCGTTGCCTGACAGACCAGTGTTGCCGGAGTCCGGCGCACTGGGACAAGAATTTTGCAATAAATAGAGGTTTATCATTATATATATAATTATATATATATATATATATATATACGTATTTATTCAGGGTGAACAGTCTAGGATCCCTTTCCACATAGAGGCAAGAGGGCCCTGCTTGAAAGCTTACAATCTATAGGTAAATAGGCACTGATACACAAAAATAGGTACTACTGTACCTATTGCATATTTGCCCAGCCAGATTGCAGAGGTTCTTGGTGGGATGTATGATCCAGTCAGACAGCAATGTTGGCTTGGGGGTCAGCAGGATGAGAAAGTGAAGAAAGAGAAAAAAATTTATGTTAAGTATGGACTATAGGTTATGGAGGTTATGTGGATGGCAGGGGCGTATCTACAATGGGTGCAGACCCTGCACCCATGTTATTTAAAACTTACCTCTACAAGGTCCCGTGCCTGGTATCAGCGCTGTACAAAAAACTGGAAAATGTCCGCCTCTGCCATTTTACCGGTGTGCTGCGCATGCGCAGTAGACTCCGGGCCAGGGGCGAATTGGGATGGAAAACCAGCCTGGGAAATTTATGGAAGCAGCCCTAATGGGGGTGGGGTCTGTCAAGGGGGCTGGTATCCCTTCTCATAGGGCCTGATTCTGATTTGGAAATAGTTGCAGCCGTCTTTGTGTCTTTTGCTACAGTTAGTTACAGTAGTTACCTTAGTCTAATAGACACTCAGTGACAGTGATAGTAACAGTGAGTTTGAGTGACACTATTCTTCAGGGGCAGTACCACCTACAGTGTCAGTGACAGTCCACTAGTAATACTGGCCAAGCTAGGCAGTTAGCAAATCATTGTGTAATGTCCCATTTAAACCAGGGACCAGGTTCGAATTCGATCAGAGGGACAAGCAATGTGTTCCCTTTTAAACAGACACAATGACAGACACATAGAGGAGAGTACAACGCTATTTTGTTATTACAAATGGTATAAACAACAATCAGTATAGAATGTATATAATAGACAGAATAAAATCTTACAGATGACAATAGCAACGTATTTACTTAACACCTCCCTGTCCTCTACCGGTGACCCCAGCTGGCAACAGAGGGTCAACAAAAAGAAACAGTTTATGCAGAACGTTACTTTCACTAAGAAATGAGAAAGAACATGGAACATGCAGGTCAAGCATGTATCAGTAGTGCACCAGCAGGTTATAGCAATGAAATACAGTCTGTGCTAATATTCCAACTTTCGCTAAGAAACGTGAGAAAAACATGCAGGCCAAGCTTGTATCAGTAGTGCACCAGCAGGTTATAGCAATGAAATACAGTCTGTGCTAATATTCCAACTTTCGCTAAGAAACGTGAGAAAAACATGCAGGCCAAGCTTGTATCAGTAGTGCACCAGCAGGTCATAACAATGAAATACAGTCTGTGCTAATATTCCAACTTTTGCTGAGAAAACGTGCGAAAAACATGCAGGCCAAGCTTGTATCAGTAGTGCACCAGCAGGTTATAGCATTAAAACACAGTATTTGCTAATACTTTGGCCTTTGCTGAGAAATAGAGAAAAATACATAGACTAAGCTTGGATCAGTAGTGCACCAGAAAAATGAACATACATTGCATTACAGAACCAGCAAGGACATTGTTTAACAGCAGAAATACACGATGCTTTGAGAGAAGTCAGCATTCACATGAGGTAGTAGCAAAAATGAATACATTACATCAAATAAAACCAGCATTTACAGCAATCACAATTCCATCAGACATGAGCTGACACAATAACCATACACACCGCTCCCTGCATGAGCTTGCAGGTGACAACAGGATAGAATAAAACCCTTCCATGAGCAATCACCAGACAAACAAGGGGCAAAGCTATCCCTAACTTTCTACACAAATGAACAAACCGGACTAATTATTAGTCCTGACCCCCAAAACGACTCTCTTCCTTCCCCCCTGACTCAATAGACAGACTGGACCCAACACCATAATTTCACCCCGCTACCTAAGTGGCCCCTAACCGGCAGCAAACAGGGCTACATGGACAGTGGCCAGGAAACCCCTAAACATTCTGGCCTTGGGGACATAAATAGGGCATAGCAGCAGGCTACGGGACCTGACTAGCGACAAGGCAGGGCAAGCAGTGGGCTATGGGATAAACAAATCTACGGCAGGTTGCAGGGAAGTATAATGTCTCACCCCAATGCAGTGGCTGTTCAGCCTCACGCGAAATCCAGCGGAGCTCCGGGATGAAAGGCACCGCACCAGAGTTCGCCGCTGCAGACCTCCGGTAGGCACTTCCCAGTAAGTTTCCAGGAAAAGTTTCCCTCCCACTCAGGGCGCCGATGGCAGGGTTATATCTTCAGCTCAGGGGTCCTTGAGTCCTTTCCTCTGGGGCTGTCCCTTCTCTTGCCCTCTGTCCTCGGGTCCTTCCCGCATAGCCTTGCTCCAGATGGGAGTCCCTCCAGTCAGTGCTGGTGGCCAAGCTATAAGCCGATTTATATGAGTGGTGCTATATATGTCATTGAAGTAATTTATGTACCAATAAGAGTTTTATATTAGATGTTAATGAGATTTAGTCATTTATAAAGGGCATTAAATACTATTTTAGTATACCATAAGTTTTTTATGATTAAAACTTTCTCATTTATGCATACAAGATTGAGGTGTGTACAATTAATTCTGCCATTTCAGAGTTTTTCTAGGCATGTAGCGCAGAGTCCATTTTTTCTTTATTCTTTTTACGTAGAGATCATTGCAATGTCAACTGCCTATTGGTAACTTGTTTTGTGGGGCCCAAACAAACCAATCACTTCAGCCACAAGTGGCAGTCCCTGTCGCTGAAGTGATTGGTTTGTTAAACTGTGCATGTCCTAGTTAATATATACAGATCGGTGGGTGGGAGGGCCCAAACACAATTCCACCTTGCACCTCTTTTCTTTGCATTATGCGCTGACAGACATTTTTTGACAGTTTAACAAACTTCCATCCTGTCTGCCACTGCTGCGAGGCAAGTTTCATAGATGTCCTATATTTTTTTAAACTGCCATGCGTTTGTGCCGCTGCTCTGATGCTTAATTTTTTTTTTTTAGTTTAACACTGTATTTTTTACACTAAAATCACAAATGGAGAGGCTATTTTGTGATGGTATCTGGAGATGTTCTCCTTCCTCCCCTCCGACCCTTCCCATAAATAATGTCAGAAGCACAATGATGAGAGATGTTTAGTACCAGACTTTAATAATCCCTCTGCCCTCTTCCTGTTCAGAGCTTCCACTTTGAGTGGTTCCACATTAATAGTTATTCCCATTAAAGAATCAAAATGGACAAGTGCGACAGCGGCATTACTCCCGTCAGTGGGAGGGCCTAAGGATAGTTCCATCTACCGTCTCTTTCCTTTGCATTATACACTGTTTGGGGTATTGCTGACTGTCTTTTTGTGTAGATGACAAACATTGTTATAGTTTATTAAACTGCCAATCCCATCCATTGCCATTCTCTTTCCTAGATGTGCCATGCTGGTAGTTGAACTGTCACTGCTGCTGAAATCTTCTACATGCAGTTGATTAATGCTAAAAGTGTCCAGAATTTTTTATGGCCACAGACAGCATCTCCTGCATGCCCTTTTCATTAAAAAAAAAAATCAGAACCACCAAAGAGCTCAACTGGGGGAAGGACTGATGTGAATTAGTAAAAACTAAAACTTAAATTAAATTTACTATGAATCAACCCCTCCTTTTTTTTCCCTTCCATTACATAAATACTCTACCTCCCTCATGCCACTGATCTAGTTCTTCATTGCTTCCCAATATGGGGTTCTATCCCTGATTCTGCAACACTTTTCTTTAGTCCAGTATTGCAACAGTAGAACATCCTGGGAGTCAGGGTCCTGGCAGGGGATTCCCTTTACTGGGGCACCTCTCTGTGTCAAAAGCCACTCCCTTTTCTACAGGTACAGTATTTGACTCACTATACAAGCTACATGGCAGCTCCTGCTGACCAGCTCCTTCCATTCAGGGCTTTCCTCCACCCTCCGGGAAGCCGTATTTATATTCTCCCTACACTACTCTGCTCGCCTTCCTGGGTCTGTCCCGACTCCTCTGAGTGGACAGGGGGCCCCCGGTAACACACCACCCCTGAGGTTCTCTACCCAGACATTCAGGCCACCAATAAAAGAAAGGACATTTTCCCGCACAAAGGGGTTGCTGGCTGAAGGCTAAACTCTTCACCTGGGTTGCACATGCCCAGTAGTGGTTCACGGAGAAAGGGTCAACAAAAGTTCAGTGTCCCTGCCTATGTGAATGGGGCTGTTATACACTACACCCTAAGCGGTGGGGTCTGTCCTTTAAACAACAACAACAATAAAATAAAGTGGGGTACCCCATTTTGGGTCCAAATATGGGGGTACCACAATTGTTTGTTTTATAGTGCAGGAACATCATTTAATATAATAATAATATTGTTGTACTGTATGTGTGGCTTATTTGGTGCTGTAACTTCAGGCCGTAATACCATACATCAGTCAGTAAAGGTCAGAAAGTAAAGGGCCACGACGCAGTGTGTCACAGTTGGTGGGCACTTTCTTTTTTAATAAAAAAAATATTTTGTTTGTGATAAAATTCAGGCCGTGATACTGTCTGAGTGAGATATAACAGTCAGTAACTGTCAGTAGATCAAGGGATACCACGCAGTGTGTCGCAGTTAGTGAGTTTTTTTGTGAATATTTTTTTTTGTGAAAAAATGAAAGCGTCCATATGGAACACGACAATCAATCAAAAGTACAGCTGGAACAGCAACCAAGCACTAGTGCTGCAGCTGCTGTCACCACCAGTCACCATGACGATATTTCTTCAACATCATCTACTAAAGCCGATGCTCTAGGGCAGGGATGGGGAACCTCAGGCCGGGGGTTGTTTAAGGCCCTCAGAAATATTTGGTCTGGCCCTCTAAGCTTTTTTTCTGCTGGCCTCATCTGGCTAGCAGGGTGCCTAGAATGGCACCCCGCAGTCAGAATCTATGCAGCAGTGCCACCTGGAGCGTCCTTAGGACACTTCAGATGGTCACACTGCTGCCCTTATAGCTCCCCGGAACATCCTCAGGATGCTCCTGGCAATTCTCTAATCACCAGCGATTGTGACCCCCGCCCCGTGTGACATCACATGGAGGGGGCATGGTCTGCACCAGACCCGCAAATAATGCTATATATATCAAAATGGCCCTCATCGGGAAAAAGGTTCCCTACCCCTGCTCTAGGGTATAGAAGTTTTCAGTCAGGACATCTAAAATCCAAAAAACAATATTTTACAGTGGTATAGAAATAAAAACTTTAACAAAGTGAAAGTTTATTGCAGAAAAAAGTTAAATTGCCAACATGCCATTCACCACACGCAGTGGCAAGGAAAAGCTCAGGCCTTGGCCTGTATTTATGAGTCTGTCCCCCTTCAACCCTCTGAGAACTTGCCTCTGTAGGGCGAGTTTGTGTACGTAGAGATCATTAACAAGAAAAAAATGGCTAAAGTGCTAATATTATAAGTAACTTTACCAGACATTAACAAAAAATTAGATGTATTTTAATTTTGTCAAAGGCAGCTGCAAAGTCACTAAAGGGCTGCCAATGCCCCAAGTAATTGATATCAAGAAAAAAGTAAAAATGGACTCTGCGCTACATGCCTAGAAAAACTCTGAAATGGCAGAGTTAATTGTACACAACTCAATCTTGTATGCATAAATGAAAAAGTTTTAATCATAAAACACTTATAGTATACTAACTAGTATTTAATGTCCTTTATAAATGACTAACTCTCATTAACATCTAACAATATAAAACTCTTACTGGTACATAAATTACTTCAATTACATATATAGCACCACTCATATAAATCGGTTATAAACTGATTGCTGAAAATGTCCAGAATGTTTATGGCCACAGACAGCATCTCCGGCATACCCCTTTAATTTAAAAAAATATTCCTAACCACCAAGTTGAATTAGTGGTGAAAACATGGGACATGTTGTTCACCCATGCTCTCCCCTTCTCTCCCCCCTTCTCCCTCATAAATTTTCTTCGGAATCAAAAACTAAATTAAATTTACTACAAATCAGCCCTTCCTTTTCCTACCTTCAACTACATACATACAACATCCCCCACAGACCTCTTGAGTAATGAAAACCTTTGTTTCATGATTGATATGCCATGTTGGAAATTGAACTGCCACGTGTTTGTGCCGCCCACTGCTGCCGTTTAGCTTAGTCAGCCAGCTAGCTTGGTGCAATCTTTTGGCCTAAACTTGATGAAAACAATATTGTGAGCAGTAAAGTGGTCAAAATTGACTGGAAATTAGAGGAAATTAATGTTATTGAGTTTAATAATACTATGATGTGATTATAGCAGTTTTTATCAATAAAAAAAAAAAAATACAAAAATACAGAACCAAAACCAAAACACATGAGGGTGTTTTTTAAAATCAAAACACAAAAAATAATCCAGATCCAAAACCAAAACACGGGAGTCGGCACATATCTCTAATGGAGACTATTGCAATGATCAATGTAGGAGATAATAAGTGCATGAATGAGAGTTTCTGCAGTGTCTTGTGTAAGATATTGTCGTATTCTGGATATATTTTTTAGATTTATGTAACGTGTTGGAAACAGATTGAATGTGGGGAACAAAGAACAGTTCAGATTCAAGATGACACCTATGGAGCAAGCTTGTGGGGTGGGGTTGATTGTCGAGTTATCAACATTGATAGAGATAACAGGTTGGTAACTACTATTGACCGGTGGAAATATTAAGTCTGTTTCCGGAATAGAAATTTTGAGGTGGTGAGATGACATCCAAGATGAAATGGCAGAAAGACATTCAGTAACGTGGACCAATACAGTTGGTGACAAATCTGGGGAGGACAGGTAGATTTGAGTCATCGTCATAAAGGTGAAATCCAAAAGAGCTGATTAGTTTGCCAAGAAACATCATATACTGTAGATTGAAAACAGCAGAGGACCTAAGATTGAGCCTCGCAATACTCAAACTGATAGAGGTAGTGAAGAGGAAATGCATACAGAGAAATTAACACTGAAAGAGCGATTTTGTCACAGACTAGGGAACTTGGTGTTGTGGACCCGAGCTAGGTTGTAGAACAGAGACACCTGAACATGAGAGTAGTTGGAATTTGGATGGTTAAATATAATTTCTGCTCATACAGATATGATAGGGACTGTGGTATGAGATAACGATACTGGATCAGAACCTCTATATAACCCTGCCTGTACCTTCTAAAATCCTTCCTATAAACCTCTAAGGTTGACGCTAATTTGCATATGCAGTCATACAGTAAATAAAGACTTAGACCTGGAATCTGTGGTTCCAAAGCACAAGTGTAATTCAAGTAAAAGTTCAGACAGTTACACGCAATTGTTTACATACGCAGCGCTTCCGGACCTGAAGATAGGCATCAGCAAGAGACCCCTCGTCATTCAGCATTCAGCATGAAGACTAAGAATCCAGCGTTTTAGCACATATATTTATACCCCCCCAGAATAAAGAGGACAATAGAGAAGTTTGTTGCTGATGTCATTGGTTCCCAGGGGAGAAGCATCTGTTACAAAGCATTTAACAGGCTTGTTCAAATAGACTCTCCCTGCCTCTAACAGCTGGGGATCTTTCCCTTCCTGCCCCCTGCAACATCCTAACAGTTGTTCATGAAATATACATTTTGTTGCTTGTAGGCTCTGCGATCCATAACTCGAGAATGCATGATGCGATCTCCCCACCGATAACACCGGAATACTGTAAAAAGAGTACGCATCAGTACGAAACCAAACACGACTTGTTTAGCATGTATAAAACCTTAGTTATCAAATATCTTTATTTCTCAGCATTTAAACTAACTGAACCAACTTAAATCATATACTTTAAAGCTTATTAAACCTTATGTGTGAATATGTAATGTGTTAGTACTCGGGGTTTGCTATAAGGACACTAGTTAACTTGGGGCAGATGCGTGCACATAAAGCTAATAAAACAGCGGTTTCATACAAAGTCCTATGCATTCGCTAATATGCAACTAGTTAACAGCGCAATTGTACGTATTAATGTGTGTATGCGAAATGGTGAAAGATGCAATCGCATGGTGCTAATAGTATTATCGCCACATGTACTAAAATGTGAGTTTATTTAAAATGGTGCTTAGGCGTCCATTCGCAAAATGGCGTCTTGCGATCTCATTTTCAAGATGGTGTCTTGCGGCCAGTCGCAAGATGGCGTCGTCGCGATTAAATTTTAAACTGAACTTGTCTCAGCCAATTATTCAGCTTCGACAGAGATGTAACTTATAGTCCTCTGTGCATTGATAACGCAACTGGAAGATACTGAAATACTGTAAAGCAAAGTCACTGAAAAGTCACTGAACTTGGAAGATGAACTGTAACGAAGAACTGTAGACTTCAAAAAGTAGAACTTGGAAAATAGAATTAAAATCTTGAAATATGAGTCCAGGTTGGGTTTGCTGGTTGAAGTTGAGAACTTGAATATGACTGGAGATAGCCATGTTGTAGTATACTGGATTGGAGAGGTGCACTTGAGTATAACTCTGGACTGGAGTATGCTGGATTGGAATGGTGCACTTAGGTATGACTCCAGGCTGGAGTATGGTGGATTGGGGTGGTGCACTTGAGTATGACTCCGGGCTGGAGTACGCTGGATTGGAGTGGTGAACTTGAGTATGTACGCTGGATTGGAATGGTGAACTTGAGTATGTCTCTTGGCTGGAGTACGCTGGATTGGAGTGATGAACTTGAGTATGACTCCGGGCTGGAGTACGCTGGATTGGAGCACTGTAGTAACACAGGAAAATGGGTTACACCCGAGGAATGCTGGAACAGGCTTAGGCACTGTAGCAAACAGGAACATAGGATTCAGACAAGGGCACAGGAACAAGCGTCATACTGCGGCAATGGACATTGTTGTACTAGCAACTAGCCTGAGTCTCTGGGTGGCCTTTTATACTGTCGGGCAACTGTGGATTGGCTAGAGCCAGCAGAGAGTGTTGTTGACTGGATGCACACACACCACTTGACCTGGGCCAAGATGGCCGCGCCCACGATCTGGAGGTCTTGCATGCTGGCACGCTATGCGCACATGGAACTGTGGCAGTGACACACAGGCCACAGCGGGGATGCTGCGGACAGTCCCCAGGTGGAGGCACCACACTGGAGACCACAGGATGCAGCGGCCGGCGGCCCGGAAGGCCGCGATGACACAGGCGCATGGGTAGGTGCAGGGGTCTGAGAAAGTAGCCCCCTTTTTAAAAGTGGACTCCGGACACTTCCTTGGCTTATGAGGAAGTCTGGAATGGAAGTGTGATGTTCTGGGTTGTTTGTGGACCCGGGGTGGTAGCAGGAGCGATCACAGAAGCAGATTTGAAAATAAAACTAGGATTTTTAATAAGTGCTTGAGTAGACATTTAATGGCAGTAAATAAAAGTCCAGGAATATATATATGTGCACAAGAGTTCTGTGGTGGGAGTAAAAGGGTTAATGTCCAAGTAGAAACAATTAGAGCTGTCCAGGTGTGCAGGTAGTGAAACTGAAAATAATCAAACCAGGTATGCAGGTAGTGAACTGAAAATAAACTAGCCAAGTATACAGGTAGTGAACTGAAGTGCAGCAGGCTCAGGCACTCAGGTATGGGCAAGGGTGATGGAGGAAGCGGGGTAGTTCGGTGGGAGCTAGGAGCTGACAGGCAGACTGGCAGACAGCGAATTCACAGGAACAGGAAAGCACAGAGAACTCCCTCTCAGCAAGGCTGAGATACACGTTGCACTGGCAAAGAAGGAAGGCACTGACCCTTCCTAAATACCCCATGCCGTGCTGTTACTTGCCGGAGGGAACATGTGACTCACCAGGATTGGCCAGCCGCATCACATGGCCAGAAGGCAAGATGGCGGCGCCCATGCCAAACGGAATGGAGACGCCGCCAGGCCTTACCAGTGCAGAGTGACAACAAGCCCGCACAACAACACGCGCAGCCAAAGCCCCCCGCCAGACACCAGCTCCGCCACCAGACAACCCGCGCCACAATGACCTCACAGGTAACACTCGCCTAGCGCCATGCTGAAATAACCTGGTCGTGACAGTACCCCCCCTTTTGGGGTGGCCTCAAGACACTCACCAGGCTTCTCCGGATGGGCAGATTGGAATCTCCTGATGAGCGTGGACATCATGAGCATCGGTCCAGCAACATTCCTCTGGACCGTAACCTTTCCAGTCCAGCAAATACTGTAGATGACCTCTGCGTAGACGAGAGTCCAAGATCTGGATGACCTCAAACTCAACTCCTCTCTCTGTCTGGACTCGAGGGGAAGCAGGTAGAGCACTATGGAATTTATTCAGGACCAGGGGCTTCAATAAGGAAATATGGAAGGAATTTGGGATTTTTAGGTATGGGGGTAACTGTAGACGATAGGCTACTGAATTAATGACTTCTGTTATGGAGAAGGGACCAATGAAGCGTGGTGCAAATTTCATAGAAGGAACCCTCAGATGAAGATTCCGGGTGGATAACCAGACCTGGCTTCCAACTTGCATGCGTGGAACTATTCTATGCTTCTTATCGGCCTGGGTTTTATAGCGAGAGGATGCCTTCAACAAATTAGACCGTACTTGAGTCCAGATGGCAGCAAAATTCCGCACCGTGTCCTCCACAGCCGGAACATCGAAAACAGGCAGGCTTGGGAAATTCGGGAACATGAGGATGAAGGCCATATACAACCTGAAATGGTGTTTGGTTAGTTGACGAGTGGTAGGAAGCATTATGTGCAAACTCAGCCCACGGCAGCAAGGCAGCCCAATTGTCCTGGGAAGATGATATAAAAATTCTTCAGAAAGTCTCTAGATCTTGATTAACTCTCTCAGTGGAGCCGTTGCTTTGCGGATGGTAGGCCATGGAAAAGTTTAACTTCACTTGAAGAACAGAACACAAAGCCCTCCAGAATTTTGCAGTAAACTGCACACCACGGTCAGAGACAATTTCAGCAGGAAGGCCATGTAGACGAAATATGTGTTGGACAAACAACTGTGCCAGGTCAGGGGCTGAAGGTAACTTCTTCAACGGTATATAGTGGACCATCTTAGAAAATCGGTCTATTACAACCCAGATAGTGTTGAAACCTTGAGAGACTGGCAGGTCTGTGACAAAATCCATGGAGAGATGCGTCCGTGGACGTGATGGAGTAGGTGATGGAAGCAATTTCCCAGCTGGAGCTTGTCGTGAAGATTTATGCTGGGCACAGGAGGAGCAGGAAGAGATAAACTCCATTATATCTGCCTTCATAGAAGGCCACCAATAGTGTCTTTTCAGGAACTCCAAGGTCTTCCGAGTGCCTGAGTGCCCTGCGAAGCGAGAGGAATGTGCCCAAGTGAGAAGCTGCTTCCTTAATTCCGGGGCCACAAATGATTTTCCCGTAGGAGTCTGAAGTTGTAATGCGGCGAAAACTCTTGATTAGAAGACAGGGGTATTGCTTTGATTTTCAGATTGATCATCACAGAGGAGAGATCTCGATAGGGCATCAGCCTTCTGATTAAGTGCTCCAGACTGGAAGGTCAGGGTGAACTGAAACCTGGCAAAGAATATTGCCCAGCGGGCCAAACGAGGACTCACACATTGGAGGTTTTTGAGAAACAGGAGATTTCTATGGTCCGTAAATACAGTAAATGGAAACTTGGCGCCTTCTAGCAAATATCTCCATTCCTTCAATGCCAACTTTACAACTAGTAGCTCTTGCTCACCTATGGCGTAGTTCCTTTCGGCAGGTGAGAATTTTTTAGAAAAGAACCCACACGTATGGACTCGGTTGTCCTCATAACGTTGAGACAAGACTGCTCCCACAGCTTCAGATGATGCGTCTACTTCCAACAAAAAAGGCCTGTCCAGATCTGGTTGTCGAAGTACTGGTGCTGAGATAAAGGCCTGTTTTAGAAGATGAAAGGCAGACTCTGCCTCAGGTGACCATTGGGCAGGATTAGCACCTTTGCGGGTCAAGGCTGTAATGGGAGTCAGCAGTGTAGAAAATCCCTTAATGAAGCGTCTATAATAATTGGTGAAGCCCAACAATCTCTGGATGGCCTTCAGTGTCTGAGGTTGGGTCCAATCCAGAATTGCTTGTACCTTCTTGGGGTCCATTTCTAAACTGGAGCCAGATATTACATAGCCAAGAAAAGGTACACTGGGCACTCCAAAGACGCACTTCTCCAGTTTGCAGTAAAGGTGGTTTTCTCTCAAATGGGTCAGAACTTCTTTAACATGTTCTTGATGTTTAGCCACAGAGGGTGAAAAAATCAGTATGTCATCCAGATAGACAACCGAAACATATAACAGATCCCGGAAAATCTCATTAACGAAACTTTGAAAGACAGCAGGGGCATTACACAATCCAAAAGGCATTACTAAATACTCGAAATGTCCATCTCTGGTATTAAAAGCGGTATTCCATTCATCGCCAGCTCGGATACGAATGAGGTTGTAAGCCCCTCTTAGATCTAATTTAGAAAAAATGACAGAGCCCTTGACCCTATCAAACAACTCAGTAATCAGGGGAAGAGGGTATCGATTCTTTACAGTAATGTCATTAAGGCCTCGATAATCGATACATGGTCTTAGACCACCGTCCTTCTTGCCAACAAAGAAAAACCCAGCTCCGGCAGGTGAAGTAGAGGGGCGAATGAACCCCTTTGCAAGGTTGTCCCGGATGTACTCGGTCATGGCTTGAGTCTCAGGCAAGGACAGCGGATAGGTACGACCACGAGGTGGTTTCTTATCAATTCAATTGGACAGTCCCATTCCCTATGAGGGGGTAAGATATTTGCTTGTTGTTCAGAGAAAACGTCGGCGAACATCTGATATTCCTTGGGAATGGCAGAAGAAACTAATGGAACTGTCTTTCTCACAGGTCGAATTTTTGGAAGACAGGATTTCTGACAGTCCATACCCCATGACAGAATCTGCATAGAACTCCAATCAATCCTGGGATTATGTTGACGTAACCAGGGTAGACCAAGAACAATTTCTTGAGAGGCCTCTGAAATCACCAGGAATTTTAAGGACTCAGAATGAAGAGCCCCAATTCGGACAAATACTGGTTGTGTCTCTTTGGTGACTATCCCGTTAGTTAGAGGGCGTCTGTCTATAGAGGTCAGAGAGATGGCATGGTTGAGAGACAAACAAGGAATCTGAAATTTATCTATGAAACTAGACGTTATGAAATTTCCGGCTGCTCCCGAGTTGAGTAGAGCAGTAGCAAAGACGGGTTTGGGTTTAAGATCCAAGGATAGGGTAATCGTGAAATCTTTAATTTTTGGAGACGGGTTCATAACCCCTAACTTGATGTCTCCAGGGTCAGTTAGGATTTGGCATTTCCCGGTTTACGGGGGCAGGAGATCAGCAGGTGACCGGACTCTCCGCAGTACAGACAGAGGTTCTTTTGCATTCTTCTCTGGCGTTCTTCTTTGGAGAGGGGTGTATTATTCACCTGCATAGGCTCCTCTTCAGTAGGAGAAGGAATGGGATGGGTAGAAATGGAAGGGGTAAATGACCTTTGCCGGTCAGTTGTTTTTTTCAGCCTGACGTTCCCTGAAGCGTAGGTCAACTTTGATACACAACGAAATCATGTCGTTCAGATTAGTAGGAAGCTCTTTAGTGACTAGATCATCCTTTAGTCGGTCTGACAACCCATGCCAGAAGGTCGAGGTGAGGGCTTCCTCATTCCATTTGAGCTCTGATGCTAAAATTTGAAATTGCACGGCATATTGACTGACAGGACGGATCCCTTGTCTCAGTGTCATGATGTTTGACGATGCTGATACAGTACGCCCAGGTTCATCGAAAATCCTCCTGAAGGATGACACAAAGCCTGCATAATTATCCAGCAGCGGATCTGAGCGCTCCCAGAGTGGGGAAGCCCATTCCAAGGCCTGGCCGGATAACAGAGAGACTATATAAGCCACTTTAGTTCTTGCAGTTAGAAAGTTGTCAGGCTGCAGGGTAAAATGTATGTCACACTGATTTAGGAATCCTCGGTAGAGTTTAGGATTGCCGTCAAATTTATTTGGTAAAGGAAGATGTAAGCAGGGAGATGATCTGCCTCCTGTATTCCCAGATGCTGATGCGGATGTAGTTGCTGGTACTTCAGGGGTAGAAAAGGAAGTTTGCAAACTATCCTGTCGCTTGGACATCTCTTGCAGAAATTGAGCCATCTGATGCTGCATGTTTTCCAGATTTTCTAAACGACCAGAAATGCATCGGAACAAATCCACTCCTGACACCAGATCCATGGCCGGCTCCATGGGGCCAGTGCAAACTGTGATGTTCTGGGTTGTTTGTGGACCCGGGGTGGTAGCAGGAGCGATCACAGAAGCAGATTTGAAAATAAAACTAGGATTTTTAATAAGTGCTTGAGTAGACATATAATGGCAGTAAATAAAAGTCCAGGAATATATAAATGTGCACAAGAGTTCTGTGGTGGGAGTAAAAGGGTTAATGTCCAAGTAGAAACAATTAGAGCTGTCCAGGTGTGCAGGTAGTGAAACTGAAAATAATCAAACCAGCTATGCAGGTAGTGAACTGAAAATAAACAAGCCAGGTATACAGGTAGTGAACTGAAGCGCAGGATATCAGCAGGCTCAGGCACTCAGGTATAGGCAAGGGTGATGGAGGAAGCGGGGTAGTCCAGTGGGAGCTAGGAGCTGACAGGCAGACTGGCAGATAGCGAATTCACAGGAACAGGAAAGCACAGAGAACTCCCTCTCAGCTACCCTGAGATACACATTGCACTGGCAAAGAAGGAAGGCACTGACCCTTCCTAAATACCCCATACCGTGCTGTTACTGGCCGGAGGGAACATGTGACTCACCAGGATTGGCCAGCCGCATCACATGGCCAGAAGGCAAGATGGCGGCGCCCATGCCAAACGGAATGGAGATGCCACCAGGCCTTACCAGCGCAGAGTGACAACAGGCCTGCACAATAATGTGCGCAGCCAAAGCCCCCCACCAGACACCAGCTCTGCCACCAGACAGCCCACGCCACAATGACCTCACAGGTAACACTCGCCTAGCGCCATGCTGAAATACCCTGGCCGTGACAGGAAGGTTTTAACAAGATCAGGAGCAAGGACATCAATGGCAGAAATCCAAGTTCTCTCTTCTGGACCATAGCCCTACCAATCGATAAGATACTGGAGTTGTCCGTAGCGACAGCGGGAATCCAAGATCCTTTGAATTTTCGAATTCCTGTCCACATTGAGTATGGACACTAGATGTTCTAGGAAGAACTCTCTGGAACTTGTTCAAAATCAAAGGTTTCAAAAGTGACACATGAAAGGAGTTTGTAATTCGTAGAACAGGAGGTAACTTTAGTTGGACAGCCACTGGATTGATAACTCTTTCTATTGGAAATGGGCCAATAAATCATGGAGCAAACTTCATAGACGGAATCCAAAGTCTGAGGTTTTGAGTGGATAACCACACCCTGTCCCCAGGTTGGAACTTTGGAGCGGCCCGTCTTTTACGATCTGCAAATTTCTTGTAGCGTACAGAAGCCATTAATAGAGAAGAATGCACCTTTTCCCAAATAGCTGTAAAATGCTGGAGAGTGTCTTTGACAGCCGGAATGTCAATAGCCGGCACCAATGGAATTTCAGGCAAATGAGGATGTTGACCATACATGGTGTAAAAAGGTGTATTCTCAGTGGAGGAATGATAACGGTCATTATGGGCAAATTCAGCCCAGGGCAGAAGTTCCAGCCAATCGTCTTGCGAAGATGAAATAAACAGACGAAGGAACTGTTCAAGATCTTGATTCACCCTCTCCGTTTGCCCGTTAGTCTGAGGGTGGTAGGCTGTGGAATACCTGAGTTTCACTTGAAGGGCTGAACATAAGGACCTCCAAAATTTCGCCATGAACTGAACTCCTCTGTCGGAGATAATATCATGAGGAAGGCCATGTAGACGAAAAATGTCCTTGATGAAGAGTTGTGCAAGCTGAGGCGCAGATGGTAGACCTGTTAGGGACACAAAGTGGGCCATTTTAGAGAATCTGTCAACGATCACCAATATGGTATTGTAACCCTGAGATGGAGGTAAATCCATGATAAAGTCCATAGTCAAATGGGACCAGGGCTGTCGAGGCACAGCCAACGGTTGCAGTAGACCAGGAGACGTTCTTCTAAAGATGTGTTGAGCACATTTGATGCAGGAAGCAACAAAGTCTTGAACATCAGAGTAGGCCACCAATAGGAGCATTGAATAAACTTGACAGTCTTCTCTACCCCAGTATGACCATAGAATTAGGAGGCATGGGTCCAATGCAATAACTTCTTATGAAGATCTGGTGCCACGAAGGTCTTTCCCCGAGGAGGATCAGGTGTGAGCTTGGTAGAGGCAAAAGATGTAGGATCTAAAATTGGAGGAGAAGGTTCCTGCACAGATTCTAGTTCTGAATCCAAGGAGCGGGATAAGGCATCAGCATTAGTATTCTGAGGACCTGGACGATAGGAAGTTTAAAATCGAAACGAGAGAAAAACAGCACCCATTGGGCCTGTCTGCAATTCAAACAACGAGCTGTTTGCAAGCAAATTCTTATGATCGGTGAAGATTGCAATAGGGTACAAGGCTCCTTCCAGTAGATAGCACCATTCTTCCAGCACCAGTTTAATCACCAGAAGCTCTTGATCTCCGATGGAATAATTCCTCTGCTGGTAGAAATCTTCAGGAGAAGAAACAACAGGTGTGTAACTTCCCATCATCGAATCGTTGGGAGAGAATAGCTCCTACCCCTTCCATAGAGGCATCTACTTCCAGGATGAAGGGGCGAGTCACATTAGGTTGCCTTAGGACTCGTGCAGAAATGAAGGCTTGTTTCAACTGGTGAAAGGCAGAGGTAGCTTCAGGAGGCCATCGTCATGATTGGTGTATGCGAGTTACCTGTCTCAGGTGGTGATCGGGTTTCAACGGAGGCCAGCATGACTGGAACCACAGATGATGTAGATGAATAGCTCTTTTATTATAAGAAGTGGGTAGCAGTGAGAACTGCCTTTGGTGATGAGTGACTGGAACTTGAAACTTGAGACGTTGGAATGTGACCAGAAGGAACTTGGAGGGACCGGACTGGGACCGGCAGGTAGGCTGACTGAGCTGGTCGGGTTACTAGTAGATGGGCTTGCAGACGGATGGTAGCATGGAAGCTACTTGTTGTGGCTTGGGAAGCTGTGGGTAGAAGTTGGTAGCTGGGTGGCTACGTGGAGCAGCTGGATAGCCATGGGTAAACGCTGGTATCTGGGTAACTACGTAGATAGAACTGATGAGCTGGGAACTTGACTCTGGACTGGAACAACGTGGACTGGACTGATGAGCTTCGAACTTGACTCTGGACTGGAACAATGTGGACTGAACTGATGAGCTTGGAACTTGACTCTGGACTGGAATAACGTGGACTGAACTGAAGGGAAATCAGGTAATGCTGAGATGAGGGTTAAACAGGGTGATCCGGAAATGCTGTGACAAGGTTGGAACTCAGGTGCAGGCTGGATTGGATAATTGGGAATAACAGGTTTCAGGAAGGAATGGGTAGGTTTGGGAATTTTAGGTTCAGAGAGGGAGTAGGTAGGTAAAAGGAGCAGGAGTTGATCCACAGCAGTAAGCAAGGCAGGGTGACACGATGCAGGTTACAGAGTGCCAGGGACCAAACAGGAGTAGGACTAGCAGCAGAGCACAGGCCAGGTATTGCCGTAACAGGACGTCTGGATGCCAGGTATTACTGTAGCAGGTTTTCGGGATGCACCAGGGGTTGCTGTCAGCAGGCTTACTGGATTGCCAGGTTTGGCTGTAACAGGTTTTCTGGAAGCACCGGGGGTTGCTGCCAGCAGATTTACTGGATTGCCAGGTACAGCTGAAACAGGTTTTCTGGATAGCACCAGGGATTGCTGTAGCAGGTTTCAGGGATATACTAGAACACAGAAACAGCATGAACCATACACCACGGGAAGACGAGATGTTCAGGCCCAGAATGCTATCAGGGGAGGATATATATACCATGGGTCTGGCAGCAATTGGTTGATACGGACAGGTGGTCTGGTAGTAGCATTCTGAGTGGTGGAAGGCACAACATGCAGAGGGAGTATTCATCTCTGCAGCTGTGAGAATCAGAACCACACATCAGAACCACACCTGTGAATCCAATCAGGGCTAGCAGTGCTCACAGACAGAGGAGAGGCCAGGTGCAATAATCAGAGAAAATCCTCCAGGCAAATTACACACACAGATCCATGGCGAAGCTGACAGGGGTAACTCCCAAGGCAAAAAGGTGAGAACCAGACAGGGTCGTGACAGTACCCCCCTCTTTATGGGTGGACTCCGGACACCAAAACAAAACTTTCTTCAGACATCTTCCCAATTCTCAATTTCTTGGGATACTTGGAATGGAAAGTCTACAAAGGAGATAGTTCAAGACCTTCGCCGATTCTTCTTTTTTCTGCGAGAACGTTTTGTGCCAACCAACGGACCAGGAATCTTTGGTAACTCCTGTGGAAATATGTGGCTGGGAAGGAGAGGATCAGAATTTTGGGAGGAACAGTAGCAGAAAAGGGATAAGGAGGTGTGTGCACAAGTCATGTTCAGGGTTACAGATTCAAAAGTGCTGCTCTCTTGGGATGCCTGGAATTCGGCACGCTGGTCCTTGAAAACTTGACCTTGTTTGGATTTCAGAGGAGTGGAGGACGAATTCTTGGTAGCACAAACAGAGTGCTTGGACAATATTTTGGAACCGAGAACTTCGCTAGAATTTTGGTTTACAGGGTAAGGACCAAATTCTTTGACAACAGCTTCACTGAAAGTCTTTATATTTTGAAGCATTGGATCTTTGGAGTTGTAAATAGGGGCAACCCAGTCCCAAGCTTTACCTTGAAAAGATGAGATAACAAACTTTACAATATTAGTAGACTTGACTCCACATGGCAGAGAAGAATTCATCATACCAAAGAATTGTTTCAATAAAGCATAGTATTGAGATAAGTCCCCATCAAAATAAATGCATGGTGAAGTATCTGACGAATCCTGTGTGTTCAAGGATTGTGGAGCACTTTCAGGTGCCTAGCAGGAGGAAATTTGAGGATGCTCTGATTGATGAGGAGTCGAAATAACTAAAGCTGACCGATGTTCGGAATTCGGACCAATTGATGGAACTGGAAGGAGTCCTGGGGAGCTAGAGACAGTAGCATCAACAATCAAAGCTGAGAACAGGCTACAGAGATTATCATCTTCTGAAACGATATTTGCAGGAGATGCGGAACAGGAATCATGATCAGATTTTGTAGTACAAGACACTTCTCCCTGATAACAGGAACTTGGAACCCCCTCCTGAGGCATGAGACTTGAGACCCCCTCCTGGGGCACGAGACTTGAGACCCCCTCCTGGGGCGTGAGACTTGAGACCCCCTCCTGGGGCGCGAGACTTGAGACCCCCTCCCGGGGCATGAGACTTGAAACCCCTTCCTGGGGTACGAGACTTGAGACCCCTTGCTGGGGTGCCAGACTTGAGATCCCCTTCTGGGGAATGGGAGTTGAAACCCCTTGCTGGGGTGCAAGACTTGAAACCCCCTCCTGGGGTACGAGACTTGAAACCCCCTCCTGGGGTATGAGACTTGATGCCCCTTGCTGGGGTACGAGACTTGAGACCCCTCCTGGGGCTGCTGACTGGAGTCCCCTGCTGGGACAAGCAGAATCCGGGCTGGGACCGGAACGGGCAAAATCCGGGCTGGGACCGGAACAGGCAGAATCCGGGCTGGAACCAGAATGGGATGTGAGATTTGAAACCCCTTCCTGGGGTACCAGACTTGAAACCCCCTTCTGGGGTGCGAGACTTGGAACCCCCTCCTGGGGTGCGAGACTTGAAACCCCTTCCTGGGGTAAGAGACTTGAAACCCCTTCCTGGGGTACCAGACTTGAAACCCCTTCCTGGGGTATGAGACTTGAGACCCCTCCTGGGGCTGTTGACTGGAGTCCCCTACTGGGACAAGCAGAATCCGGCCTGGGACCGGAACGGGCAGAATCCGGGCTGGGACCGGAACGGGCAAAATCCGGGCTGGGACCGGAACGGGCAAAATCCGGGCTGGGACCGGAACGCGCACTGAGACGTTGATACTTGGAACCACTGCTGGAGTTGCAAAGGAAACAGTCTTTAATGAAGTGGTCAGAACTCCCACAATAGAGGCAGAGCTGTAAATCTTTGCACCGCTGGCGTTCGGCCACAGAGAGCTTGGGGCGTGGGTAACTACGATGTCTGACATTACTTGGTTCGGAAGAATCCTTGTTTCTTAGGGATTCCAAGGCAGAGGTTTTAGTCGAGACAGAGGCAGCTCTAAGAAATTCAGTAATGATCTGAAAAATTTTGGTGAGTAGAGCCTGAAGCTGTTCCAGCAGTCGATGGAAGGTAGTTAAGGGTTCAGGTAAGGTTTGGGTAACATCTAGCCGGTTATTCAGGATTTTCAAAAGCTGTAGCACTTGATGCTGTACGGCCTCCTGTGAATCCAAGCGGGTGACCAGGTTACGGAAAGCATCTAGTCCCTTAATAGGTGCTTGATCCGCCACCATCGTTGGGCCTGAACATTCTGTCATGATTGGTGTCTGCGAGTTACCTGTCTCAGGTGGTGATCGGGTTTCAACGGAGGCCGGCATGACTGGAACCACAGATGATGTAGATGAATAGCTCTTTTATTATAAGAAGTGGGTAGCAGTGAGAACTGCCTTTGGTGATGAGTGACTGGAACTGGAAACTTGAGACGTTGGAATGTGACCAGAAGGAACTTGGAGGGACCGGACTGGGACCGGCAGGTAGGCTGACTGAGCTGGTCGGGTTACTAGTAGATGGGCTTGCAGACGGATGGTAGCATGGAAGCTACTTGTTGTGGCTTGGGAAACTGTGGGTAGAAGTTGGTAGCTGGGTGGCTATGTTGAGCGGCTGGATAGCCGTGGGTAAACGCTTGTATCTGGGTAACTACGTAGATAGAACTGATGAGCTAGGAACTTGACTCTGGACTGGAACAACGTGGACTGGACTGATGAGCTTGGAACTTGACTCTGGACTGGAACAACGTGGACTGAACTGATGAGCTTGGAACTTGACTCTGGACTGGAATAATGTGGACTGAACTGAAGGGAAATCAGGTAATGCTGAGACAAGGGTTAAACAGGGTGATCCAGATATGCTGTGACAAGGTTGGAACTCAGGTGCAGGCTGGATTGGATAATTGGGAATAACAGGTTTCAGGAAGGAATGGGTAGGTTTGGGAATTTTAGGTACAGGGAGGGAATAGGTAGGTAAAAGGAGCAGGAGTTGATCCACAGCAGTAAGCAAGGCAGGGTGACACGATGCAGGTTACAGAGTGCCAGGGACCAACCAGGAGTAGGGCTAGCAGCAGAGCACAGGCCAGGTATTGCCGTAACAGGACGTCTGGATGCCAGGTATTACTGTAGCAGGTTTTCGGGATGCACCAGGGGTTGCTGTCAGCAGGCTTACTGGATTGCCAGGTTTGGCTGTAACAGGTTTTCTGGAAGCACCGGGGGTTGCTGCCAGCAGATTTACTGGATTGCCAGGTACAGCTGAAACAGGTCTTCTGGATAGCACCAGGGATTGCTGTAGCAGGTTTCAGGGATATACTAGAACACAGAAACAGCATGAACCATACACCACGGGAAGACGAGATGTTCAGGCCCAGAATGCTATCAGGGGAGGATATATATACCATGGGTCTGGCAGCAATTGGTGGATACGGACAGGTGGTCTGGTAGTAGCATTCTGAGTGGTGGAAGGCACAACATGCAGAGGGAGTATTCATCTCTGCAGCTCTGAGAATCAGAACCACACATCAGAACCACACCTGTGATTCCAATCAGGGCTAGCAGAGAGGCCAGGTGCAATAATCAGAGCAAATCCTCCAGGCAAATTACACACACAGATCCATGGCGAAGCTGACAGGGGTAAGTCCCAAGGCAAAAAGGTGAGAACTAGACAGGGTCATGACAGCCATATACTGGGGTTTGCCCCTTTCCGAGTAAGGACAGTAATAGGAGCAACCAAAGAGGAGAATCCCTTGATAAACTTGTGGTAGTAATTAGCGAATCCTAAAAAATGCTGAATGGACTTTAACGAGGTGGGCAAGGACCAGTCAAGAATGGCCTGCAACTTCTGTGGATCCATCTGTAGACCGGTTCCGGAGATGATGTATCCAAGGAAAGGAATGGTCGAGGTCTCAAAGGTGCATTTTTCAAGCTTGCAGAAAAGCAGATTCCTTCTTAGGTGGAGCAGAACCTCTTTGACTTGTGAGCGATGAGAGTGAAGGTCTTGAGAGAAGATTAAAATATTGTCTAAATAGACTATGACTGACTTGTAGAGAAGATCTCTAAAAATCTTGTTACCGAAGTGCTGGAAGACTGCCGGGGCATTGCTGAGGCCAAAGGGCATAACCAGATATTCATAGTGCCCGTCTCTGGTGTTAAAGGCAGTCTTCCATTCGTCCACTTCACGTATGCGGATCAAGTTGTATGCACCTCTGAGGTCGAGCTTGGTGAAAACGGAAGCTCCCTTCACCCTATCAAACAACTCAGTTATGAGCGGGAGCGGATATCAATTCTTGATGGTGATATCGTTAAGTCCTCGATAGTCGATACAAGGACAAAGTCCACCATCTTTTTTCTTTATGAAAAAGAACCCTGCTCCAGCGGGCGAACTGGAGGAGCGAATAAACCCCTTCTCCAAGTTTTCTTTGATATTATCAGACATGGATAGGGTCTCTGGCAAAGAAAGGGGATAAATTTGTCCTTGAGGTGGAGTTTTTCCTGGTACTAAATCAATGGGACAGTCCCATTCATGATGAGGAGGAAAAGTGTCAGCTCCCTGTTTACTGAACACATCACTAAAGTCCTGGTAGGCCTCAGGGAGACCTTCTAAGGGTTTCACATGAGAGTTTCATATAGGAACTACTTGAGGAAGACAGTTGAGGAAACAAAATGGACTCCAGGAGGCAATTTGCAAGGACGTCCAATCAATATGAGGATTATGTCTTTGAAGCCATGGGAGGCCCAAGATTAATTCATAAGAGGCTTTCAGAATCACAAGGAAGGATATACTTTCTACAGGGAGTGCCCCAACTTTGAGCTTTAGAGGTTGGGTGTGATGCAAAATTCTCCCACCGATAATTTGGCTACCATCTATAGCCATTAAAGGTACTGGACAGGGCAGCCACTCGGTGGGTATGCGATGTCTGTGAATGAAGTCTGAAGTGAGAGAGTTCCCGGCTGCTCCAGAGTCGAGCAGGGCTGGAACACTTAAGTAGACTTGGTTCACCTCCAACAAGGTATGCAATTCCATAGATACTCCTAACCTAACCCCTCTATCATAGGTTAGGAGGGGGATTTTCCCGGACGAGAAGGGCAAGACTCGAGACTACCAGACAGGTCCATGTGGCCAGTACAAACTGTCATGGACTGGGGAACTTGGTATTGTGGACCTGAGCTGGGTTGTAGAACAGAGATACCTGAACCTGAGAGTAGTTGGAATTTGGATGGTTTAATATAATTTCTGCTCATACAGATATGATAGGGACTGTGATATGAGATGTAACTTATAGTCCTCTGTGCAACTGGAAGATACTGATATACTGTAAAGCAAAGTCACTGAAAAGTCACTGAACTTGGAAGATGAACTGTAACAAAGAACTGTAGACTTGAAAAAGTAGAACTTGGAAAATAGAATTAAAATCTTGAAATATGAGTCTGGGTTGGGGTTTGCTGGTTGAAGTTGAGAACTTGAATATGACTGGAGATAGCCGGTTTGTAGTATACTGGATTGGAGAGGAGCACTTGAGTATAACTCCGGACTGGAGTATGCTGGATTAGAATGGTGCACTTAGGTATGACTCCGGGCTGGAGTATGCTGGATTGGAGTGGTGAACTTGAGTATGACTCCGGGCTGGAGTACACTGGATTGGAGTGGTGAACTTGAGTATGACTCCGGGCTGGAGTACGCTGGATTGGAGCACTGTAGTAACACAGGAACATGGGTTGCACCCGAGGAATACTGGAACAGGCTTAGGCACTGTAGCAAACAGGAACATAGGATTCACACAAGGGGCACAGGAACAAGCGTCATGCTGCGGCAATGGACATTGTTGTACTGGCAACTAGCCTGTGTCTCTGGAGGGCCTTTTATACTGTCAGGCAACTGTGGATTGGCTAGAGCTGGCAGAGAGCGTTGTTGACTGGATGCACACACACCACCTGACCTGATCCAAGATGGCCACGCCCATGATCCGGAGGACTTGCATGCTGGCACGCTATGCGCGCAAGGAACTGAGGCAGTGACACGCAGGCCAGGTGGAGGCCCCACACAGGAGACCACAGGATGCAGCAGCCGGCAGCTCGGCAAGCCACAATGACACAGGCGCATGGGTAAGTGCAAGGGTCTGAGACGGAGGTCTCTAGCATGGTTTGTGACAGATTTGATAAGTAGGATGAAAACCAGTATCAGACAATGTCCTGAAGACCTAGTGATTGTAGTGTTTGTATGAGAAGAGATTGGTCAACAGTACCAAATGCAGCAGAGAGATGTAGAATAATAAGAAGTGAGTAATGGCTTTTAGACTTAGCAGTGATCAGTTCATTCACTACCTTAATAACTGCGGTCTCTGTGGAGTATTGGGATTGAAAGCCTGAATGCAGTGGGTCCAATAAGTTGGGCATATGAATAAAGTGCTTAGGCAAGTCTGTCAAATAGCTTGGTGGGTCATGGGAGCTGAGAGAAGGAATGGTAATTTGAGAGAGAGAGATACAGTAGGGTCAGAATTTTGGGGCTTTTTAGAATATGAGTAACCATTGATTTTTTTAATAATTAGAGAAAGAGAGAGAAAGAGAGAGAGAGAGAGAGAGAGAGAGAGAGATTCTAGTTAAGTTTGGGGTGAGCACAAAAGGCAGAGCCCTGTTTATTTGTGATGGTATAGGATCAAGAGGAGAGGTAGAGTAATAGAGTAGGAGGATGAGAAAAGTAGATACGTCAACTTCATGTGTGGGTCAAATAAAGAGAAGGTGCCAGAGGGTTTGGGGAAGAAATTGAGCAGGTTGCTGCCTTAGGAAGAGCATATCAATATCAGATCTTATTATTCTCTGACATTCCAATAAAAAATTGTAGGGTCAAAGAATGACACAAAATCCATCTGATGATTTTTGTATACACACATAGGAAAAATGAGGGGCTGGGCTGCACATCCTAATATTAAACATGATAATAGGTGCTACCATGCTGAGACCTGTAGTTCTACAGCAAACAAGAAGAGGAGAGAAGCAGGTGCACACTATAAGCACTAAGAATTCTAATGATCAAAAAGTCTTAAATAAACTGCAACAATTAACATGGTTTTAAAAGTAAGGTCTCTTAGTACATGTTTGCCCAAAGATGTTTGCCCACCTACCATGTCACGGTGAACCTTATACAGGTGGGTCCCTAACATCCCTAATACTGACACACTAATTACTTTTTGTAGGACTTACATTTCATAGGGCCCATTAGATGTGTGTAGTGCAATGCAAGGACCCATACCAATTAAAATCACTTGGGTCAGGTAGGAGTGCTAGCCCAAGAGAAGGGGTCTCACCTTTAAATGTACCTTAAATACACACATACAGTAGGAAAAAGGAGGGGCTGGGCTGCACATCCTAATATTAAACATGATAACAGGTGCTACCATGCAGAGACCTGTAGTTCTACTTCTACAGCAAAAAAGAAGGGGGTAGAAGCAGGTGCACACTATAAGCATAGATCTGGTGTGCAGGGAGCATTATGAGCTGCAGCCCTATCCAATCTGTAATATCAGGCCCCCATGCAAACTAGTCACCCAGTTCCAGTGCTAAAAAGCTGCACATGTCTAATCTGGGAATTTATGTGTAGTATGACCCAGTAGAAATGGGTAGGATTACTCAGTCAGAGATTGAGCAGAATGACAAGATCAGCATGCATGCGGTCAGAGGGGTAGATTTGCAAAAGCTTCAGACAAGTGGAGGTGTTGCCCATAGCAACCAATCAGATTGCGTCTATTATTTTTTTCTAGGATGTACTAGAGAAATGATACCAAAAGTCTGATTGGTTGGATATGGGTAACATGCCAGGAAGCCGGTGTAGCAATTCTAGTTTAAAGTAAAGTGAAGTTAAATTAAAGCTGAATAATTGTAAATCAATCCACAAAGTGGCAGGCTTATCATAAAGGGTTTGAAAAGGGGATACAAAGTATTGTCTCATACTTTTGCAAATGCATTATTGCCCATCACTAAAAATAAATAGTACATGGGTTGTTTACTTCCAGAGCCCGACCAACTCCCCATCGGCACCCGAGACTATTGCTTCTCCCATTCCACACCCCCTTCTATAGGCACAGTTCAGCAAAACAAGGTGCTTCAGCAGTGGTTGATTGCACACCACATCCCCCATGCACACCCATCAAGCAGCCATACGGCAACCCTGTATTGTGGAGACTATAGTTCATTTGAAAGAGAAAACTTTCTGGCGGCTGTTGACAGGCAGGCCCCTAAGCCCCAGCAGGATATTCACAGGGTAGTAGAAGCTGGCCCTAGGAGCCAAGTGAGAGGAGAAAGGAGGAGGATCAAGCAGGTCCTGGTAGGTACCAGTGGAATGGTCAGTGGCATGGATGCTGCATAGCAGACACTGCTTCAAAAATCCTATTGCAGCAGGTCCAAGGTTTTATATCACAGGCAGGTGAGTAGCAGTGAGGATGCATAATGTGAACTGGAAGCACTGGGCAGTACAATTTGAACTACACTATGGAACATACAAAAATATATAACAAAAATAATCTTCAAGTGCTCAGATCTAAAACCGTCCCTTTCAGAAAATACTCATGAGACGGTACCCTAAAACTAGGTATGAGGAGACATGCACAATATTCAGTATATAAACCCCACCTAATCAAACTGATGGTCCCCAGCTAAAGCCTAATACCAGACATGGAACAACTGGCCAAACAGCCTATGTCTTTCTATCTTGATGACCCGGTCCCTCTGCTCTGCATCCGTCCACAGTTCCAACCAAATGGTAGATCCTTATTCTTCAGTTGTGCGCTTCTTATGTATTTCCATTAGACCCGGAAGACGCGGTCCAAGCCTCTGTGTTGTATCTGCAACATCACTTTTGGTCACGTGCTTCAGGGTTCTTGAAGTTTAGTAACCGGAAAATAGGAGAATAGTTCCTGTGAATTCGTATAGGGTGGAGTGTCTGCCGTATTGACAGCGGCCATCTTATTGGGGATTTTCATTAGCATCCAAAGGGTAACCATTTTCCAAATCCATATAAAATACTTATAGAAACCATTTGACTTCAAAGTCTTTGTTAAGACCGGTAGGTGTAAGAGTTTTGAAATTATATATCATTTGCATTTCATTTCTCGCTAATTTCTGTGTGATATCATTACCTCTGACATTGGCTTTAATCTTTTTTAACCCATAAACATTTTTTATATGGCCAGTATCACATTTGTGTACCTCCTTAAAATGACAGGAAAGGGCGTGGGTATGGAGACCTTTGCATATATTACGTAAATGTTCCCCTATCCTAGTTTTCAGGGGTCTACTTGTATGGCCTATATAGAATTTTCCACATGTGCACTCAATGCAATAGATTAGATTAGAAGAATGACAGGTCAAAAAATCCTTAATTTTATGCTCTCTTTCATTAATAATAACTTCAGTTTTCTTATTCCCGAAGATATTCTTAATATTTTTGCAACCAATACAAGACCCACATCTGTAAATATCCTCTGAAGTGATATTTGCAGGCTTGGGAGATATACAGTAGGATGTAGGCTCCTAACCAATTTAGTTTTTAAGTTTGGAGCCCTCCTAAAGATACAGACTGGGTCCTTTGGAAGGTCCCCTCCAATTATAGGGTTTTTCTGTAATAGGGACCAATGTTTTCTTAAGTTTTTTTTCGCTGGTGTCGGGAAGAGAAATCAGCGATAAAAGACCACTTTAATCTTTCATCCCTCCCTTTCCCCTTCTCACTTGTTTTCAAATAGACTTCTCTGTCTAAGTTGGTCACGATTTCAAGAGATGCATCAACCTTATTCTCATTATAGCCACACGCTTTGAAATTTTTTTTCATCTCTATGGCTTGAGATAGAAATGTACTTTGATCCGTACAATTTTTCTTTAACCTCTTAAACTGACCCATTGGTATAGTGTCCAACCAATTATCATGGTGACAGCTATTTCTATTTATATAAGATCTAGAATCTGCGGGATTAATAAAATTCTGTGTCTTAATTTGTTCCTCATCAATAACAATGGTAAAATATAAAAAATTAACACTCTCTTTACTGATATCAAATGATAGTTTGATGTTTCTGTAATTTTCATTTAATATTCACAGGAGGTTCCCATTCCATATACAATCCCTTTCCCACATACCCCATACATATTTTTGCATAGCTCTGGGCAAACCTGGTGCCCATAGCAGTACCTCTCTTCTGTATATAAAAATCATCTTTAAAAATGAAATAGTTATTAAAAAGAATAAAATTTATAGCTTCAATAAGAAATTCCCATAAAGCTGTGTTAATAGTTGAGTTGGTTAAAAGTCCCTTGACTGCCTCTAATCCTTGATGATGATCGATAATCGTACAGAGTGAATTTACATCAGCAGGAACCAGAAAATAATTATCTTCCCATACAATAATCTTTAAAATTTCTAAAACATCCCCTGTATCTTTTAAATGGGAAACTTTCAAAGAGACAAAGGGCTGTAGATTGAAATCTATATATTGAGACAAATTTGAAGTTAAAGATTCTACTCCAGAAATTATGGGTCTCCCTAGAGGTTGTACTCTGCTTTTATGAATCTTAGGCTGGACATAAAGAGTTGGAATTACGGGATATTCTACCCATAAAAACTTCAGTTCTGCCTTTGTAAAGATGCCTTTAGAGTCATATTTCTTCAAAAGTTCCTTTAATAATAAAGCCATTTTTTTGTCGGGTCTCCCTGTAGCTTCCTATATGTATTTTTATCTTCTAATTGTCAATAGATTTCAGCTTCATAATCCTTTTTATTGCATAGAACAATCCCACCCGCCATGTCGGTGGGTTTTATAGTTCGATTTTTGTCTTCCACAAGGGTTTTTAAACCTTTTCTTTCTTTTTTGGTAATGTTTTGTTTGAACTTCTTAGATTCTAGTTTTTCCAAATCCGCCCTTACCAAACTGCTGAATGTATCAATAAAACAACCTTTGAGGTAGGAGGGGAAGAAAGTGGATTTGGGTTTGAATGGGGTTATGGTTTGAATCTCTTGTTTCTTTCATCTTTTTGTAATTTAAAAACTTTTTTAGAGTAAGTTTTCTTATGAACTTCAAGAAACCGGAAGCACATGACCGGAAGTGATGTCGCAGATACAAGACAGAGGTTTGGACCGTGTCTTCCGGGTCTAATGGAAATAGATAAGAAGTGTGCAACTGGAGAATAAGGAACTACCATTTGGTTGGAATTGTGGACGGGTGCGGAGCACCGGGACCGGGTCATCAAGATAGAAAGGCATAGGCTTAGTTTGTCCAGTTGTTCCATGTCTGGTATTAGGCTTCAGCTGGGGACCATCAGTTTGATTAGGTGGGGTTTATATACTGAATATTGTGCATGTCTCTTCAACCCTTGAAAAAGATACAATTCTGTGGAGGAGAAATGTGGGGAGCATTTGGACACTTTCCAGGGAGTTTTTTTCAACAACTTCCGGGGACGCCTGATGTTTGGACTTATGCTTTTGTTGTCTACTCTATCTGTATACCACACCATCTGGTGAGAGTCCATCTGTCCTTCACTTTTTATTTTTATGACTGTTAAATTCTTTGTATGAAAATTAAAATAGTATTACACTATTTGGAGCTGTTTTCCATTTCATATACGATTGTGAAAAATGTGTACCGTACCTTGAGAAGGAGAAGTTCCTATTCTGGAAGGAGATCCACTAATCTTATACCCCTCTGCTGTTTTTCCTACTTTATTTATAGTAGACCACCATTTCTGGTACGAGTTTAAGAGTTACTTCAAAGGGTGGTGTCAAGCTTTGTGGTGATATAAAGTGAAATACCCCTAAAATACTACACTATGGGATTTCCTTGTTTTCTGTATGCGTTTTAGGGTACCATCTCATGAGTATTTTCTGAAAGGGACAGTTTTAGATCTGAGCATTTGAAGATTATTTTGGTAATATATTTTTGTATGTTCCATGTTGGTGAAGTGTGGGTGACACTATCTTTACCTTTATGATCACAGGCTGCTGAACAGGCGCATGGCAATTGGGATCACTATCATCTTCAGTATTTGAACTACACTATGGCATATGATCTAGGAGCATTGTGGATAATGTGCTGGGGGCACTGTGGCATAATGTGAACTGTGAGATAATGTGAAATGGGGGCACTACTGGGAGTATATATATGGGGCTGGCACTACCACTAGGCAGATTTAGGCAGCTGCCTAGAGCGCCAGCCACTTACCACTACTGGGGGAACAGCATAGGGGAGGGATTGCTACTGGGGGCACTATATAAGGGTTACTGCATACGGGGGACTACTACTGGGGGGAGATCGGTATGAATGACCGCTAGACCTATGTCCGGCGGTTCAAATCCCGACGCCGGAAGACCGGCAACAGTGAAGATCCCAATTGGTAAGTAAAGTAACTATACCTAACCCTCTCCCCTCCATAATCCTAGCTTAGGGGTGCCTAACTCAAACCTCCCCCCTAGTGCCTAACCCTAACCCTCCCCTGTAAATGCCAAAACCTAACCCCCCATCCATGCAGCCTAAATATAACCCTCCCCTCAGGGGTGCCTAACCCTAACCCCCCTCCCTCTAACCCTCTCATGGGGTGGTGCCTAATGCTAAATGCTGGTTGGGAGCCCCTAACCTAACCCTCACCCCCAGGCTGTCTGCCCCGCCGCCCAGCTTACCTTCATTTGGTATGCTAAGCGCCAGGCTCCCAGGGTCGGGATTGCACTTTAAAGAAGCCGGTGTACAGCATTTCGACTTGGTGGCTTCCTGACTGCATCCCTACTGGGGGCACTGCATTGGTGGAACCACTACTGGGGGCACTGCATAGGGGGGATTACTACTGGGGGCACTGCATAAGGGGGATTGCTACTGGGGGCACTGCATAGAGGGGATTACTACTGGGGGCACTGCATAGGGGGGACTACTACTGGGGCACTGCATAGGGGGGGACTATTATTGGGGGCACTGCATAGGGGGATTACTACTGGGGGCATTATGTAAGGGGCACTACTGGGGGCACTGCATAGGGGAGCCACTACTGCTGGCACTACTGGGGGCACTGCACAGAGCAGACCACCAGGGCTTTAACTAGGGTAGTGTGACCTGTGCCATGGCAGAGGGCACCGCAGGACAAGAGACACCAATGCTCTTTCTTGCACAGGGCACCAAAAAGTATAGTTACGGCTCTGCAGACCACTACTGGGGGCACTGCATAGGGGAGACTACTACTGGGGGCACCGCATATAGGGGATCACTACTGGGGGCACTGTATAAGGGCTTCTGTAGCTATCTGAGGGTGGGGGGCGCAAGGCTGAAGCTATATCTAGGGTGCCAAGAAACCTTGCACCGGCCCTGATACATGATACCTTTTAATAACATCACCAGTTGATCATTTTGTCAATTTTATTGGTAGGGAACCCCACAAATTAGTTGCCTTGGGGGCCTCCACAAATCCTAACCTGGCCCTGGTAGGCTGAGTACAATAAGGGCATGTTCATACAATTGCAAACACATGTAGACTGGGACACATGCACATTATTGAAGAGATTTTAGCAGTTTTAATGAATTAATGACTAATATCATTGTGTTTGATGCAAATAAAATAAGTGGCTAAAAACATAAGCACAAGTGGTATGCACAGTAATGCTGGCCATACACTATCGTGATGCGATTCATCATACGATTTCCCTTGAACTCCCCGGCAGCTCCCTGGCAGTCCCGGCCGCACAATTTGGTGCTTTTTTCACACACGATCTGCATACGATTACAACGGATAACATGGGCTGCACATCTGATCATAAGATACGATCTAAGCGCGGCAGGAGCGCGCATCAGATCGTATCCTACCTAAATACGACATGATTTCCACACAATTAATCGTACGATGTGTCTAAAATAGTGCAATCGGCCAGGAATCACCCTACTCACCTGCAAGAGGTCCATCTCATGGCTGTGTAGCTATCTCTTGCACCAAGCATGGATCAGGTGCCAATGCTGATTCTCATGATGACGGTTGTAACTGTGGACTGAAAAACAGTGGCCGGTAGAAAGCGGTGCTGCTTTCCACTTAAAGCCATACAGATACTCGCAGTAGCATAAAGAGCGAGATGCACTAAACGGAAAATGCGGTAAAACCCCTGTTTATGGGGTTCTACAGCATTTTCCATATGCCCTATGGGCCTGATTCAGACCCGTTCGCTATATGCATGCGCTCACAAGCGGCCCGATGTTCTGCGTATGCACATGCACACGCTTCATTCTGTGCGTGCGTGAACTACTCACTGTGATCGCATACCGCTCGCTCGCCCAGCAAAGGCAGCCCAGGGTAATGAGTGACAGGAGAGGCCGTTTGTGGGTTTGTGGGTGGTAACAGGGGCAGGACAATAATAATGGGGGGTTGGAGATGCGAACGTAGGCGTGCCTGGGTGTTTCAACGCCGTTTTAGAGGCATAATTAACAGGCAGCGTCATAGCACACTCCACTTGCCTTTTTTTTACACTGATTTCTTTGCAATGCTTGCGGTAGGGTAAAGCAACCTCAAGCACTGCGTTCACATCTGATGGTGCCCGATGTACCAGTGTTTTAATACACTTCCTGGAGATTTCTTGTTGTTGGTGGGCGGCTCTGCCTGTGCGATTGGGCGTACGCTCAGACAAAGTGGCCGCATGCTAAGACATGGTGGGCGTGCTTATGGCTTGGCGAGCGATCGCTTTCTGTGGCGTCACTTTTAAAAATCTTAATTTTTTAAAAAAAAACCTCTAGCGAGCGTATGCATCTAGCAAGCATACGCAGATAGCGACCGGGTCTGAATCAGGCCCTGTGTGCTGGCCGCTGGGCTCCAATGTGGTGGATAATGCGTTACCCTATAGAAGCCTATGGCTTCTACCACATTGTGCTGCTATGAGGGATCGGATCCCTCCCAGCATGCCCTGCGGTCACCGCGTCACTCTGCGTATGCGCAGATGGACTCCCGGGTGATAAACCTGGAAGTCCAGGGCACAGCGGAGATCACAAAGGACAGCTCTTATCGGAAGAGCTGTCCTTTGCTGTACTGATCGCATATGTTAGTGCATATGCGATCAGTACAATCAGTACAAATGCGATGACTGGCACTAAGTTTTGCACTGTGTTAATGCATCCCGCCCAAAGTAGTAAATCTGGTTTCCACAGCTTCCCATATTGTGTCCAACTTAGAATCAGGCATTTATGGTGCAAATTCAGCAAACACTACATCAGCTATTAGGTCTTGATTGCTAACCTGGGGCTGCAGCGCAGACCAAAGCTAGCAGAGGAAAGCCGTATAAAACATAACCACTAATGTTTTTTAATATAGGCATGTGTCTACGTAAACGTAAGCACTTTAGGGGTTAATTTGGGGTGTTGTTTATACTGGTAAGTATTGAGGTTAGGGGGAGGGTTAGCCTAAGGGGTTAGCTTTAGGCATTAGGGGGAGCACTAGGGTTAGGCTGTGGGGGGAAGGTTAGGTTTAGGGAGGCCAATCCCGGGATTGGCATCGGCATGATCCTGGAATTTTAATCTAAAAATGGCCGGGATTGAATCCTGGGATTGGAAGCTTCCAGTCCCGATCCCGGAATTGGATTTAATGTTTTTAGATGCCGGACAGCGCAGAGCACCTCCAGCAGAGTGCTAAGACACTGCCCAGCTCCTCCATCCCCCAACTGTGCGCCCTGCGCAGCTTTACGTGAGGAAACAGGTCATGCTGCATAGCCCTGCGCTGGCTTGTCCACCCACCAACTCACCGCTGCTGAAAGCCCCTGCAGCCGAAAGCCCCAGCTGCCAGTAAATCACTATGGGGGTTAGGTAAGGGGCTTTTTTCTTTTAAACCAACCGAATCCCTGTTATTTCGAATACTGGAATTGAAAAAAGCCCCGGGATCGGTTTCCCTAGTTAGGGTTAGGCTGTGGGGTGGTTAGGTTTAGGCTGCAGGGGGGGAAGTTGAGTATTAGGCTGTTCTGTTGGGAAGGAGAACTAGGTTTAGGGGAAGGGTTAGGATACTTACCTTCAGGTGTCTGTATCCTAACCCTGTCGGGATGCCGGCGCTGGCATCCCGTATCCAATTTACTAAGAACATGATGGGAAGTGTCACAACTCATGGATAGATAATGGATGCTAGCCCTTACTTTAGGATTGGCGAGACCTAGACTGAGGTGTGGAGTCTAACATGCTGACGGTTTTCCCCAGGTACCCCTGCAAAGCTGCATCCAACACACAGGTCGCGGCCCTCAAACTTGGTTCCCAAGTACAGGTTCTGGTGTTCTCTGGATTAGAGAGGAGTACAATGCAGGCATACCATGTAGTCCACAAGCCAGATCAGAACCAAACAAACAAGACGGTACCAGGGAGCAGACGTAAAACAGGTAATGGAGGAAAGCCAAGGACAAAACCAGAATACCAAGTGTAGTGCCAGGAAGGCGACAGAGTCAGGTCACAAATGAAGCCACTGGAATGCTGGAGTATAATTTGGGATCTTATACTCTGGCACTTGTTTAGTGCCCAGAGTCTCCCTCTTTTAGGGAGGATTTCGAATCTTGCACCAAATGTGACATCACATTTGGCGCACCTATCTCCTTAAATTTTCCTGCAGGTCAGCATGTACTCCCCTTAGGGACCTGTGGCCAACTACACTCCACAGCTGCAGGATGGAGCCAGAACCAGGGACTCAAGCAGCAGGTGCCAGGGACTTCCCGCTTGCAGACTGCTGCTGACTGGGACTAAAGTGTTTTCGGATCCAGTAAGTGACCGGATCAGGCACACTGTGACACTTAGTAAATAAACCCTGTAATATTTAATCAGGAGCCCATTTGTTACTAGATGGTTAGGCACAGTGCTATATTTCAGCAGGAACTATGGGCCTGATTCAGAGCTGGACGCTCTAAAAGAGCGCTCGCTCTGAATCAGGGCAGCCTCCTGGCCGCTCGCATAGCTGTGGGTGACCACCCACAGCTATTGCGAGCATCCAGGATGATGGTCGCGATGGTCAAGACCATCGCGACCATCTGGCTTGCGACGATACCCTTGTGGTAGGGTCTCGTGGCCGCAAGCCCCACTCGTGATGTCAGTGGGGCCGCCCACAAACGGCAGGCATTCGTTTGGGAATGCCTCCGTTTGTGAAGCCACCCCCCTGCCACGCCTACAAAACGGGGTGAGCTGTCGATCAACATCGACAGCCGCCCCTTTTGTATTGAGCCATGGAGCGAGTGCTTTTTGCGCTCGCTCTGGGCTCGCGCGTGCGCACTCGGCCACAATCGACCTGCTTGCAAGCGGGTCTGAATCAGGCCCTCAGTTCCTGAACCTCTCATTAACTGTGATGTAATGTTCTGGGCCAAAGTGAATTATCCATAAGATAAGTTTTATTTTAAAGTCCCCTTTTAGTGCCTTCTTCTCTAAATACTATATATATGTATATGTAACATATATAAATGTGTATAATATATATATATATATATATATATATATATATACATAGTTGTTTTTCTATAGCTCCAGCCCCAAAAACTCCACCCACAGTTACTGAACCTATTTTTCCAGAATAATAGCCCTGGTTAAGCATAAACAACATCATATCATCTACCTATATTCAGGCACTGATATAACACTTTGTTATATTTATTGCTACATACCCCAGTGTAAAAGGTGACATAATGTTACCTGGATGGAACATGACGTGTTAGTTCGTTAGACACGCTTCTTAGCATTCTGCTCTCAAGTCATAAATTATTTCCATTATGCCTTTATTGGTTTCATATTTAAGTGAAAGTGACTAGCATTTTCCACATTGAAAACTGTTGACATGAATTACTTTGAATTTGCCACTTTTTTATTCATTTACAGAGGGTCACCACCCCAGCCGAAGTGTCATTTTACTACCAATCGCTGTCATATATTAAACATTTGAAAAACAAGATTCTTGCGTCTAGAGAGTAGACAGAAGCATAAAAATATGTTTTATCCTTTATGTCTAGACATACCTTTCAGAAGACTGATACAGCGCCCTGGCGCCCACACGTTTCTCATATGTATATATAGACCTCTAATGGTTATTGAAAGTCTTTTTTGTTATGTGTGAAAAAATCTGGAAAAAAAAAAGACAATTCTCTGGGGGTTGGTTACATTTGCTACCCAGTAACCAGCTGAATCCATGAAATAGGAATTGCAAACCTGAAGAGATACTGCACTGTGCTGTGTTTTCTCAAGTTAGGGCAGTCAGGTAGGAATAAAAACTTGAAAGTTGTGGCTCCCGGTGCCTTAATTTCTCTGATCTGTGTCGGCATCTGACTTCAGAGCTCCAGCCAATTACTACACTGAGTAATTGTACACCAGGGCGCTCCTATGTTTGGCCTGTAACTAAAATGGAATATGGAAATCTTTCTCATTGTGTCCCTAGAAGTCAAAAAAATAAAAGACTCCCTTACCACAATGTCAATGGGTTGCCGGTTACACCTGCCATTTTCTGTTATTCATTATTAAATCAGCATTTAAACAAGGTTACAAGTGGCCTCAAGCTTTATGAAAAAATGACACACTGTAAGCATTAGTGAAGAAAGTTACTATATTTTTTTACTAATGTTTTAATGCTCTTAAGGATTTTCCCAACATAACTTGGATGTTATTTTATTTTCCTTTGCTCCAGTAGTAGCACAGTAGAATTTCTTGAACTAGAGCCAGCTTGAACATTAAAACCAGGTGCTTGCACTGGCAGAATTCAGAATAACACCTGCAAATGGAGTTAAGATTACATCATGGGTTGTGCCCAGATCCCACAAAAGACTCTATACTTCATCTCAAGTAACATTATAATTTTCAATTTGAGACTTCAGACAATGTAGCATTGGCAAATATAAAAGTCGAAAAGGCCAAATATATCAGGTCTAATATATTTCACTAGGCCAATGAGACAGTTTGATTTTTTTTTTTCTTTTTTTTTTTTTTTAAATCCCACAAATTTAAACCTGTTTAATGAATTTATTACAGAAAGGCGACCAGTTTGCTGAGTTTTGAAGATTAATGAATGACAGTTTTTGTTTTCGATAGATTTGGTTTCAGTAACTCAACAAAAAAAATGCTCTTTTGCATGTAATTATTTTTATAGTAGCTTGTTGTATTGTGTCCAACATCTTAAATTAGTCATAAGTCCACTAACAGTTCTAAAGGGTCACTGCAATTACTGGAACAAAACACATACAAAAAAATATTATGCACTTTATTTACAAAACAGAGATGACACTTGCATGATTTGCAGTAAAATATGTCCTAATAAACTACTTTATTAATTGACAAATACTGTTTTTAATAACTTTCCTGCAAAGGATGAATGAGAAAACAGTCGCCATTTGGTTATGCATGACCTGAATGGAAATAAGCTTTTCTCCTGTGCAGCTGTCGCAATGTCACAAAATTTTATGTCTGAAATTCTCTCGATTCAAAATGCAAGTGTTTAAAAAAATTTCTGAGCTCTGTCTCAGAAGAATATAACCAGTACAGTAATAAGAAACAGGTAAATAATGTAATTCGGGCCTGTTTTGGTTCCTACGTTATCATTAATATCAATAACATTCATTTCCATTCATTTCTAGTAAATTTTTATCACCTCACAGCTCACAATATGGGCCAAAGGCTCCAGCAAACTGGCTGGCTAAATTAAGTGACAGAGCAAAGGCTCAAATACATGGCAGTTTCACCACTATTTACTATTTTACTAATTATTAACTGGTTAATATTTTTTCCAAAAAAGCCCCGAATTTAAGAATTATGAAATGATGTACATAATAGTTATTTAAACCTGATTCAATATAATTATGCAATATGCAGATTTGGCAATAAAATTATAGTACAGTAAAGTTTTGAAGCCATTATTTACATAATTTGATAATGTATTTAAAATCAACAGTTTAGGGAAATTTTTTTTATACTATTAAAATAAATTACTGTGTATGTATATATATATATATAGACACAGTATATTTTTATATAAAAAATATATATATATATATACAGTACAAACATATTTATCTATATATGTACTGTATATATATATATATATATATATATATACAAAATAGCAACCAGCACACTCTGTAGCAAAACATCAGGCTTTGCCTGGGGTGATAAACTGTTGGTACTCTAACGGCACCAAATCAATATTCATAAATTTGCAGTTCAGCAGGATTCACTCAACAGGGCTTTTTATTGTAGGAAAAGATAATATTACTTTATTGGATCACATCACTAGTGCCATAGTCGACATTTCGACCGTCAAAGCGCGGCCTTTCTCAAGACATCATCCGTGCAGAGGACAGAAACAAGCACACAACTCTAGCCCCACTTGAGCTCCTTAAAGTACCAATGTCAATTATTCAATAAATAAACTCCTCCCATAGACTCCCCCCGGGATCGGAAGTCGAGGAAAACTTATCTAAATGTCACATTAGTCGCGTTATTTACTCTCCCAAATAACCCTTTAATAATCGTCACTACTTCAATGACTTAACCAACTTACCAGGGTGTGTAATCCATCCTGTGTTGCGCCTCCCTAGCATGAGATCACAATTCCGGTGTGCGTGTCACGCACCCAGAAGACACGTGATTTGCGTTCCAGCGGGGATCTGTAGCGCATCATTTCCGGAGCGCGACGTAACATCCCCGGGCCAAACACCGCTACTGTCAGTTCCTATCTACTATACAACACAGCAGCACAATCCTGCTGCAACAGAAATCTATATTTAAAGCGCAGCGTCAAACCTGAATATTCAAATGGACAAAGGGCTGAATCACATGTGAACACCTTATATCTTACAGGCACAACAAACAACTCAAGGGGCAGAGTTATGTCCAAGTCATACAATACAGAATAAATAATATTAAATATTAAATAAAAAATAAAAAGTGCATACCATCACCAACAATAATAAAAAATCATAAAAAAATCCTATCATATCCCTATATCAATGAGTTCCTGGGAAAAACTAAAAAGTAATAATAAAAAAAGAAAAACTGGAAAAAAATTAAAAAATTAGAACAATAATGTCCTTTAGGCAAAAACAACATAGAAAAAATGCCTAATAAAAAATATATTAATATATATCTCTAAGGATGGCAAATCTCTGGCTCATAGAAAATGATGCAAATAATTGTACTCGTTTAGGCCACGTGGGGCCACCGTATCCAGTTGGTGTATCCATTTGGATTTTTTTCTCAGCAACAGGCGGTCTCTATCACCTCCCCTCTTTAGGGGGGGACCCAATAAATCATCATATATTTGATTGTAGATATTTGATGTCTCAATTGAAGAAAGTGTGCCGCCACCGGCTTATCGGTGGTCCCTCTTCCATAGTCAAGCCTAATATCTGATCTGTGTTGGGCCATACGTTCTTGGAAAGTTCTCTTTGTCTTGCTGACATACATTAGCCCACATGGGCATAACAAAATGTATATCAGATGATCCATTTGGCATGACAACCGATGTTTTAACTGAATGTGTCTCCCAGTCTGTGGATGTGGGAACGAACTTCCAACCAGCAGTGCCCTGCAGGTAGTGCAGCCTAGTCAGCGAAAGCATCCTTTCTTCATGGACAACCAATTTTCAGATGAATCTTGTGTATTCAAGGAAGTTGTTCTGTATAGGAGATCTTTCAGATTAGCTTCTCTTCAAATACTCATCAATGGTGGTCTCTTTCCAACCTTGCTCAGGCTTGTATCTGTGCTCAGGAGTGGCCAATGTTTTTTAACGGACCTCTTAACCGCCCGTAGTCCTGTGTCTCCTTGGACACTTAGTATAAGCCTGTCCTCCTGGGTGGGTAGGGATGTAGGTTTTCTAGTCCCTGTAAATAAGTCACGTGCCCTGGTGAGGCTTTTATCAATGATCTTTTTACCATATCCACGAGCTTGAAAACACTGCCCAGTTTCTTTGAATTGCACTTCCGCAAGGTCACTTTCAGAATTATTTCTGAGAACCCTCATAAATTGCGCTACTGGCAAGTTGTTCTTTAAGGCATCTGGATGGTGGCTGGTTGCTAACAGGGTTGTGTTTCTGTCGGTTGGCTTACGATATAATGTGTAAGCCAGCTTTCCACCCTTTTTAAACAACACATCAAGGAAATTCATCTGATATCCATCAATTGCAGAAGTGAAACGCAATGGGCTATCAATACTATTCAGATTTTCTACCATATGCTGGAAAGATTTAACATCACTCCGCCATATTAAAAAGACATCATCAATAAATTGATGGTAATACAGTATATTTTATCGATACTTCGACAAAATATGGTTTTGTTCATATTGATCCATATACAAATTTTCATACACTTGGGCCATATTAGACCCCTTTGCTGTGCCAGATTTTTGTATATAGAAATCATCACCATATAGGAAGTGATTACATTCCAACACTGTACGTAATAATGTAAGTAAAAATTCAATTGGTGGTGCAACATAGGGACCCCTCAGCATACTTTGCCTCTACACCACCATCATGTGGGATGATGGTGTAGAGGGAACTCACATCCAAAGTAGCCAACAAACAGTGCTCTGGCAGATCTTTCAGTGAACTTATTCCTTCTAGGAAGTGGCTAGTGTCTCTTATATAGCTTTCATATTGTACTACGCAGTCTTGCAGATAATAATCAATTAATTCTGCTAGAGGTTGAAGGACTGACCCCCGGGCTGATATTATTGGTCACCCGGGGGGGTCCTGAAGTGACTTATGCACCTTTGGGAGGGTATATAAAATCGTGACTACCGGGAATTCTGTAGTCATGAATTCTGCACATGCATCATTTATCCACCCTTAAAGGAGTGCCAATTCAATTAACCCATCAACCTTCTTCTTGAATCTGGGCATAGGAATAAAGGACACCTTTTCATAGGTGTCTCTATCACTCAACTGCCTTTTAATTTCCAGGTCATATTTAGCATCATCCTGGAGCACAATAGCTCTACCTTTATCTGCTCTACATATCACCACTGAATGGTCATCACGCAGAGCTTTCTGGGCAGATCTTTCTGCTTTACTTAAATGATCAAACTTACTTTGTCTTGCAGTGCCCTCCTTAACCTCAGCATCAACCATTCTCAAGAACGTTTTGATGCTTGTTATTAGAGGACGGATCAAAGCAACTAGGCTTTTTGAATCTGCTTAAAGTTGTCGTGGTTTTATTGTGTTCTTCTGAAAAGAACTCCTTGAGCCTCAGCTTCCTCCCCATTTTAAAATGGTCAATAGACCAATTGAAGCTGTCGAAATTACATGTCGGGACAAAGTTGAGGCCCCTGGAGAAGGGACGTCTCTGCTGCACTAAAATTACGTGTCGATAAATTAAATATTAATGTCTCATTCCCCGTCTGCTGCGAGGATGACCCCTTATATTTACTCCTCCTCGGGTGCGGCCTTCGGGGATTTTTCCGGGGATCATAATCTGCGACCTTGTGGCCATTCCTAAAAAATCACCCGATGGGGGTCTAGCATCAGTACTTTCTGATTTTGATGTTGAATTTGATGTAGTAGTGTCTAATCTCAACTCCCTATTAGGGCGTCTATAATGTCCCCTAAAGACTGGCCGACCTGTATTACCATCACCCGACAACCAATGGTAAACCGTGTGGTTTTTTATAGTTGTATTCAACCATTTCCAACTTTTTCCTTTTAAATGCCACAATATCTGCTTTATATTTCTCTACTTAAATATTTAATTTCTCCAGCCAGGGTTCCGTGCTGTCCAACAGTATGCTGCCAAACTCTTTATCAAATGTGGAAATCTCACTTCGAGTTTTGCTTAAATCTACACCCAACTCCTCTACTACCAAAAGCAGCAGATCTAGGGAGCATTTATTAAGGATCCCACACCATCAGCTGCAGAAACTTGGAATCCTGCGGCCAATGGTGGGTACATTACTTATCCTAACCCCCTGGCTATACGTTTAGTTCTATAGTATTCGGACAAAAATTGCCCGTGCAACATCAGATCAATCTCTTGCTTTCTTAACCTGCTCAATTATTTATAAATCTCTGTGGGTGTCTGTGTAGGTAGAGTATCAAACTCCAATTGTTCGAACAGGACTCTAGCCACATCATCATCCGTAAGGATGACTTGTACATTCTCAGCATCACTGAGTTGTGCATCACTCAAGAAACCCTGACTGGCTAACATCATAAGTATTAAATGCAAAACCACTCTGAAACTATGACAAAGGATCTATAATTAATCCCAGAAGCTCAAATGATGTACATAAAAAAATGTACATAAAAGACAAAAAAATACACACAAAAATGAAAAAAATATATATAATTAGATGAAAACGGGTCCACTCTGTATTCTTTTTAGCTGTAGAAAACAGACAAATCCTCCTTGTGGGTAAAAAACAAAAATAGCAATGAATTCAACAATATACAATATTCTGGAGAAAAAAAATGTACTGTTATCAAATAGCCAGGGTGCTTGGTCAAGAAACACATACATATGTCCTCCCTTATAGCATAGAAAATAGCAACCAGCACACTCTGTAGCAAAACATCAGGTTTTGCCTGGGGTGATAATCCATTGGTACTCTAACGGCACCAAATCCAAATTCATAAATATGCACTTCAGCAGGATTCACTCACCAGGGGTTCTTATTGTAGGAAAAGATAATCCTACTTTATTGCATCACATCAATAGTGTCATAGTCGACATTTTGACCGTCAATGCGCGGCCTTTCTCAAGGCACCACCCGTGCAGAGGACAGAAACAAGCACACAACTCTTGCCCCAGTTGAGCTTCTTAAAGTACCACTGTCAATTATTCAATAAGTAAACTCCTCCCATAGGCTCCCCCCGGGACCGGAAGTAAAATGTATATAGAGGAAAACTTATCTAAATGTCACATTAGTCGCTTTATTTACGATCCCAAATAACCCTTTAATAATCGTCACTACTTCAATGACTTAACCAACTTACCAGGGTGTGTAATCCATCCTGTGTTGCGCCGGACGCAAGGTCTCATATGTAGGAGGGGAGTGCCGGCTTTCTGTATCTTATATATATATGTACATATATATATATTTATACTGTATATATATATATATATATATATATATAGTGTCCTGGTTTGGCACTCAATGCTCCTCCCGGTGTTTGTGGCCTGGGTGCGCGCATGATAAGACATAAGTGTAAGTGTAAAGCCACACAAGGTGTAAAGCCACACAAGGTGGCAAACACAATGCGTCACTCCAGTACTTGCAAAATATCAACTTCTTAATTATATATTTGTAGAATGGATAAGTTTCCAAATGGAATCACATGTAATCATACATAAGGGAGAGACAAAGGAGAGATGTAATGCACTAATCACTTCTCCGGTGGGAGATATCACGCAACAGTTCTTTATGGAAACTTATCCATTCTACAAATATATGGTATACAGTGATATACTATCGACTAACGTTGAATCTGAACGAGACTGTTGTCATACTGCAGGTGCGGACTACAAATATTGAGTATCTTTTAGCACTGGTATTTACCAGATTATTTAGGATCCATCTCCTTTAGATATATTGAAGGATAATTCTGTGATTTTCTACAATTTTTATAATATACATGATAACTTGATGTTTTTTGTTTTATTATTTTATTGTGTATGTATTTTTATTTTTTATTTTTGACTGGTAAAATTGATATATTATGTCAGTGTCTGTTTATTATTAAATTATTTTGGTAATTATATATTTATTTTTAGCCATATTTTCTTTATTTCATTTAGCATAGATAATTAAATTTTAATTCTGTGTTTCACCTGTTATACAGGTGCATTGTTTGGCATGCCATCACAAGCATACTTTGCTTTTCTGCTGCTTCATTTTAAATTCACTCATGCATGTGTATATTTATTGTTTTTTTTATATACATATTAGCTCTTGGGACAGCGGCGGGGGGGGTGGGTTAGGTTTAGGGCTCCCGGGGGGGGACTTAGGGTTAGGCAAGGCACCCCCACGGGAGGTTAGGGTTAGGCTAGGGGAGGGAGGGTTAGGCACCCCCAGGTGGAGGTTAGGGTTAGGTACTTAGAGGGGGATAGGCACAGGGGGGGAAGTTAGGGTTAGGCACCCCTAAGGAGGGTTAGGTGGGTTAGGTTAGTAAATACTTACCTTTAGGATGATCGGGATTTCCTCCTGTCGGGCAGCCGCTGTTGGGAATTGACCCCATACGATAAGCATATTTTCTAATTATTATTTTTTTCTGTTTCCTTAATTGTTCCTTTGTTACTGTATTTGAAATAAACCCTTATAAAATATACTGATGGGGATCATCTATAATTGATTTAAAGTTTGATTTTCATCCATCCTGTATACATCTATCTCTTTCGCTTATGGTCTTCTGTGAGCTCCTCCAAGGTTGTCCGGCCGATGAGATCCAGCTTTGTTTCCGTTCAGTGGGAATTCTAAACATTGGAATTCAGATAAGCTTTAAAGTTCTTTAATTTGGTATGCACATTTGATTTGAGCACCGGTTGCCAATCTTTAGCAATAATACACTATCAGGTGCATGTCTTTTTAAACCTTTTTTTCAGAACTTTCTAATCTGTCTGCCAAACAGGATTCCAAAAAGAGTGCTGACATCTACTTACATTGGCACTACAAATGCCACAATTGCCTTGACAAATGCTGTCAAGATTTGGATAAAAATAATTCCACATGGAAGGGGTGGATATTTTGGTCTCTGCCCAGGTATGTAAATGCACTTAATATCACTGGCATGATGTGCTGCCACTAGTGGTTGATTTACTTTGACACAAATAACATCATCCTCCTGAATTTTATCATCTTGTTCTTGTCCAACAGATTAATCAGATACATAATTATTCCTCTCATCCTGTTGCTCATTTACAGCATCCACAGTTGCATCCTCAATTTATGCCTAAACCATCATCATTACTTTTACTACTACTCTCAGTTGCAGAGGGTGTGAAAAAAGGCTTCCCTAGGATTGCAGTGTCAGTATCAGAAATGTCAGACTCAAACATAGCACTTGTGGACACCCTTAGACTCTCCTTAGGAATATGTGACGTTTGTAATTACACAGTTTGTTCTTTAGCCTAAGTGTTCTTTTTGTGCACTGATTTACCTGTTTTAGAGGTGACACCTCTAAACTGAGAGCGAGAAAGTGTTTCATGTAAGGTTACAGAAAATGCCTGAGTGTGGATGGCCCTGGATTTCGCTATAATTATTCTAGTGCATGAAAGAGCATTAGCAGGACAACAATTCACAAGTAAATGCCATTTTCTGGGCCTTTCCTTGGCACTGCGTGTGTGTTTTATGGCATGTTGGCAATTTTAGTTTTCCATCAATAACTTTTCCTTTCATAGTTAGATGTGATTTTTTTCTTCTTAAAGATTTAAATATTAAATATTGTTTAGCTTTGGCATGCCTTTTCTTACACCTTGTTACCCCTTGACCTTCTTTAAAAGTAGATGTTGAAGTACTATGCCTGCCAGCACTAGTACTTGGATGTTCCTGTTCCTGCAAATAATTAGCTTACAACGAGCAAAAATATAGGTTAAAACAATTTACAGAATGCAAATAATTAGCTAACAATTAGCAAAAATATAGGTAAAGGCAAGCTATACAGTATTGTATATTTTAGCTCTAGAGTAGAGCACATAGTATAAAACATATAACAACCTCCAATGGAGGAATAATTAATGGGTCCAATAAAGCCCTGTGCCAGATAGAAGGTAACAGTTCAGCAGTGGTATGCGCACAGAGCAAGTCCAGATTTTGCTCAGTGTGTCTGTCTAACAGAAACCTTTTCTGGTCACAGGTAGTTGCTTGCAATGGCGACTGATGCGTTTCGAGCTGTGGCTCTTCTTCAAACGCTGTCTTTTTGTAATTAAGTTAAAATAATTTCATAGACAGACCGAGACAGAGAGACAGATAGATAGACAGATAGATAGATATGTAAAGGGATTTTTTTTTACACATTTTCAAAATTCACATGCATACTTCCAAGACATACAAATCACTGAAATAATATTAATAATGAAATTATAGTAATTCTTATCTATACAGGACAATAATTAAAATACTATTCCCGTCTCTGCCGGATTTCTTCTAATCCCCACTGACGAGTCGCCTTAACTGATACTTCAAAATATCTTTTGCAAAATCTACCAGTAAATGATTTCACACGAGTATTATTCCAGAACTGCTTCAATAAAAAAATAATTTTTCTGCTTGTATTAGTTGATAGACATGTATATGTATGTTTTGTTTCTGAAATGTTATGATTAATGAGTTTTACAGCCCATAATGCCTTTTAAGAATTTTCTTTTTATGCCAAACCCAAATGTTTCCAGTTTCTCAGGCTTTATTATCTACCTTCCCCCGGTCAGACGGGCTGTTTTTATTTTGCATGCTGATGATTACACACATACTTAAACAGTTTTGACAGTATTCAGCTGCTGTTGAATTCCAGAAAATCCAAAACATTAAAAATGATAGCATGATCGAAAGTATCTGGGACCAGCATCTTCGCTCTCTCTGACATAAGCATTCATAACTACGGCTTATTCCCTGCACACATAAACGTAAGCCCTCCAACAATGTTCCTTTGTTCAAAGTGTGCACAGTGTAACCTGAGTGCTTGGAAACCCATAACTTTATTCACACTGAAAATTCCTATCAACAATTGCAAGGGAAAAAAAAAAGTGTAGTCTAACTTTTTGTGCTGCATGATTTATTATTGAGCACTAATAATTATTTTTGCTATATTTAAATATTTCTGCTTAAATTATGATTAAAAAAAAAATATGGTCATCTTGCCAAGCTACCATTTTTACTACATCTTTATTTGCCTGATGTCTTATAATATGCATAAATATACAATTATTATCATTATTATTATTATTATTATTATTATTATTATTATTATTCTTGGGCACAATCTGGCAATTGTAGCATTTGCCAGAAGAGCTAGTATATTTGAGAATAATTTAGGATATCACATGGCTTTACTTCCAAACTTTTAGAAAAAAATTTATTGCTCAGCCACAGTCCCCAAATCTATTCTTAACTGCTTTGCTGCTGAGTTTTCTATATGTTGTGTTGATCTCATTTTTCAACGTTTGCTCTCGTCACATTCCAACATCAATATTGGTAATATTTTTATGCAGTAGTCACACAAATTACACTTTCATATTTTTCATAAGACTTTGGGGCATATTTATTAATTATTGCGTTTTTAGACGTTTTGCTGCATGTATCAAAAACACATGCAGGGAAGAGGATCCATCCCTGTGATATGTTAGAAGTAAATTGATTGCTAATGCGATCTCTTCACTTCTCCTTTGGGACCTCAAAAACAAAGATGCTTGAATCATGCCTCCACATAGCCTATTTTTGTCCATTATAATGTAGTAACTTGTGTACCAAATTTTAGCTTTGTACGTTGTAGTTTAGTGGTCGCCCAGAAGTTTACTTTCTGGAAGCTGACACAAGTGGAGATTATGGTTTCAAATGTCTTCTCATGTATATTCGGCTCTACTGGAGGCCCAGAAGTTGGAATTTTCAACTGCTTTCAGAAAGAATGGAGATGTATTGATAAAAACATTTATAGTGCAGTGGATGTTGCCCTCTTCCACGATCCTGTATTAAACAGATTACGACAGGAAATGTTAGAATATTAACCAAATGCACTGGAAAAATAGCAACCAAGAGACGATTATCAAGAGCTTTTGCATTTATCTCTTTTGTTTCTTGGTGCAAAAGCAGGGAAACTTTTCGAAGGAGTCATATTGTGTATGCAAAGCAGATGGCCAGCACATGCGTAAGCCGCTGGGAAACAGATAGGGATCCTTCTGATCCCTCTCAGGTGAATTTTATGGTAAGATGCCATAGGCATCCATAGGCAACACCATCTATAGGTGGCACTGCCTAATGAGTGCAAACACCCGAAAGTTTCACTTTCCAAAAAATAGGTCATACTGGCACATCGCAGCCCATAGCATTCTATAGGAAATGCAGTGCTGGTGGCACCGATATCCACTGCGACCACTTTAATTCTTACAGGGATTGCCACAAACCTTTGAAAAACTGCAGATTTTGGAGGTTTGACTGCAATTTTGAAGTTAGTACATCCAGCCCATATTGCTACAGAATGTCACAGGTAACAGCAACCATTGTTCAGTGAGAATGATTTACTGTAATAACAATGAACTACTGTACTGTAAATAATTGATGAACCAAGTTGAGTAATGTAAAACTGTAATACCACAATAAGTACCACTCCACCTGTACAGCAACTGCAGTAATGTATGTAACCTTGTGACACAATTATACTGTGTGTGTTACACAATGAGCTTGGGGTTGTCAGTGTCTGTTTTAGTTGAATAATAAATATGACACCAAGGTCTTTGCTTTTAATCCCGATGGCAAGCCCTTATTTGACCTTTGTTAGTTCTTCATAAATGTTTATGCCTATGGAAAATGCTAAAACAAATATGTATAAGTAAGAAAGAAACATTTTAGGCATGAAATAACACAAGAAGAGAATGCGTGGTATGCGACAAAGAATGACCAAGCTAAATAATCACAAAGTGGTCTAAAACATGCTGCAATACACTTATTGTTTATGTAAATATGATATACAATGATATGCCATGTATATTTAAGCAACTACATCTTTGCTTGTAGGACTGCTGAGTCTCCACTTGATGTATCATAATACCGTATGTCTGAAGTCCATTAGGTCAAATAAACTGTTTATATGAAATCCAGAAATTCTCTCTTTTGCCAATATGTGTGGTACAGTACAAAATGTCTCTAACAACTTTCTGTAAAGTAAGCAACTCAATGTACAGGAAAAACAGTACAGTAAAATAATGGTCATATATGGTTAAGAAGTTACTACATGGAATTTTGTATTAACAGTTCTTAATTATTTTGGAATGCAAGAGCACAACCCAGGAGACAATTACCCAAATTACCTAAACCTTTTTTTTAATTGAGTAGGACCCCTCTTGTGTTTCCTAGAGCACTAGGTCCTCCCTCCGATAAGGAATCAGCTGGATAAGAATAAGAATGGAAACCGAGGGTGGTAGGCTTACCATCAGGGCCAGATTATAGGAGGGGCAGACGGGGCCCCCCCACTGCTGCAAACAAGATCTGCAGTCACACCAATTTCATGTACGAGAGGTTTTATCCCGTCTTCTTGTATGGAAAGATTTCCAAATGTCTTTTCGAGCAATCATCTGTGCCATTTCTGGGGCACATTATCTCTGGAGATTCTCTACAGATGTATCCAGACAAACTGAGTATCCGGGACTGGCCTCAACCTAACTCCCTGAAAGCTACCCAGCGATTCTTAGGGTTTTCTAATTATTATAGATGATTTATTTCAAACTTTTCCACTCTGGTTGCTCCCATCACAGCGCTCACCAAGAAGGGAGCCAATCCTTCCCATTGGCCCCCTTTGGCAGTAATTGCATTTCAAAATCTAAAAACAGCATTCTCCATGGCACCAATCCTTCGCCAACCACAACTTGAAAAGCCCTTCATTCCTGAAGTTGATGCATCTTCAGTGGGGGTGGGAGCTGTGCTGTTTTAAACTGCTGAGGATGGGAAGACTCACCCATGTGGGTTTCTTTCGTGAAAATTTTCTCCGGCTGAGAAAAATTATGCCATCGGTGTCTAGGAGTTACTAGCAATGCGCTTGGCATTGGAAGAGTGTCGACACCTTCTGGAGGGTGCAAGATTCCCTGTCACCATCATTACATATCATAAAAATTTGTTTTACCTCCAAACAGCTCATCGATTAAACACCAGACAAGCTTGTTAGTCCCTCTTCTTCTCTAGGTTTGACTTCAAGCTTCAATTCTGCACTGGAGTCCTGAACAAGAAAGCTGATGCCCTGTCTCTGTCTTTTCTATCTACACAAGAGGAAGAGAATCAACCTCCAGTTCACCAAATCCTGGACCCTCTCGTCTTTGCTCCCACTGAACTCCTCAAATATTTGTTGCTCCACAACTGTGTAAAAGCTTACTGACATGGGCCCATGCCTCCCTTTTTTCTAGACATTCAGGCATTTTTAAAACTTACAAATTTTTGCAGCGAACTTGTTGAGAGTTCATCATGTCCTGTGTCAAGTGTGCTCAGCAAAAAGTCACTCGCAATAAAGTCGTGGGCCCATTACGTCCTTTGCCTGTTCCAGTTGCTCCATGGACACACCTCTCTATGGATTTTATTTCAGAATCAAAATTACCACCATTAATTCAGAATTACCACCATGAAAAGGACATAACACCATTTGGGTGGTTGTGGATTGATTCTCAAAGATGGCCCATTTTATTCCCGTAGTCGCTCTTCCTTCGGCTCCACAACTGGTGAAGATATTCATCTGAGACATCTTCAGGCTACATGGTTTGCCTAAAGAGATAGTATCCGATCGAGGGGTACAATTCGTAGCCAAGTTTTGGAGAGCACTGTGTGTGTCCTGGGGAATTAAGTTAAAGTTCTCTTCCACCTATCACCGACAAACAAATGGTCAAACAGAGAGGGTGAATCAAGAGCTGGAAACATTTATCAGATTTTTTGTATCCTCTTCACAGGATGACTGGCTCAATCTTTTACCTTGGGCGGAGTTTTCGCATAACTTCAGGTATCATTCTTCTTCTGATTCCACTCCATTTTTTGCAGTCTATGGTAGACATCCACAAGTGCCTGATTTTCAAGTATTACTGTCCATGGACGTTCCAGCCGTAACTAACTTGGTAGTCTCATTTGCGGACTTATGAAAAAATATTCACTGTTGAAGATAGCCTCAAGTAGATACAAAAAATTTGCTGATAAAAAACGTCTTTAAGTTCCCCTTGTGAGAGTCAGAGTTAGGGTATGGTTATCATCTAAGAACATTAATTTAAAAGTGCCAAGTATGAAGTTCGCCTCGCGCCTCATTGGACCATACCGCATTCTCGAGGTAATAAACCCTGTGGTGTATAAACTGAAACTTCCACCCCAGCTGAAGATCTCCAATACCTTCCATATCTCTTTATTATGTCCTTTGATTCTTAATCAATTTCAACATTCTTTAACTAAAACGTCTCAAGTACAAACTCAACAGGGTGTCGAGTTTGAGATTGAGAGAATCCTTGATTCTCGACATCGATCTAATTGCCTTCAGTATCTTATTGACTGGAAAAGATATGGACCTGAAGAACGAGCATAGATTAAGGCCTCTGACGTCCATGCTCCTCAACTTGTTCGAGCTTTTCACAAAAAAAATTCTGATAAGCTAAGCCTTGTGGGTGTCCGTAGTCCACCCTGAAAGGGGGGGGGGTACTGTCAGGTTTTGGCCTAGGATCATCCATTACTCACCACAGTGCCGACTTCCCCTGACTTCTTGTGCGGTCAAACGTCAGGTGTGGTGGCGAGTGACGCTCTGAGGATTATGGCTTAGGTGCACTTGGAAATCCATGTGCTGCTCCGTGACTTGGATATTGACGTTGCCATCATGGGCACAGCCATGACAGTCTTCATCACCTGACTGACCCTTCATCCAATGGTAGCATGGTTGTTGTCAGCTGACGCTATCCTCCAATGGACTGCTACCTTGGGTAACATAACTGGGCTCTGGACAACAGGAAGTTGCCTGTACAACGTCATTTCTACTAGTGTTTGCTTGCTGTCACTTCTTTCCAGGTTCCCTTGCTATTCTGCTCTCGAGTAATTTCTAGTTACTCTCCTGTGCCAGTGGTGTGTCTGGATACCTTGCCCGTGTACTCTGTACATCCTCTGAGTACAACTACAGTGTCACTCTCCTGTGCCAGCGGTACATCTGATACCTTGCCCGTGTACTCAGCACAACATCCGAGTACAACTACAGTGTAACTCTCCTGTGCCAGCAGTGCGTCTGATACCTTGCCTGTGTACTCAGTACAATATCCGAGTACAACTACAGTGTCACTCTCCTGTGCCAGCGGTACATCTGATACCTTGCCCGTGTACTCAACACAACATCCGAGTACAACTACAGTGTAACTCTCCTGTGCCAGCAGTGCGTCTGATACCTTGCCTGTGTACTCAGTACAATATCCGAGTACAACTACAGTGTCACTCTCCTGTGCTAGCGGTGCATCTGATAACTTGCTCGCACACTCAGTACAATATCCAAGTACAGAATCCTCACTAGTGCTTCTTTCAGAAGTACACTCTCCTGGGCCTCATCGGTGTTATCTCCCTCCATTTCCCACCTGTATTGGATACCTGACCAAAGAGCTGTGACTTGCTTGCTGGGTGCAGCGTAAAACCCATATCCCACTTGGAGGGGTCACTGGTTAACACCTCCAAGCAGGTTAGACTCCGCACCTTTGGTCAGGTCTCACCAACATCCGATACTTGTGGATGAGGAGGACATACACCCAGGCCCCTCACCTCCGATTCCTTCTACAAACAAGGACCTCAGCTTTCAGCTCCTCAGTAGGAGATCCTCCTTAGCCAGTCGTGACACCCTCTGTCTCTCTCTCACTCTTTCACTCCCTGGCCCTTCTTCCCTCTCTCTCTTCCTTCCTCCCTTCCTCTCCCTATCTCTCCCTTCCTCCCTCTCTCTCTGGGGTATATTTTACTAAAGTGCGGGTTTATAAGAGTGGATATGTTGTCCATAGCATCAATCAGATTCTAGCTATTACCTTCTAGAAGGTGCTAGATAAATGTTAAGTAGAATCTGATTGGTTGCTACGGGCAACATCTCCACTTCTAAAAACCTGCACTTTAGTAAATATGACCCCCACTCAAAATCCTGCGTTTGCCCTTGGCAGTTTACTAGATCATGGGGGAGATGTATGAACCGCCGAAGTGGCATCAGTGCACGTTATGTGCGCTGATACCGCTTCTCCCCATGTATGATTAGGGGTCTGGGCAGTAAATGACAGGGGTACTATGTGCCCCTGTCATTATCGGCGCTGCTATCTACAAGATATGTATGAACGGTCAGTTCACCTGATCGTTCTGCCCGCTGCAGTTGTCGCTATCAAAGCTTAAGTCTGGCGATGCCCTATACCCACAGCAGGGACAGGACTGTCCCTGCTGCAGGGGCTGCCGACTCCAGGACTGCACGCGGGATCTCGTGATACTTGCGAGATCCCACACATGCTCAGTGGAGCTGGCCAGGACTGAGACACAGCACATCAGCACTAGACTGATGCTCTGTGGTCTCTAGCGGGGATCACCAGAGGAGGGAGTTATCACTTCCTCGCCCCGGCCGATGAGATGTTAATACATCTCATAGGTAGTGCTTCCTGCTTCGCCTTGGTAAAGAGGTGAAGTAGGAAGAGTTATAGTAGCACGATGCGTGCCGCTATAGTACATCTCCCCCCATGTCTGCTGTGCTGCTGGGAGTAGGTTCCCAGCAGTGCCACGTACATTATGTAGTATGCTGAGACCTTGCCAGTCAGTGGAAGGTCTAGAGACAAGGCAAGGACCCCCACTACTTAGTTGCCCCATGGCCCCCACAAGCCTTAATCTGGCCCTGCCTACCATTAACCAGAGCAGGTAGGCTGTGCTGTAGTAGCAGATGAACTCTTTTTACCACTTTCCCCAAACATGTAAAATATAAGCAGCTGAGATTGTTGTTTTCCTACATATCCTTGTCCCTGACTGTATTTGCCATTTGATTGCTCTCACCTGTTCTACATTGTTATCATAATTAGAAATAGCATTTAGATTTGGAGAAAGTGCACTGCACCCAGTGTTAGGTCTAGGTACAAGAGGGCTACTGTGAGTTAGGGATCTGTGCTGTTAGATAGATACTTGGTTGGGTAGCAAACTAGTAAGTTTAGAACTAGAGTGCAGTACAGGTGGGTACTTTCTGTCATTGGACAGTGTGATGTGGGCAGATTATAGGGCAAGGTCACAAGGATAACAGACGTGGTTAGCACTCTATGGGCTCGATTCAGACCTGCTCGCTAGATGCGTTTGCAAATTCAGCAAGGCAGGCGATTGCACGGTAAGGCATTAGCACGCCCACTATGTCTTGGCATGCAATCGCTTTGTGTATGCAGACACCCCCCAGTTAGTCTTAAGATGCCCGCTTGTGCACATCATCTTCAGGAAGTGTATGCAACCATCGGTAACATCGAGTACAATCAGATGCGATTGCAGCACCTGTGGTTGACCATACCCTGCCGCAAGCACTGCGAGCGCTTCAGTGTAGATTTCAGCCAAGTGATGTGTACTATGACGCTGCCTCTTAATTATGCACGCCTCTGACACTGCATTAAGTTGCTCAGGCACGCCTGCATTCTCATCTACACTCCGGTTTCTAGCGGCAAGCCCCTGTCACCACCCACAAACGGCTTGTCCTGTCACTCATTCACCGGGGCTGTCTATGCGCAGCGGGCGAACGCTTCCCAATCTCTCGCACTAGTTCACGCACGCGCATTGCGATGTGTATGCATGCGCAGATTGCAAACAATCATCTGGCTGCGTGCGAATGCATCCTGGAGAGCGGGTCTTCCCATTTCCTTACCCTTACCAGAATAGGTGGACATTACTTCATTGCTTGCCCATGCCAGGCAGGGGCATAGCTAGAGATTTTTTTTGGGGGGGGGATTGTAGACTTTCACAACTCTGGACTCCCGCTCCAGGCTTCTGTGCTCTGCTGCTGCATTTGAAGGCACAGCATCAGATCAACTTGGACATCTCAGTAACTCTCCAAGGATGCAGCCACTGGCTTTGGCACGCCCACAGCTACATCCCGGAAACAGATCTGCACATGAACAGTGCGTGTACTGTGCAGATCTGCAAACATCAGAGATGTAGGTAAATATCGAATATACGTGCATTTCTGAACTAGGCCCTCTGAGTCCTTGAATTTCCAACTCAAAAGACATGCTGCTAAATGCTTCAAAGTCATGCCTTTTCCCATGATACCTTGCAGGATACTGGTGGTTGCGCAAATCAATTTATTGACATATTACATGTTTGTGTACGAGAGGGATTAATGTAGACGTTTCTGAACTAGGTTTGGATTACCACCATTACAAGATATGTACTGTAACTTCAAGCCAATAACATAGGGCCTGATTCAGAGCCGTTCGCTATTTGCGGTCGTTCGTTCAAAAACAAAGGGTGGCTATTCAAATGATCTGTTCGCAAATTGCAGTCTGTTCACACCTCTAAGTCTGAATGAGCGAGCAAAACATACGCTCGTTTATTTGATAAAAACGCCCCCTGGCCGCACGCACCATACGTCATGTCCGCTATTTATTAGATTAATCGAGTACATCGACCAGCGTATGAACTGCTCGCTATTCTTGTGGTTGGTGTTTGCTACCACAAATTTGCGAGCAGTTCTGGCTATAAAATAACCCAGTGACGTGGTTAATGACGCTGCTGTATTAATTATGCACACCCATAAAACGCCCGTTTTGACCTTTAAGCACGCCTGCGTTTGGTTCTCCACTCCCCATTTTCAAGCACCTTCCCCTGTTACCACCCACATACGCCTCATTCTGTCACTCAAAATAGCAGGCACTCGCTATATAGCGTACAAACGATTTTTGGCCGCACAGACTTGTTCGCGCATGCGTACTAAAAACCGTACGCATGCGCAGATGTGCGAACATCGCTCGGAACGAGCGTACTGCCGCTAACGAGCGGCTCTGAATGAGGGCCATATACCAGTAATTTACACTCAAAAACAAAGTAACATGGTATAAACTCCCTATGGTTGATATGCGCACTATACCTTACCGACTTAACACTACTAAACTTATCTAAGAATAAACATACCGACAACAGGAGTTGGATTTAAAATTAAAGGTTACATTTATTTGACATCAGATTATTAATAATTATTCATATTAAATTTGGGTTATCTAATTAGATAATTAGATGTTGCTAATTGAAATTAATTGTGAGCTTAAAGTTAGTATGGTGGCAGAGAACAAAGAACGGACACTCCCACAGACACATGCGGACCAAACACATCACTCGTTGGTGTTCAACTCTCCCCAAAAAGCACGCCGAGACGAGCTGTGTCATTCCCGGAAGGGACGGGTTTGGCCTATCATTGAACCAGGACAGCGCACCCATCTAATTTGTATAACTAAAAGCACACTACCGTTCTTTCCGCTAAAGCGAGGCAACTCAAAGCCGCAGCCCGCCACCAAACAAACTAAACCCAACTACACCATCACCTTAAACAACGCCTCCACAAAACAGAAGCAAAACTGCCCCTGACAAAAAGGTCCCCATCAGACCCAACAAATGCACGTATTAGATCATGAGTGCATGATAATCCAAGGTCCCCATCAGACCTAACAAATGCACGTATTATATCATGAGTGCATGATAAACCAAGGTTCCCATCAAACCTAACACATGCACTTATTAGATCATGAGTGCATGATGAACCAACAACTCCGCCATCATGTCCATCCAAGTGCACGATCAACACCTTTAGGCCACCAAACATTTGCACCGTCTTCATCAGACGCCCCTTCAATTGACGCCACAGCATTCCTCTATCCATCCACAGACAAAACAACATAAAACAACAATAACAATGTTAGTGACAAACACAAGCATGCTAACCAGGCTGGAGGTAAAAACAAAACCTACTAGGATCTTTTCTACTTATATGGGGAACTATTTGTTGCCTCCGTAGGAAAAATAAAACTCCCTCCAAACCCCTGAAAGCGAGTAGTCTAAACCCCTGGTTAGCATGCCGAAGAAGCGCTAGAAAGCACCCTGCCCGCGACGCATCCTGCGCAACATAGAATCCGCGACGTAAAATACATCCCGCTAAAGCAGCGCAGCCGCCGAAACACGGAATTCGCCATGAAATGCCAATTTGAGCAAATGAAATTCAAATTGGTCCACCCAGCTAACGTTCCCCAATTTAGCAACGGAACTAATCTATTCAGCAAACCACCGCACCATCAGTCTGGTCAGCAGAGGTCATAGCCGCAGCAATACCTGCAGAGGAGGGAGAAGGGAGAACAGGCACAAAATCCATAGCCACATTCACAGATGTAGATGGAGAAACCAAGGGCGCAGCACCAGGACTTAAAACCCCCTGCAAACCAAAAACGTGCAAAAGCTGTCCCGTCGGGGAGGGAGGCCAAAGTTTTCTGCAAGTGTGCAGATGACTGCGCCGACGTGAACTGCTCTGCCAACAAATTAAATTTTTTATTCACGTGCTGACTGGCTGTGATGGAATAGTTATGCCTCATGTTCTGCTGCTTATAACCATTGCTTATAAGACCGGTGTTTGATATTTAAAAATTACATATTTATGACCTTGACATAGATTTTTATACGTATGCTTTTAATGTTTTCGCGTAATCGGAGCCGTATACGTGCTTTACAGATAAATCGTGGCAATAGGTCCTATGAATTATTCCATCTTGTGTATTTTGAATAAATTAATAGGTCTCATTTGCGAAATGTGCAATAAATGATATTATACAAACCAGCCGTTTACAAGCGCCCCTATTTTCTATAGTTGTGAGGTAATGGAACCTGTTGCACTACAGGTGCAGCATCACCTAGCAAAAGCGGCAGGTGAAGAAACACGTGAATTGCTTAAGCACGCCCGCCGCACACGTAGTGCCAATGACAGGGCGTAAGTGTGAGCGAGTGTTAAGTGACCCCCACCAGTGGCAAAAGAAGGATTTCTAGAGGGGGGGTACCCAATGCTTGATTTTAGATTGACTGTGGCCAATCGCTGAAGCAATAATAATTAGCACTTATCCAGCTTTAATATATTATACAAAATAATTTTGAGTGTGCATTAACTCCAGCATATACAGGACCAGCAATCTCAATAATCCACTAGGATCGGTAGTAGGGCCATCCAGCCTGAAATAAATGTCCATATTTCGGACATGGGCACCATTTCATATCATTAGAGTAGGGGTGTGCACCGGCCACTTTTCGTGTTTTGTGTTTTGGTTTTGGATCTGGATCTTTCTTCGTGTTTTGGATCTGGATTGGTTTTGCCAAAACCACCCTTCCGTGTTTTGGGTTCTGGGTTTTGTGTTTTGGATCTGTATTTTTTTGAAAAAAAGCATAAAAACAGCTAAAATCACAGAATTTGTGGGTTTTTCTGCTCCTATGCTATTATTAACCTCAATAACCTTAATTTCCACTCATTTCCAGTCTATTCTGAACACCTCACACCTCACAATAGTGTTTTTATGTCCAAAAGATTGCACCGAGGAAGCTGGATGACTATGCTAAGCAACACAAGTGGGCGGCACAAACACGTGACCCATCTAGGAGTGGCACTGCAGTGGCAGACAGGATGGCAGTTTGAAAAACTAGGCCCCAAACTATACATAATGCAAAGAAAAAAAAGAGGTGCAAGATGGAATTGTCCTTGGGCCCTCCCACCCACCCTTATGTTGTATAAACAGGACATGCACACTTTAACAAACCAAACATTTCAGCGCCAGGGTCTGCCACACGACTGTGGATGAAATGATTGGTTCGTTTGGGCCCCCACAAAACAAGCTGGCAAGTAATCTGTCCCTGCACAAACTGGCTCTACGGAGGCAAGATGTCGTCCTCATCCTCCTCATCCACCGATTCCTCACCCTCTTCAGTGTTGTGTACATCCTCATCCTCACAGAGTATTAATTCGTCCCCGCTGGAATCCACAACCACAGGTCCCTCTGTACGTTCTGGAGGCTGGTCTCCCTGGAAGAGTTGATAATTCATTTTATGAACATCATCTTCTCCACATTTTGTGGAAGCAACCTCCTACGCCTTTCGCTGACAAGGTTTCCGGCTGCACTAAACACTCTTTCGGAGTACACACTGGAGGGGGGGCAACTCAGGTAAAATAGAGCCAGTTTGTACAGGGACCTCCAAATTGCTTCTTTTTCCTGCCAGTACAGGTACGGACTGTCTGACATGCCTACTTGGATGCTGTCACCGATTTAATCCTTTAACAGACAGACGCACGCTTGTCGCTGCTGCTTTGAGGATGCAAGTGCGGCTACAGCCCACACAATTCACAAAGACAGAAAAAAGAAGAAGATTTTTATTGTTTGTGGAGCACACTTTGAGGGTGTCACCACCCTTTAACAGACAGACGCACGCTTGTTGCTGCTGCTTTGAGGATGCAAGTGCGGCTACATCGCACACAAGTCACAAACACATTAAAAAAATTGTTTTTTATTTTTTGGAGCACTTTGAGAGTTACACCACCCTTTAACAGACAGACGCACACTTGTCGCTGCTGCTTTGAGGATGCAAGTGCGGCTACAGCCCACACAATTCACAAAGACAGAAAAAAAGAACAATATTTTTATTATTTGTGTAGCACACTTTGAGGGTGTCACCACCCTTTAACAGACAGACGCACGCTTGGCGCTGCTACTATGTTGATGCACGTGCGGCTACATCACACACAAGTCACAAACACATTAAAAAAATATTTTTTTATTTTTTGGAGCACTTTGAGGGTTACACCACCCTTTAACAGACAGACGCATGCTAGTCGCTGCTGCTTTGAGGATGCAAGAGCGGCTACAGCCCACACAATTCACAAAGACAGAAAAAAGAAGAATATTTTTATTGTTTGTGTAGCACACTTTGAGGGTGTCACCACCCTTTAACAGACAGACGCACGCTTGTCGCTGCTGCTTTAAGGATGCAGGTGCAGCTACAGCCCACACATTTCACAAAGACAGAAAAAAAAAGAAGAATATTTTCATTGTTTGTGGAGCGCACTTTGAGGGTTACACCACCCTTTAACAGACAGACGTACGCTTGTCGCTGCTGCTTTGAGGATGCAGGTGCGGCTACAGCCCACACATTTCACAAAGACAGAAAAAAAAAGAAGAATATTTTTATTGTTTGTGGAGCGCACTTTGAGGGTTACACCACCCTTTAACAGACAGACGCACGCTTGTCGCTGCTGCTTTAAGGATGCAGGTGCGGCTACAGCCCACACAATTCACAAAGACAGAAAAAAGAAGAAGAATATTTTTATTATTTGTGTAGCACACTTTGAGGGTGTCACCACCCTTTAACAGACAGACGCACGCTTGGCGCTGCTACTATGTTGATGCACGTGCGGCTACATCACACACAAGTCACAAACACATTAAAAAAATATTTTTTTATTTTTTGGAGCACTTTGAGGGTTACACCACCCTTTAACAGACAGACGCATGCTAGTCGCTGCTGCTTTGAGGATGCAAGAGCGGCTACAGCCCACACAATTCACAAAGACAGAAAAAAGAAGAATATTTTTATTGTTTGTGTAGCACACTTTGAGGGTGTCACCACCCTTTAACAGACAGACGCACGCTTGTCGCTGCTGCTTTAAGGATGCAGGTGCAGCTACAGCCCACACATTTCACAAAGACAGAAAAAAAAAGAAGAATATTTTCATTGTTTGTGGAGCGCACTTTGAGGGTTACACCACCCTTTAACAGACAGACGTACGCTTGTCGCTGCTGCTTTGAGGATGCAGGTGCGGCTACAGCCCACACATTTCACAAAGACAGAAAAAAAAAGAAGAATATTTTTATTGTTTGTGGAGCGCACTTTGAGGGTTACACCACCCTTCAACAGACAGACGCACGCTTGTCGCTGCTGCTTTAAGGATGCAGGTGCGGCTACAGCCCACACAATTCACAAAGACAGAAAAAAGAAGAAGAATATTTTTATTGTTTGTGGAGCGCACTTTTTGAGGGTTACACCATCCTTTAACAGACAGACGCACGCTTGTCGCTGCTGCTTTGAGGATGCAGGTGGAATCTAGACGGGATTTGGAACCGAGGACACACTACCTCCATCAATTGTCTAAATCCCACTGCACTAATGGCGGATACCGGATGCATGTCTAACACCAACATAGCAGTCAAGGCCTCAGTTATACGTTTTGCTTCAGGATGACTGCTGTCGTACTTCATCCTCATCGCTAGGGACTGTTGGAGGGTCAATTGTTTAGTAAAAGTAGTGATGTTCCTACTTCCTCTCTGGGATGATGAACAACTCCCAGCAGCAGCAACAGCACTAGGAGGAAGTGGTTCTTGATCTTTCCCTATTTTATTTTTATCGGAGAAAGTTTGGTCCTCCATTTATGTTATATTGATATATACGTGCGGCTAAAGCGCACACAAACACAGAAAATATTTTTTTATTTTTGCTGGAGAGTAGTGCACTTTGTGGGTTACACCACCCTTTAAGAAATGAGCCAGCCGGCTCTTTACTTATGGGACACAGGCGCACGCTTGGCGCTGCTCCTTTGTTGATGCACGTGCAGCCACAGTGCACACAAGTCACAAACACAGAAAATATTTTTTTTTTTGGTTTGGACTGGAATGTACTTTGGGGGTTACAGCACCCTTTAACGGTCAAGCCAGCCTGCCCTTTACTTATGACACAGGCGCACGCTTGGCACTACTTTGTTGATGCACGTGCGGCTACTGCGCACACAATTCACAAACACAGAAAATATATTTTTATTTGGTTTGGACTGGAGTGTACTTTGGGGGTTACAGCACCCTTTAACGGTCAAGCCAGCCGGCCCTTTACTTATGACACAGGCGCACGCTTGGCACTACTTTGTTGATGCACGTGCGGCTACTGCGCACACAAGTCACAAACACAGAAAAAATATTTTGTTATTTGGTTTGGAGTGTACTTTGGGGGTTACAGCACCCTTTAATGGTCAAGCCAGCCGGCCCTTTACTTATGACACAGGCGCACGCTTGGCACTACTTTGTTGATGCACGTGTGGCTACTGCGCACACAATTCACAAACACTGAAAATATATATTTTTTTGGTTTGGAGTGTACTTTGGGGGTTACAGCACCCTTTAACGGTCAAGCCAGCCAGCCCTTTACTTATGACACAGGCGCACGCTTGGCACTACTTTGTTGATGCACGTGCGTCTACTGCGCACACAATTCACAAACACAGAAAATAATTTTTTTTTTGGTTTGTACTGGAGTGTACTTTGGGGGTTACAGCACCCTTTAACGGTCAAGCCAGCCGGCCCTTTACTTATGACACAGGCGCACGCTTGGCACTACTTTGTTGATGCACGTGCGTCTACTGCGCACACAATTCACAAACAAAGAAAATATTTTTTTTTTTGGTTTGGACTGGAGTGTACTTTGGGGGTTACAGCACCCTTTATCGGTCAAGCAAGCCAGCCCTTTACTTATGACACAGGCGCACGCTTGGCACTACTTTGTTGATGCACGTGCGGCTACTGCGCACACAATTCACAAACACAGAAAATAATTTTTTTTTGGTTTGGACTGGAGTGTACTTTGGAGGGTAACAGCACCCTTTAACGGTCAAGCGAGCCTGCCCTTTACTTATGACACAGGCGCACGCTTGGCACTACTTTGTTGATGCACGTGCGGCTACTGCGCACACAATTCACAAACACACAAAAAATATTATTTTTCTAGCACTTGGGGGGAGCACCCCTGATGGACAGAGCACCCCCTGGACAACACTACAGCACCCCTTTAGGACTGGGACACTGCACAGGACTTTGGAGTGGACACAGCCCCTATGGACCACTGACTGCACAACACAGTCCAGCCGGCCCCTATGGACTTTGAAGTAGTGGACACAGCCCCTATTAACAACAGCAGCACAGCACAACACAGCCAGCCCCTATGGACTAAGTAGTGGACAACAGCAGCACAGCGCAGCACAGCACAGCACAACACTACTCTGCACTACACTACACTACACTACACATCCCAGCCAGCCCTAACTCCCACCCTCCCTCTTCAATGTCCACAGCCGAGTGAGAAAATGGCGCCGACGCAGGTACCTTATATAGGATCCAAAACCCGCGAGACTCGGAAGGCGGGATGATGACGTTTTGCCTCGATTTCAGATCCGAGTCAGGCGGGAAAAGTCGAGCCTGACTCGGATCGGCCTCGGATCGGGGGGGCTCGGGGGGGTTCGGATTTCAGAAATCCGAACCCGCTCACCCCTACATTAGAGTAGTCTGGGGAAACAGCAGAAAGACCTTGCACTGCCCTGTACATAGAGATGTGCTGCTATAGAGCCCACTATCTCCAACAGTGCATGTTTTCTAGATCTCTTAGCTGGTGCACAGGATCTTTATTACTGGCTGATACATGGTAAAAGGAGGTGCTAAATTATTTCCTGTGTGACACTAATAAGCACATGCAGCACCAGAAAAATTCCATTATATTACTATTTTCTACTGCGTTCATGGATTGGGATGGGAAAGAGTGGGGGGGTCTCACGGCAGACGGAAACCCCGGCACGTGCTTGTACCCATTAAAAACAGCTCTACCCACCGACACCACCACACTGTAAAGCAGTGTCTGTGATTGGGCATCAAATCAACCCGTGCATCAGCCATTCACGCTGGACCTGAACTACAGGTCCAGCCTGGCCTGCCTGGAGCCCAACAAGGGCCCTTAAAAGCCACACTACTCCCCTTCCCAGGACTAGAGCCTCTGAACAGCAATGGCCGATTGGCCCCGCCAACCCTCCTGGAACGCTGCTGACCCCAGCCGGGGACAGCAGCGACCAGAGACCCCGCACTAAGGGCTTGATTCAGAGCCGAACGCTATTTGCGGATGGTCGTTCCAAAAAAGGGGCCGGCTATTTAAATTGAGCGCTCGCTCATTGCGGTTTGTTGACGCCTCTATGTCTGAACGAGCGAACGAAAAATGCGCTCACTATTTTCTAAAGACGCCCCTTTGCCGTTCGCAACACACGTCATCTCCGGTATTTATTAGATTAATCGGGTACATCGAAAGGCATCTAAACTGCTTGCAGTGCTTGTGGTAGGTTTTTCCTACCGCAATCACTGCGAGCAGTTCAGGCTAAAAGACAACCAAGTGATGTGGTCGATGACGCTCCTTTACTAATTATGCACTCCCACTAAATGCTCTTTTGACCGTTTGGCACGCCTGCGTTTGGATCTCCACTCCCCGTTTTCATGCACCTTCCCGTTACCACCCACAAACGGTACATTCTGTCAATCAAATTAGCAGCCCCTCGCTGTTTTGCGAGCGCACAATTTCTGACCGTAATGACTGGTTTGCGCATGCGCATTACGACCCATATGCCTGCGCAGTTGTGCGAACAACGCTCAGAGCGAACGAGCGGCCGCTTACGAGCGGCTCTGAATCAGGCCCTAAGTTCTGCACTAGCGGCGGGGACAAGCGGAAGCACCGCTGACCCCTTCGGTGTAATGCGGGAGGCCTCCAAGGACGCGCCTGCAGCAGCTGCGCGGGCCGCGTCCCTCAGGCGCATGCAGCACGAGGGAGCTCATCGCCGCAGCACAAAACAGCCGGGAGTCTGGGCTGCTAACACAGCCTCCGGCTCCGGCACAGCTGCCCCGAGCCGTGACCAGCGGCGCGTCACGTGACCGCCAGCCACGCAGGTCACAGCAGGCCCCGCTTCGGCTAAAGAAGCCGAACGGGCTGATAGTTGCACTGGGGGCATGGCAAGGGGGGGGGGGGGCGCGCAACAGGAGGACAGTTAGGAAGGGGCAAAAACACAGAAACACCTACAATTGAAAATTAAAAGGAAGAAAGTAGATTGAGGGACAGCAGCATAGACTGAGATATAAAGGAGGAAGGAGAGAATAGATTAAGCATAGACAGTGTCGGACTGGGGCCTGAAGGGCCCACCAGGGGATTGCAAAAGTAGGGGCCCGCTGAAGTGGTGTAACTATCTGTCAAAGTGGGTGTACCCAGTGAACAGAGGCCCTGATTCAGAGCCTCCTGGCCGCTCACATAGCTGTGGGTGACCACCCACAGCTATAGCGAGCGGCCAAAAAGATGGTCGCGATGGTCAAGACCATCGCGACCATCGGACTTGTGACGAGACCCTTGTGGTAGGGTCTCATTGCTGCAAGCCCTGGAGTGCTTTCGTCTCTATCAGAGCCAGGCTTGGCCGTCGCTATACGGGTCTCGCGCATGCGCACGACGGAGCCGGCTCCCTCGTGCGCATGCGCACTGGGCCAACATCGACCCGCTTGCGAGCGCTCAGCGCTCGCGAGCGGGTCTGAATCAGGCCCAGAGGCCTGGCAATAATATGTGTTAATAGATAAAGGAGAAGTTAACTAGCGATATACCTCCAAAAAAACAGTGAAAGGGTTGTCCTGATTAATAAATAGACCCCACAGAGTGACATTAAAAAAATAATGTGTTTATAGATATGCCAATCCAGCTTTCAACTTTATGAGGATGATATAAATTGAACCACTGAAAATAATCTAACTACTGGGACTGAGTATTAATCCCGTTTTGAATATGTATTATTTTAGGATTATTATTTTTAGTTTAAATGTGTTTAACCATGGAGTTAATGAGGGCTACGGGGTCGATTCAGACCGGAACGCTATGCTGCGCTCTCTCGCAGCCGTCAGAGGCCGGGCATGCAAATTCCGTGATCGCACTGTCTGGCTTAAGGACGCCCTTCATGTCTTAGAGAGTGACGGCAGAGTGAACGCACGCCGGTATAATGACGCCCACTTTTCTTTCTTAGCACACGTCATCTCCAGGAAGTGTATGATTATTTAGTAATATCAAGAGGCATCGGAGCTGCAGGTCTACCCTACCCCACCGCAAGCACTGCGATCACTGCAGGCTGACATACAACCAGGTGACGTGTACAATGATGGCCCCATGCTAATTATGGACGCCCAATAAACTCCGGTTTGACGCCCAGACACGCCTGCATTCGCGCCACCGCTCCCCCATTCACAAGCACCTTCCCCTGTTACCACCCACAAACTGCGCTGTCACTCAAAGTAGCGCTCAGTCTGTGTACAACGAGCACACGATTCATGAATGCAATGACTGGCTTGCGCACGCGCACTGTGACACATATACATGCGCAGATTGGCGACAATTGCCCATAGCGAGCATCGCGGCTTAGTGTCCGGGTCTGAATCATGCCCTATATTCCATAAGAGACTTTTTTCAAGCAATTACAGGAATGAACAGAAACAACAAAGTGCAAATACACAGGGAAGAAATCCACAAGGATGTAGGCACAGACACCATGATAGATGGCACAAGTAAACCCGCCTACCACAATCATGCCATCAGACTTCTCCACATTCAGTAACACAGATTAGAATAAAGATGATTAATTTCACACACATTCTCAACTGTTATGCTGGGTACAAACTAGACGATTTGCTGTCCGATCCGGACAGTGTGTACCTGCTATGTCGCTGATGTTGAGTGCTCCTGCGCATTGTCAGCGACACTGCCCGTTGTACCTGCATGCAGGTCCAACAGGCGATATAGTCAGTGGGGGCTATGCTGCCGAATGCAGTATGGCCCCCGTCACGCCGTCGCTGCCAGCATTGGCAAGCGTGTATGCACTTGCCGATGCCGGCACCTCCACCGAGTCCCGCCACAAACGACATTGTGCTAGGTACACATCATTTAGTGTGTACCCAGCTTTACATTATTGCCCTAGCAGGATAATTTCTATTCTATTCAGGCTGCCCAAGCCAGGGGCAGCCGTATCCATGTCTGTGTCTTTTGCCACAGTTTTTCTGGCACTGTATGCAAATGGCACTATAAAGCCCTTCCCTGGTGGACATACATGTGCAAGGACAAAGGTGCCCACTTTCAGGGTCCATAAACGCTGAAATATCTTGCGTCTTTAGATGCACCATTGTCGCACCATCGAACTTGCACCAGAACCATGGCAGATGCTGATTATCATTCTGAATTTAGCCTACTATGTGACTGTTTCTGTGTCAATGAATGCAACCACTATCAGCGGCACGCCTGCAACACTCCCATAACACACAAACTCCACATGCTTCTATTTAGCCACCCACATCTTACCTCCCAGTCACAATCCAGGAATGCCCCACACATTTCTGCTACTGTGCAGCTAAATTCATACTGTGGCTCTGTACAAGAAAAATCAGGACACATTTCTGGTGCGGCTCAGGTGCATGTTCAAACGAAATGAATTTCTCCACTGCATCTGATATTGCCATTATATACGACTCAGAATCAGGCCCATAGTGTGGTATAGTACCGTGGGTTCAGGATGGCCGTCTCCAAGTGCTGGATGTACAGTACTAAAGTGCAAAATACGGTAAACCCTGAAAATGCAATTTTCGGGGGTTTTAGCACATTTTCCATATGTACAAAGCTCTGGAATGCATCATCCCGGTGGGTAACGCCATCTTCAGGTGGCGTTATTCAATAGAAGCCTATAGGCTTCTTATTGGGACGCCCCCTGATAGAGATCCAATCAGATCCCTCCCATCTCCCCCCGCGACCTTCTGCGCATGCACAGAAGGACAACAGAGGGGCTTTTGGATGTTAAACCCAGAAATCCCTTCATCCCGGGGGCATCGCAAAGGACAGCTTTAATCGGGAGAGCTGTCTTTTGTGATATTCTAAGTACATACCACTGTACCCAACCGTGGTATGTACCTGATGAGAGGCGGGATGTACCGCATTGCGGATGCGCTGCTTAGTACATCCCGCTCTAACTATATAGAAGGTATGTGCCATTAGGAAGTGGCAGCTGTCAAGTCTGACTGACAACCTAAGCAGGGGGCCCCAGGTCTGCCAGCAGAAATTGTGAGGACCAGTACACATTACACTGGCAGGGCCCCCTGCTATTTGCTCGCCAACTCCCTGGCCCAGACCACGTCACTCTACTGCACATGCAACCGACCCCCATCCAAAAAAGTATTTAATAAAATGTACTCACATATGTCTGTATACACATACAGTATATATATTATATCAAACAAAAGATACATTTGCGCAAACCAATGCCAATATATAAAACCTTCCAGCACGGTTTCCACTGTAAAGTGCCACTCTCTTCCATATATATATATATTAGGGGTGAGCGGGTTCGGATTTCTGAAATCCGAACCCCCCCGAGCCCCCCCGATCCGAGTCCGATCCGAGTCAGGCTCGACTTTTCCCGCCTGACTCGGATCTGAAATCGAGGCAAAACGTCATCTTCCCGCCTTCCGAGTCTCGCGGGTTTTGGATCCTATATAAGGTACACACGTCGGCGCCATTTTCTCACTCGGCTGTGGACAGTGAAGAGGGAGGGTGGGAGTTAGGGCTGTGTAGTGTAGTGTAGTGTAGTGCTGCTGTTGTCCACTACTTCAAAGTCCATAGGGGCTGGCTGTGTTGTGCTGTGCTGCTGTTGTTAATAGGGGCTGTGTCCACTACTTCAAAGTCCATAGGGGCTGGCTGGACTGTGTTGTGCAGTCAGTTCTCCATAGGGGCTGTGTCCACTCCAAAGTCCTGTGCAGTGTCCCAGTCCTAAAGGAGTGCTGTAGTGTTGTCCAGGGGGTGCTCTGTCCATCAGGGGTGCTCCCCCCAAGTGCTAAAAAAATAATATATTTTCTGTGTTTGTGAATTGTGTGCGCAGTAGCCGCACGTGCATCAACAAAGTAGTGCCAAGCGTGCGCCTGTGTCATAAGTAAAGGGCCGGCTGGCTTGACCGTTAAGGGTGCTGTAACCCCCGAAAGTACACTCCAGTCCAAACCAAAAAAAAATTATTTTCTGTGTTTGTGAATTGTGTGCTCAGTAGCCGCACGTGCATCAACAAAGTAGTGCCAAGTGTGCGCCTGTGTCATAAGTAAAGGGCCGGCTGGCTTGACCGTTAAGGGTGCTGTAACCCCCGAAAGTACACTCCAGTCCAAACCAAAAAAAAAATTATTTTCTGTGTTTGTGAATTGTGTGCGCAGTAGCCGCACGTGCATCAACAAAGTAGTGCCAAGCGTGCGCCTGTGTCATAAGTAAAGGGCCGGCTGGCTTGACCGTTAAGGGTGCTGTAACCCCCGAAAGTACACTCCAGTCCAAACCAAAAAAAAAATTATTTTCTGTGTTTGTGAATTGTGTGCGCAGTAGCCGCACGTGCATCAACAAAGTAGTGCCAAGCGTGCGCCTGTGTCATAAGTAAAGGGCCGGCTGGCTTGACCGTTAAAGGGTGCTGTAACCCCCGAAAGTACACTCCAGTCCTAACCAAAAAAAAATTATTTTCTGTGTTTGTGAATTGTGTGCGCAGTAGCCGCACGTGCATCAACAAAGTAGTGCCAAGAGTGCGCCTGTGTCATAAGTAAAGGGCCGGCTGGCTTGACCGTTAAGGGTGCTGTAACCCCCGAAAGTACACTCCAGTCCAAACCAAAAAAAAAATTATTTTCTGTGTTTGTGAATTGTGTGCGCAGTAGCCGCACGTGCATCAACAAAGTAGTGCCAAGCGTGCGCCTGTGTCATAAGTAAAGGGCCGGCTGGCTTGACCGTTAAGGGTGCTGTAACCCCCGAAAGTACACTCCAGTCCAAACCAAAAAAAAAATTATTTTCTGTGTTTGTGAATTGTGTGCGCAGTAGCCGCACGTGCATCAACAAAGTAGTGCCAAGCGTGCGCCTGTGTCATAAGTAAAGGGCCGGCTGGCTTGACCGTTAAGGGTGCTGTAACCCCCGAAAGTACACTCCAGTCCAAACCAAAAAAAAAATTATTTTCTGTGTTTGTGAATTGTGTGCGCAGTAGCCGCACGTGCATCAACAAAGTAGTGCCAAGCGTGCGCCTGTGTCATAAGTAAAGGGCCGGCTGGCTTGACCGTTAAAGGGTGCTGTAACCCCCAAAGTACACTCCAGTCCAAACCAAAAAAAAATTATTTTCTGTGTTTGTGAATTGTGTGCGCAGTAGCCGCACGTGCATCAACAAAGTAGTGCCAAGCGTGCGCCTGTGTCATAAGTAAAGGGCCGGCTGGCTTGACCGTTAAAGGGTGCTGTAACCCCTGAAAGTACACTCCAGTCCAAACCAAAAAAAAATTATTTTCTGTGTTTGTGAATTGTGTGCGCAGTAGCCGCACGTGCATCAACAAAGTAGTGCCAAGCGTGCGCCTGTGTCATAAGTAAAGGGCCGGCTGGCTTGACCGTTAAAGGGTGCTGTAACCCCCGAAAGTACACTCCAGTCCAAAGCCAAACCAAAAAAAAATTATTTTCTGTGTTTGTGAATTGTGTGCGCAGTAGCCGCACGTGCATCAACAAAGTAGTGCCAAGAGTGCGCCTGTGTCATAAGTAAAGGGCCGGCTGGCTTGACCGTTAAAGGGTGCTGTAACCCCCGAAAGTACACTCCAGTCCAAAGCCAAACCAAAAAAAAATTATTTTCTGTGTTTGTGAATTGTGTGCGCAGTAGCCGCACGTGCATCAACAAAGTAGTGCCAAGCGTGCGCCTGTGTCATAAGTAAAGGGCCGGCTGGCTTGACCGTTAAGGGTGCTGTAACCCCCGAAAGTACACTCCAGTCCAAACCAAAAAAAAAATTATTTTCTGTGTTTGTGAATTGTGTGCGCAGTAGCCGCACGTGCATCAACAAAGTAGTGCCAAGCGTGCGCCTGTGTCATAAGTAAAGGGCCGGCTGGCTTGACCGTTAAGGGTGCTGTAACCCCCGAAAGTACACTCCAGTCCAAACCAAAAAAAAAATTATTTTCTGTGTTTGTGAATTGTGTGCGCAGTAGCCGCACGTGCATCAACAAAGTAGTGCCAAGCGTGCGCCTGTGTCATAAGTAAAGGGCCGGCTGGCTTGACCGTTAAAGGGTGCTGTAACCCCCAAAGTACACTCAAGTCCAAACCAAAAAAAAATTATTTTCTGTGTTTGTGAATTGTGTGCGCAGTAGCCGCACGTGCATCAACAAAGTAGTGCCAAGCGTGCGCCTGTGTCATAAGTAAAGGGCCGGCTGGCTTGACCGTTAAAGGGTGCTGTAACCCCTGAAAGTACACTCCAGTCCAAACCAAAAAAAAATTATTTTCTGTGTTTGTGAATTGTGTGCGCAGTAGCCGCACGTGCATCAACAAAGTAGTGCCAAGCGTGCGCCTGTGTCATAAGTAAAGGGCCGGCTGGCTTGACCGTTAAAGGGTGCTGTAACCCCCGAAAGTACACTCCAGTCCAAAGCCAAACCAAAAAAAAATTATTTTCTGTGTTTGTGAATTGTGTGCGCAGTAGCCGCACGTGCATCAACAAAGTAGTGCCAAGAGTGCGCCTGTGTCATAAGTAAAGGGCCGGCTGGCTTGACCGTTAAAGGGTGCTGTAACCCACAAAGTACACTCCAGTCCGAACCAAAAAAAAATTTATTTTCTGTGTTTAGCCGCACGTATATATCAAATCGATATAACATAAATGGAGGACCAAACTTTCTCCGATAAAAATAAAATAGAGAAAGATCAAGAACCACTTCCTCCTAGTGCTGAAGCTGCTGCCACTAGTCATGACATAGACGATAACATGCCATCAACGTCGTCTGCCAAGGCCGATGCCCAATGTCATAGTAGAGGGCACATACAATCCCAAATGGCAAAGTTCAGGAAAATGACCTTGAAAAAGACATTTAAATCAGCTGAAGAGAAACGTAAACTTGCCAATATGCCATTTACGACACGGAGTGGCAAGGAACGGCTAAGGTCGATCCCTAGTATGTTCATGACTAGTGGTTCAGCTTCACATGACGATGGAAGCCCTCCTCCCACTAAAAAAATCAAAAGAGTTAAGCTGGCAAAAGCACAGCGAAGAACTGTGCTTTCTAAGAAGATATCACAAATCCCCAAAGAGAGTCCAAGTGTGGTGGTGGTTGCGATGCCTGACCTTCCCAGCACTGGACGGGAAGAGGTGGCTCTTTCCACCATTTGCACGCCCCCTGCAAGTGCTGAAAGGAGCACCCACAGTCCACTTGCTGATATGCAAATTGAAGATGTCACTGTTGAAGTACAACAGGATGAGGATACTGGTGTAGCTGGCGCTGAGGAGGAAGTTGGCGAGGAGGATTCTGATGGTGATGTGGTTTGTTTAAATCAGGCTCCGGGGGAGACAGTTGTTGTCCGTGGGATGAAAAAGCCCATCACGGTCATGCCTGGGCAGAAGACCAAACATTCCACCTCTTTGGTCTGGCAATATTTCTATCCAAATCCGGACAACAACTGTCTTGCCATATGTACCATATGTAAAGGTGAAATAAGTAGGGGTAGGGACGTCAACCACCTAGGAACATCCTCCCTTATACGGCACCTGCAGCGCGTTCATAAAAAGTTACTGTCAAGTTCAGAAACTTTGGCTCAGACCGTAAGCAGTCCAGGGACACCTAAATCCCGTTGTCCTGTTGTATCCAAGCGCCTGCAAACCACACCGTCAACTCCCTCCTCGTCAATTTCCTCCTTAGTCAGGATCGGAAGTAGTCCTGCAGGCCATATCACTGGCATGACTGACTCTCCTATCCGGGATTCCTCCGGAGGATCCTGCATTGCTACGCCTACTGCTGCCGCTGCTGCTGTTGCTGCTGCTGCTGGGAGTCGTTCATCATCCCAGAGAGGAAGTAGGAACACCACTACTTTTACTAAACAATTGACCCTCCAACAGTCCTTAGCGAGGAGGATGAAGTACGACAGCAGTCATCCTGAAGCAAAACGTATAACTGAGGCCTTGACTGCTATGTTGGTGTTAGACGTGCGTCCGGTATCCGCCATTAGTGCAGTGGGATTTAGACAATTGATGGAGGTAGTGTGTCCCCGGTTCCAAATCCCGTCTAGATTCCACTTCACTAGGCAGGCGATACCGAGACTGTACAGAAACGTCAGAAAAAGTGTCCTCAGTGTCCTGAAAAATGCCGTTGTACACAATGTCCACTTAACCACGGACATGTGGACAAGTGGAACAGGGCAGACTAAGGACTATATGACTGTGACAGCCCACTGGGTAGATGTATCACCTTACGCAGCAACAGCAGCAGCGTCACCAGTAGCAGCATCTCAGAAACGCCAGCTCGTTACAAGGCAGGCTACGCTGTGTATCACCGGTTTCAGTAAGAGGCACACCGCCGACAACCTCTTAGAGAAACTGAGGGAAATCATCGCCCAGTGGCTTACCCCACTTAGACTCTCCTGGGGATTTGTGATATCTGACAACGCCACCAATATTGTGCGGGCATTACATCTGGGCAAATTCCAGCACGTCCCATGTTTTGCTCACACAATAAACTTGGTGGTGCAGAATTTTCTGAAAAGCGACAGGGGCGTGCAGGAGACGCTTTGGGTGGCCCGAAAAATTTCTGGCCACTTTCGCCATTCAGCGACTGCGTGCCGAAGACTGGAGCGCCAGCAAACACTCTTGAACCTGCCCCGCCATCACCTGAAGCAAGAGGTTGTGACGCGGTGGAACTCAACCCTCTATATGCTTCAGAGGATGGAGGAGCAGCAAAAGGCCATACAAGCCTATACATCCACCTATGACATAGGCAAAGGAGGGGGTATGCACCTGACTCAAGCGCAGTGGAGAATGATTTCCGTGTTGTGCAAGGTTCTTCAGCCCTTCGAACTTGCCACACGTGAAGTCAGTTCAGACACTGCCAGCTTGAGTCAGGTCATTCCCCTCATCAGGCTTTTGCAGAAGCAGCTGGAGAAAGTGAAGGAGGAGCTAAGACGGAGCGATTCCGCTCGGCATGTGGGACTTGTGGATGAAGCCCTTCATTCGCTTTGCCAGGATTCCAGGGTGGTCAATCTGTTGAAATCAGACCACTACATTTTGGCCACCGTGCTCGATCCTAGGTTTAAAGCCTATGTGGTGTCTCTCTTTCCGGCCGACACAAGCCTGCAGAGGTGCAAAGACCTGCTGGTGAACACACTGTCAGCTGAAGCGGAACGTGACACGTCAACGGCTCCTTCTTCATTTTCTCCCGCAACTGGGGCTGCCAGGAAAAAACTTAGGTATCCTAAGCAACCCGCTGGCGGTGATGCAGGGCAGGCAGGACCAAGTTTGGACATCTGGTCCGGACTGAAGGACCTGGCAACAATTTCTGACATGTCTACTGTCACTGCATATGATACTGTCACCATTGACAGAATGGTGGAGGATTACATCGGTGACAGCATCCAAGTAGGCATGTCAGACAGTCCATACCTGTACTGGCAGGAAAAAGAGGCAATTTGGAGGCCCCTGTACAAACTGGCTCTATTTTACCTGAGTTGCCCCCCCTCCAGTGTGTACTCCGAAAGAGTGTTTAGTGCAGCCGGGAACCTTGTCAGCGAAAGGCGTAGGAGGTTGCTTCCACAGAATGTGGAGAAGATGATGTTCATCAAAATGAATTATCAGCTCTTCCAGGGAGACCAGCCTCCAGAAGGTACAGAGGGACCTGTGGTGGTGGATTCAAGTGGGGACGAGTTAATACTTTGTGAGGATGAGGATGTACACACTGAAGAGGGTGAGGAATCGGTGGATGAGGAGGATGAGGATGACATCTTGCCTCCGTAGAGCCAGTTTGTGCAGGGACACATTAATTGCCAGCTTGTTTTGTGGGGGCCCAAACGAACCAATCATTTCAGCCACAGTTGTGTGGCAGACCCTGGCGCTGAAATGATTGATTTGTTAAAGTGTGCATGTCCTGTTTATACAACATAAGGGTGGGTGGGAGGGCCCAAGGACAATTCCATCTTGCACCTCTTTTTTTCTTTGCATTATGTACAGTTTGGGGCCTAGTTTTTCTAACTGCCATCCTGCCTGCCACTGCAGTGTCACTCCTAGATGGGTCACGTGTTTGTGCCGCCCACTCGTGTCGCTTAGCATAGTCATCCAGCTACCTCGGTGCAACCTTTTGGACATAAAAACACTATTGTGAGGTGTGAGGTGTTCAGAATAGACTGGAAATGAGTGGAAATTAAGGTTATTGAGGTTAATAATAGCATAGGAGCAGAAAAACCTACAAATTCTGTGATTTTAGCTGTTTTTATGCTTTTTTTCAAAAAAATACAGATCCAAAACACAAAACCCAGAACCCAAAACACGGAAGGGTGGTTTTGGCAAAACCAATCCAGATCCAAAACACGAAGAAAGATCCAGATCCAAAACCAAAACACAAAACACGAAAAGTGGCCGGTGCACACCCCTAATATATATATATATATATATATAGTTTAGAATAAAATAGAGAAGGGGCAACTCCATAGTGCAATGAACGTTTTTATTCAATCGTAAAGGTATCACTAAAACAACGCAATGTTATACAGGTTGAGTCTCTCATATCCAAAATGCTTGGGATCAAGGGTATTTTGGATATCGGAATATTCCGTATTTTGGAATATTTGTATACCATATTGAAATGTCTTAGGAATAGGTCACAAATCTAAAACACAGAATGCATTTATGATTCATATACACCTTATACACACAGGGTCTCATTCAGACCCGCTCACATGCGCTGAGAGCTCGCAAGCGGGTCGATGTTGAGGCCATGCGCATGCGTAGCGGCCACACTGCGCGTGCGCAAGCCCCGAAGCGAGAGAGAAATTCTCTCGCTCTGGGGCTCACTACAAAAGGGGCAGCTGTCGATGGTGATCGACAGCTCGCACCGTTTTGTAGGCGAGGTGGGGGGGTGGCTGGCCAAACGGAGGCATTCCCGAAGGAACGCCTGCCATTTGGGGGCGGCCCCGCTGACATCACTCGTGATCAGTGGTGAGCTTCCGGCTCTATTGGAGCCGAAAGCTCACTGGGGCTTGCGGCAGACGAGACCCTACCACAAGGGTCTCGTCGCAAGCCCCGATGGTCGCAATGGATCAACCTGGTCACTCGCTAAAGCTGTGGGTGGTCACCCACAGCTTAGCGAGCGGCCAGGAGGCCGGATTTTAAATGTGAAGCGGCTGCCCTCATTCAGAGCGCTCACATTTTGCGAGCGGCTCTGAATGAGGTCCACAGCCTGAAAGCCATTTTATACAATATTTTCAATAATTTGTGGTTCAAACAAAGTTTGTGTACATACATGAAATTAATTTATGTTTCATATACACATTATGCACACAGCCTATAGGTAATTTTATACTATATTTTTAATAATTTTGTACCTTAAACAAAGTTTGTGTACATTGAACCATCAAAAAGCAAAGGTTTCATTATCTCAGTCATGCCAAAATATTCCGTATATCAGAATATTTGGATATGGGAGACTCAACCTGTACTGTAGTTCTGCTTGTACCTTTACAATAACTGTGGGCTGGTTACCATGTGATATTGTAACATATTCCACCAGGCAAACACTGACCACCGTCCAAGGAACCCCGCCGTGTGCCGTATTATTCACCTTGATAAAGGGGTGACACACGTCGCTGCTATCCCATATAATGGATTAAGTAGATTTTACTTGTTTTAACGAGGCTCCCGGAGTGCTGCTGTTCCTTCACCCATGAGATAATATATATATATATATATATATATATATATAATGAATTTAAACACACACACAATGATATGATGATAAGTAGGGTTCACTTTTTAGAGTGCAATGACATGTTTTATGCATTGAAATCTCACCTCTTCCCAGTTAACAGAGCAGCATTTCTAATCTCCTTTAACATCAGCAGCAGCTCCCTATTGTCTGACGGGGGCGGAGCTTAGTCTCTGCACGAGGAAGTGGACAGTGAGAGAGGGAAAGGGAAAGTGCTCTTGTGCACTGCACAGCACGGGGCTGCTGTTACCTGCACTCACCAGTCACCATCAGCCAAAGGAGTCACAGTAAGGGACTGACTGTCATGCTCTGACAGTGAGTGACACAGGTCCAGACCATGCATAGGAGCACTTCCCCACTCCCGATCGCGGCCCGCTGAGCCCCGCCCCCTCGCGGAAGGGGGCGTGGCCACAACAGCCCGAGCCCACCGGGGAATTACCCGATTCCCCGGCAGCCCAGTCCAAGCCTGAGCATAGACAAGAAATAAAAACAAGAAAAAAAAATACAGACAATGCACAGATTTATACATTCCAATTGCACAGACCACTTCCCTGACTCCTGGGCTAGAAATTTCCAGAAACAAAGAGGAGGAGTCTTTGGCTAACAGACCTAATATACCAGCAAGGCCAAACCCCCAAGGATCCCTATAGGCTAACACTAATGACTGACACTTAACAACAAAAGTCTTATGGTGCATATGCGATATGCTCCCTGAGCGGTATTGTCTAATGTATCCCCGGCAGGGTGTGCTCAATGTCGTTCATGACATTGAGCACACCCGCTGAATGATATCATTAACGATATACAGTATACTGCTACCACAACCACAGGGTTTAAACTGGCTCAGTCAGATTGCACTTGCCTTACCCTGTCCTTCTACTGGAACTCTAGATCTTGCGCTGTGGTGGAATAGGTTAATTTTTTTCTTATAAGTGCAAACATTGTATAATTCATAATAAAAATCACTTTGCAATAAATCACATGAATATTGTAAATATTACAGTATTACAGTATTCCTCAAATCACTGCCTATCTAAAGGTTTCAATCCACACTATTGTACTAAGCAGCGTACATATCTTATCACTCTACACACAACTACAACACTATATTATCCCTTTAAGTGAGTTTATTCCTTTTGGACAAGTTTCCCGTTTTGTTAGTAAGGAAACAGGTGAAATTTGAAAGTCCCTGCGGTTTGACAGGGAAGGATAATGGCGAAGCTGGTGTTGGTACTTCCTTTTAAGTCATAGAAGTTCCCTCTGTATAACCTAACAATTTAAGAATTTTAAAAGAGTTTTTATTCTCAGATGAGAATTGTTATCTACTTGTTAAGTACTGGTGTGGAAATGAACTTGTCGTACCTATCTGTCGTAAAGGTGTGAGGTCAGATACACTCCCTTTACTATTCTTTGGAGCTACTCCCTGGACTGAATGACATGTTTCTACATTTATCAAACAGTCAATGAACTCTGAAATGTGTAGCAGGGATCTGTCAGTCAGCAACCTCTGAGATGTAGGAGCAGCACCCTGACATAAGCTGTAGGCAGTATGACAGTATATGGTGTCTGTGTGCTGCAGTTACCTGAAGGGATCGATGTCAAAAGCAAGCTCTCTCATGCAGATTCTGCACTCCCTTCACAGGACCTGGGCTGCAGATAGGGTCTTTGAACCGCTCCTCCAGGGGATCTGGTTTGGTCACCCACTGCCCGCCTTTAGGGGAGGAGGGACTGCCTTTTGAAGAGGGGAGACTGTCTGCTCAGTTATAGCCTCTGCCACAAGTACTGGAAGGTACCCAGCTCTCAGCCACTGCCAGGGAGAACACTGTTGCATCGGACCACCAGACAGCATTCCCGCCAATTACCCCAGCAGTCCAAGATACCACTACAGAGCAGGACCACTCCATCCAAACTTCTCCACACACAGAGCTGCCACAGCTCTGCCTGACTAACGGAGATATCAATAGCCCTGATCACCTCTGCAGCACTTTAATTGATAATCACTTCAAGACTCCCCTGAATGGCCGCCCTCAGCACACCTCCTCACAGCATTGCTCTGCTGTGACCAACTGCTACTCACCTCCATCTGTCACTTGCCTAACCACCTGACACTGCTCATGTGACCACCTCCTGACCTCTTAAGCAGCTGCAGAGGCTTCTGGGAATTGTGGTCTGTCTGTGTAATGACATACACATGCACTGTACAGTGTCAGACATAATACCTAACATAGCAGGTTATTACAAAAGGTGTCAGTATATGTGGATGATCCAGTGGTGTAAGTTCATCCAAGACGCCCGGAGGCAAGTTATAATTTGGTACCCCCTCCATCAAGGCCGCTGGCACTGTAATGTAACAATTCGCATGCAGACAGGCTATAGATAGAAGAAGGCAGCAGCTGATGGTCTGACATGGAGCTCTCTACTAGTTTACGGTGGCTTCTCAGGTGCCATGTATTAGGCGGCCGTGATGGTACACTCCGGGTACATAGTTACAGCCCTAAGTGGGATGAATATGTGGTGGACAATGGAGAAGGTGCCCCTTCAGAGCTGGAGCCCGGCGGCAACCGCCTCCATTGTCTCCCATAGTTCTGCCCCTGGGATGATCTACTATTGTATTTTCCTAACCATTATGCCACATTATACCTACAATAGTTTTCTTAAATTACTCCAGGATTTCCACAGAGCTTCTGGCTTCCTAGTGAAGCAGAACAAAATAGATGCGCTGGCATTACAAACTAAGAGCGGGTATCCACTAAACGATTTGCTCCATGAGCGATATCTTTTAATAATGTGTCCCCGGCAGTGGTGTGCTCAATGTTGTTAACGACATTGAGCATACACACTGAATGATATCGTTAATGATATCGTTCAGTGCCGGCACCCTCCCTCATCCCTGAACCTGCACAGGTTGGACAGCAGGTTCGGGCGATGAGCGACGTTGTCAACGACCAGTGGGAGCACACATCGCTGGTCTTTGATGGCATACTCACTGGACGATATTGCAGACAATGAACGAAAACAATATCATTATTGTTCAAAACATCCAATGTACTGTCTAGTTTATTCGCTGCTTGAGTTTCCTCGGGGTTGGCATAATACGTTTCCTTTTCAGTGGTTCCACTCTTCACTAAAAAAATGTAGGACTTACTGTAATATTCCTGCTCACCCCTCTAGGCTGTACACTGATGACTTTCCAGACCTTATTCATCGTACCTTACTAGATTTTCCGACATTGCTTAGGATGGTGTCACTTGGTCAAAATGTTCTCCTTTCCAAGATTGCTATACCCACTTCAGATGTTGCCTATCCTGTCTGATACTGACCTAAAGGCACTGAACAAGGATATTAGCAGATTTATCTGGTCTGATAAAAAAAATCGTGTATGTCTTTGTTTAAACTTAGCCTCCTAATTTATGTGGAGGTAACCTTACATGCATTTATGCGGTTGATTAGATTAGAGGCACAGATGAATTTGCTAACACCACACTTACACAATCTTTTAGTTCGGATATTCTGCTTCCAAACCTTCTTCACATTAGACCTTCCTCTGTTCCTTCTCCTTTAATACAACATTTTTTTTATCCACTCATACTGGGGCTCTTGAGCAGCCCTGGCATTAACAAAATGTGCGTGGCCTTGTCTCACGTGGGCATAGCTTTACCATGTAGAGGGCGTGGTTAAATTTTATTGGGGCGTGCTGTGAGTCGCGGGGGCCTTGCCACGCGGCACGCCTCAGTCTCTCAATATCCTTGCCAAGCAATGTGCCGGGAGGCGGAAGTGCTAGGCCAGGTTTTAGACCGGAATGGCCATCAGGCCATCGGCCATTCTGGCATTTGCCAAAAGTGCCAGATGGCCAGTCAGGCCCTGTATCCTCTACATGCGCTGCCTAGTATGCAGCACGTTTACAAAATAGAGTATATTTCTCTTATTCTTTGTTTCATCCACTATGGTAGAGGTTCCCAAACTCCGTCATTACAGTCCAGGTTTTAAGGATATCCATGCTTGAGTCTAAATGTTTTTATCAAATTCACTGAGGTACTAATTCAGTCAATTGTGCTCAATCATGGATATCCTTAAAACCTGGACTGTAACGGCAGAGTTTGGGAACCACTGTACTATGAGCCTGATTCAGATTTGGGAATAGAATAAGATAGACCAGTACTGTAACTGTGTACCTGGACAAACCATGTTGCAATGCATGTAACCCACAAATGTTGGACAGCTTTATTTTTTTCACTGCAATTCAGATTTCAGTTTGGTCTCACCCCTCCCAAATCTAAGGGGTACATTTACTAAGATGAGAGTTCTATTAAGAAGTGATGTTGCCCATAGCAACCAATCAGATTCTACTTCTCATTAAAATAATACCTGGAATCTGATTGGTTGCTATGGGCAACATAACGTCTTAATAGAACTCCCATCTTAGTACGTTTATCCCTAAGTCTCTGCACATTTTACATCTGCCCTGTCTGCAGTGCAGCATGGTTTTACCAAAGTGCACAGTTACAGTACTTACTCTTTCTTACTCTATTCCCAAATCTGAATCAGATCCTATGCATACTTGCCTACTCTCCTGGGACTGTCGGGAGCCTCCCAAAAGTTGGGTGCCACTCCCAACACCCCGCAAGACTAGGCAAGTCCCTGGAATGGCAGCCGGCACCCTGCAAACCCCCGCGCCAGCCACAAAAGTGGGCAGTACAGGGGTGCAATGATGCGATTTGCGCTGAATCACATCATCATAGCCCCGCCCCCTGCCTTATAATGCCCGTAATATTGGCATTATAAAGTGGGGGGCAGGGCCACAATGACCCGATCACGTTGGCACGCCCCCTCTCCGCGTACTTGAACCACCCCAATCCTCCCTGCTGGACGGACCTGCAAGCCCCCTCCCGGATGCCCCCTGCAGAAATGTCGGCAAGTATGGATCCTATTTCATTATCCAGGTTTTAGTAGTAGTTTTGCTTCTACTACATTTAACTCTTGGTATGTCTGGGGTCCCTATCTGGTCTACCAGTTCTTGGACTAAAGAACGCTACAAATTCTTAGCTATGATCATTTAACACATTTATTTCCACAACTGCTTATTCCGCTATATTTCGATTAAAATTGTGCAGTTATATTACCACACTATTGTCAATACTATCACATCTGGATAAGTGATGTGCAATCACATACAGTGTTACACCGAAACTACAGATTAAAATTGTTTTAAATGCAGCCAACCAGAGGCAGAGCTGTTACATTGCATGTGGGTGTGTAGTGAGGTTCAAAAGGTTTTGGTCTTTAGTTCAATCTTATTTAATGCAAAACTGGGGACTGTACATCCTGCATTGATGTTGCCTTGGTTCCCCAATGGGATTAGCTTGCAGTTGGCCAAATAGCGACAGCAGTGATAAAAATTTTTTTATCTCAATGAATCTCCACTGATAACCACACCCTATATTTATTGGTGATGTAGTCGGCATCCCGCCATCGGGATGCGGTGGTCAGAATACCTGCACCAGAATCCCGACTCCAGAATCCACTGACATCCTGACGGTATGTATTAAGGTTAGGGGTTAGGCACTAGGGGGAGGGTTAGGCTGCGGGAGGGGAGGTTAAGGTTAGGTTGCAGGTGGGGAGACTTAGAGATAGGCTGTGGGAGGGTAGTGTTAGGGTTAGGCTGCGGGTGGGGAGGTTAGGGTTAGGCTGCAGGAGGGTAATGTTAGGGTTATAAAAGGGACTAGAGAAAAAAAACCACTTGTTCAGGAAAAAGTCTGATTTTTATCCTCTACAATTTAAAGGCCCATGTGTCAAAGAATTTTATAAAGTGACCATGGACAATTTTAGAAATTTATGTGAAACAGTAGAGAAAGCTCTTTTGAAGGATAACCTTACCTCTGATGAGAGGAAGGCCTAATATCCTTAATGTCTGATAAGGACATAACGATAAAGATGGCCGATAAAGGAGGAGGAGTTGTACTACAATATACATGTGATTATTTAAAAGAAGCATCGTTACAACTGGCGAACATTATTTTCTATGAACCATTAGCGCAGAATCCCACCGGGAGTTTCCAGGTGGAATTGAAGACTCTATTAGATGATGCATTGGCCAGTGGTGCAATTACTAAGGAAACATGGCACTTTTTATTTGTCACTTATCCAGTAGTGCCGATATATTATCACCTCCCCAAAATTCACAAATCTCTCACTGCACCTCCTGGATGTCCAATTATTTCGGGTATAGGGTCCCTCACTTCTAATTTATCACATTTTGTTGATACTTATTTACAAAGTCACATGGTCAACTTGAAATCATAAATTAAGGACACTACACAGTTTCTAAATATGCTGCAAAACATAAAATGGAAGAATACATATTATTTTCTTACATGTGGTGTGGAATCTTTGTATTCCAACATTCCACACACAAAAGGTCTTGAAGTAATTAGAGAGTTCTTGGAGGATGATCCTAATATGAACTACATGACTTCGTGGTAGCTTCTATTAAATTTATTTTGGTGCACAATTATTTTTTGTTTGACACTAAATTTTATTTACAGACACGAGGGACTGCCATGGGGACCAGGTTCATCCCGAGTTATGCCAATCTATATATGGGCTCTCTTGAGGAGGAGCTAATTTGGAGCGGGAGCTTTGGGGTGAACCTGGTCCTCTATGGCAGATATATTGATTATTTTTTTTCATTTGGGATGGAGATATCACTTCTATTGTTTCTTTTGTTGAATATTTGAACAATAACACTTATGGTTTGAAGTTCACGAGCACTATGAGTTCCACAAATATTCAGTTTATTGATATTGCACTACTGGCCAAGGATGAACAAATCTGCACTGAGACTTTTTTCAAAAAGGTAGATTCTAATGATTTTTTTACAGTACAATAGTAGCAATCTGAAAGTTTGGCGTAACAATATACCTAAAGGCCAATTCCACTATATAAAGATAAATTGTTCTAGTACAGAGAGTTACCATAAGCAAGTCAATAGGGTATATGAGGCCTTTGAAGAACAAGGCTACCCTACTAACATTCCGAAGAGAGGTTTGGAAAATACCATTAAAAGAAATAGAAAAGATCTGTTGAAATGTAGGATGCTAAGATCAACGCAAAGTGTGCAGAATGGGAAATTGGAAGGATTTTGTCCCTTCATTACACAGTTTAACACTCACGCTTCATTCATTAGGAAAATTATACAGAATACATCTATTCTGAAAGCGGATCCAGTTTTGGGTCCATTAATAGGAAATGAGGTTAAGATTTTATGTAGGAGATCAGAAAAATTAAAACAAAAACTAGCACCTAGTATGTTCACAAAGGATAAAAATAATAGTAGTAACAATAAAGATATTGATACTACAAAGGAGATGGGAAAAGAACATACACAATGGTTGACAGAAAAGCTGAAAGGCTTTTTTAGCTGTAGAAAAAGCAAATGTATGACCTGCAAAACTGTCCCTAAAAAAACTTAATTTCCAGTCATTAGCCTCGTCTGATTCTTTCTCTGTTGACAGTTTTCTGAATTGCCATTCTAGTTATATAGTGTATCTTATTGAGTGTGGGTGTGGCTGCCAGTATGTGGGGTGGACCATACGCACACTTAACACTCGGTTTTTGGTACATCGACGTAACATTCTGAAGAAGAGTTCCATGCACAGTCTACCTAGACACACATCCAGTTGTATGGATGGTGATCTTAGCAAAATTAGGGTGAAGGCTATAGAACAAATAAGAACTACAGATAGAGGAGGTGATTGCTTCAATTCATTATGTCGTAGGGAAGCTTATTGGATTTTTAGACTCAAACCATTAGACCCACATGGTTTGAACGAAACTATAGAGTTAAATAATATATAATGATAGTGATCATGAATTTTCATGGTCACGTATAGGTCAAACATTTATTGTTCTGAGATCTTTTCTCTCCTTTTTTTCTATATAGTTTTACTTTTGCTTTCTCCTCCTCCTTCCTACGCAATATCGTGTCCTGGTGTATATATTATAATATAGTATTCATAATAGGTATATTTTCATAGTAGGAATTTTTTGTTGTTATATAATTAAAATTACTTTTGATATTTAATTCCCTAGTTATTGGAGCTAGGTTAAATATTGTTGTATTTTTTTTAATACTTTATATGCAGAATTTACCAAAGTTGGTTTATAGCATTTATTTACACTAACTATTAGGGTAAGTGTCTTACAACGGAATGTCCTAATTGTTATATTCTTTGTAATGATCTAGCATCCCTTTTTTTTCTTCTCTTTTTTTCCCCTATTTTAAGATATACATTATCCTCAGGATTGTGTGATTGATGTACATATATATATATATATATCTTCTCAGGGTTTTTTTCGGTATATATATTAGGATAAGATTAACCACTTAACTGACGTGGTCGTATGAGATGCGAACGCAGCCAGATGTGCATCAGCTGACAAGGTGCAACTGCACCGCACTCTTGTGTTTTGAAGAGGAAATCTGTTCTACAGAAGTGCAGAACGGATCCTCTGACTCCCTGTACTCTCTTGCAATGCCTGACCGGTTTTGCTGGAAAAATCATCAGTTGAGTGGTTAAAGAGCTATATATGGATATATAGATGGTTATATTTTAGACACCTCATCGTAATGCCATAATTAGGATTGACATGTGTTATTATTTATTTTAAGATTTTAATAATACTGGAGTTGTCTCCATATAAATGCTGTTATAGAAATGCACACAAACAGTTAATAATTACTACAAAGGTTTAATAACCAATCAGCGCTTTTTCTGAGTAATATAATGAGGCTCCCATACCTGTAGAGCCATCCTCTGATGAAACCGCTCTGTCATAGGGCAGAGAAACGCGTCAGTTGACTTGTGGAATGCAGGTGGAACGTAAAACCGGAAGCCGGAAGTTTCAAATACCATAAGTGACATATCGCTCTATCCCGAGTGTCTTCTTACATGCCGCATGCTCGTGGCCAGCCACAAGTGCCGTGGATTTGGAATAGCGGTCCCTCTGTCCTGGACCCCAGCACCTGGAGACCACACGGTGTGCTTTGATTCACATATAATAGATGTGAGTACTTCAGCTAACTAAAGCGGAAGTTTCATCACTGCATAAAGCTGGTGTCCTCCCCTATAATAGGGTAGAGGTAAGGACTGTTCTAACATAAGTGTCTGATAAAGAGACAAGTGGCTGGATGATAATATACAAGATTGTATTACTAGTTCAGTGACTGGACTTTTTACTAATTGACATGCTTTGCTGCTACTAATATCCCCAAATCTGCCTTTCTGCTTATACACTTGCTGTGATTGGATTATATGCTGACCTCGCCACTGCATTGTATGGACTGAGACTGGGATATTGTGTTTTCATTAAGTATATGCTTCAGTCGGATCCATGTAATATTATATTTTTATGTGGCCACTAGGTTTTATTTTTAATTCTTTTGTGTATCCCACTGTGTACCATGGTACAAGTTATGTAATTAATTATGCATTCTATTGTTTGTTGATTACATTTTTATATTTTCAAATCAGAAGCTGTATTAGCGCTTCCATTATTTGATTTTTTAATGTTAGGGTTAGGCTGTGGGAGGGTAGTGTTAGGGTTAGGCTATGGGAGGGTAGTGTTAGGGTTAGGCTGCAGGAGGGGAGGGTTAGAGTTAGGCTGCGGGAGGGTAGTGTTAGGGTTAGGCTGTAGGAGGGGAGGTTAAGGTTAGGCTGCAGGAGGGTAGTGTTAGGGTTAGGCTATGGGAGGGTACTGTTAAGGTTAGGCTGCAGGAGGGGAGGGGAGGGTTAGAGTTAGGCTGCGGGAGGGTGGTGTTAGGGTTAGGCTGTGGGAGGGGAGGTTAGGGTTAGGCTATGGGAGGGTAGTGTTAGGGTTAGGCTGCAAGAGGGGAGGGTTAGGGTTAGACTGCAGGAGGGGAGGGTTAGAGTTAGGCTTCGGGAGGGTAGTGTTAGGGTTAGGCTGCGGGAGGGTAATGTTAGGGTTAGGCTGTGGGAGGGTAGTGTTAGGGTTAGGCTATGGGAGGGGAGGGTTAGATTTAGGCTGCGGGAGGGTAATTTTAGGGTTAGGCTGTGGGAGGGTAGTGCTAGGGTTAGGCTGCGTGACGGAGGATTAGATTTAGGCTGCGGGAGGGGAGGGTTAGGCTGCGAGAGGGTAATGTTAGGGTTAGGCTGTGGCAAAGGTGGGTTAGGGTTAGGGGGAAGGTGAGGGATTAGGATTAGGATACTTCTGACTGTTCGGATGCCGCTGCCGGTATTCTGATCACCGTACCCAACAACTTTATTGTTGCCAAGGATTTCTTATTTGTTTCATGTGGATTGGCTAGAAATAGTCCATAAACAAACAGAATAGGGCTGAAAAAAACCCATAAAACAATAAATAACTAACTTCTACTAAGACTATGGGGCCTATTCATTATCACTTAATTTTTACAAAAGCAGATGCAAATGCACATTTTCACCTGCAATTTTAACAATGAACTATTTTGGCCATTTATCAAGAAGCGAAAGCAGGACATATCACAGATATCTCCTACTTACCTTCCTCATGCGGAATGACCTGCTGATTCCATACACTAGTATCACAGATATCTCCTACTTACCTTCCTCTTGCGGAATGACCTGCTGTCCCCATACACTAGTATCACAGATATCTCCTACTTACCTTCCTCTTGCGGAATGGCCTGCTGTCCCCATACACTAGTATCACAGATATTTCCTACTTACCTTCCTTTTGCGGAATGGCCTGCTGTCCCCATACACTAGTATCACAGATAATATCTCCTACTTACCTTCCTCTTGCGGAATGGCTGGCTGTCCCCATACACTAGTATGGGGACAGAATTCATCAAGCTCCAAAAATATAATATTTTCGAAGCTTGAGTGCGCTTGAGTGCGGGAGCATTCGACATCTTCAGATGGCGAATGCTCCCGATACCCGCTCCTTCCGCCAAACGTGGGGACTCTTGTGCATATGCGTGACCTGTAGGTCGTGCATGCACATTCCCGCCACTGCTCCAAAAGGAGCAGTGAAAAGATTCACTGATCCAAAAAGGAGCAGTGAAGCCGCTTGCAGGGACAGCTGATTTGCTCCGGACTCCGTGGCGAATTAGAATGTTAATTATCGGGGTCCGATCATTATCATCATGAATAGGCCCCAAAGTGACAAAGAGGGGCAATGAATGAGAATCCATGAGTACACTAGATATTATATTGACTTATTTTTATTATAATTTAATGCTTAAATCTTGTATGAATCAGGAAAAAGAATAATACATTCAAAGTATTAAAAATATATAATCTAAAAATATGAGCAAAATGCTAAATTAATTATGTCTATTTTTTCTCTAATAATTGAGGTTTTTACATGTGGCATATATTTCCAAACAGCTGTTTAATCTGTGCAAGTGATATACAGAACTGTGCAGCATCTTTTAAAACAAATAAAACTAAAAATGACTGAAGTGAACTTGACTTCTTTTCACAGTGTGAAACATCTCAACTGATTTTCTCATTTGTTTTTCATTTGCAATAAACTGTGCTTAATTACTTTATTATTGTTAAATTCATTTCTCTATTTGCAGAGGGAAGGTTCTAAATTATTTTACACTCTTTAAATGTAGGTATTTATCTCTTTTACAGACAGGTCTGAAATTTCCCAAGATTTAAAACACCAACATTTCTTATAACACCAAATTGTCAAGGCAACAAGTGCCTAACTTGTCTTGCCCTTGTTTATTGTAGATACGCCATGGCCCTAAAATGATGAAAACAGTGGGTGTGGCTCACAGGTATAGCATATTCTGTCAAGTTATGCCCCTTGCAGCAAGGCCACACCCTTTTCTGGGAGCATCCCCAATACCGTTATCCCCTTCCGTTTCCTCTTTAATTTTCTTCTGAATCCATCCCTGACTCTAGCCTATCTACCTCCTAATGTGTTCCATCCATCAAGTTGCTCCCACAATACCCTGAGTTAATAAGTCATTGCTATCTAGAGCCTGAAGATCTGAGAGCATCCAAGTACCAGTGAGTGTGATAAATTGTATAGAAAAGTTAGCTTATCATAGACGAAGACCTAATGAAGAGGTTTTAGGGAGCTTATTATCTCTCCACAGTTAACACCCTAACAGCACCACAATAGGTATAATTGGAAGAGTGGGACAACATGGTGACCAAGCAGGCAACAAATGACAAGGGAGCCTTGGGGACAGGAACTGACTAAGTATGCATAATCCAGTATTTATATTGTGTGTGTTTTATTTTGTTTTTAATTTTAAGTACATTAATAATAATAATAATAATAATAATAATAATAACACATGTATTGAAAGTCAGTATAAGAGGCATCTGGTCATACTGTAGAAACATAGAAACATAGAATTTGACGGCAGATAAGAACCACTTGGCCCATCTAGTCTGCCCCCTTTTTAAACATATTACCTGAAAACTTATTGATCTTTACTTCTTCTGAAGGCTATCCTTATGTCTATCCCATGCATGCTTAAATTGCTCTACTGTCTTAGCCTCTACCACCTCTGATGGGAGGCTATTCCACTTGTCCACTACCCTTTCTTAAAAGTAATTTTTCCTCAAATTTCCCCTGAACCTACCACCCTCCAGTTTCAGAACGTGTCCTCTTGTTCTAATACTTCTCTTTCTTTGAAGAATGTCTCCTTCCTTTACCTTGTTAAAACCCATTACATATTTGAACATTTCTATCATGTCCCCCCTTTCCCTTCTCTGCTCCACACTATACATATTAAGATCTTTTAGTCTTTCCTGGTACATTTTGTGGTGTAGACCTTGCACAATTTTAGTTGCCCTTCTTTGTACAGTCTCTAATGTATTAATATCCTTCTGGAGATATGGCCTCCAGAACTGAACACAGTATTCGAGATGAGGATGTACCAATGACCTATACAATGGTATTATCACTTCTTTCTTTCTGCTACTGATTCCTCTCCCTATGCAACCAAGCTTCTGACTTGCCTTCCTAATTGCTTTGTTACAATGTTTGCTTGCCTTTAAGTGATCTGAAATAGTGATTCCTAGATCCCTTTCCTCTTCAGTAGTTTCCAGTATAGTGCCATTAATACTATATTTAGCCTTTGGATTTTTGAGACCCAAGTGCATGATCTTGCATTTTTTGCATTAAACTGTAGTTGCCATGTTCTTGACCATTCCTCTAGTCTACCTAGGTCATCAATCATTTGTTTTACCCCTCCTGGTGTGTCTACCCTGTTGCATACCTTTGTGTCACATGCAAAAAGGCATAGTTTCCCTTCAATACCATTTGCAATGTCATAAATAAAGATATTAAAAATCACTGGTCCAAGTACAGATCCCTGAGGTACTCCACTGGTAACAGTTCCCTCTTGAGACTGCACTATGTTTACTACAACTCTCTGTTTCCTATCCTGCAGCCATGATCTTATCCATTCAACTATCTTTGTATCCAATCCCATGCTTTCCAGTTTATTTAACAGTCTGCGATGTGGAACAGTGTCAAAAGCCTTACTAAAGATTAGATAAGCAATATATTTGCCCCCCCCTTATCTATTTCCTTAGTCACCCAGTCAAAAAAGTAAATAAGATTTGTATGACATGATCTCACCCAGTAAATCCATGCTGTTTGGGATGCTGCAAATTGCTGGATTTGAGATAATCTACGACTCTTTCTTTTAAGAGTGTTTCCATCAATTTCCCTACTACTGATGTAAGGCTCACTGGTCGGTAGTTGCTTGCCTCTTCCATGCTTCCACTTTTGTGCAGTGGGATAACGTTTGCTTTGTTCCAGTCCTCTGGAATTACTCCAGGAGCTAGTGACTGGTTGAATAATTCTGTCAATGGTGTTACCAGCACCCCTTTAAGCTCAATTAGTATCCTTGGATGTAGATCTGGCCCCATTGATTTATCCACTTTCAGTTTTGAGAGTTCTGTTAGGATCTTCTCCTCTATAAATGTGCTTGTTCCTACCTCATTTTTCTGATCATGCCTGCAACTTAACTGTGGCCCCTTTCCCTCTCTCTCAGTAGTGAATACTGAACAAAAATAATTATTAAGATGATCAGCTATTACATTGTCTCCCTCAACAAGACTCCCTCTTTCTCTCTTTAGTCTTTTTATTCCACCTTTTGTTTTTCTCCTTTCGCTTATATACTTAAAAAAAAGTTTTTCCCCTTTACCCACTGACTGTGCCATTTTCTCCTCAGCTTTTGCCTTTGCACATCTGATTACTTTCTTAGCCTCCTTCTGTTTTACAAGATACTCCTCTTTGTCTTCATTACTTTGCATCTGCTTGTATTTCCTAAAGGCCATCTTTTTTGCTTTCACAATACTTGCTACCTATTTCATAAACCACAATGGCTTCCTTTTCCTTGTGGTTTTCCTAAACCTTTTGATACAAAGGTCTGTTGCCTTTAATATTGCACTTTTTAAATTTTCCCACCTCTCCTGCACTCCTTTCAAGTTCCTCAACATCTTCCCATCCCTGCAAACTCAGCCTTCCTAAAATCTAACACCTTTGTTTTTGTATGTGGTGAGTCAGTATCTGTCTTTATTCTGAACCATACTGCTTGATGATCACTGGATCTCAGGTTTTCACCCACTTTTACATCAGATATTCTGTCTCCATTTGTAAGTATTAAGTTTAATATTGCATCTTTCCGAGTGGGCTCCCTCACCAATTACTGGAGGGAGGCTCCCTGCAATGAATTCAGGATGTCCCTACTTCTAGTGGAACTTGCAACAGACACCTCACAGTTTATATTGGGTAGATTAAAACCTCCCATGATTATAACTTCTCCTTTTAATGCCATTTTAGTGATGTCCTGCAAAAGTTTATTGTCCAGTTCCTCTTCCTGACCTGGTGGTCTGTAGATCACCCCAATACGACGAATCACTTTCTCCCCTGTTTCTATAGTCACCCAAAGGGACTCGTTTTTTTCTTCAATACTATGTATTAACGTAGTATTTATGCTTTCCTTGACATACTGTACATTGCTACTTCTCCTATTCTTCCCATTCTATCCTTCCTAAATAAAGTATATCCCAATATAGTTATGTCCAAGTCATGATTTTCATTGCACCATAATAGCCACAATATCCAGATCATCCCTTGTCATTATTGTAATTAGTTCAGGGATTTTATTTCCTAAGCTCCTAGCATTTGCACACATAGGCCCTCATTCAGAGCCGCACGCAAGCGGGCGCACGTACGTTAGGCGTACGTACAAAAATATTTAAATTCAATGGCTCGCTCGTATTTTCGTTCGCATCTAAAATTCCTCCCTAAACTCTGACGACCCCTCCTCTAACTAACGAGCGTACGAAATAGCGAGCGTACATCCCCGAAATGGCTTGAAAGGAACGCACGCACAAGTATAAACAGGAAGTGGCCTTGTCAGATGTCGATTACCTGCTCCTTTATTCTGCCTACCTCCATCAATCGTATCATGCCAATCAATGTATCAATTAGCTTAATTGTTGTTTTTTTTTCAACACAATGCAAGAAACTTTACTCTTGTCTGTGTTTGTGTTTACCCGCAGAATACGTACGGATGAAACATTCGCTTTTATTGTTTAAAAAACATGTGAACCACAATTAAACAATTGTACTATTGCTGTGTATCCCCGCATATTTCCCTGGGTTCATTTCTTTATGTAAATTTGCTTACGCATGTCACTGCATCAAGCCTATCCTAACTCTCCAGAGATTTCTGGCCCTGTCGAACACATGACTCATACACTAACCAATAAAATTGCTCCTGTTAATTTCCAAAATACATTAGCCAATCAGAAAATTTTTACACACTTTATCAAAAATGATTTTTAAGAAAAACACCATTGCCATCATGAGAGCCTCCGCATTCACCAGGCGTGAGCTGCTGGTGCTTACGGAGGTCATGGATCGCCGGATCACCAGCCAGCCAGAACCCATGACCAACCGGCAGAAGCGCTCCGCGTATGCGGAGGTACGGTCCCGCCTGCGGTCCTTCGGATCACGCCGCAACATCGGGCAGCTGGAGCGCAGGTGGTCCGACCTGCAACGGCGAACGCCCCGCTTGCTGGCATGCTTTCGCATGCAGATCCTGGCAAGTAAGTGTTATGTATTGTGGTTTTAATGTTTGTGTTTGTGGGGCAAACTGCGTGTGCATGTTTTCCTGTCTGTTCTATTTATTATTTGTACTCATATCTGCGTGTGCATGTTTTCCTGTCTGTTCTATTTATTATTTGTACTCATATCTGCGTGTGCATGTTTTCCTGTCTGTTCTATTTATTATTTGTACTCATATCTGCGTGTGCATGTTTTCCTGTCTGTTCTATTTATTATTTGTACTCATATCTGCGTGTGCATGTTTTCCTGTCTGTTCTATTTATTATTTGTACTCATATCTGCGTGTGCATGTTTTCCTGTCTGTTCTATTTATTATTTGTACTCATATCTGCGTGTGCATGTTTTCCTGTCTGTTCTATTTATTATTTGTACTCATATCTGCGTCTGCATGTTTTCCTGTCTGTTATATTTATTATTTGTACTCATATCTGCGTCTGCATGTTTTCCTGTCTGTTCTATTTATTATTTGTACTCATATCTGCGTGTGCATGTTTTCCTGTCTGTTCTATTTATTATTTGTACTCATATCTGCGTCTGCATGTTTTCCTGTCTGTTCTATTTATTATTTGTACTCATATCTGCGTCTGCATGTTTTCCTGTCTGTTCTATTTATTATTTGTACTCATATCTGCGTCTGCATGTTTTCCCTCTTTTTATGAATTTTTAATTCTACTGCTATTTTTTTTGGTTTTATTTCTTTTTTTTTTTTTGTTTGTTTGCCCGGATTTGTCCATAAACTAAACGCAATGTATTTGACATATTTTAGGGGGACAGCCAAGACTCCGCCGTCAACGTCGGCGTTCCCGCCCACTCTCCCCAACCCCCAGCCAACACTCCACCCCAAATCTTTCGCCTATTCCCCACTCCTCCCCATCCTTCCCAGACCCTCTCCCGGAAATGTCGGGCCTCCTTCCCCTCCGTCCCACTTCCCCCTCTCCTCCACCCACCCCTCTTCCAATTACCCCCTCCCCGGAGTCCACCATAACTCCGCCCCATTCTTTGGGGAATGACGGATCCTCCGAGGAGGATCATGGAGGTTTTGCCGGAGCTCCCGATTTGTTTACCGGTATGTTTTTTATTTTTATTTTTTAAACCACAAACTGTTTGTATGTAATCATGTGTCGTGCCTTTCTTCGTGTTTTTGTGGCTTGACTTTTGTTGATTGTGAAGGTTTGCCTTTACCTCTTCCTGGTGATTTAAGCATACACATATCATACCTGTGGGAATTTGTACCTAGGCCTTGTATTTTGGCCAGCCCACCATTTTTATTTATGTTTTTGGGTTTAGGAGTGATTTGTTTTTTTTTAAATGTTTTTCTGTGGAGTCCCTATTGTTGTATTAACCCACACACTTTTCTCACCCACAGAGGAACAGAGGCGTCGGCAAGAGGTGGCGGATGTTGTGGGGCAGATGCGCCACCATGTAATCGGCCTTCTGGTGGCCCTCGACCGGCTGTCTGGCCTCCTTCGGCATTAGTTTTTTTTTTTTTGTTGTATTTGCCAAATAAATTTTTAAAGACAAATATACGTTGTGGCTCATTTTTAAAAACCAAAAGCAAGATAGTTTAGCCTGACATAAGTTCCTGCAAGGATTTCCCTTTTTTAAAAGTTAGATTGTGTTTTGTCTTTGTATGTCAAACAGACACCAGAAACACATAACAGTCACAATGTAATTTCCCTTTTTGGGTGTAGTGTCAATTTCAGATTTCGACATTTTCCAGGTTCCTACTTGGTGCGCAAGCTGCTTAGGCCAATCTTACAAATCCCAAGGTTGGGCCAGGCTTCCTTTTGGTGTGGATTGGAAAGCTGAAAACATATTTCAGTTTTGCTCAACTGGCGTCAGTACTGGTTTACCCCTTAGTCAAATGTAACTTGTGTTAACCTGGTTACACTTGCTGTTAACGTCCCAAAAAAGGAAGACCATTTCACTCTTCAAACATTTATTCACCACATAACAGAGAAAACAAAGTGGTCACTCCCAAAAAAAATACACAGTGATAAATTCAAATACAACACATACCAAGAAAAAAAAAAAAAAAAACACAAAATCAAGAACTGGTTGACGAAGGACCATGCCAACATGATTCCACAAACATGGCGTTGCGATATGGGTTCCAGAATATATGCCCAAAAGGACCAGATCCAGGTTTGGTAAGGGTAGCAGGAAGTAGTGAGCGTTGGAGTGCCAAAGATTATGGGAACAAACAGAAGATGGTGAGAAAATTTAAAAAAAATTAGATGTTTGCCAAAAAAACAAACACATTAGGTATAAACACTGGAGTTTTGAACAAACTTACCTAAAAAATCGGGCCACCACATCATCGCGTATGGCCCCCCCACATACTGACCTTCGACCAACCTCGGGGGGGCCATCCTCAGGTAAGGCATCCTCTGGCTGCATTGGGACACCACTCCTTATGGCAATGTTGTGAAATATCCCACACAGGACCACAATTTTAGACACCATATCCGGCACATACATGAGCTCGCCACCAGAGCGGTGGAGGCATCTGAATCGGCCTTTTAAAAGGCCGATACAGCGCTCCACCACTTGCCTGGTGGCTGTAAGTGCGGAATTATACGCACTTTGTGGCCCTGGTGTGGGAGCCAAATAAGGAGTGAGCAGCCAGGACATGCAAGGGTATCCACTGTCTCCTGTGAACAAAAATAGACCACATCAGGAACACTGTGTATCAAGCTTAACATTGTTATGTACTAAAGGTCTCCACTTACCCAGAAGCCACGCATCACCAGCTTGTAGGTTGGTTAATTTCTGCCATATCCCTGATTGCCGGATGACGAAGGAGTCATGTGCACTTCCTGGTAATTTAGCATTCAGGGACAGGATCTGGAGGGAGGCATCACATACCACCATTACATTCAGGGAGTGATAGTGTTTCCTGTTTCTAAATATTGCCTCCAGCCGTGCTGGAGGCTGAAGTGGTATGTGAGTACCATCCACAACCCCTATGATGTGTGGGAAGCCAGCTATTTGGTAAAAATTGGCCTTGGCCACACTAAGGGCACCCATATCCAAAGGCATTTTAATAAAATGATGGAGGTGCTTGAAAAGTGCCTCCATCACTGCCCTCAGGATCCGGGAAAAGGAGGATTGGGAGATGCCCGCCACTATTCCCACCGTTGTTTGAAACGATCCTGAGGCACAGAAATGTAACACCGCCATAAATTGCGTCAGTGGTGGTATTGCTGTTGGACTGTCAATTTGCCGCTCAAGATCACTTTCTATTAATGAGAGAGTGTCTATGATGATTTTGGGAGGTAGACGGTAGCGTCTTAAAACCTCATCATCGGGCATTCCAAAAAGGGTGACACGTGTTCGAAATATCTGGGGCCTTGCATGCCTACGATGCCTACGCCTGGGACGAGTTTGAGGTTGGTCGTCTTCCGGGAGCAGGGCCAGAACAATTCGCCCCAGATCTACCTGAAATTCAAAGTTTACAATGTAAGGCTTTTGACCCACCCCAAAAGTAAGAAAAAACAACTTAGCTTTCTGATACCATCCATAGCTGCTTACATGCCGGGGTATTGTCATGATACGTATAAACTGTAAAAAAGGCAACAATGAGACTTCAAAAATTTAGAGGGTGTTTTTTTGGTTTAAAAATTGTTGCAAGCCAACACAGAAAATAGCGGAAAAACACATTTGGCCATCGATGAAAACTACATTGCACACCGTACGTCAAATAGGGTTCAAATGGACCCAAAAAATGGAAAAGGGAAAAGCAAAACTGGATTATATGATGAATAAGCCGTCAAAAATGCGGTAAATTATTCGCAAATGCAAGTCACTACACCAACAGTCAAAAATGCGGTAAATTATTCGCAAATGCAAGTCACTACACCAACAGTCAAAAATGCGGTAAATTATTCGCAAATGCAAGTCACTACACCAACAGTCAAAAATGCGGTAAATTATTCGCAAATGCAAGTCACTACACCAACTGTCAAAAATGCAGTAATTCTTTCGCAAATGCAAGGCGCTACACCAACAGTAAAAAATGCCGTAATTCATTCGCAAATGCAAGACAAAAAATGGACTTACCCAACTCGAATATATAAGATGTCCTCAAAAAACTTCTTTGGGTCCGAAAACAAAAAAAAACTTAAAAAGATGAAATGAGTGTTAAAAAAATTAACTAACCACAAAACAGAAGAATACACCAATTGGCCACAAATTTGAATGCACAAAACTTACCAAATCAGGAAAGGATGTTGAAAAAATGAAAAAAATGCGAACGGAAAAACCAAAGAAATGTAGCAAAAACATACAAAAAAACAACTCTCCAAAATCCTCCAAACGCAACCAACCAACCAAATCCAAACCACTTAACCGACAACACTCCAACAACCCCACCTCGAATCCACACACACCAAGCCATAAATAGTGTTTATTTTCCCGCACAAATTAAGGATGAATCATAGGGACGCACAATCAATGATGCGGCCGCAAACTAACGACGCATGTATAAATACGTCACGAAATCACATAGAATTTCTGGATGATTTCATGCTGGAAGCAGAGACATGGCTTCAAACCAGGGAAACAATGGTCAAAATTGCGGCGGTAAGGCCTTCATGCATTTTGTGTCAATGACTATTTTAAAACATAATATTGTGCAAGTTGTGAAGTGGCTAAATCTGCATATTTACCCAAATAGGTGAGGAGGATGACATGGAAGAGACTGCTGGCCCCAGTCAACCCGCCAAAGCTGCAAAAAAAAAAAAGGCAGCCACATTTCACAAGCAAGGAGATGGAGGTTTTGATCCAGAAGTGCGTTGACATCCTGCCCCAGGCAGCCAGGAATATGAGCCAAAGCCAGAAGTGGAGAATGTGGGAGGAGGTCGCCGTTGCTGTCAATAGGGTGGGTGATTATGTCCGTCTAGCCCGGGATGTCAAACGGCGGTAAGTAAACACTTTCCCATCCTATAAACAAACCCCATTGTAAAAAAAAGGATAATGGTTCCAAATTCATTCCACAGATGGGCAGACTTCAAATATCGTCTAAAACAAAAACTTGCCGACAGGGCTAGGCATGCAAGGGGGACAGGTGGGGGTCCCACCCCTGTGTCATTGGAGTTGACAGACTTAGAAGAGATGGCACAGGGGTGTGTGCAGGCTGTGGAGGTGTTTGGCGTGTCCAACATGGATACGGACATGCCAGACTTTGCGGCTCCTCATGTTGGCCAAGGTAAGTCTTGTGATGTCACCAACTCAGAAATGCTATTGTGCCAATATGTAGATTCTAATGTGAGTCTTTTCTCCAATTTCCTAACAGAGACAGAGGCGGATGAGTCTGCTCCAGAGGGGAGCCTTGGCCGCAGAATTTCTGCTGACTCTGCAGGGGAGGAACCAGTACATCCGGCTGAGGACCCTGCAGAAGCCAGTCCAGGGCGTGCCCCCTCGCAGGCAGTGGGCCTCCTCACAGAACTCAATTTTAAATCGGATTGCCATACGGAGATTCTGCAGAGGATGGACGCCAGTCTGATACGGGTGGCTGAGGCCCTGGAGCAAAATGCTGCGGCCAACGTGACCATTGCTCAGGCCCTGGCGGAAAATACCAGGGCCAACATCCGCATCGCCGATGCCCTGGAGCAGCTCGTTCGCCAGCACATGGTGGAGCGGACCTCCCTTCCTGCCGGAACATCCAGATCCTCTACCTCTGGCACAACATCAGGCAATCCTCCAAATGTGCCTAGCCCTGTGCCTAGTCCAGAGGCCACAACATCTGCCTCTGGACAGGCCAGCCCGATGGCATCCCGGACCCGGTCTGGCGCCCACCCTCACCCAGCCAAACGGGCGAGAAAACGGTGACAGCAATGGCGACTTTTCCCACTTTCCTTCTGTGCTTGGCTCATATTCCTTTCTGGTCAAAACTTCCCTCTCCTTTCTTGTGAAATGTTTTTAAATTTTGTATTTACGCTTATGTTAGTAGTTATGTTGTTTTTTTTTTTTGATCAAATATCTTGGCCACAAAAAAAGGCAATACAATATTATGCCAATTTGTTTGTGTGTAAACAATAAATTAAAAACAAAACACTGACATTGTATTGTGACATTATTGTACAAATGGGTTACATTTAATCCTGGCCTTAAATGCAAAAACTGACCCTCTTTTTTTAAAAAAAAGGCCTCTTTAAGGAACGTTTAAAAAAACACATAGCGATGCAAATTCCACAGTAAACAAAAAAAAAGGGGAGCTAATTAAAAGATGATGACATTATTGTTACAATAGGCCATAACCACCAAATTGTGGTCAAAATAAAAGCCCAAAAATGTACGCTAATTGATTATGTAATCATGACATTAGCAGCTCTGATTTCCACCTGCGTACGCTTTTGTGCTATCCCAATAAACTGCTTTCCAAACACATACCAAGCCGGATTTCAATCCAACACTAATTACTTTACTGACCAGCCACGATTAATCGCTGCACCATCGTGGAGTCCCGGGACGGAGGAGAAGGCCATCGCCAATGTGGTCGAGTAATCCTGACCCTAAGCTGTGCGAGCATTTTGAAGGGAAAGCGGATGTTTCAGTGACGTATGAGACGGTCCGAACACATTTGACGTTCGCATCTGCTAATGTATGTACGCCCCAAAAATGCCTCGCCACGCCTGCGTTTTTTCATCTCCACCCCCGTCAACACCCAAAAACGCCCTGTTCTGTCAATCACATTTGACATGTCACTTCCTGTACGCTATTTTAGGAACGAGAGAAAAAAAGCTCGCAATCTGCCGTACGCACATGCGCGGTGTAACACCGGCGCATGCGCGGTTAGTCAACATCGGAACGCAACGAGCGTACTGTTGTTAACGTGCGGCTCTGAATGAGGGCCATAGCTCTTTGAGTTTTATTTGTTTGCTTATTTCTCCTGTTCCTAGGTATGTTCATCTCTCTCCCTATGTTTATTTGGTTTTGTTTTGAATTATCTTCAGTTTAGGGATGTAAGAGTGTAGAGTAGCACATGCATATTTAGAGCTCATTTGGCAAGGAGAAGCAACTGTGGAATATGGGGCAGTCTGTAGTTAGTTTTGGTTTTCAGCAAAACCAGTTAAAAGCAAATTTTTACTCTGAATTGAACAGAACTTTTCAACATTCAATATTTTCATAACCAGTTCCCAAATATACAGCTGCTGATGCATGGAACTTGGAAGTTGAGCATTTACTGTAATTGAATTTGTAAAAATAAATAAATAAATAAATAAAAAAAAATATATATATATATATGCATTTCACTTGATGAAGACAAAACTGAAGGGAAAACGCCCCAAGAACAAGAAGGAACTGAAGACATTTGCAGTAGAGGCCTGGCAGAGCATCACCAGGTATGAAACCCAGCGTCTGGTGATGTCTATGCATTCCAGACTTCAGGCTGTAATTGCCTGCAAAGGATTTGCAACAAAGTATTAAAAAGTGAAAGTTAGATTTAGGATTGTTTAGTTTGTCCCATTACTTTTGGCCCCTTAAAAAGTGGGAGGCACATATAGAAACCGTTGTAATGTCTATACCGCTCACCTGATTTGGATGTAATTACCCTCAAATTAAATCTGAAAGTCTGCAGTTAAAGCACATCTTGTTTGTTTTATTTCAAAGCCATTGTGGTGGTGAATAGAGGCCAAAATATGAAAATTCTGTCAATGTCCCAATATTTATGCACCTGACTGTATATATACTGTATGTGTATATGTATATATAAATATATATATATATGTGTGTGTATATATATTAGGGGTGTGCACCGGCCACTTTTCGTGTTTTGTGTTTTGGTTTTGGATCTGGATCTTTCTTCGTGTTTTGGATCTGGATTGGTTTTGCCAAAACCACCCTTCCGTGTTTTGGGTTCTGGGTTTTGTGTTTTGGATCTGTATTTTTTTTTAAAAAAGCATAAAAACAGCTAAAATCACAGAATTTGTTGGTTTCTCTGCTCCTATGCTATTATTAACCTCAATAACCTTAATTTCCACTCATTTCCAGTCTATTCTGAACACCTCACACCTCACAATAGTGTTTTCATGTCCAAAAGGTTGCACCGAGGTAGCTGGATGACTATGCTAAGCGACACGAGTGGGCAGCACAAACACGTGACCCATCTAGGAGTGACACTGCAGTGGCAGACAGGATGGCAGTTAGAAAAACTAGGCCCCAAACTGTACATAATGCAAAGAAAAAAAAGAAGTGCAAGATGGAATTGTCCTTGGGCCCTCCCACCCACCCTTATGTTGTATAAACAGGACATGCACACTTTAACAAATCAATCATTTCAGCGCCAGGGTCTGCCACACAACTGTGGCTGAAATGATTGGTTCGTTTGGGCCCCCACAAAACAAGCTGGCAATTAATGTGTCCCTGCACAAACTGGCTCTACGGAGGCAAGATGTCATCCTCATCCTCCTCATCCACCGATTCCTCACCCACTTCAGTGTGTACATCCTCATCCTCACAAAGTATTAACTCGTCCCCACTTGAATCCACCACCACAGGTCCCTCTGTACCTTCTGAAGGCTGGTCTCCCTGGAAGAGCTGATAATTCATTTTGATGAACATCATCTTCTCCACATTCTGTGGAAGCAACCTCCTACGCCTTTCGCTGACAAGGTTCCCGGCTGCACTAAAAACTCTTTCGGAGTACACACTGGAGGGGGGGCAACTCAGGTAAAATAGAGCCAGCTTGTACAGGGGCCTCCAAATTGCCTCTTTTTCCTGCCAGTACAGGTATGGACTGTCTGACATGCCTACTTGGATGCTGTCACCGATGTAATCCTCCACCATTCTGTCAATGGTGACAGTATCATATGCAGTGACAGTAGACATGTCAGAAATTGTTGCCAGGTCCTTCAGTCCGGACCAGATGTCCAAACTTGGTCCTGCCTGCCCTGCATCACCGCCAGCGGGTTGCTTAGGATACCTAAGTTTTTTCCTGGCAGCCCCAGTTGCGGGAGAAAATGAAGAAGGAGCCGTTGACGTGTCACGTTCCGCTTCAGCTGACAGTGTGTTCACCAGCAGGTCTTTGCACCTCTGCAGGCTTGTGTCGGCCGGAAAGAGAGACACCACATAGGCTTTAAACCTAGGATCAAGCACGGTGGCCAAAATGTAGTGGTCTGATTTCAACAGATTGACCACCCTGGAATCCTGGCAAAGCGAATGAAGGGCTTCATCCACAAGTCCCACATGCCGAGCGGAATCGCTCCGTCTTAGCTCCTCCTTCACTTTCTCCAGCTGCTTCTGCAAAAGCCTGATGAGGGGAATGACCTGACTCAAGCTGGCTGTGTCTGAACTGACTTCACGTGTGGCAAGTTCGAAGGGCTGGAGAACCTTGCACAACACGGAAATCATTCTCCACTGCGCTTGAGTCAGGTGCATACCCCCTCCTTTGCCTATGTCATAGGTGGATGTATAGGCTTGTATGGCCTTTTGCTGCTCCTCCATCCTCTGAAGCATATAGAGGGTTGAGTTCCACCGCGTCACAACCTCTTGCTTCAGGTGATGGCGGGGCAGGTTCAAGAGTGTTTGCTGGCGCTCCAGTCTTCGGCACGCAGTCGCTGAATGGCGAAAGTGGCCAGAAATTTTTCGGGCCACCCAAAGCGTCTCCTGCACGCCCCTGTCGCTTTTCAGAAAATTCTGCACCACCAAGTTTATTGTGTGAGCAAAACATGGGACGTGCTGGAATTTGCCCAGATGTAATGCCCGCACAATATTGGTGGCGTTGTCAGATATCACAAATCCCCAGGAGAGTCTAAGTGGGGTAAGCCACTGGGCGATGATTTCCCTCAGTTTCTCTAAGAGGTTGTCGGCGGTGTGCCTCTTACTGAAACCGGTGATACACAGCGTAGCCTGCCTTGTAACGAGCTGGCGTTTCTGAGATGCTGCTACTGGTGACGCTGCTGCTGTTGCTGCGTAAGGTGATACATCTACCCAGTGGGCTGTCACAGTCATATAGTCCTTAGTCTGCCCTGTTCCACTTGTCCACATGTCCGTGGTTAAGTGGACATTGTGTACAATGGCATTTTTCAGGACACTGAGGACACTTTTTCTGACGTTTCTGTACAGTCTCGGTATCGCCTGCCTAGTGAAGTGGAATCTAGACGGGATTTGGAACCGGGGACACACTACCTCCATCAATTGTCTAAATCCCACTGCACTAATGGCGGATACCGGACGCACGTCTAACACCAACATAGCAGTCAAGGCCTCAGTTATACGTTTTGCTTCAGGATGACTGCTGTCGTACTTCATCCTCCTCGCTAAGGACTGTTGGAGGGTCAATTGTTTAGTAAAAGTAGTGGTGTTCCTACTTCCTCTCTGGGATGATGAACGACTCCCAGCAGCAGCAACAGCAGCAGCGGCAGCAGTAGGCGTAGCAATGCAGGATCCTCCAGAGGAATCCCGGATAGGAGAGTCAGTCATGCCAGTGACATGGCCTGCAGGACTACTTCCGATCCTGACTAAGGAGGAAATTGACGAGGAGGGAGTTGACGGTGTGGTTTGCAGGCGCTTGGATACAACAGGACAACGGGATTTAGGTGTCCCTGGACTGCTTACGGTCTTAGCCAAAGTTTCTGAACTTGACAGTAACTTTTTATGAACGCTCTGCAGGTGCCGTATAAGGGAGGATGTTCCTAGGTGGTTGACATCCCTACCCCTACTTATTTCACCTTTACATATGGTACATATGGCAAGACAGTTGTTGTCCGGATTTGGATAGAAATATTGCCAGACCAAAGAGGTGGAATGTTTGGTCTTCTGCCCAGGCATGACCGTGATGGGCTTTTTCATCCCACGGACAACAACTGTCTCCCCCGGAGCCTGATTTAAACAAACCACATCACCATCAGAATCCTCCTCGCCAACTTCCTCCTCAGCGCCAGCTACACCAGTATCCTCATCCTGTTGTACTTCAACAGTGACATCTTCAATTTGCCTATCAGCAAGTGGACTGTGGGTGCTCCTTTCAGCACTTGCAGGGGGCGTGCAAATGGTGGAAAGAGCCACCTCTTCCCGTCCAGTGCTGGGAAGGTCAGGCATCGCAACCACCACCACACTTGGACTCTCCTTGGGGATTTGTGATATCTTCTTAGAAAGCACAGTTCTTCGCTGTGCTTTTGCCAGCTTAACTCTTTTGATTTTTTTAGTGGGAGGAGGGCTTCCATCGTCATGTGAAGCTGAACCACTAGTCATGAACATACTAGGGATCGACCTTAGCCGTTCCTTGCCACTCCGTGTCGTAAATGGCATATTGGCAAGTTTACGTTTCTCTTCAGCTGATTTAAATGTCTTTTTCAAGGTCATTTTCCTGAACTTTGCCATTTGGGATTGTATGTGCCCTCTACTATGACATTGGGCATCGGCCTTGGCAGACGACGTTGATGGCATGTTATCGTCTATGTCATGACTAGTGGCAGCAGCTTCAGCACTAGGAGGAAGTGGTTCTTGATCTTTCTCTATTTTATTTTTATCGGAGAAAGTTTGGTCCTCCATTTATATTATATCGATTTGATATATACGTGCGGCTAAACACAGAAAATAATTTTTTTATTGGTTTAGACTGGAGTGTACTTTGGGGGTTACAGCACCCTTTAACGGTCAAGCCAGCCGGCCCTTTACTTATGACACAGGCGCACGCTTGGCACTACTTTGTTGATGCACGTGCGGCTACTGCTCACACAATTCACAAACACAGAAAATAATTTTTTTTGGTTTGGACTGGAGTGTACTTTCGGGGGTTACAGCACCCTTTAACGGTCAAGCCTGCCGGCCCTTTACTTATGACACAGGCGCACGCTTGGCACTACTTTGTTGATGCACGTGCGGCTACTGCGCACACAATTCACAAACACAGAAAATAATTTTTTTTTTGGTTTGGACTGGAGTGTACTTTGGGGGTTACAGCACCCTTTAACGGTCAAGCCAGCCGGCCCTTTACTTATGACACAGGCGCACGCTTGGCACTACTTTGTTGATGCACGTGCGGCTACTGCGCACACAATTCACAAACACAGAAAATAATTTTTTTTTGGTTTGGACTGGAGTGTACTTTCGGGGGTTACAGCACCCTTTAACGGTCAAGCCAGCCGGCCCTTTACTTATGACACAGGCGCACGCTTGGCACTACTTTGTTGATGCACGTGCGGCTACTGCGCACACAATTCACAAACACAGAAAATATTTTTTTTTTTGGTTTGGACTGGAGTGTACTTTGGGGGTTACAGCACCCTTTAACGGTCAAGCCAGCCGGCCCTTTACTTATGACACAGGCGCACGCTTGGCACTACTTTGTTGATGCACGTGCGGCTACTGCGCACACAATTCACAAACACAGAAAATAATTTTTTTTTGGTTTGGACTGGAGTGTACTTTCGGGGGTTACAGCACCCTTTAACGGTCAAGCCAGCCGGCCCTTTACTTATGACACAGGCGCACGCTTGGCACTACTTTGTTGATGCACGTGCGGCTACTGCGCACACAATTCACAAACACAGAAAATAATTTTTTTTTTGGTTTGGACTGGAGTGTACTTTCGGGGGTTACAGCACCCTTAACGGTCAAGCCAGCCGGCCCTTTACTTATGACACAGGCGCACGCTTGGCTCTACTATGTTGATGCACGTGCGGCTACTGCGCACACAATTCACAAACACAGAAAATAATTTTTTTTTTGGTTTGGACTGGAGTGTACTTTCGGGGGTTACAGCACCCTTAACGGTCAAGCCAGCCGGCCCTTTACTTATGACACAGGCGCACGCTTGGCACTACTTTGTTGATGCACGTGCGGCTACTGCGCACACAATTCACAAACACAGAAAATAATTTTTTTTTGGTTTGGACTGGAGTGTACTTTCGGGGGTTACAGCACCCTTTAACGGTCAAGCCAGCCGGCCCTTTACTTATGACCCAGGCGCACGCTTGGCACTACTTTGTTGATGCACGTGCGGCTACTGCGCACACAATTCACAAACACAGAAAATTATTTTTTTTTTGGTTTGGACTGGAGTGTACTTTGGGGGTTACAGCACCCTTTAACGGTCAAGCCAGCCGGCCCTTTACTTATGACACAGGCGCACGCTTGGCACTACTTTGTTGATGCACGTGCGGCTACGGCGCACACAATTCACAAACACAGAAAATAATTTTTTTTTTGGTTTGGACTGGAGTGTACTTTCGGGGGTTACAGCACCCTTAACGGTCAAGCCAGCCGGCCCTTTACTTATGACACAGGCGCACGCTTGGCACTACTTTGTTGATGCACGTGCGGCTACTGCGCACACAATTCACAAACACAGAAAATAATTTTTTTTTTGGTTTGGACTGGAGTGTACTTTCGGGGGTTACAGCACCCTTAACGGTCAAGCCAGCCGGCCCTTTACTTATGACACAGGCGCACGCTTGGCACTACTTTGTTGATGCACGTGCCGCTACTGCGCACACAATTCACAAACACAGAAAATTATTTTTTTTTTGGTTTGGACTGGAGTGTACTTTCGGGGGTTACAGCACCCTTAACGGTCAAGCCAGCCGGCCCTTTACTTATGACACAGGCGCACGCTTGGCACTACTTTGTTGATGCACGTGCGGCTACTGCGCTCACAATTCACAAACACAGAAAATATATTATTTTTTTAGCACTTGGGGGGAGCACCCCTGATGGACAACACTACAGCACTCCTTTAGGACTGGGACACTGCACAGGACTTTGGAGTGGACACAGCCCCTATGGAGAACTGACTGCACAACACAGTCCAGCCAGCCCCTATGGACTTTGAAGTAGTGGACACAGCCCCTATTAACAACAGCAGCACAGCACAACACAGCCAGCCCCTATGGACTTTGAAGTAGTGGACAACAGCAGCACTACACTACACTACACTACACAGCCCTAACTCCCACCCTCCCTCTTCACTGTCCACAGCCGAGTGAGAAAATGGCGCCGACGCGGGTACCTTATATAGGATCCAAAACCTGCGAGACTCGGAAGGCGGGATGATGACGTTTTGCCTCGATTTCAGATCCGAGTCAGGCGGGAAAAGTCGAGCCTGATTCGGATCGGACTCGGATCGGGGGGGCTCGGGGGGGTTCGGATTTCAGAAATCCGAACCCGCTCACCCCTAATATATATATATATATATATATATATATATAAATACTGTACCGTATGTATGTGTATATATATATATATATATATATATATATAAAATACCTACTGGAATGTCACCTGAGGCCGGGATGTCGGTGCTGCTTTTAGTGCATGCTGTTGCATTTTCAGTCTCATATTCTGCTGCCTTGTTACTAGATTCTCTGAGCAAAGATGGATCAACTGATTTGTTCCACATGACTCCAACCACAAAAACATCACCAAAAGGTGCTGAGAACAACAAGCCTTTTAAATCACTGGGAGGCCTTACCCTCTATGGCCCCTCATGTTATTTCCACATGTAGGCTGGTTATTTTCTATCTTATTTTGCCTTGCCATGCATAATCAGGTTAGTGACTCTTACAAGAACAGATTATTTACTTCTTAGCAAATCACACATATACAGTGATTTCCAGAACTCTTTGAATCTTCAGAAGTTAGTGCTGTTTGTTCTGTATTACGTAGAGTAGGCTTGAAATGAAGGTGAGATGTATAAAGCCTTCTGAAGAGCAGAGGAGTGGAGAAGTTACCCATACTGTAGCAACCAATCAGTTTCTCCCTATCATTTTATAGAAAGTACAGTACTTGATAAATGCTAGCTAGAAGCTTATTGGTTGCTATGGATAACTTGCTTACTTCTCCACTCTTTAGGAGATTTGAATCACTGAGAGTGGGGGGGGAGCAGGTACTAATTACCCGGGCTGGTTGAAGGGGCCGGTGGGGGTTCAGGCCAACTACTGACATTTTCTGCAATGCTGAAAAATAATGAATAACAATGCATTGACAAGTGTGGCAAGATCAGAGTAAGGGTACCATCTCCTGGGGTAAATGGTGGCACTTGCCAATCAGCAGTAGTAGTACACCAGTCTAGCGCTTTGGTACAAGTATCCACAGCTAGTTTTATTAGCAGCACACAAATAATCATAGAAGTAATTCCTGGCCTGTTCAGCTCTAACTAAACATAATGATTCCCTCTCAAAAAACAGTAGTCTTTATAACATCATTAACATTCTGTAATCACAGTGTTTCTCAACAAGTTTCTGACCTTTTCATCAGGGATGTATATATGAAACTGGCAACCGTGATGCTGCCAGTCTGAATCCCAACAAGGTAAGCCCGACAAGGGACTTAAGACAGATGTCAAAATACCGATGCCTATATTAATCCTGATGCTGGAATCCAGGAAGACAACAGCCTGTATGAAGGTTTTTGGGGGGGTTAGGGTTAGGAACCACTGAGAGGGGGTAGGGTTAGGCACTAAGGGGGGAGAGCTAGGTTTAGGCTCGAAGGGGGGAAACTTAGTTTTAGGCAATAATGGGGAGGGTTAGGGTTAGGCTACAAAACAGGAGGGTTAGGGTTAGGGAGAGAAGTGGGGAGGGTAAGTATACTTATCTGACCCCTGTCAGGATACCAACCATCAGGATTCCGCTGTCAGTATTTTGACAGGAAGCATCCCGACAGCCAGCATTACATACCGATTCCATTCATCAGGAAGTGAAAGACTGACTACAGTGACTGACACACACTTTATCAGCTTCTCCCATATGGTCAACAAGTCAAGGCTGCTAATCAGCTTCTGTCTACTAGACAGAAGCTAAAAACTTGGTGCAGATATATCTCCTCTTGACAACCTTTCAAGTATTTTTGTCACAGATCCCCCCTCCTGTTTTGACCTGTGGGATGGAACACCTCTCGCCCCTAATCAAAATGAAAAGCATCTGCTATGGCCAGTTGGCTTTTCTGCCTATGCTCTATTGAAAACTCAACATTTTGCAATGACAGGGACCATCTAGTTATTCTCCTATTTATTCTTAGCCATCCACTTCAGCAGACATGATCCATAATTAATCTACATTTTTGCCACAAAAGATAGTACCATAGTGTTTATAATGCCCAAATTCATGTCTAAAGTTAGGCGGCATCAAAACTGGTTGGGTGCACAACATTACCTTCAACTCCTGAAAAGTCTTTTCTGCTTCAGGATTCCACTTAACTGACTGTTTAACCTTGGTAAAGTCAGTCAAAGTGACAGCAATGGTGGCAAAATTGGGTATAAATCTATACCCTGTAATTCCTAAGAAAGCCCTCACTTGCTTCTTATTTATGGGTAGTGGCCAATTTTGTATTGCCTCAATTTTATTAAGTTGGCACTTTATTAAACCTCTGTCTATGGTGTATGCAAGATACTTCACTATTCCATCCCTAAGCAACACTTTTTTGGGGGTTGGCTGTCAATCCCACCTCACAGATGGAGTCCAACACTGCTTGTAGCCTGGGTAAGTGAGACTGCCAATCAGGACCATAGATAACTACATCATTGAGATAAGCAGCAGCATATGGTCTATGAGGCTTTAGAATTTTATTCATCATCCTTTGAAAAGTGGTGGGTGCCCCACGTAACCCAAATGGCAACATCTTATATTGAAACAGACCCTACTGTGCAGAAAAAGCTGTCTTTTTTTTTGCCTTGTCTGTCAACAGCACTTGCCAGTACCCATTGGTTAAGTCTAGAGTGGTTAAGTACTGTGCTGTTTCTAGCTTTTCAATAAGTTTATCCACACGAGGCATTGGGTAGGTATCAAACTTAGACACACTTTTTATTCAACAGGTGTCTTTTGAAAATGTTAATTCTTTAACAATGAATTTATTCCATACTGTCAGCTCCTTTTTCCAGACATTACAAACCACTGTGTCCAAATACGTCTAAAAATGGAAGCCTCCAGGAATGACACAAATTTATATTATTCTTCCCCAAGAGGTAAATACTTTTCTGCTTCCTTACTAGTCCAACTCCAAATGGGGATCTCTTTCATCAGGTACAAAAGTATGTGTCAATATGCATAAAATTGGCTGCCAAGCCCCTCCACCTGTCTGAATTGCTCTGGCTCCATGAAAAGCCAGAGGTTTCCTCCATTCCATGTACTTGTTCACACTGAACCCTATCAATATCTGTGACAATACCAATCACACCCTTCCTATTATCATTTATCCAAAGTTTTGCACCTATTTGAGCATAATACCAAACATCATCCATAACTTCTGGGCAGAATAAGGTATATTCTCACTAATACCTCCTTGCACACCACTGTTTGGGGTCTTGCACTGTTGACCTTGTTAAAAGCAATTAGAACTTTAATCTCAATTGCCTATCCCAACAAAAATATTCCCTTCCTTTTTAGTTCTGTATATTTATGTCTTCACAAAAATGTAAATAAGGACAAGCAGAAGAAAATGATTTGTAGCCTGAGGATTTAACCTAGAGGTTGATTAGATTCCAAAAATTTAGTAGGCTTGCAAAACAGTCGGAGATTCACTGGCAGTCAACAACTGTATACACCTCTTTCTCTGCACTATTTTAAATAGTAAAGGATCAGCCTATAGATATCAATGATATTAAACAACATAACTGAAATACACTTGTGTCATTATACCAATGATGGATCACAGCCATTTTCAAAACAGTCTGAAACTATTTCCTGGATCTCATGTAAAACTGGTGTCATTCTGTAATAGGTGAGCTCTTTGATTTCATATTCCCCTTCATTTTTTCCTAAAAATATTCCCCACACCTACAATTTTCAGCAACATAATTGTGGTTACCAGAGCCCCAGGGTAAAAACAAAATCCCAATTATCTATGCTTTCATTTCATTTAAATAAGTTGTGTAAATACCACACTGAACTGAGAGTTATTCAATGATGAAGAGGTTTACAGTTAAATTGCTTTATATAGACTATGGTTTGATGCAAAAAAAATAGAGATCAGAGTTATCATATTAAAGTAAGAAAAGGTAAATTGAAAATGACCGTAGATTAGCAGATGATTCTAATAATGATGATGATGAAAGGGGTCCTAATATAATATTATTTTTTGTATATACCTGGAATGTAAAATAAATTCAAGTCAAAATCTGTTGAGTTTATTTTTACTTAAGTTAACAAAACATCATATTTATACAGTGTTTTGTCTACTATTTCTCTGAAATGTCTCTGTTTATACAAATTTTGGAGTTCAACCTGTCTCATAAGAGCCAAAAAATATGACAGTTTAGTAAGGAACAGTCTGTTCTTCTAAACATCTTATTGATAATTATTAAACTAGGCCAAAAATAAAAAATTGTGTTACTGTACAAGTGAAAACTATTACTGTTTACTAGTAAGTCTAAAGACTACTGTATATTACTATATAAGGATATTAGAAGTCACTGAGGAGCTCCATGACCATATACAGTAAAAGAATGAGGCAAAAAGTGTTTATACAATTCATGCAATTCCACGTTATCTTATATTATTATATTTACTGTATATAGTATGGAGTCAAATAAATTTTTTGCATGCCTGTGTTTCACACACATGCAAACAACTAAATATATTTACTTTTATGTGGTATTATTATTATCCTTTATTTATATGGCGCCACAAGGGTTCCGCAGCGCCTTACACAGTAAATAAACAAATAAGCACACAAGAAAACAGATATTAACAGTACAAACAATGCTGGACAGATACATGATTTATACATTGCTGCATAACACTTAGATAAGCAGCATGGTGTCTGTAACCAAGGGTTGGGTGCTGTTGTAAATTAGAGTATAATTAAGTGAAGGAGAAGCACATGAGGGAAGAGGGCCCTGCTCGTGAGAGCTTACATTCTAAAGGGGAGGGGGCAGACAAACATGGGTGACACAGATGGGCTGGATACAAGGGTCACAGTAATCTAACATCTATGGAAAGGTTAGTCTAAACTTAAGAGGAAAAAAAAAAGTTAAAAATTGCACCAAGCCTCATGATTTGGGGGCCACAACCAAGGACCATTTGAGAGGTCATCTTGCTGCATTGTTCGGTAAGGCATAGTTGGAGTGGATAAGCAGATTGCATGGGGAGATCAGGAGGGATGTGGGCAGCATTAGAGATCCAGGTGCAGGCACAATCCATAGGCATGATGGAAATGTGGTGGAAGATAAAAGCAGTCCTTAATAGCAGAAATTGCTGATTTGTTAATTTCTCCTTCTGTTTAACTCCTGAATAACTCCAGCTTTAACTTAAATGTTCTATATACACTTTAAACTAAGCACTTCAAATCTAGGCACTGTTGTTGGAGCAGCCTCGGCTATGGCATCCTAATGGTGACAAATAAGTACGACTCAAACCAGGTGTCCACACTGATTCGACCCCCAGCCCTAGCAAACTCCTCAGGGTCAGCAGTAAAATAAACAAATGGTGAGAGGACAATATACCAACACAGATACAGAGTAATTTCCTGCATTGATACAGATTTTAAAATGAAATTAAATACTGTTTAATCAGTATGTTGGGTGCAGTAGTTAATTACCTAACAGATTTAACAGATATATTTGTATATATTATATTTTTTTATTATTAATTATTATTGTTATTATTATTCTAATTATTATTAGTAGTAGTAGTTTTTTATTTATTTTTAATTCTTTTTTAATTAAAGTGGGATTAAAAACCTAGATGTAAATTAAATTCTGCAAACACAACCGTACATATCAATAGCATTATACTGTATATTACAGTATATATATATATATATATATATATACACATCATATTTTGTAAAATGTTCTTAAAATTAAATCACATTTTTTTTAATTATTTTTTTGTTACTTGTTACCTAATATGAATGCCAATAAAGATCAGAAGCACAGAGCTCAACTGAGGTTTTTAATATCTTCCTCTGATTGGCTGACATGATGAAGTTTGACTTCGGAAAGGCAGGATATTTAAAAAGGGCAATTCAAATTGAAAAAGCTGTATGGTGGTGGTGAGCTACAGAAGTTGGTAATGACCTCCAGCTGCTGCTCGCCCTGATGAAAGCAACCTCCCGCTGCAACCATCATAGCCTCCTTCCTTTGCACCAGCACCTGCTGCCTCCAGACCAGGGCTTCTTGTAACCAGTCAGTGACCAGCGTGTGTGATCCACCGCTGTCAAGTTATTCTCCATAATCAACTCTCCAGTCGGGCTGTTATTGGTCATGGCCTGTGAGTGACACCGGTGCCAGAGCTCAAACTGTGCTGTGATTGGTTGCTGCTGCCGTTCCGTTTTCCTTGACGTTGTGTGGGGATCCTGCTGCTGCTGTTGCTGACTCGAGGACAGTGGCCGAAGCTTTTGGTGCCAGCTAGAGGAGGACTATCCATATTGAAATTCATCTTGAAAAAGATGCTACAGTGCATCAAAACGAGTAGAAAAAGGAGTGTCTATCTTCTATTTGGGTATGGAAGTTTACTGAATTATAATACCCAGGTTCCATCTTCTTCAGTATTTTATGCATCTATATGGTAAGGCTGCCTATAAGCCATGTTTTTATAAATACATTTTGTATTCCATATTTTATATTACAATTGGGTGTATTTTTTATTCCATATTGTCTGAGACATGTGTGAACTATCTACCCTATCTTCCATGTGCTGAAAATTGAGTGTTAAAGAAACCTTTAAGTGCTTTGCACCAACTTTGTTGAACTACATGTAAGAGTTCACACTGTGCCTATCATGCTTCACGTTTATGGTGTTTGGAGTGGATTCTGAGGAGCGTGATTTCTTGGATGGGACTGTTTCTACCACATTCCTACTAGCAATCACATGTGGAGTTTAGAACTGTTGGCAATATTACACTATTGTAGTGTTTTCTTGTTTTATTTACATATATGAATGGTTTAATTGGTTGAACTAATGAACGACAACTCCATCTGTTGTTGAACAATCCGAAGCGAAAGTGAGATTGTTACCTTTTTTGCATCTGTATATTGATATGTTTGGTGACTTTTTTTGTAATATCTTTGCTGCTTTGGAGTGCAGAGCCATAGGTGTGGATATATATATATTTTTTCTAGCTACAGTGGTGCCCATATAATTAACAAATATCTTAAATAATAAATAAATAAAAATAATGTGGTGCTGCATTAACCTAATCCTTTATTACAAGATCATTACTAGATCATTTATTGCCCCCTTGAGACTTCATAAATGTCATGACCTGGCCCTTGAGGTTACCAGTCAAAGGACTGGGAGTGGAGGTGACTAGGTGGGGAGGCAGCAGTAAACGAGGAGTAAGTACATACTACTTCCTCATCGGCTAATTTTGGGTGTTGATGAGACCTGACCAGAGGCGCGGAGTCTAACTCATTGGTGGTTTTCACCAGTGACCCCTGCAATTGGGATATGGGTTTTAGCTGCGCCCAATGAGCAGGTTGTGGCTCCCTGGTCAGGGACCCAGGAATTAGCAATTGACAGGGAGATGAGAAGACAATTGAGTGGCTGGAGATTATCAATGGTGAATATCGGTAATCACTGATGTTAGTACTACTGAAGTATATTGGTAGTGACCGATGTTGAAAAATATCGGTAACGACCAATGCTGGATAGCTGGATGTCACTGAAGTGACTGAAGTTGAATATCACTGAAGTGACTGATATTAAATATCACAGAGACTGGTGAAGCGTACTGAAGATCCAACAGCGTGGAGCCTTGAACAGCGATCTGAAGCTAGCAGCTACTGGAGAAAAGTTCAGGCGACTTCCTGTTTCCTGGAGACTTGTTTTATACCCTTAGGTAGCCGTCCATTGGATGAGAGAGTCAGCTGAGAGGTGACCAGGCTACCATTGGTGGAGGGTCCGGTCAGGTGAGACAAACAATATGGCTGCGCCCATGACCGCCACCGTGGGAAATCCGATATGGAGGATTCAGCATGTCACCTGCCGCTGCACTTGGCGTATGATCGTGCGGCTAGTCAGCTAAAACCGGCGCTGCGGTGAGTAAAGGCCGATCCCAGGCTGAATCTTGACAATAAATAAGTGGGAACCCCATTAATACATACTGTAGGATAAAGGTAAAATAGCTCTTTCGCTTGTGAAAACACCTGTTTTCTCCTGTAATCTGGCTTTTCAATCTTTAATAAAACAGATGATGCTCATGGACCAGTCGTTGGTGCTTGCTTACTAGGGTAAAATTTGCTAGCCAGTTACTGGAATATAAATAGTGGTATGAAATGTTACGAGGCATAAACTGTTCCTGTGCATGAAATAATGGATTGTTTAAAAATAGTGCATGAATACTTAAATGGCATTAGTTACAAAAACTCTGCCTGTTATCTATGATTGCAAAACAATTATAAAATATTTTTGAAACAAAAGATATTGCCAGCATTCTGAGAAACTCTTCTGCCTTTGGACTTATTGAGTTATCGTCTATAACTAACCTCTGCTTAACTTTCAAGTTTAATTTCCTCAGATGTGTTATTAACTCTACAAGTTTTGATTCTATCCATTGCACCAAACCAGAAGGGGGTGTCCTTTCTCCACTATTCCTTCAATTTAATAAAAAAAAACAGCATTAATTTTACTTTATACTTGTTTTTCAGAGATGAGCAGTTTAGTTTTGACTTGGATCTTTCCACCTAGTTCGGATCTCAGAACGAGGCAAAACATCATTTTTCACGGACATCTCGGCACAGTTGTCCATGAAAGATAATGTTTTGCCTCATTATAAATCCAAACTTGGCAGGAAGATCTGAGAAAAAACAAACTGCTCATCTCTACTTTTTATTTTCACACCACACTATTATTGTATTAGTTAATTGTTGATTTATTGTACTTTTAAAATTTTTGTTTTTATTATTTTGCCTGTACTTAAATCGACTTGACTTGGCAATTTACATCCAGTATGACTGTTAGTGTAAGGACTGCTCCAAAAATATGATCACTAAATAAGGAAATGTTCAAAAGTCTCCCTGCAATGTTAAGAGGCCTAAGGCATTGTTACAAGTCGCGCGTCATTTTACCTCCTTCTGATGCTGTTGTTCCTGTTCCGTCAGTTGCTAGGTGATCCGGACGCCGCAGGATGTCATGTGTTGTCCATTGCACGGTGTGATTGGCTTCCTCTCCTATTTGTGCATGCTGGCCTTTTGCCACCTGGCCGACTGGTTAACAAGCTGTATTACCTACAGTGGCGGGCTGGGCCGGGGGACAGGGTGCCATGTGCCCCCCGGGCCGCAGCGTCATGCGGGCCGTGGGCCACTGGCAGTCTGTGTCACTGTTACACAGACCGCACCGCATGTGTAGCGCTGACCAGATGGAGTTCGGTCAGCGCTACACAAGTGACAAACACACAGCCGCCGGCTCCGGCAGCTGTGTGTTTGTTGTAAGCAGCAGCCAATGAGAGTCTGTCAGACTCTCATTAGCTGCTGCTGCGCCCACTGCAGGAGCCACTCCATCTTCCGGCTCCCGCAGTGGGCAATGGGAGAGGCATCATGACATCATATGACGTCTCTCCCATAATGCCCGGGAAGGACAGACAGAGGAGCGGATGGCGACAGTGGGAGCGGGGAATCAGGTAAGTGTTTTGTTTTTTTTCTTTACTGCATGTGTCTACTGGGCTGGAGGCTGGCCCTACAAAGGGGAGCCCACTACTGGGGGCACCACAAGGGGGGAACCACTACTGGAGGCACTGCAAGGAGGGGAATACTACTAATGGGGGCAATACAAGGGGGGGACTACTACTACTGGGGGCACTACAAGGGGGGGACTACAGGTGGCACTACAAAGGGGGAACCACTACTGGACTGGGGGCACTACAAGAGGGAGGGACTACTACTGGGGGCACTACAAGAGGGAGATCACTACTGGGGGCACTACAGGGGGGGCACTACTGGGGATTATAACTGGGGGCACTTCATGGGGGAGACTACAACTGGGGGGACTACTACTGGGGGCACTACAAGGGAGGGGACTACTATTACAAGGGGGGACTACTACTACTAGGGGTACTACAAGGGGAGGGGACAACTACACTGCATAGGGGGAGGGGACTACTACAAGGGGCACTACATAGGGGGGAGGGGACTACCACTGGGGGCACTGCATCGAGGGACCACTGCTGGGGGCTCTATAAAAAGGGCAATACTGGGAGTACTGCATAGGGGTGAGACTACAACTGGGGCCACTATTTAAGGGGCACTGCATAAGGGGGTACCACTAATGGGGGCACTATATAAGGGGCTTACTACTGTGGGCACAAGGGGCACTGCACAGGGGGGACAACTACTGGGGGCACTGTATAAGGGGCACTGCATAGGGGGATCACTACTGGGGGCACTACTGGAGGCCTGCATAATGGGATCCTGTCACGATCCAGTGCAAGAATTCCTCTGTCTCCTAGTTGTGGCCAAACCAAGGTTTGGTTAGACCTGCCCAGAGGCACGGAGTCTAACTCTCTAGGTGGTTTTCTCCAGTGACCCCTCCAATTGGGATTTGGTTTTCAGCTGCACCAAGTGAGCAGGTCGCGGCCCTCTGGACAGGTACCTGGGAATGGCAGAAGACCGGAAACTATAAAGAATGCAATAGCACTGGAGGTGAATGGAATGAATGAACTCCTGGAAATAGAACTGAATGCTATAACACAGGCATGGACTGGAAACAGTTAAGTATGCAGAAAAACACAGACATATACAGGGGATTGCTAAGGCAAGAGCAGAGTGGACTCAGAGAATATATGGGAATGCTAGAAATGATTGGAGCTGATTACCAGAGACAAGACACTGAGCAAAGAACACAGACATATACTGGAGATTACACAGACAAGAGCAGAGTGGACTCAGGGAATATATGGGAATGCTGGAAATGATTGGAGCTGATTACCAGAGACAAGACACTGAGCAAAGAACACAGACATATACTGGAGATTGCACAGACAAGAGCAGAGTGGACTCAGGGAATATATGGGAATGCTGGAAATGATTGGCAGAGACAAGACACAAAGAGAAGTCAGGCATACACTAGGAGAGTGCTAAATGCAAATGCAGATTTGCACTGACAAGACACAGGGCAGATTGACACAGATATGTGCTGGGAAGTCCAGCTGTGAGCTAATTAATACCAGCAGGTAATCTGACACCTCAGTGACACAAGGAAGCTGCAATACTAGCAGCACATATACAAAGACACACAGACATAGAAAACAAAACAGTCTGGATACTGGGAGAGAACTACTCTCAGACTAAGAATAGCTTGGAAGCTAATACTGGAAACTGGAGAACTGTGAACAGGCTGAAGTAACTCTCTGAAAGATTAGCACAGAGCAATGCTGGTATCACTGGAACAGAGAAGAAGTTGAACAGCAACTTCCTGGAGTTCTGGAGGTGGATTTATACCCAGGGGTAGCAGATTACTGGAGCACAGCATCAGCTGACTGAATCATGCTACCATAGGTTAGGAGTACTGTCACATGAGAGGAACTGTCATGGCGGTGCCCATGATGTGAACTCTGATCCCCAGCACACACAGCCGACCATGGAAGCTCGCAAAAAGCACCTAAGGCAGAATACTCAGCCCCACATCCATCACTGCACCAGACGTCTGACCGCAAGGAATTCAGGGGAAGCCGGCAAGGAGGTGAGAGAGGCCGATCCTAGGCTGAACCCTGACAGTACCCCCTCCTTTTAGGGTGGGCACCGAACACCCATAAAGGCTCAACTGGAACTCCTCAGAAAGACACAAAAAATATATTTGAAAAACATGGGAAACTCGAAAATTTTGATTGAAGATACAATAAGAACTGGAAAATTTAGAAGAACAAGGTTCCCAATACCAGATGAATTCTGAGACTAATAATTGGAAGAAATAGTCAACTTGGTCCAAGAAAGGTTGGTCACCAGGAAGTCATCGATTCTTCTTCTTTCTCCGAGACTTTTTCGAACCACTTGAAGAAAAAGACTTAAGTTGCAAAGTGTCTTTCATGGGAACTACCGAAATTGTTTTTTCATCGTACTCAGGATCATAGTCAGAATCTGTGTTATAATTCATCATCCTTATGCCTCCTTGAGTCCTATCCTTCTGGACAGGTTGTTTTTGTACTGGATCTTTTTGAGAAGGACTCAAAGAAATGCATCTGAGCTTAATAGCAGAGGGTGGTACCCCAGAACTTGAGACTTTGTTGAGATGAGTATCCTCGAGAGAACTGTAAGGATAAGTTGGACCAAATTCTTTAATGACTGCCGCAGTAAAGGCTACTAAATCTGACAGCATTGGATCCTTTGAATCATAAATAGGCTCAACCCAGTCCCAAGCTTTACCTCGGAAAGATGAAATTATAAATTTTACTACATTAGTAGGCTTGATTTCAGACCATGGCGAGGATTTCATAATAGCGATGAAATGATCCACCAAGGCATAATACTGCGTTATATCTCCATCAAAAAGAATGGGCATAGAAAGATCAGATGGATCCTGAGGGATACCTATAGATATAGTGGTAGCGTCATTTTGTGAACCTCTTAACTGATGGGGCACTAAAACATTTGACTTTGACACAACACTAGAAGATTCTTCCTTGAGTACAGAACCGGAGATCTTCCCTTGGGATACAGATTTTGAAATCCCTTTTTGAGATGTAAAACTTGAGACTTTCCTCTGGACTATGAGACTTGATACCCCCTGCCGGGGTACATAACTAGAAACCTCCTCTGGAGGTATGATGCTTGAACCCCCATCTTGGGGAGTAACACTTGGAAACCCATGTTCTTGGGGTACAAGACTTGAGACCCCCTCCTGGGGTAAGACACTTGAACTCTTCTTCGGAAATGTAATACTCGAAATCCCCCCTGGGGGATGGCACTAGGAATCCCAACCTGGGGTGAGACACTTGAAGTCCCCTCCAGGGGAATAACACCATGAACCCCATCTTGGGGCATTACACTGGGAACCCCGTCCTGGGGAAAAACACTTGAATTCCCCTCCTGGGGTATAACACTGGGAACACCATCTTGGGATGAGGCACTTGAAATCCCCTCCTGGGGTATAACACTGGGAATCCAATCTTGTGGAATAACACTCGGAACCCCATCCTGGGGTGAGACACTTGAGGTCCCATCTTGGAGAATAACACTTGAAATTCCCCCTTGGGGCACAACACTGGGAACCCCATCCTGGGGTGAGACACTTGAGGTCCCATCTTGGAGAATAACACTTGAAATTCCCCCTTGGGGCACAACACTGGGAACCCCATCCTGGGGTGAGACACTTGAAGTCCCCTCCAGGAGAATAACACCACAAACCCCATCTTGGGGCATTACACTGGGAACCCCGTCCTGGGGTAAGACACTTGAATTCCCCTCCTGGAGTATAACACTGGGAACCCCATCTTGGGATGAGGCACTTGAAATCCCCTCCTAGGGTATAACCCTGGGATTCCCATCTTGAGGTATAACACTTGGAACCCCATCCTGGGGTGAGACACTTGAGGTCCCATCTTGGAGAATAACACTTGAAATTCCCCCTTGGGGCACAACACTGGGAACCCCATCCTGGGGTGAGACACTTGAATTCCCCTCCTGGGGTATGACACTGGAAACCCCATCCTGGGGTGGAATACTTGAAATCCCTTTTTGGGGAAGAATATTTAAGGCTCCCTCTTGGGGCGTAACACTAGGAACCCCCTCTTGGAGCATAGCATTAGAGGTCCCTCCTTGGGGTACGACACTTGAAACCCTCTCCTGGGGTACAGAGTCAGGAAACCCCTGTTGAGGTACTTGACTTGAGGCCCCTTCCTGGGAAACAAGATTTGAAACCTTCTTTTGGGGTGAGAGACTCAAGGCCCCCTCCTGGAGTACAGAACTTGACAGTCCCTGTTGGAGTATGGGACCTAAAACCCCCTTCTGGGGAAGCTGACTTGGCTTTTCCTTTCGGGGTACGCAATATGAAACCCCCTTTTGGGATGCAAGAACACAGACTTCCTCCTGGGGTGAGTGGCTCAGAACCCCCTCTTGAGGTATAGAACTTGAGACCCTTTCTTGGGGAGTAACACTTGAAATTACGGCCCGCTCCTGGGGCATAACACTCGAAACGAAGGCCTCCCATTGAGGCATGAAACTCGAAACGAAAGCCCTCTCCTGGGGTGTGAAACTCGAAACGATGGTCTCCTCTTGAGGCGTGTAACTCGAAACGAAGGCCCCCTCCTGGGGCATGAAATGCAAAACGAAGACCCCTCTCTGGGGCGTGAAACTTGAAATGAAAGCCCCCTCCTGGGGTACAACACTTGTAACCCCCTTCTGGGGTGAAAGATTTGAAACCCCCTCCTGGGGTGCGAGACTTGGGACCCCCTCCTGGGGTGCGAGACTTGGGACCCCCTCCTGGGGTGCGAGGCTTGGGACCTCCACTTGGGGTAAGGAAGTTGAGACCCCTCCTGGGGCTACTGACTGGAGTCCCGTATTGGGAAAAACAGAATCCTGACCAGGACCGATAGAAATGGAATGAGTAGTGTCCATGACTTTAGAAGGTTGAAATATCCTCCCAATATTTCTTAGAAGAGGGTTGAAGCATCTTGTAGCAGGGCCCCAATCGAAAACTTGAACTTTCTTTTGCTCAGTGGACATCACCTCCTTATCAGTAACTGAAGAAACGGGAATTACTGATGGATGATGGGGAGCACTGAAAGCGCAGACATTGGGAGTCACACACTTGTCACCACTTCTCAGTGGGCGCAGAGTACATCCTTAAGAAAGTGATCGTCATAACCGCAATATAAACAGAGATGCAGTTCCCGGCATCGCTGACGTTCAACCTCAGTAAGTTTAGGGCGCAGGAAAGTTTGATGCTTTACTTTGTTTGGAAAAGCTGTTAGTCAAGTCAGGGGTAGCACTAGAAAGCTTGGGAATAACTTGAAAAATTTTGGGATGGAGATTTTGTAGTTGTTCTAGAAGCCAGTAGAAACTCTTGAAAGGTTCAGGGTCACGCATATCAGAAAATTGGGGAACCAGAGGACACTTGAGAGGTTCACAAGCTTGCACAGAAAATTTTTCATCTGTAGGTGTAATTGAAACTTCAGATCAAAACTGTAGAGAATTCACTGGCGGAACTTGTGGTGTGTCTGGGGACAAAGCAGCTAGAACTGAATGAATAACCATCATTTGACTAGAGAGTTCTTGCAGCTGCTGTCTGACGGATTGCAAAGCTGTCTCCTGTGCAGTCACACGAAAGAGTAAATCCTGAAACCCTGCATCACCCTGGAACCCGGCGACTTGCATATTGGGCTGTTCAAAATGTCACGATCCAGTGCAAGAATTCCTCTGTGGAGGACGGTGAGCCGAGGGGTTCAGGTGACTAGGGGAGTGACTAGACTAGGTCTCCTAGTTGCGGCCAAACCCAGGTTTGGCTAGACCTGCCCAGAGGCGTGGAGTCTAACTCACTTGGTGGTTTTCTCCAGTGACTCCTCCAATTGGGATTTGGTTTTCAAGTGAGCAGGTCACGGCCCTCTGGACAGGTACCTGGGAATGGCAGAAGACCGGAAACTATAAAGAATACAATAGCACTGGAGGTGAATGGAATGAATGAACTCTGGAAATAGAACTGAATGCTATAACACAGGCATGGACTGGAAACAGTTAAGTATGCAGAAAAACACAGACATATACAGGGGATTGCTAAGGCAAGAGCAGAGTGGACTCAGAGAATATATGGGAATGCTAGAAATGATTGGAGCTGATTACCAGAGACAAGACACTGAGCAAAGAACACAGACATATACTGGAGATTGCACAGACAAGAGCAGAGTGGACTCAGGGAATATATGGGAATGCTGGAAATGATTGGCAGAGACAAGACACAAAGAGAAGTCAGGCATACACTAGGAGAGTGCTAAATGCAAGTACAGATTTGCACTGAGAAGACACAGGGCAGATTGACACAGATATGTGCTGGGAAGTCCAGCTGTGAGCTAATTAATACCAGCAGGTAATCTGACACCTCAGTGACACAAGGAAGCTGCAATACTAGCAGCACATATACAAAGACACACAGACATAGAAAACAAAACAGTCTGGATACTGGGAGAGAACTACTCTCAGACTAAGAATAGTTTGGAAGCTAATACTGGAAACTGGAGAACTGTGAACAGGCTGAAGTAACTCTCTGAAAGATTAAAACAGAGCAACGCTGGTATCACTGGAACAGAGAAGAAGTTGAACAGCAACTTCCTGGAGTTCTGGAGGCGGATTTATACCCAGGGGTAGCAGATTACTGGAGCACAGCATCAGCTGACTGAATCATGCTACCATAGGTTAGGAGTACTGTCACATGAGAGGAACTGTCATGGCGGCGCCCATGATGGGAACTCCGATCCCCAGCACACACAGCCGACCATGGAAGCTCGCAAACAGCACTTAAGGCAGAATACTCAGCCCCACATCCATCACTGCACCAGATATCTGACCGCAAGGAAGTCAGGGGAAGCCAGCCAGGAGGTGAGAGAGGCCGATCCTAGGCTGAACCCTGACAGATCCTCTCCTGAGGCACAGGGGGGCACTGCATATGGGCACCATGACAGGGCTGTTCCTAATCTTTATTTTTACTTTACATTAAACCCATATGGACCCACCTCCTCCCTGGAACACTTGAGGGGGGGGCGGCGCCATAGCACGCATGTTCTTTGGGCACCCTGGCTACATGCTACCCCTCTGCCAGGGCCGCCTGCATGCATTTGCCCCAGGCTAAAAGTTGCCAGCCAGCCCCTGATTACCTAGCCACCGGTTATTGGCTTCTCAGTCGCACCAGAAGCTTCCGTGCTGCCACCGGCTCTTAAGCCACAACATCGGCTCTCAAACAGGGCCGGCGCTAGGCTTTGCTGTGCCCAGCGCCGTCCTGTGTGGCCGCCCCTTCCCTCCTCCACTCCCTCCCCCTGAAGCTACATAAGCACTATAGCGCCGGGAGGGAGGGTGGGTGTTTCCAGTGCCCGCCGGATACCATGGCGCTCCGGGCGACGGCCCGGCTTGAACTTGCCTAGAGCTGCTACTGCTCTCAAAAAAGCATCACCAGTTCACCAACTTCTGCTACTGGCTCTAAGCCACACCATCAGCCTTCAAAGCCACATCTTCAGCTCACCAACTTCTGTACCGGCTCTCAAGCCGCACCATCGACTCTTAAACTGCACCATCGTCTCTCAAAGCCACTCCAGTAGCTCATCAACTTCTGACACTGGCTCTAAGCTGCACCATCGGCACTCAAAGCTGCATAGCCAATTCACCAATTTGTGTATCGGCTCTCAAACCACACCATCAATGCAACATCGGCTCCCAAAGCAGCTCCAGCAGTTCATCAACTTCTGCTACCAGCTCAAAGCCACACCATCGGCTCCTAAGCCGCACCATCAGCTCTCAAGCCGCACCATTGGCTCCTTTGCCATGCTATTTTACTTTTTGCTTCCTGTTCCTCACATCACCACTGGATCCTTTTTAGTATTCGTGCAAACCGCTACTACCCTCAGTATTTATTTATTAACAGTTTCTCATATAGCGCAGCATATTTCGTTGCGCTTTACAATTGGAAACATTTATAGAACAAAACAGGATAATAACAGACAGACATAGAGGTAAGAGGGCCCTGCTTGCAATCTTACAATCTATAGGGAAATAGGCATTGATACACAAGGATAGGTGCTATATATTGCAATTTGGTCCAGCCAGAATGCAGAGTTTCTTAGTTGGCTGTGTGATCCAGTCACACAGGAATGTCGGCCAAATGTCAGGAGTATGTGAAAGAAAGACAATGTGTGAGGTTATATGTGGACTGTGAGAGGGGATGTATTAAGACATGGAAGCTACTGTATGAAGGTTATGTGGTTGGTTCTGGAATCTGATAAGGTGAGTTTTCAGGGAACGCTTGAAGGATTGAAGACTGGAGGTAAGTCTTATTGTGCATGATAAGGCATTCCATAGAGTGGGTGCAGCCCGAAGAAAGTCCTTGTTATGTTCTGGGTTGTTTGTGTACCCGGGGTGGTAGCAGGAGCGATCACAGAAGCAGATTTGAAAATAAAACTAGGATCTTTAATAAGTGCTTGAGTAGACATATAATGTGGCAGTAAATAAAAGTCCAGGAATATATAAATGTGCACAAGAGTTCTGTGGTGGGAGCAAAAGGGTTAATGTCCAAGTAGAAACAATTAGAGCTGTCCAGGTGTGCAGGTAGTGAAACTGAAAATAATCAAGCCAGCTTTGCAGATAATGAACTGAAAATAAACAAGCCAGGTTTGCAGGTAGTGAACTGAAGCGCAGGATGTCAGCAGGCTCAGGCACTCAGGTATGGGCAAGGGTGATGGAGGAAGCGGGGTAGTCCAGTGGGAGCTAGGAGCTGACAGGCAGACTGGCAGACAGCGAATTCACAGGAACAGGAAAGCACAGAGAACTCCCTCTCAGCTAGGCTGAGATACACGTTGCACTGGCAAAGAAGGAAGGCACTGACCCTTCCTAAATACCCCATGCTGTGCTGTTACTGGCCGGAGGGAACATGTGACTCACCAGGATTGGCCAGCCGCATCACATAGCCAGAAGGCAAGATGGCGGCGCCCATGCCAAATGGAACGGAGACGCCGCCAGGCCTTACCAGCGCAGAGTGACAACAGGCCCGCACAACAACGCGCGCAGCCAAAGCCCCCCGCCAGACACCAGCTCCGCCACCAGACAGCCCGCGCCACAATGACCTCACAGGTAACACTCGCCTAGCGCCATGCTGAAATACCCTGGCCGTGACAGTCCTGTAACCGTGAATGGGAGCAAGTAATGCATGGGGATGAGAGGCGCAGATCTTGTGCTGAGCGAAGAGGTCGGGTTGGGAAATATTTTGAGATGAGTGAAGAGATGTATGTTGGTGTGGTTTGGTTAATGCCCTTATGTGTTAGTATTAAGACCAGACGGCCATCTAAGTACCGGTGAATGTGCCTAGTTCTAAGGGAACAATGGGTGGCTGTTAGTGGCGGAAGACCTTGCTAGCCTGGGTTCTAGGGGGTTTGCACGGAGCAGCCTTTGGGACGCATAACAGGCATATACTCTTCCAATGCATGAAAGGGGTGTAATATTAATTTACACAACATGTTACAAGGCATAAGGTTTACACACTTGTGCATGAAATAATTGGGTATATACATAGGCTGCTTGACTTGTTAGGGGGTAATAGGAACAGAAACATCCTTATTCAAGTAATGAGTTCTACAAATACTCATGAAACCTAGCTAATGGCATAAAACATTATCCTTTGCATATCCCTCAAAGTTCCTACAGTACTTGTGATTTCTCTGTATTCTTTACATGTCTGTTGGAATGGTTTGCTTTACTTCTTCCTGGGAACATGTAAATTATTATTATTATTTTTATATGGTACTAGAAGGGATCTGCAGCTTTACATAAACAGAAACAGTATGAATAGAACAAGAAAAAAAGTGGTTTACAGTAAAAAAACATTGCAGGGCATGGAGACGGTTATAAACAGTGCTTCAGCAGCAGTCATAGGCCTATTTCACACTTGCCGGTTTTGCCCAGCCAGCAAAAAAACAGGCAGAAGCCGGACTTTTTTTCAGGTCCTCAGTGCCTTTCACATGCAGCGGCTTTGAGCTGTTTTTAATGTTTTTTTCTTTTTCTGGGCATGTGCAGCAGCAGCAGGAAACTGAGAAAGGCCTGCCGGTGAGTGTGAAAGGAAACATTGTTCTATACACCACCAGCTTGCAGGGATGGCACGGGCATGGCACGGCAGCCATCCTTCTCAGTGGATATTCCCGGCTGTAACACAGCGACCGTGCCCAGGCCGTCTGAAAGGAGCCACCCACTTCCATGATTAATTCAATTTAACACCCGGCAAAAAAAACGGGTTGATTTTTGCCTGCCGGCCGTCCGGCCAAAAACAGCAAATGTGAAATAGCCCATAGGGGTATATTTATCAAGCAGTGAAAAGTGTGAAGTAAACCAGTGGAGAAGTTGCCCATAGCAACCAATCAGCTTTGAAGAAGCATTTATCAAGTACAGCCTATAAAATAATAGGTAGGAGCTGATTGGTTGCTATGGCAACTTCTCCACTGGTCCATTTCTCCACATTTTTCACTGCTTGATAAATAGACCCCATAGTACCCAAATGAGCAGTGGGGCCGCCAAACTCAAAGGTATGGTGCCATTGTTGGTAGTGGGAAGGAGATTATGGTATAATTAGTGAAGGAAAAGCACATGAGGGAAGAGGGACCTGCTCATAAGATCTTACAACCCAGGGGAGTTGGAGACAGACAGGGGAATACCTTCTCCCGTAAAATATGGGTTCTAGAGAACTACAACACATAGACAAAAATCCCCTTGTTCTCCTTATGAAATAAGTACATGACACCACTGTCGAATCTGCACAGAATAAAGTAAAATATACAGAGAATGCAAGACATTCCACACCGCTGTGTTTACAAGTCCTGGACACTATGTTTTGCCTATGGCAAGCATTTCTGTTGCATTGCATAAATCTAATAGAAAATACATTGTAAACATAACGTTGGCTCAACAATTATATTATTATTAAAAGACGTAGAACAAATGGTCCCATTTTCTCTCTAGCTGTTGAGACGTTTTCATTCTGTAATAAGTTCACATGCAACCTTAGAGCAGTGAAGCAGAGGAAGGATAGGAAAATAATTGCCTTTCTTAAGCTCTTGGCCTCCACTAAACATAGAAGGGTAGAATTCCTTGCCTCTTTACTATTATATTTAACAATCTAATTAAAAGTGTTGTGTAGCTATTTCCCATTATAAAAACAAAGACAGTGTAGACCAATTAGACAGCTGTAGTTTACATATCGAGGCTACCCTACGGCAACTCTCTAATGAGCCCCCCAGAAGATAGCTCTTATCTATAAACAAGAGTTAAATGAGTCCAAGCTATAGTAACAGGTGGCAATAAATCAGATTTCTCTCTTTAACTTTTATGTAAGTCACTTTCAGCTCAGCAGGGATTTGTCTTAACATAAAACAGATAGAAGTCTATACATTCGATTGTGATTTTGTTGTTTTTGCTAAGTATGTCTTAAATTATCCTAGACAGCCAGGGCTGGGATCTTCAAAGAGAAATGCCTCTGTGCGGATTTTCTTTCCCACAAAACTCTTGTGGTTATTCACAACTCTATTAATTAAAGTGCAAAACTAGTAAAAGAACTACTCAACTGACTAATCAAGCATGCAACCACGTTGTGGAAAAGGAACCCGGCTTTATGTGTTCAAATAAAGAAATCAACTTTTGACATGGCAATGATTTGGGAATTTTTTTTTTTTACTTTTTTTTTACCTTTTTTTATTTCCAAGATCTCAGTAATCCAGGTCACATCACAGCTGTTCCTGGGTGGTGTTTTTTTTCTTTTTTTTCTTTTTCCCTTTTACTAGACATTTAAAATTATACCTTTTTTTGTTGTTGCAGTAGTGGAAAATTGTTACTTTTTGTCAGTTGTGTTAAATTACATTTTTATGAACATGGTAATGGCATGTAGATGTTTATTTGAAACAGCTGTGTATGGTATCGGGAGAGATGGCCTTTCATGAAATATTGAATTTGTTTAATGAACTGAGAACACACAAATGAAAACTCCATGTACAGTATAGATTTATTGGTTTATGCCTTTAAGAATTCAGACAGTTCTAAATGAGCAGTGATACAATGAAGATCTCTTTCCCTGTGTGTACCAGGACTTGAAAGCATCAAGTGAAGCAAGATATCAAATAATGTACTATGAGGCTAGCGTTATCCAATAAGTGTGTGTTATCAGATAACGGACACAGGGCCTGATTCAGAGCCGTTCGCTATTTGCGGTCGTTCGCTCAAAAACAAGGGGTGGCTATTCAAATGATCCGTTCGCAAATTGCAGTCTGTTCACACCTCTAAGTCTGAACGAGCGAGCAAAACATACGCTCGTTTATTTGATAAAAACGCCCCCTGGCCGCACGCACCATACGTCATGTCCGCTATTTATTAGATTAATCGAGTACATCGTACAGCGTATGAACTGCTCGCTATTCTTGTGGTTGGTTTTTTCAACCGCTATTTTGCGAGCAGTTCTGAGTTAAAAAAAACCAAGTGACGTGGTCAATGACGCTGATGTATTAATTATGCACTCCCTTAAAATGCCCGTTTTGACCCTTAAGCACGCCTGCGTTCGGATCTCCACTCCCCGTTTTCAAGCACCTTCCCCTGTTACCACCCACATACGCCTCATTCTGTCACTCAAAAAAGCAGGCACTTGCTATATAGCGTACAAACGATTTTCGGCCGCACTGACTGGTTCGCGCATGCGTACTAAAAACCGTACGCATGCGCAGATGTGCGAACATCGCTCAGAACGAGCGTACTGCCGCTAGCGAGCGGCTCTGAATGAGGGCCACAATTTACACAAAAAAAATTTGTTTTAGATTATGTAAGAATGAGACTAAAATCATAAGACTTTGAAGAAATACTTTAATAAGGAGAAGGAACAAAAAAGTGTTGCAAATCTATCTCATCAGGTAACAATTATCTTCAAGGACTTGATGCACTGGTTTTATGGCAGCCTCCCACTGCCCTTAGCGATAGAACACCTTTTTATTACACTCTTGCATGTCTATGAACACTTGCTCCAGAAGGAACAGAAAATGTAGCAAGAACATTATTAAATACAGTATGCTGCAAAAATCAAGATAAAAACCACCAAAAAACAAAGCAGAACATGTTTGCCTTAAATTGTCCCTATGTTAACTCCTCTCACAACAGTTTTCATGCAGTGTGTTAAGATTGCATTAAGGAGTCAAATTATCATAATTGTCAAAGTCTCCAAGATAAAAATAAATTCTTATTGCTGCATATCATGGAAATAAGAAACTATCTACTTTGAAATTTATCAAACATGACGTGCCTCCTATAAAAGCTCACCCCGACAAAGAGTAAATAGGAAGCTATCGCCACCAGGATAAGTCCCATCTTGCCTAATGTGCATGTGTGAGTTCGCATATATTCTTTTTTCGTGATAGCTGACAGCTCAGGTGTTGTGTTTGGTTCTTCTTCCAAGATGAACTTCAATATGGGGGATACATAGAAGGATAAATGCTCTCTGTGTGGGGAAAATAAATCCTTATAATCTATGCTAATCAGGGCTGCCAAAAGCTCTGCCGGGCTCTAGTACTGGGATGGGGCGTGGCCAACTCGGAGAGGTGTGGCCAGACCCCCTCCTTATGAAAAAGAAAAATATATAATATATTTGCACAGTGGGCGCCAGAGTCAGGTGTGGGGGCGCCGGTGTCCAGAGGGCAGGCGAGTGTGATCACTCCCCCCAGCACATCACGCAATGAGAAAGTGGACTGTCTGCTTCTGCAGTCAGTCCTCTCTTTTCCTGCCCGATGTACCGCATCGGGGGTGGAGGTGGGGCTGCAAACTGTGGGCCCCCCACCAGGCCTCTCCAACATTGCCACTGCATGCTATTAGTTTCCACCTCTGAATCAGTAAGGGGCATGTGGATAAGCCTAATGGCATAAAAGAGGTACACGTTGAGGGTCTGTGGGGCATTTAAGGGTTATCTGGAAAGGTACATTTTGATGGGACCCAGAAAGTGAGGCAGGACACCCAAATATTTTAATGAAGGGAACTTTGTGCAATTACTTTGAGCAATCACCCACTCTATACTCTTTGTAAATGGTTTACCCATTTTCTCTATTCCACACCACCCTCTATATTTTTCATTTATCTTGTGACTTGTGTGTTCTCATACTCCCACTCCCCTACTCCCACTAAATATTTATTATTGATTTTGTTGCATTTTTTCCCCTCCTCCACCACATATATAGGCTGTAGCAACCACGACTGCACCTTATACTGCAGCAAGACTGTGGCCCTGATTCAGAGCCAGACGCTCTGACCAGAGAGCTCGCTCTGAATCAGGGCCCACCTCCATTAATATGGAGCGTCCTCCTGGACGCTCGTATAGCTGTGGGTCACCACCCACAGCATATACGAGCGTGCAGGATGATGGTCGCGATGGTCTTGACCATCACGACCATCGAAACTGCGAGCAAAAGCCTGCGGTTGAGTTTTTCAACCGCAAGGCCAGGAGTGATTTTGGCTCTATCAGAGCCAAAATCACTCCCACTGACATCACTAGTGATGTCAGTGGGGCCGGCTTCAGACGGTAGGCGTTCCCTTGGGAATGCCTCCGTCTGGCAGGCACGCCCCCGACACGCCCACCAAAGGGGGCATGCTGTCAGTCAACATCGACAGCACGCCCCCTTTGATGAGACACTCCGAGCGAAGGAAAGTCCTTCGCTCGTCGGGTCTCGCGCATCCGCACGATGGAGCTCCCTCCGGCGTGCGCATGCGCAGTGCGGACCATCGACCCACTTGCGAGCGGACAGTCGCTAGCGAGTGGGTCTGAATGAGGGCCTGTGTCCGCATGCTAATGCCACGGCCAATGATCTTCCAACCGAGGCACTAATCCAACACTCTGCATATTAAGGGGCATCATAGGTCACACCATTGGTTACACCATCATTCATTGCACTGGAATGTACTTTGTGTGTAATTACAACTGTATTACTCAGGCTACTTGGGTGGTGATCTCTGATACAAAGGAGCAGATTAAGCACATGAAAAGTAATTTTAGATCTTCCCTATCCTGTCAGCACTAATCAGCCTGACCCAATTTTATCTGAATCTAACTGTTACTAGTTTCTCAGATCCTACCCATAGAAATGTCAATCCCACACCAGGGATTGACAAAGCCTTCTAGTGAAACGGCTGTTGGCTCTTTAATGGCCGTTGTCCACGTTCTAATGTATTGATTATGATGTGACTTCTTTCTGCAATGATTATGCACAAGCTGCCCAAAGTGCTATATGAATGTATTCTGAGTAGAAATACTGGTACAAGTTATTGCATTGTATATGTGTCTATGAGGATTAGTGCAGCAGCATTAGTACAGCACAGCGTGGCTCCCAGATAGTAGCCGGGATGGACTCAATACTTACCTTTGGGGTTCTCCAATGGCCTCTGTCTGTATTTCAATTATGTGCATTGCTTACTCACAAACTGCCGGAAGTGCAGTATATATATGGTGGGCAATTGAAACTTTGTGTATAAACTGAGGAGATCACCTGTTAAGTAAGGGTGGATAGACACCTAAACAACCATCAATCGTGCCAATGTTCAGGGCATTTTGCCTTCACCCTGGACATCGCATGATTGCCAGTACACACTGCACAATTTAATGAACGACGGAGCGATCACTTGTTCCGTCCTTCATTAATATGTATGGCGTTGCATGTGATATTGTGTGATTGGCCGTGCAGCACAAATTGGGCATACACACTGCACGATATGCCCAATTTGTCATTTCAATTTGCCTAAGTCAGCCAAATCGAGCCAATATCGGGCAGGTGTGTACCCACCCTAACACTGACAATTGGTAAATTGAAGGCAGTGAATAAGCACATCATTAGAAACAGGCAATTATGCCATTAGAATTCATAGTAATTATAAGAATGACAAAAAGACAACGACCATAGTTTTTGTAGAACAAATTTTATTACACTTATTTTAATTTATTTTATACTTCACCACATTTTACAATAATATTATTTGTCATTAATAATTTTTAATGTATACCAATAAAGTAATCTAAAAGAATAGACTTGCACCAAGCAAACTTCCAAAAATGAAGGATAAATGTTGGTTAGACAAATTAAATGGATTCTTCCCCTGTAACAAATGTAAAGTGTGTAAATATGCATGTACTGTAAAGATAACAAAATCTTTTACAATTCGCAGAAAGATAGACATTGGGATATTAAAGGGAAACTTAGTTGTCAAACAACTCATGTCGTGTATATGTTAAGCTGCAAATGTGGAAAAATTTATATAGGGAAAACGAAATGTCAATTAAAAATACATATATTAGAACATACTAGGAATATTCTTCATAAACTGAAAAACCACAGTGTACCGCAACACTTTGCGGATTGTTGTGAACTAATTTATCAGGGTTTACCTTTAAAGCCATTGATGAAGTAAAATTAGATGAGAGAAAGGGGGATATTCTGAAACAGCTAGCGAGATGTGAGACCTATCGGATATACACGCTAAACAGCCTGAGCCCGTGTGGTCTGAATGAGAATTATGACATCACTCTGTTCCTGCATGACTGATCCGGATGTCGGAGCATTTGAGTGGCAATTGTTGTTGGATTTTCTCTCCCAATTGCTCCCTTATATGGCTGCGGCAACCCGAGAAGGGTGCATGATTCTAATGTCATATTCCGCAGTAATACGGGATTCAATTATAACAACAGGAGTTTTTAGAGGTAAAATATATAAGTTGAAGGTCTATATATGTCATTCTATTAACCAGGTGAAAAATGTTAATCTATGGAGATATACTGTAGTATGATATGATCTCTATAGTATTAGAGATTGTATACTTTAGTATTTGGACTAAAAATACATAAATATGTTATATGGGTTGACTAGGTGCTTAACAGAATAATAAATAAGAAAAATATATTTAGAAATAGATATAATCAGTCTTTAAATTGCTGCTTTAAATTATATATTCTTTTATTAAATAATTATATGCCAATGTTTGTCTAAGTAAAAAGATTTACCTTTAAGAAGTTATTTTTTTTTTTATAGTATCAAATTGTCCTACGCAAGTCTTAAAAGTGCCTGATGAATGATTAACAATTTGTTAAGTGATTTTATTGTGTATTTGATTGTATACTTTTTTTTGATGTGTTAGAAAGTGTTTTATGTATAAAATGTTAATATGTGAAGATGTGATATGTTGAATTGTGTATGTATATGAACATCCTATGTATATCCTCTATAATTATAGCTCTGTATACTGATACTGTAGAGATAATTGCACTAATTGATAACATAGTGAAACAAGTATAAAAGGTGGTCAATAGTTGATGAAGTCGATGACGAAATGCGTTGGGCGTGGGTAAGAAACGTGAGATAAAGGAAAGTCATCTGCTGAGTCCAGAGGCAGCGATATCCCAGAGATCCGTCAGCAGTTATGGAGATTCATGGAGTGATGGAAACAACCTGCTAGGTTACATATACAGTTTTATCTGTGATGTATGTGAGCATTTATATAAGCAAAGTTTGATTTGATTACTATTCTCATGACTGCTCTATCCTTGTTCATTCAATCTCTAGCTACTGATATCCTTCTGGCAAAAGGATTTGTGGAGTGAGCTGCAAAACTTCATTGAATCATTGCAAACTGGACTTGTTGGGACTGCTGTGTGCAAAGTGGCACAATATACTGTATATCTGTATGCCAATAAAGTGTTTTACTTTTATTAATGAATTTGTTCCGAGTGCACCCTGGTAACTACTTACAGTATTTTTCTCCTTCATATGTTAATAGTTCTCAGATCCTGTTAGAGGCAGCTTATGCTCTGTGTTTGGAATAAGATGATTTTGGGCTAAAAGCCTCTACTCCTCCCATGGAGCTTCACCCCACTGGTTAACCTTTCGCGAAATGTCCATTGGTGCACCAAGCACCATCTCAGTACCTTTCTGCACGGACCGACAGAGGAGGGTTATGCTTATGGTTAGCCTGGGAGTGGGTGGGTTAGGATTAAGGGCCTCATTCAGAGGCGGTCGTTAGATGCAAGCGGTTGCTCTGAATCAGGGCGGCCGCTTGCATCCTGAACGGCCGCCTCCTTGTCGATTGTTAAGCTGTGGGTTAACACCCACAGCTCTAACGACCGACATGGGTGACGGTCGCGATGGTCAAGACCATTGCGACCATCGGGGCTTACAACCAGACCCTAGGGTAGGGTCTGGGCACTCGTAAGCCCCAGGGAGCTTCCTGCTGAGCAGGAAGTTCCCCACTGACATCAGCAATGATGTCAGTGGGGCCGCCCCCAAACGGGAAGTGTACCGACTGGAACGCCTCCGTTTGGCCGGGCACGCCCCCAGCCTGCCCAGCAAACGGGGCGAGCTGTCACTCAACATCGACAGCTCACCTCGTCTGCTACGAGACCCCTAACGATGGAGTGCCTGTTGTTAGCCGGGTCTCGCGCATGCGCACGACGGAGCTGGCTCTGTCGTGCGCATGCGCTGTGGGGCAACATCAGTTGTGAGCTCTCAGCACTCACGACCGACTCTGAATGAGCTCCTAAGTACTATGGGGAGAGTTATGCTTAAGCTACAGGAGGGGAGGTTAGAGTTAGGCACTAGGGTAAGGTTAAAGCTATGCAACAATGGAAGTTCCATTAGATCACCTGACTGATGGACCCGGAAGACACCGCTGGAGCCTCCAGATTCACCATTCAGGCTAAGCATGTTTATTAGGCTATACTGCCTGTCACAACAACCTCATTTTTTTAAGGGTTTGCCAGGAGATTTGCAGCAGGTTCTAATCCACCACTTAGTAAATCTGAGGTTTCTATGCTTCTAATGGTAAAAACATTGATGGTGCTTTGATGTTCTAATGTATTCTGAAGTCTGGATTCTTGGCTGAAAATGCAAAACTGCTGCTTAGTGCTTAGTTAATTTAACCTGATATTTAAAAAAAACAGATTAACTTGCCAACTAAGGGGAAGATATATAAACCTTCTAATGAACTAAGAAGTGGACAAGTGGAGAAGTTGCCCATAACAAGCAACCAATCACCTATTTCCTATCATTTTATAAAATGTACTTGATAAATGCTAGCTAGAAGCTGATTAGTTGCTAAGGGCAACTTCACCACTCTTTAGAATGTTTGACACATCCCCCCCTCCCATGTTCTAAGTCATCATCACTTAATGTTGCAATAATTTCCCTTGAGTGTTGAAAACCAGTCATGGCTATAAGCGTCAATCATCATTAAGTATTGAGAGAGAGGAAAAAATGCAACAGGACATGTTCTAGAACCAACATTGTAGGTACCTGGTAGGTATTATGTATAAACTAAGCTGTAGCTATTCTTCTATCTGACAATGAGAAAACTAAATATTAACTTTTGGACTTTTAGCTTTCACATGCTGCTTGCACTCCCACAAAGACTTTCGATGGCTGACTGTAAAGAACCAGGAATCATAGTGAATCAAACTGAATTGCGCTTAAAATAAATTTCACTGATATTCTAAAATGACGAATTGAAATTTAGCAAAATCTGTGACTAAAAAAAAATGATTTAAATAATTAAAATAAAATGTTTTATCATTTAGGGGATATGAATTAATAAATGTGTGAACTGTTCTTTTAATGCTATTAAAATAGTTTGGATCCATTTCACGGCACTGTGTATTGTAAAGTCATTATTTTAAGAGAACTTTATACGGCAAAAGTATTAGGTTGCTTTCTAAAAATATAGAAGATATTTCTTTTTTAACATTTTGTCCTTGAAAAATTAGGTGGTTCCAGAGTATGAAAATAGACTATAATGTTTCCATAAACATGAGTAGGTTGAACTGTAAATTGCAGTATCACTTATAATCAGCATGGGCAGGGATAAAATTCAATAAATGTCCTTACTCAGGGCAATGTGCTATGTTTATAGCTTTGTCATTTCTGTATGTTATTATTTATAATTTGATGAATAGACTTAAATGTGTGCTGATAAATGGATACATGCTAAATATATAGGGCTCAATCCAATTAGCCGCGAAGGGTGCGAGTTGCTGTTGCCACAGCGTCAAAACGCACCCTCATCCTGCACCCCTTGTGGCCGTCTCTGAGCCCAAATCCGCACAATTTTGCTCAAACCCCTATGGGGCCGCGAGCATTTTTGTGCGAGTTTGGGCTGCCGTAAAGTGCAGCTATTGCCGCTATGACTCACACCCGTGCGATCATCGCTGCTAATTGAACCAAGCCCATAGACTAAAGCCAACTCATTCACTGCATTTAAAACATTTGTAATGCGTTGTTTGTAGGAGTGTTTTATCATTTAAAGAGAACCTGTCATCAGAGAAGGGGGGACAAGTATTGGGGGTTTTATTGTTGTAAATGTAACAGATTATATATACTGATTGATCATCGCGGCTTCCTGGCTACCTTGCCGCACATGTTGAGGATGCTAAATTAAAGCCAGGTTCTCCAGAAATATGTTAAATAGGCTTCAATGGAGGCTGTTGAATGCTTATCTGGTTTTACAATCCATAGCATTAAAATAGGTTACTGTATACTGTGTTTGTGTCTGACGTCACATTAATTAGACTAACTTCTCTCACTAATTACTGCCTATTTCCCATCATAACACTAATGTTCGGATGTTGCTAATGATAATACACTCTACTTACTATCCTCATTTGGCTTCCAAAGGTGCAAATCGAAAGAGTGAAGAAGAGGAGCAGTGGAGATGTCGTCCAGCCAATCAGCTTCTAGCTACTGTGTTTATCAAGTACTGTACAATCTATAAAATGATAGGTAGAAGCTGATTAGTTGCTATAGGAAAGTTCTCCACATATCCACTTCCCCACTCTTTAGAAGGTTGGACACGTCTCCCCCAAAGTGAGGGCAATAGCAGAATGAATAAAGCAGCACACACATAAACATACATTACCAGCCCATGTATACTGGGACAAAGTGGAGGTACCCGGCTCTCTGCACCCTCTCTGTACATACAATAGGCTTTGCTGATGTCACAATCAGTCAGCAATACCGTTTGAAGGTGCAGAGGTGGGCCTCTAAACATTGTCCCGGCATACATGGTTTGGCAGCGGATCCTGGCAATACCTCAGTGAGCCAGTCTGACTCTGTACAATATATGGCTAAAACACAAGCACTGTATGCAGATACTTTCTAATTCGTGTGTTTGTCCATTTCAGCCACACCAATTGGTAACAGCTACATAAAATGCATCTCCATACTCACACATTAACAGAAGAATGGTTTGTACTAAAGAGGTCAGTGATTTTCACTGTGGCACAGTCATAGGATACCACTTCTCCAACAAGTCAGTTTACCAAATTTCTACCCTGCAAGAGCTGCCCCAGACAGTAGTAAATGCTGTGGTGGAAATGCCCAGGAGGAACAACAGCTCAGCCACAAATAGGCCACATAAGCTCACAGAACAGGAGAACCCGTAGTGTGTAAAAATCATCTATCCTTGGTGGCAAAACTCACTATCGAATTACAATCTTCCTCCGGAAGCAATGTCAGCACAAGAAATGTTTGTAGAGAGCTTATTGAATTAGGTTTCCATGGCTGAGCAGCTGCCCACAAGCCTCAGATCACTATGCACAATACCAAATGTTGGCTAGAGTGGTGTGAAACATTCTGCCATTGGACTCTAGAACAATGGAAACACGAAAAAAATCAAGCATAGATGAATATGCCAGGATGCCAGGATAACTTTTCCTGGCAATATCTTTACTGCCTACTGTACAGTTTGTTGGAGGTGGACTAATGATCTGAGGAATTTTTTTTTAATGGTTTGGGCCGAGTCCCTCAAAGTGAAATCATAATTCTGCGGCATGTAATGACATTCTAGAGAATTGTGTACTACCAACTTTGTTGTAACAGGTTGGGGAAGGATCTTCCTTGTATCATCATGTCCTGTGCACAAAGTAAAGTTCATCAAACAAGGGTTGGTCAAGAGGAGGAAGAACTTGGCTGGCCTTCCCAGATCTTTGCCCACAACCCCATCAAACGGCTTTGGGACAAATTGGAATGCTGACTGCAAGCTAAGTTTTATTGTCTGGGCCCAACCTCACTAAGCGCCTGATTCGGTCATACACTAACTGCATGCAATGCTGATATGCTGATATGCAGGCAGATAGCCGATGTTATAAGTACTGGACATGCGTCCGAGTCGCACTGCGCATGCATCTCAATGGTTACCGCAGGGAGACGCAGACCGAATTTGGATTCAGGGAGTTTGGATTTGGAAGTTCCTGGGAGGGAACAGGGGGGTGGCTAAGCAGATGAGGGCGCATCAAGGGCATTTCGTTGCTAGCAGCTGTGTCTAAAGACACAGAACCGCTAACACAGGACACCATGTACAGACACAGAAACTGCACCTACCATAGGGCTGGTGCACATTTTGATGGTGCACCGATGGTGCTCCTAAACATGCACCAGGACGGATTTCCTCCACTGCAAGTAGGCATCTCACTGTGAACGAAATCAAGCGGCATCAGCATAAAGGCATGGCTGCGGCAAAAGATTTGGACGCGGCTGCATCCCATTCCGATTCAGGCTCTTGTGGCTGAGTGGATATAAATCCCTGCAACTATTTCAAAAATGTAGTGGAAAGCCTTCCCAAAAGAATATAGCAGCAAGGTGAGGAAGGGGAGACATATATAGCAACACTATACCTCCCCCCTTTACCCCTACCACTCACGACATATCTTTGCTCACCGGGAATTTAAATTCAAAGCTTGCGTAAGTAGAAATCCTTATTTATTTGCATTTTAGGCATACTGCCAACTCTCCAGGTCCAGGAGAATCCCAAGTTGGCCGGTTTCCTGCTGCCGCCCACTTCGGGGGATGGATGAAGTGATTTGCAATATGAACATGTCAACATTCTGACTGAATACAGTAGGCTGACATTCTGAACCTGTTGACATTCTGAATATCGACATAGTAACTACATACTGGAATTAGGAGTTGGAACATATTTTTAGTAGTTGGTTGTCTGGTTGAGGTAATTTTAATGAAGAACAAGAAGGTACAGTATAAGTATGGTATAAGTATTGTTCAAATTGAATGTATGAACAAATGTGAATTACAGTAAGTTTTCCATTCTCTGCAAGGAAGAGGTGATATGTTTTAAAGTAGTATCCTGTTTATGGCCTATTCAGGAATTTGGAAAGTAACATATTACTGTGGCAATCAAAAAACAATGGGTACAGGTTCTATGTCATAAATGGAAGAAAAGTAACTTCATGGATATTACTTAGGGCCTGATTCAGAGCCGGACGCAATTAGCGCTCGCTCGTCCAGAAAATAGGGGTGGCTATTCAAATGAACCATTCGCTCTTTGCGGTCTGTTCACGAATCTAGGTCTGAACGAGCGAACAAAACTTGTGGTCGTATTTTGGATAAATACGCCCCCTGGCCACTTGCATCCTACGTCATGTCCGCTATTTATTAGATTAATTGAGTACATCGACCAGGGTATGAACTGCTCGCTATTCTTGTGGTTGGTTTTTGCTACCACAATCTTGGGAGCAGTTCTGGCTATAAAATAACCCAGTGACGTGGTCAATGACGCTGCTGTTTTAATTATGCACACCCATAAAACGCCCGTTTTGACCTTTAAGCACGCCTGCGTTCGGATCTCCACTCCCCGTTTTCAAGCACCTTCCCCTGTTACCACCTCATTCTGTCACTCAAATTATCAGGTATTCGCTATTTTGCGAGCACATGAATTTCGACCGAACTGACTGGTTCGCGCATGCGTATAACGAGCCGTACGCATGCGCAGTTGGGCAAACATCATACAGAGCGAACGAGCGGCCGCTTACGAGTGGCTCTGAATCAGGCCCTTAGTCCATAGTTGACGTGTGATCCGTATATTCAGAAGTAACCCTTATGAGCACTTCCGGTTGCGGGATCCATGTGCTGCCCGCGGGTATGTAAACTAGTCAGGATTTACACTCCTTTACCTTGAAAAAGACCTCAGCAGAGGTAGAAATGCGTCGGTCAATGCGTGTAAGCTTTTGTTTATTTCACAGTAAGGGCCGGATTCAATTAGGTGCGAAAAGGGCGATTTTATCGCCCGCTATAATTAGTGTAAAACAGTCAAAAAGTTTTCACCATCTCAGACCAGGTGAAAAAAAATGCAAAATCCCTATTTTTGCCTAAAAATGTGGAGATTTCTTTCAGAACCCGTTGAACACCCCCCTAATGATAAATTACCCCAAAAGTTTTTTGTAATTTGGCAAAATAACAACAGGTTAAACTTTGGGTGAAATTTATTTGTTATGAAAATGGGTCTGTTATTTTGGGGGGCTATATGGATGCGTCAAGTGTTTTAAACATGTGGTTACAGCAGGCGCTTTTTTAACGGTTTTTAAAAGTACACTTTTACGACACGAAAATATACTTGCCCCCATTCTAATGCACCTACAATTTACGTGGAACAGAAATTCCTGGAAAAAAATAACTTTCTATCAATTTCTTAATACCTTTTCATATATACGCAAATTACCGTCAAACAACGCAATTTAAGTCCCCAAAAAACTTTAATTACAGCCTATCGTACACTTCTAAAATAAATTCTGATTTACATCAGCCATTTTTTGGGGTAGAGACACAATTTGCTGCATGTTCTGACTTTTTCGCCTATGTTCGCCTGTTTATTTTCACACCTACACGTTTTTGCCTGTTTTTTCGCCTGATAAAATCAGCCGATTTTGCACCTAATTGAATCCGTCCCTAAGTGTCAGTGGGCTTGTGATTCTTAAAGGTGTCTGGCCTGCAGCATGCCTTATAGGTCACCAGGTTCCTGTTTCCATCTATCACTGAATCACTTTACTGGTTTTGTATATGTACCCCATTTTTTAATACATTTTTATATAAATTTATTTTTTTGAGTGGATTATGCCTATCAAAAGGAACAACACTCCAGAGGGACACTAGTGTGTACCCCATAGAAACCGTTATGTGCATTGTACAGCTTCAGCACTGTGAGTATGAGTAAGTTAAGCATGTATTAGAGTGTGAGCTGACACCAGCCAATGGAGAGTTTATGGATACTGATGTGTCCACTTTAGATATAGGCTTTGAGTGTTTATGTAGAGCTACTGTAGGTAAAAAATAATACATACAGAACCCCTTATACATTCTGTATATGGCTCTAATATGGGTAATAATGACCTAACAAGCTGTAAAGGGAGACTGCGATACTTTACTATACAGTATAAAAAAGGAATATACAGTAAGAAGTTAGAACTTATAACATACTGTACCTTCCAACCATCCCATTTTCAGTGGGAAAGTCCCGTTTTTCAGGCACTGTTCCACTCTCCCACCCAGGACCGGATTAACA